>CM035140.1:49540979-50225979 GCA_020205605.1 Panax ginseng
ATATGTAATAGATAAGATCAATTGTAAAAGTTACTCTACATGTTAGTAGAATAGTCAACAAAGTATAATCTACATATACTTAAAGAGAAATGTGATTAATGTATATGTGTGTAAGTAAGTTTTGTAAAGTCCTTACGAATGAATTGATGTACAATGACTTAGATTAGAAAGATCAAATAATGTTATATTGATCTTATCGAAATTAATTTGATGTATAGATGATAGGAAGTCAATGATTGTAAAGTTACCTTGCCAGTTTTTTGTAGTGTGGAGATAATTCGCACAGTTAACTTTATTCGTACAATATCAGGAGATCATAGAGTTCACTCCATCTTGTAGACGAAGATCAGCTCGTAAAGTGAACAGATAATCTCAAAGTTGTAAGGCTATCACAGAGCTATAGAAGGAGTCAAAGAAGTTGTTATATATTGAACATCACCTAACAAAGTCACAACTAACTTCCTAAGTGATCAATGACTCGTAAAGTCAAGTAAGGCTTGTTCAGTAAAGGCTGATCGTAGAATACTCTAAGAAGACACTGAATGAAAGAAATGTCGTAAGATAACTTTAAGATTGTTTAGTGAAATCAAGATCGTAAAGTCAGCCTTAGAATCGTAATGCTTTATGTATAAAATTGATTATAGAGCTAAAGGATATTATAAAGCTTATGTTGTGCCATGTATATAAGGTTAATTAAGATCACAAAAGAAGAAGCATATATCAGAAGAATATACTCTAATGATATATGAGTATAGTTCTCACCAGAAGGAATCTCCAAAAGGATTCTTTAAAGGTCACAGTGCAAAGATATTCTGCCTGATCATAAAGCTCGTAACAGTCCGCAGAGAAATTAGAATTTCGTAGAGAATTAGCTGACACTTGAAAGAAAAAAGGAACAACTAATTCAGGAAGTTGTTTTCAACTTCGCAGAGCAGCTAGAGTATGAAGAGAACAAAGAAAAGTTTTCACATCAAGTCCAAGCATCATAAAGCAATCAAAAAGCAGAATTGAAGCTGAAGTCATAATCGTAGTGATAATATTGAACATAAGTCTACGATTTTCAATACTTTGATATCAACAGACATGATAGGTCTCTTTTTCTTTTATATATTTTGATGATAACAATTATGAAGTAATTAATTAAGTTTATAATTTATTTTATCTAAACTATGTTGACTTATGTCATACTCCATGTAATATCCCGAGTGTTTATGATAACAATTCTTAAAAAAGGAAATGAATGGGTTAAGAATATAATACTCAGAATATATTGAGTTCAAGTGAAAGTTATGAAATGAAACCTACAATTTGTTAAAGTAATGAATGTAGTAGGAAATATAAAACCTATATTAGATAAAATGATGAAAAATTACTCTGAGTTATTTGTTTAATTTGTGTCTTCGATTCTGGGGACAAAATCTTTGTAAGTAGGGAAGATTGTAACGAATGAGTGGTTTGAGTTGTGATTCTGAGGACAGAATCCTTGTAAGGAGGGAATGATGTAACAATCCAGATTTTTTAATTAAATATTTAAATATTTATTGAATTATATAAATATTTAATGGATGTATTTATCGTGAATAAATGTTTGTTTGATTTGATTTGAGTTGATTAATTAATTATTTAATAAATAATTAATGAGTTAAGAAAATTATGAGATAGTATTCTAATTTAATAATTAAGTTAGAAAGTTTATAATGATTAAATAAATTATTATATTATGCAATGAATTGTTATTAGAATTAATTAAATTAAGTATGAAAACTTAATTAATTAGAAGTGTGACAAATAACTTTATTATAAGTGGTTATTA
Source organism: Panax ginseng (assembly GCA_020205605.1). NCBI lineage: Eukaryota > Viridiplantae > Streptophyta > Magnoliopsida > Apiales > Araliaceae > Panax > Panax ginseng. The sequence goes on from CM035140.1 coordinate 49,542,793, forward strand.
AAATAAATTAAAGTAGTTTAATTTAGTTTTGCCAAACAAAGGCTTAAATATATTAAGTCTTTAATTTTTAAAGAATTTTGCCAAATGCAGAGCCTTATGGCTTTTGGATTTCTAAATTTTGAATTTTAATAATATAAATTGAATAAACAAAATATAAATAATATATATTAAGTTTGTTAAGCGATAAAATTAATAGGGCAATTATTATAACGTCGGTTTTAAAAGCGTTTTGAAAAAGCGTGCGTTGGTTTTTATTTTGATCTTTACGTTTAGTGTATTTGGCCTATCTTGATAACTAAGAAAGGAAAAAAGAGTTCTGAGAGGTTTGATAGAGTTTGAGAGAGAATCAAGAGAGAGAGAGAGAGAGAGTTCCTGAGCCTTTCAAATAGTTAGCTGTGGTTAACAAGGATTTCTTAAGCAACAAAAGGTATGTTACATAACCTTAACATATATGTTTTACATTATAATCTCTAAGTCTCTGTGTTTTTGAATTTGACGATAACATAAAATTCTTTACAAACTTTCTGTAAAACCATGATTTTATAATTGGTTAGGAAATTATGTGTATTTATAATTTTAATGGTTATACTAGCATAAATATATACATATGGTTGTATGCTTAACATATAGATAAGATTGTATGCTAAATAAATTCTACAAGAAAAGAAATTGGTTTTACAGTGAACACATGTATGAACGTGTTTTGTAGGATAACAAAAAAAAAATTAGTATTGAATTTTGAGCTAATATGTGAAATTGAACTATGGCTATGCTAATTAGTTTGTTAAGAATTACAAAGAACATAGTTTTAAAGCATTTAATTGGTTTATCATTAGCATTTACAGTGTCGCTGTGTCAAAGAAATATCAAACATGGAGTTTTGGGCTTTAAACTATGGTTTCAAGGATTTAAATTTTATGAAATTATTGTTTGATTGCTTTAAAATTGGTATATGTATGATAAGTAAATGTTTATGAGTAATCTATATAAGTTTTACGTCTTAATTTAGATGTTATGAAGAGTAATTAGTCCGAATTTAGTTATTACATTCTTTGTGGTTGGTTGTGTTACGTAATTTGAGCCCTAGCGCCAAATTTCATGCCCCAGTTATTTGAAATTCGTGCCCCAAATGCCAAAACTAGGCTGAAGTTCGCGCCTGTGGCTTGAATTCGCGCCTGACACACTGTCTCGCGCCCCAGCACGGGAATTGTGGTCTGGGTAGGACAGTTTTGACCTCCTGTAGTAAAACGGCCATAACTTTCTCATACGAACTCCGATTGAGGTGATTCAAGATGATCCGGAACGAGGACGAGTAGACCTACAAATTTCGTTCTTTAAGTTTTTCAATTTGAGGTCTGTAACAGTAGTCAAAATGGTCATCTTTAGGACTGTTATGTTTTCGGGGGCAATCAGAGGGCGTCGGGCATGCACATATGCATGTGTAGTGCTCCTGACCATAAAAGATGACGTCCTAAGTTATAAAACATGAATGTTCGTAAATATAATGATGCTTAACATTAATAAATGATGTATTAGATAAGTTATTGAAACATAGTAAGCATACACAAGAGAGGCAAATCGGGCATGTGACGAATGAACGTCGAAACCTCGTGCCAAGTGTTAACGAACTTAAAAAGTGTTTCAATTCAATTGAAATGAATATTATAGGATATGAAATGGGTTTAACATAAAACCAATAAGTAGTCCTAGCAAGAATTAAGCACTTGAATGAACTTCGAATATGAAATACAGTGAGATATAAGTTGAAAGTTAACACAATCTAATTGAACATTTTGTGCTAATTAATAGGAAAGATTATGGGATGTGGATTAGAGTTTACATTACAATTACTATGTGTTGTTATATGAATAATAGTTGATGTATATGATTATATAATTGTATAGGGCACGTGAAGTGCAGATAACTGTAAGTTGTTAAACTGTTATTGGTAAACAACGATCAAGGCAAGTATTTCGGTTCCTATTTGTTATGTGGACTTGATGAACTATTTTAAATTGCATGATATGTTATACATGTTGAAATCATGAAATGTTAAAGTCAATATATGACTGCATTGTTTTGGCTAAGTAATGATGATTGAGTAAGGAACTCAATCATTATATTTGCTATGTGAATTAAAAGCATGTATGCCATGTTACTTTAATGAGATGTATATCGAGCATGTTATTATGTGCTATGTGATGCATGAAAACTGTTAGACTTTGCTGGGCTATCGAGCTCATTCTTGTAAATAACCACTTTTGCAGGTCAGGAAATTAAGGTAAGGATATGTGCTAAGTGAGTTATAGAGATCTATATTCACGAAGATTACTTATGTTTTATGAGAAATGTATGTAAGACTTTGAATGTAACATGTTGTTGAATTGTAAATTAAGTTATCCGGTGTATATGGATATCTAGTTATGATATAAAACTTTGTATAGTCATTTTGTTGTAACGATTCATGATATAAGATTGAATCAAAGAGATGTAATGTAAAGGTTACGATTCAGGGCAAGAAAGAAGGAAATGTATAAACATTTTAAATATTCCGCAATTTTAGTGTTTTTAATATCGAATAATGATGTAAAATTAGAGATTTAATGTATGGTTAACGACCGAAATTGAGATTTAAATTGTATGGATTTTGGGGTCGTTACACTCCATCCTAAATGTTTTGATGATGACCATATTATTCCTCTAATCATGCTCTATGAAATTTTAGGAAAAGAAATGGCATTACAGGAACATCGAGGAGGAAAATATAAAGACTTGACATCTTTGAAGGATGAAAGGCACTTAGAGTCCTAGGAAATATATGTAAGATCTTAGCATTAATTACTTTCCCATACAAGGCTCTAGGGCATGTGCATCACACACATACACACACATACATATATATATATATATAATTATTTTGATTATATATTAATTCAGAGGTTAACAAAACAAGCTAAATATTATTACCATAATCTGTGTGACAGATACACTAGATCATGAAGTAAGTGTTTAAAAGTTAATGCCATGAATTATACTTGATATAATTACATAATCTAAGGAAATCAATTAGTTTTGTTTTACCGACCCACTGAAGATATGGTAATAATCTTTTTGCCTAACTAGTGGCTGCAACAAGGCATGGTATTTATGGTAAGGTAATCAAACTGTTATTAGGATTCTAGAAGTTAAGCTACTGATACATAATTATCTCATAAATTCCAGCGAATCTCCTTCTTTCCCTATAACATTGCAGTATATTAAGAGGTTTATAAGAGATATGTCTTCAACACATGATAGGCACCCAATCAGGCCTAAACCTTTTATCAATCACACTGAGTTATATCATGATTTCAATGGAACATACCAAATTGTTTTCACCACGTGATAGACACTCAATTGGTTTTAAACTTTTTACCAATCACTGGTATATAATATGGTCTCAGCGAAATATCTCATATTACTCATAACAATATGACTGGAAAGAGATTTGTTTATACTGTGATCTGGATATTATTCTAATTGATTATCAAAATGCATGATGTAAGACTCCAACTTTTATGAATAAAGATTAATTTTTCTCAAAATATATTTTTGAATATTATGGCGTGGATTTGATATAATGTTATAGTTGTGGGTAATATTTATAAATTTTGCAAAGTGAGCAAGTTGTTATAAAATTTTTGATTGGTCGGGGAATATTCATTTTAACAGGAAATATTCGTATGACGGCACAATCATTGGTGGACCCCACAACGGAAGTATTGTCGTAGTTAGAAAATTACAGAAATATCTTTTTATAAAAATAACGGCGAACGTTTTACCGTTAAACTGTTGAACTACACGGTGGTAAAGAAATGCGATGTCTGGCGTGGTTGCATAGTAGCTGCACAGTATTGATTATTGATGCTTACGTGAGAAGTCACTATGTTATACTCAATTATTACTCGATAATTCTTTGCATAATATCTCTCATATTATTGATTCAATTATTGTCACAGTATTATCTGCATAATATTTTATATTATTAAATCAATAATTGAGACGACAAAGGTATTCATATTATTATTTACATTATTGACGATGTCTAGAAAGTTCTGTCGAGGAAAGGAGTTTGGTCACCTAATTGCGCGCCAATAGGGAGAAATCCTTATCAGAAAGCCCTCTCTTTCCTGGGAATGATCTAGTAGTTAAATATTGTGAGTTATAATATTAATGATAAATAAGTTCGTGTTGTTAAAGATGAAATTGATATTTTCATTGTGTTGGGATTATTAGTGTTAGTGGAAATCGATATTTATTTCGATAATAATTGATTTCTGGAGGTTATATTGACCAATCGGGTAATTAATCGGATAAATGAACAATTAATTGCTATTAGTTCACATACATATAACTATTTATTCACTTGAATGAAACTATTCATTTACATGCATGTACTATTGATTCACATGCATGTACTATTAGGGGAGGTGGTGTAAGTTTGATAATACTTGTAGGACTAAATTAAAAATGGAGGAAAAGATGAAGGTACTATACTGTAATAATTCGAGCCCCAAAACGTGCAATTATCGAAACTATGTTTTCCTATAAATAGAAGCTCATTCTTCTTTCATTCTCATCACCAATTCACTAAGACTCACAAGAGCAATTATAGAGAGAGAAGCTATAGAGAGAGAAGTTATAGAGAGAAAGAAGAAGAGTATTATGCTACTTCACTATTCCAGTTTTCAGTCTTCTTCAAAGTAAAGGATGTTATTTATTTCTTATTCGTAAGGGATATTATTTTGTTCAGTATTCGTAAGAAATAATATTTTCTTCCATACTCTGTAGTATGTGAGTAATATTATTTCGTTTCGTATTCCTAATTCTACACTCATTCTGTTAAAGTATTGTTTCTATACTCTTCTTCCAATATCCTTGATATTGGAAGAAGAGTAGAATGTCCTTGATATTTGCGCTTCATCCAATATCTTTTTATGAAAATATTATTCTGAGCATTCTTGATAATTATTGATCTTTTCATACCAGAATACTATTCACAAGATACTATTCACAAAGTACTATTCATGGAGTACTATTCACAAAGTACTATTCACAGAGTACTATTCACGAGTACTATTCATGAGGTACTAATAGTAATAGGATTGTCTATAAACATTGTAAAGGCTTATCCGCCTGTTGAAGGAGTATTTATTACTAATAGTAATAGGATCTCAAGTTCTAAGTATGAACTTGAGGATGGACATATTGTGGCGCCCCCCAAAATTAGGTATACATCACCCATCTTGGGTCATGAGATACATAGATGTAATTCAAATACAACTTACTAATACTGGTATGGTATACAATACGACAAAACATAAAGCTGTGAGTTTGAATACAATTATTGTCTACTAGAGATTATACAAACTCAAAAGGAGTCCTCATTACAATTATTATCACACTATTTCACAAAATAGTGAGGACTACTAATGCTTATCCTCCGGACCATCACTCCGTTCCCAGGCTCGTACGGCCTATATTCTCATTTCACAAGAAAACGGTGAAAGAAAGGGTGAGCTCAACTAGCCCGAAGAAATATTATGACTAAGATAATGCAGAATAAATTATCATTAGCCTCCAACAATGTTAAGCGATAAAATACAATAGACATCAAGTTTAAGCTGCTTGGTGGAACAAGCAATCCATTAAAAGAGTCAAGTAGAGAGTAGAATCTACTATCTTTTATGATTTAAAAATTTTTTCATCACTTTTATCGCTAAGACTGAGCTCAATAAATAATTCACATCATTAAATCATCCACCTTGACTGCGAGCCAAAGATATTCTTTAGTATCACGACCACAAATTATCCATGCACTACGGGCTAAAGATAATCGATGTTTTCATCAATGATCTGATCATGCCATAAAACAATTCATCTTTGCTCCTTTGGCCGAAGAGAATCCATAGCCATAATCATACCAAAAACTGTCCATCAATGCACTACGGGCCAATGATGACTTTTAATTTTCACATCATTTGTAACATTACGGTCATGATTATACCGAATAATCCCTAGTCATAATCATACCAAGTCCATCTATGTACTACAGGCCACAAATGACTTTCAACATAACATAAACATGAGGATGATGACAATGATATAAGAATTCAATTAAACAAGTTCAAGAATTAATTTGTTCAGGAACCAATAACGTCCAAATTGTCAACATGATACTGCTTTGTAGAGTAAAATTCAAGAATGCTCGAGAAGAATATTTCCATGAAAAGATCTTTGGATGAAGCACAAATATCGAGGATATTCCACTAATTTCATAGAGTATAGAAGTCAAAAGTTTAATCAATTTGAGTATAATCTAGAATGGAATAACAAAAGATATCACCATGCATGCGGTACTTCGCATGAGGCAGTTATTTCAACAGAATAATAATAACGGAACCCGAATCGGGGTGAAATTCACACAAGCGAGGATGTTCAACAGAATAATAAATGCGGAATAATAAATGATGGAACGGTCGGCGTATAATATTGAACGGGATATTAAAGCGAGAATAATAAAAGCGGAATAATAAAAAATGGAACCGGATCCGTATATAGCCAGACGGGATATTATATTGAGAATAATAGAAGAATGTCACCAAGTATAGGGTAGCAGCGTATCTGAGTTATTCAACAGAATAATAAAGAAATGGAATAATGAAGTTCTCTTCTTGAATACAAAAGAATAATATCCCTTATCGTAAAATAATACTTGATATAAGAGTAGTGAAGTAGCAGAAAACTTTTCTTCTATCTCTCTATAGTCTCTCTCTATAGTTTCTCTCTCTAGAGTTCAGTGAATTCGTAAGAAAATAATGAAGGAATGAGCTTCTATTTATAGAAAAATGGACTGCATAGTAACTAACTCATAAACGGTCCAGATTGATTTACTTTAATCTGACGGTCCATATTTAAAGCAAAATCTTTTAAATAAAATAAAATATATTCTATTTATACTCTAATAAAAATGAATAACTTTATAAAAGATTTTACTATGCAAACACTATCTGAGCACTATGCAAACACTATGCATAATAAAATATAATATATTCTAATTATTATCTAATAAAGCAGATAACTTTATAAAAGTATTCTATTTTATATAAAAAGATTTTACTATGCAAAATACTATCGGAGACACTTTATGCAACACTATGCATAATAGAATATAATATATTCTATTTATAGAATAACTTTATAAAAGTATTACATTTTATATAAAAGATTTTACGTATTATTACATTAATAATACCAACAAAAGTGAGTGACTTATCACGTAAGCATCAATAATTAATCACAGTATGCTACTATGCAACCACGCAGCGTATTCACATACTTTAACACTTAGGGTGTTTCAACAATTAACGGTAAAACTTCCGCCGTTATTTTCATAAAAGTATTTTTATCGTTTTCTCAATCAAATAATAATTACATTGTGGGGTCCACCAATGATTGTCTTGGTTATACGAATATTTCTGTTTTAAAGCGAATATTCCACGACCAATCGAATATAATATGATAACTTGCATACTTTGCAAAATTTATAAATATTACCCACAACTATAACATTATCTCAAATTCACACCATAATATAAAAAAATTATTTCGAGAAAATTAATTCTTTATTCATAAAATCTGGGGTTTCACAATAGCAACTTACCAGAGGTGTAATGTTGTGAACCAGATAAATCTCTGTGCATTGTGTGATTGAATTTTTTACTGTCTTGCATACTAATTTCCAAAACTACAAATTAATTATTTAAAAAATTAAAAAAAGACCTAATATATTTTTAACCTATAATAATCCATCCAGCCCCCCCTTCTAGATTATTATTGGACTTTCAATTGGTATCAGAGCGTTGCTCTTTAACTTGTTTGTTGAGTATATACAGGCATACCTAAGAGTAGATCCATGGCCTACAATGCTACTGGTTGCAGAGAAAGACTATCAATGTCCAGACCTCCACTATTTGATGGTACCAACTTTGCCACCTGGAAAAACAGATTCAAAATCTATGCCAAATCTCAAGGAATCAAAATTTGGTGTGCCATCGAACGAGGTGTAAAAGTCCAACAAAAATTCAAGGAAAAAAGACTGTCGAGAAAGATATCTATGAATTCACCACTAAAGAAGAAGAGACTATGAATATAGCCTCTCGAGCTGAACAAGTGTTAACAAGTTCTTTGATTAAAAAAGAGTACAAACGAGTCAACAACTGTAGAAATGCAAAAAAAATTTGGGAAAAATTGATTGTAACCTATGAAGGTACCAATCATATCAAAGAAACCAGAAAAGATGCCCTAATCCAAGAATATGAAAGCTTCAAGCTTGAAGAAAGAGAAAAGATCATTGATATGGAAACATGTTTTTCCAGAATCATTAATGAGCTAGAGCAATTGGGAAAGGCATACACTACAAATGAGAAAAATAGAAGAATTCTCAAAGCCCTTCCATCCATCTGGAAAATGAAGGTTACATCAATCAAGGAAATACAAGATCTAACCACATATCCTATGGATAATCTCATTGAAAATCTTCGTGCCCATGAAGTAGACATGCTAGTCGAAAAAGTTGGATCAGACACAGATCTCAAAAATAAAGGAATTTCCTTCAAAGCTCTTCTGGTAGACCAAGAAAGCGACGATGAAGAAATAAATGAAGAACTCCTAAGTCTAGACAACAATGAAGTTGCTCTACTATCCAGACAACTCAGGAGAATGGTTCAAAGCAAGGCAAAAAAATATGGTAAAGGCTTTATGAAGACAAATAACAACTTCAACAACTTCAAGAGCAAACAAATATTCAAGCCAAAGACACAAGGAGTGAATCTCAAAGTAAATAACAACAACTTCAGAAATACCAACTCAAATGAGAATTCAAACATGTGTTTTGAATGCAAGCAACCTGGACATTTCAAGAAGGATTGTCCAAAACTAGTCAACAACAAAGTTATAGTAGCTGAGGAAGGATGTGATCTAAGTGACAAGGAAGAAGCTGCTGAAAAAATTGAAGAAGCTGCAAATCTCTGTTAAATGGCAGACAATGACTCATCACCAAGATCTGAGGTAAATTCTGAACACCAATTGCCTAACACTTCATTTTCTGCATATACTTTACAAGAGGCTTACGGTCACTTATATGAAAATAATGAAATAATAAAAGAAGAATTAAGAAAAATAAACAAAAACCTTGAAATTGAGAATGCTAACCTAATTATAACCAATGAAAGTTTAAATGAAGTAAAATTGGAAAATGATTCATTAAAAGAAGAATTAGAACAAGTAAAAAGAATAAATAAAAATCTTGAAGTAGAAAACTCAACACTTATCATTTCAATTGAAAATCTTGAAATTAAAAATTCAACACTTGTTGTAATCAATGAAGATACTCAAATAAAAGATCAAGTGATAACTGAAGAAATTAAAAAACTCAAAAGGGAGAATTATGATTTAAAATTAAAAGTAGAAAAACATAATTCTTTGATTGAAAATTTAACTAAAGAACGTGAAGATTTAAATACTATAATTTATAAATTTACAAAAGGAAAAGAAAATCTTGATGTTATGTTAAATCAACAAAAATGTAGTTTTAATAAAGAAGGTTTAGGATATACTGGAGAAACAAGTAAATCAAAAGATAAAGGATTATATCATGTTAAAATTAAAGAAAAGGAAACTCATATATCTCTTTTCACCAAATGTTCTTACTGCAATAGAAATAGTCATTACTTTTTACATATGCAATGCTAGAATTGGAAACTATAAAGGAAAAATGATCTGGGTTCCCAAAGGGACATTCACTGCATCAACTATTACAAGAAAAGAATTTCATAGACAGTATTATCACATTTCTCATAATCTAGTTACTCATAAAATGCTTATTTCTACTAAAATTTATTATCATATGCCAAGTTTTGTAAAGGAAACTTCAAATGTTCGTTATACAAAATGGAAAACTTACCCAAAGTAAAGGGTACCAAATTGTAAAATTAGTACATATTGCAGGTATGTCTTGCAGCTGATCTGAATAAAAGCAAATGGTGTCTTGAGAGCGGTTGCTGAAGACATATGACTAATGACAAATAAAATTGAAAAACCTGCAAGCTACAGATTTTAGTGAAGTAACTTTCGGAGATAACAATATAGGTAAAATAATTGGAGTTGGAAGTGTTGGTAATAACCACATAACCATCTCTAACGTTCAATTAGTCACTGGACTCAGGTATAATCCTCTATCTATTAGTGAATTATGTTATTGTGGTTTTAAAATATCCTTTAGTACACATAATTGCTCCATATTTGACCAAACTGGTAAATTAATTTTAGTTTGTCCTAGATATCAAAATGTGTATACTTGTGACTTAGATGCATATTCTCATCTAGATAACATTTGTCTTATATCTGCAAATGAGGATCCTTGGTTGTGGAATCGTAGACTAGGACACATCAACATGAAACTTATAAATAACATTTCTTCTAAAGAACACGTTTGTGGTCTCCCAAAATTAAAATTCTTAAAAGATCACATCTATGAAACTTGTGAACTGGGAAAATAAATTCATGCATCACATAAACCTAAACTTACCATGTCAACTTCTAGACCATTAGAACTGTTACATATGGACCTTGTCGGACCTGTCCCTAAACATAAAGTGACGACTCAAGAATTTAGAATATTTATTAAAATATTAAAATATTGAATTAATATTAAATAGTAAACCTAGACAGAAAATAAGTGAATGGATTTGACATTTATGGGAAGAAATTTTGTGTATTTAAAAATCTTTATGGAGAATTATTCAGGATTAAGGGTATAAGTATATATGTATTTGTGTATGTGGTTGTATGTGTACAGTATGTGTTTAAGGGTCAAGGGTTGACCAGATAACCTATATTAGTGGCAAACCCTAATATTATATTAAGAACGTCAACGTTCAGTTAGAAAATTCTTACAATTTATAAGAAACCCTAAAACTGGTTTTGAAAACCCTAATTTCAGTTCTGAGAATCTGAAACCCTAATTTGGAAGTTGGAAACCATAAATTGGGAACTTAGTGGCTTAAGTGTATTGATTATTAACTTAATTATTGTAAAACCTAACAAAATAGTTAGAAAACCCTAATTTGTAAAATTAGAAACCCTAATTGCAAAATTAGGAAACCTTAATCCTAATGACCAAGTCAAATAATTAGGAAACCCTAATCTAATTAGGAAACCCTAATGTAAGACCCCAAATTTTATTAATAAAGATGAATTTTTCTATAAATATCATTTTTGAATATTAAGGTGTGAATTTGTTATAATGTTATAGCTGTGGGTAATATTTATAAATTTTGTAAAGTAAGCAAGTTGTTATATAATATTCGATTGGTCGGGGAATATTTGTTTTAACAGGGAATATTCAGTATTATGACACAATCATTAGTGGACCCTACAACGTAATTATTTTGAATGAATGAAAATGGCGAAATATCTTTTATAAAAATAACGACGGAAGTTTTCTTAGTTAAACTTTTGAAATACCGGTGTTAAAAGTACGATGTCTGGCGTGGTTGCATAGTAGCACACAATATTAATTATTGATGCTTACGTGAGAAGTCACTCAGTTTGGTTCACTTATTGCTACAGTAATTATTGCATAGTATCTCACGTTATTTGATTCAGTTATTGTCAATATTTTATATTTGGGTTAAGTTCAGATGACCACCTGGGGTTTAAGCGCTTTCCCACTTCACCACCTGCAGTCAGTAAAGCTACATTTAAACTCCCGACTTTTTGAGTTGAAGTGAAAACGTCACTTTTTCCATCCAACTTCACCGTGCGTGTATGTCACACGCCAAAAACGCGTGAGAAGGTACTGAAACAGTCAAAAAAGACTAGTAAATCTCCAAAATACCCCCCCTCTTCTTCCTCAAACCACAATATTCTCAATCATTTCTCACTCCTCAAACCGTGCGTCCTCTCTCTCTCTCATTTCAAGCAAAAGATTCATAGAGATTTCTTGGAAGAAAATGGAGATTCAGTCCGTGCGGTAGTTGTAAACACTAAGATTGGAAATTTGATTAAAGGTGATTGAGTCCTTTGCCTGAGTTAGAGATTGTGTCGAGGAATTCTGGTGTGGGTTTGGATAAAATCAATTTGGGGAAATGTATGGAGAAAGGAATTAGGGTTACGAATACCCCTGACGTGCTTACAGATGATTCCAACAGGTTGATTATCTGACAGATTCAAGAATGAAATTAAGGAACAGAAGACTCGCAAGTTGTGTTGAGGATGGCACCACTCAGCTTATTTGACGAGAGGTCTAACGATTCAATTTCCTTCAAGTTTCCAACTGATGGCGGGATATGAGTTGTTAGGAGTTAGGACTGGATAATAGGGTTTTGGGCTTGAATTTTCACTGTCTTGATTTTTGCCCTGTTTCATTTTTTGGCTCTCATAGTCTCCACTTGTTTGATAAAATGCCTCAACAAAGAAATGGGCACAAATACTGCTAATAAATGGAGACATATTTGGGATATAATTTCTTATCGGAAGGGTAATTGACTATACCATAGAGTTATTCAATTGGTATTAGATTTTATTTGCTTTCTGTTTTGGGCCTCCTTAAATATTACGATTGGAAGATTTAGCAATAATTGGGGAAATTTAGGGATGATGATCTGCAGAAGAAAGTCGGGGATGGGCTAACCAAACAATTCAAAAGCTCTTGGTCTTCTGATAGAGCCACGACCTCTTCTTTGCAATTCATGTGAGAAATGATTTTATAGCCTACTTTGGTGAATTTTTGGAATTTTTATGTTAGGTGTTTAGCTTTGAAATACGAACATGCTTGTAGACCATACAACAAAGTATTTTTCTGTAGGTTTAGATAACTAAGCAAGCAAATCCATCTATCTCAAATTATCTATCACGGTCCAGCTTTTTGCCTAATTTTGCCATTACCATGCTAGACTCGATTACGCCACACAGGCTTGTGTGGACGGTTGTATTATACTTATTTAAGGCACTTTTTAACATCTCTTTGATCTTGCTATAGTCCATCTTGGTTTTGACCCTATAAACCTATCATTTTCAAGCATTTACCTATTCAAAACTTACCCCATGAATTTCTTAGCCCAAGGACACTTGGAACAGACCAAGATACCTCTAACTCATCTTTCTAAGATGCTAAAACTGAGCTCTAAGCAAAATGCAAAAATCTCATTTTTTTTCTTCTCTGTCAATTGCAGATTCTGCAGTTAGCATGATTTTTCATGCTTGTTTGGTGATTTGTTTGAATTTCTTGGTTAGGCTTTTGGCTCTCCCATCTGGCCCTACTTGTAGAACACATATCAAATTATTTTATTAATGGTTTAGGTTCCCCATTCATACCAATTTAAGTCTCTTCTATCTAAGGCTCATTTAGTGCATTCAATACATTTTTTCACTTAAGTTTATTTTTAACTTTTCCTAAATTAGCAAGAGTTAGCCATTTAGATAGTCTAAGCAAGTGTAAAATTGTTTTTAAGGTTACTTTTACCATGACCTTGCTTTGTCTAGGGGTACAGCATGATTTGGCCTCCTAAAGCTCACTTTATACTTGCTAGATACACATGAACTCGGTCTTTTTTGTTAACTTCAGTCTTGGCTATGCTTGAGATTCATTTCTAGATTCTATTTGTAACATAATATGTGCTCATTCTGACCCTAGTATGGTCAGGGTGCCATGTTTCACCCAAAACAATCCCAATTTAGAGCTTAAAACATTGCTTTAGCATGACAAACACCAAAACAGGTCCTAGACTTGGCTTAGATAACTATTGAAATCTAAGTATGGGCTGCGATGGCGGTATAATTTTGACATCCCATCGTTATTGGTGTGCGATAGCTACTGGTGGATGTTTCAATCATTGATTATACGTATTCTTTGGTTTGTGAGCTAGGTGATCTTTGAGTTTCTCTTCTTTGTTATTTTGTGATCTTTGTTTCTTTGCTTGTGGGCTTGGCGTAGTGAAGGCTTTGCTTGATATGATGTGATGCTTCTTGTTGTTGTTGTTTTTATTAACATTTGCGAAGTATGGGGCTACTGAGTCTTTTGTTACGATGCTTTATGGTTTTTGAGCTACAAAATTTCTTTGTCCTTATAGTCTTGTTTTTAATTTGGTTTTGTAAAAATTGAATTTTCCTACTTACAGTGTAATTGTTTTGTTTAGGCGTTGCTAGCATTAGTAGAACTTCTCATGTCAATGTAGTCACTCTATTGGGTTTCTGCTTTGAGAGAAATAGAAGAGCTCTTATCTAAGAAACTTAAGATTGAATTAAATGGAACGAAATGGAGTGTTATTTATATAATACCACCGGCTTATGTTACAATACAAATTCATGAAGGGTAATTAACTCTTTAGCCAAATCATTTAACGGAGTTAAGACGGAAATCATTTTTTCACTTCAACTCAAAAAGTCGGGAGTTTAAATGTAGTTTTACTGACTACATGTGGTTAAGTGGGAAAGCGCTTAAACCCCAGGTGGTCATCTGAACTTAACCCTTTATATTTTATTAAATCAATAATTGTGATGACAAGTTATTCTAATTATTATATGCATAATTAACAATGTCTAGAAAGTTCTGTCGAGGAAAGGGGTTTGGTCACCTAATTGCGCGTCAATAGGGAGAAATCCTTATCGAAAAGTCCCCTCTTTCCTGGGAACGATCTGGTTGTTAATATTGCGAGTTATAATAATGATAAATAAATGTTGTTATAAATATTGAAAGGATTTTTATGAAGTATTTGTTGAAAATTTTGCTTATTTTATGGACCCCCATTTACCCATTTTTCAAAATAATCGGTAGAAAATTATTTAATATATTAAGGTGGGGGCCACATATGGGGCCCACGTTCGAAAAATGAAATGAAAGGTGGGGAGGGAAGGTTTTTGGCTGACACGGGAAGAAGTACTATATATATATATATATAGATTATAGGATTCACAGGATGGAGTACTATTTCATATATATATATATATATATATATATACAGGTTTGAAAATTTGACAAGGGGGGTGATCACGGGAATACCTCCCATGAATTTATAATGAACATGTGTAATATATATATATATATATATATATATATAATATTATATTTTATTTAAAAGTTTTCGTTTTATTAGAATATTTTATTGCATAGTATCCTTTCCATTCTCCTATAAATAGGATACTTAGTTAGAATTGAAAATCACACCAAAATCAGAGAATTCTTCTTCTATAATATTGAGCGTATTTCTTTCGAGTTTTAGAAAGCTTTGAGCGTAGAAAACAATATAAGGTTTCTTTAAGAATATCCCCGCTCTACCAGTTGGAATACTCTTTTTTTCAAGGTAAGGGATGTTATTTTTGTTCAATATTCGCTTGAAATAATTTTTTCTTCCATACTCTGTAGTATGTAAGTAATATTATTTCGTTTCAGATTTCGAATTCTATACTCATTTGGTTAAAGTTTTGGCTTCTATACTCTATGAAATTAGTAGAATATCCTTGATATTTGCGCTTCATCCAGTATCTTTTCATTGAAATATTATTCTGAGCAATCTTGATAAGTTTTAACTTGTTCATGCTGGGGTACTATTCACGGGGTTACTATTCATGAAGTTACTATTCACGGGTACTATTCACTTGGTTACTATTCACCTGGGGTACTATTCATGACAAAAATTGATTTCTTTTCGATCCAAATCATTTTTGATATAATATTATTCTTGAATTTTACTCCACAAAGCAGTATCATGTTGACAATTTGGACATTATTGAATTCTGGATAAATTAAATTATGAATCTTTAAAAATTTATCCTCTGATTTCTTTTAATTAAATTCATATATCATTGTCATCATCCTCATGCTTATATTATGTTGAAAGTCATCTGTGGCCCGTAGTGCATATATGGACTTGATATGATTATGACCATGTATTATTCGGTATAATCATGACCGTAATGTTACAAAAGATGTGGTAAAAGTTCTCATTGGCCCGTAGTGCATTGATGGACAGTTGTTGACATGATCATGACCATTGATGAATACACGAATATCCTTGGCCCGTAGTGCATGAATAATTTGTGGTCATGATACTAAAGAATATCCTCGGTAAGTAGTCTGAGGGGTGATTCAATGATGTGGATTATTTATTAAGCTGAGTCTCAGCGATAAAAGTGATGAAAAACCTTCTAAATCATAGAAGATAGTAGATTTTATGCTCTACTTGACTCTTTTAATGGATTGCTTGTTCCGCTGCAGTTAAGCTTGATGTTTGTTATATTTTATCAGTTTAACACTTTTGAAGGCTAACGATAAATTATTCTGCATTATCTTAGTCATAATATTTCTTCTAAGGCTAGTTGAGCTCACCCTTTGCTTTTATTGTTCTCTTGTGAAATGAGAAATAAATTTGGGACTAGTCGGGGAATGGAGTGACGGTCCAGATGGTAGCATTAGTAGTCCTCACTATTCTGTAAAATAGTGTGACAATAAATGTAATGAGGACTTATTTTGAGTTTGAATACTGTCTAGAAAATAATATTTTTAACGATCCAGAAATTTGTAATTTAATTTAAATATTTATTGAATTAAATAAATATTTTAAATAATTTAGTTATGGAAGAAAATAAATAATTGATGAATTATGGTGAATTAATTTGGTAACTAAATTAATTAGTGTTAATTTGAATAATGATAATTTTATCTAATGGATTTAATTTAAGGAAGTAATTAAATTAAATCAATTGCTTAATATTTAAGAAAATAATTAAATTAAATGAATTGTTTAATTTCATGGAAATAAATAAAATAAATAAAGTGGTGTGTCTAATTTATTAATTAAATTGGATATATAATTATTTATTAAATTATAAGTGTAATGATAATAAGATTTTTATTATTATTAGTATAAATTGTTAAAATGGTTAAATGTGGGACAAGTGGAAACTATATAATATAATAATATAATAATAATTTGGTTTGGAAAATAGATGGTTAGCCAAACATGGCCTTGTGGCCTTTGGGTTTTTTTCAACTGACGCTACCTATTGGTTTTATACCTGACGTTAGTGGGAGTCAATTTATATTTTTCCTATGCGTCTTATTTGTTTTCCTAAGGCTAGACAATACAGAAAACACAAAGGAGAGGAGATTGAGAGTGAGACCTTGAGAGAATTGTGAAGAAATTCTTGAATTTTTCCAAAACAAATTCAGTGGGTTAGCAAATATTACAAGCTCAGTGAAGGTATTTTCTAAACCTTAGGATTATATATATATATATATATATATATATATATATATATATAAATGAGTTTTACGGCTTAATTTGTAAACTCTGTGAATTCTAGTTTCTGTAAATTGTTGTTATGTTACCGGTGTATGATGATTCTATATAGTTATGATGTTTAGTTTGAATGTAAACAAGAATTCGTATGCTAATTACAGTTTAAAAAGGAAGAAAGTATGACAGTGTATATTTTTTTGCATATGGCTTGTGAATAGTACCAATTTTAGTGGCCAATTCGTATGCTAAACTGTTAATTGAGTCTTATTTACGCTAGTCTATTAAGAAACGCACATAACATAATTTGAACGAAGCAATTCGGATAAGAATCGAAGTCACAGTGTTGATTTTTGTGAAGAAGTTCAAAAATAGAGTTTTATATGAAAATATGGAATTTTGAGAAATTAAACTAGTTTTAGTTGATGTTAAATTGTGTTAATTGGTTGTAAATATGAGCAAACATGTTTGTAATAGTCTGTACCAATTGTAGGTGTTAATTTCCTTTGTTTGGTGGGTGAAATTCGTGTTAGTTGGGCTAAAATAGCTCACTGTTCATCCGAAGTCTCTGCGTCATACATGTCACCAACAAATTGCTACTGAGTTGAGCAAAAAGCTGCGTAGTGCTGTGATCCCAAGTGCATGACTCGCCATTGGTTTTTTCTACAATGAGCACCAGGTATAGTCTTGGCATTATAAGCGAAGGAAGATAGCAATTTCTTGTGCTTGTTCCTCGAGCCCATGCAGTGACTTCTGCCTATTTGCAGGTTATGTGTATCGGACTTATGTTAGTCTAGCATGCACATTAATGATGCCGAGACATAATATAGACTACAATAACGGGTTGTCATGCATTGTAATACAATGTAAAAGATTTTTAAATAAGTTATAAAATGAAACCAAGTGTGGTGTTTTCAAAGTTAGAGGTGAACGATTAAGTTATGTTGGCTTG
Organism: Panax ginseng; assembly: GCA_020205605.1. NCBI lineage: Eukaryota > Viridiplantae > Streptophyta > Magnoliopsida > Apiales > Araliaceae > Panax > Panax ginseng. Next base: position 49,561,081 of record CM035140.1, read on the forward strand.
TAGTGAGATTTCAGATTCGTTAAGTGTGTTAACTTATATGGTTAGATGCTAAGTTAGGGATATGACCTAAATGATGGTTTAAATTCTTAAAGCTAATGTTCATACAATTAATTGTTGTTGCGGTTTTAATGATGTATGTAGGATAATTGGAGATTGTTTTACATTTGTGTAGCTTACAAATAAGGCAAGTTCTTTAACCCTACTCTTATAATAATTGTGCAAGTTTCTAAACCTTATCTTTGTCATTGAACAAGACTATTGATTCTATTCTGATGAATGATTAAATAAGCTCATGTAACCTAATTCGTTACATCGAATGAGTTTCACATTTTCATTTCTTGATATTAGTATTCAAAACATATACTGTTCTAACACATTGATTCAAAGGAGATTGCTTTAACTCCTTGAATATAATACTTTGCATATATATCATGCTTATTCAGTTATATATTGTTGATATCTGATCTTTGACTTTGATAGCCTTGTTCAGTTATACATTCTTGTATTAAACCCTTATTGATGGAAATTGAATAAGTGTTCTAAAATTCTAGAAACACTGATAAGCTAATTCCAAACTAAAAACTTTCTTTAGTGCGGAAATTCTAAACTCAAACTGAGACAAACAACCCTAACATAGGGGATTTTGTACGTGTAACGTTTAGATGTTTGTGCACAATACATGGTACAAAGGGCTGATCCCCCTGAGTACGTTAAGAAGAGTCTGTACAGTCTAATGACTGTTGAGTTTAAGGTAATAATACCTAAACACCGTGGACATAGTTCGTGGTCATAAGACCCTCAGATAATTAAAGTTCGAACTTGTTTTCTGTTTTGATTCGTAGAACAAGTTCTTTATTATTCAGTATTCGTTGTTCACTCTCATGTTGTTATTATACTACCTTTATGTCAGTGAGCAATTGTTTGCTCACTCTTTCAATTTAATCAATGCAGCTAAAGTTGAAAGAGGTGATGATCCATCCACTAGCAAGAGAAAGGGCAGGATGTCTAAATGATGAAGAATTAGTTAAAGTTTATTTAAATGCTTGAAGTTTTAAGACTTGTTTTATTTTATAATGTATTCCTCAAACTGATGTAATAATTTTAAGGTTAGATTACCTGGGATTTATTGTGAGATTATGATGTAACCCTTTAATGGGAAAGATTATTGTTTAAGTTATTTAAACTATGTCTTTATCCTTTGATTATGGGTTGTTAGATGTAATAGTTTTTGATAAGTGAGCACCAAATCCTGTGGGAATGAAGTACCCGGATTTGGGGGTGTCACTATATTTGTATTAAAACTCACAACTCATGTTGTTTAATTATGTTTGTATTTGTATTCGGTACCATGTATTTGGTGACTCAGAATGGGTGATGTATACCTATTTTGGGGGCGTCACAGTTGGTATCAAAGCTTAGGGATATGATCCCTGACTGAGATGTGAGATAAGAACTAGGAGGGGAGAGACGGGAAATTCTTTCGCTAGTATGACCTACCAAGTTTATTTGGTATTTAATTGGTCGGTCAGAGTATAGGGATAATATGTGGCATGTCAATTAACCCTTATTTTGTGGCAGTGTTTAAAAATGAAATCCGATAATGTTGAGACCGTTGAGTCACCACAGATTAACACCCAGGATAATGTGCATCAGGAAGGCAATAATCCTCAGGTGAACAACAACACCGACTAAGTGGCGAACGATGAAATGTTTAGGAGCTTTCTGCAATTCGTACAACATCAGGCAAGAAAGACTCCTGTCCAAAATGCAGGTGGAAACACTAGCAACTCTCGGACGATCACCGTTAAGCAGTTCAAGGAGCTAGGACCACAAGAGTTTATTGGAGAGCCAAAACCACTTAAGGCGGAGACGTGGATAAAGCAGATCACCAAGATATTTTATGTCTTGGGATGTTCCGAGGAGCAAAAGGTTCCCTTTGCCACCTTTATGTTGCGAGGAGAGGCAGATTACTGGTGGGAATTGGTAAAGCGTACTCAACCTGCCGCACTGAAGATGTCTTGGGAGAAGTTCTAAGAACTATTCAATGACAACTACTTTCCCGAAAGTATTCTTCACATGAAGGAGGTAGAGTTCATCAAGCTGGAGCAGAACAATATGACTGTGTCGCAGTACGAAGATAAGTTTGCCGAGTTATCCCAGTTTGCGTCCCACTTGGTTGATAATGAAGAGAGAATGACGCGGATGTTTCTAAGAGGTTTGAAACTCAAGATACATCAATATCTAATTTCTCATAAACTGTGTTTATATTCAGATGTTTTAAATAGGGCTCAGTTATTGGAACGCGATAACGAGTCGACCCAACCAAGAGAAAGCTGCCGACAAAATGATAATACCAGTGGTAGAAGTCATCGAAGCGGTGACAACAAATGTGGAGGGAATCAATAAACCAGAAATGGTAACCACTTCGGTGGTAATCATGGCCAAGACAATAAGAGTGGACATTTCAAGAAAAGGAGATTCAACAATGATGGAAAGACGTCAACACCAGCACCCGTGGTTAAGGAAGGAGAACGACCACATATCATATGCTTCAAATGCGGAAGGGAGGGACACATCGGTCAAAGCTGCGCGTGATCCAAAACGTGTTTCAATTGTGGAAGAGAAGGTCACCTAGCTAAATTTTATCGTACAGGGAAGCCAAGTCCAGTTGGAACGGTGACACCAAATTCCGTCCCAGACAAGTCAAAACTAGTTGTTCAAGGGAGAGCATTTGTTGTGACCTCCCAGAAAGCAAGGAACCCGAACGAGGTTATCACGGATAAGCTTATCATAAACTCTAGCGAAGTATATACCTTATTTGATACCGGTTCTACCCATTCTTTTATTTTTCCTACTTGCGCTAAACGTTTAAATTTAACTACGGAGAAATTAGACTTTGACTTATCTGTTGAAACTCCGTTGGGAGAAACTTTCATTACATCCACTGTTTATAAGTCTTGTTTGGTTCAAATCGGTACCCTCACATTACCTGTCGATCTTATTTCCTTAAAAAAACTTGTGTTTGACGTAACTCTAGGGATTGATTGGTTAACTACTCATCATGCAAAAATTAATTATTTTCGTAAGGTTGTTAGCTTTCATATTCCTAACCAACCTATTATGCGAATTCAAGCGACCAAACCATTAAAATCAATCACTGTCATCTCAAGCCATAAAGCTATTCATTTATTGAAAAAACGGATGTCAAGCTTTCTTAGCTCATGTCACGGAATTAAACAAAAATACGTTGTGACGCCCCAAAAATAGGTATACATCACCCATTTTGGGTCGCCAGATACAAGGTACTGAATACAAATACAAACTAATTATACAACAGTCGTGTAAAATACGACAAAACATAGGCTGTGAGTTTTAATACAAATATTGTCATCTAGACAATATCCACACCTAATGGAGTCCTCATTACATTTATTATCACACTATTTCACAGAATAGTGAGGACTACTAATGCACCATCTAGGACCATCACTCTGTTCCCCGACTAGTCCTAGCTACGTTCTCATTTCCTGAAGAGAACAATGAAAGCAAAAGGGTGAGCTCAACTAGCCAGTAAGAAATATTATAACTAAGATAATGCAGAATAAGTTATCAATAGCCTTCAACAATATAACAACTGATAGAATATAATAAACAACAAGTTTTTAGATCAAAAACTGCAGCGGAATAAGCAATCCATTAGAAGAGTCAAGTAAAGTATAAAATCTACTATCTTCAATGATTTAAAAAGTTTTTCATCAACTTTATCGCTGAGACTCAGCTTAATAAATAAAATCGAATCATCCCTACACCACGGCCAAGGATATTCATGTAATCATCAATGGTCATGACTATACCGAATAATCCCTGGTCTTAATCATACCAAAAACTGTCCACCAATGAATTACAGGACAATGAGGACTTTTACCACATCATTCGTCACATTACGGACATGATTATACCGAATAATCCCTGGTCATAATCATACCAAGTCCATCTATGCACGTAAGCCAAATATGACTTTCAACATAATATAAGCATGAGGATGATGACAATTCAATAAAACAAGTTCAAGAATAAATTTTAAAGATTTATAAGTTAATTTATCCTGAACTCAATAACGTCCAAATTGTCAACATGATACTGCTTTGTGGAGTAAAATTCAAGAATGCTCAGAAGAATATTTCCATGAAAAAATTACTGGATGAGGCGCAAATATAAAGGATATTCCACTAATTTCATGGAGTATAGAAGCCAAAACTTTAACCAACTGAGTATAATAGAATATATGAAACCGCAAATAGATTTTTGCCGCCATGCGATAATTAGATTCATGCCAGAGGATGTTTTATGATGATCTATGATGATCCATCACAGATCTATAGCATCAAATGGCTTTAAAAGTGAAGTTTTCAAAAACTGCTCAAGAACACTAAAGTGGTCTGACAAGCAAATGTCAGGAGCCACACATCTTTCTCTGTTTTTGATTTTTGTTGTTTTATGTTTTAGACTTGTAGTCTGACATGAGGACTGTAATCTGGAAGTGGAATCAAAGCTATTCCATGTCCAGATTACAAGATATTGTTGGTCAAAACCCATTGACCGAGCATGACCAAGAGTTCCTGACAGGATTTTGTTAGCCTGAGATCTGTCAGGTGTTATGTTGTTTGCTGATGTTGTTATTTCTAGATTATAGCCTGTTATATGGACTTTATATCCATGGCTTTAGATCCCACAAACAGTCAATAGATCGAGTGTAGTGAGTGGTCAAACTAGACCATTCGGTCACGAAGGGGAGTTTCTGGAAAAACCCAGAAATCGGATGAACAATGATTCTGACAGGGTTTGACCGGGCTTAATCTGGATAATGTGTTGTTGTTGAACTGATATGTTGATTCCTATGTGTTCCTTGACATATGGACTATAGACTTGAACCATATTAACACTTAATGGATGACCAGAACACTAAGTTAATCGAGCCACAAAGTGGTACCCATGAACTGTCTGGGTTTTTGGGTTACCCAGAAAACCCAGGAATGTGACACCCCCAAATCCTGGTACTTCATTTCCTCAAGATTTGGTGTTCACTTAATCAAAACATTCATTTCTAACTACCCAATTATAATACAATTGAATAATAAAAACACGCTTACACTGAGTTAAACTTAAATAAAAATCTTCCAGGTTATCTAACCTTTAACAACAATCATTCAAATGCGGAAATTTAAATAAACTTCATTACAATCTTTAAACCAAAGTCTGAAAAAAAACTATCAAAACTATTACAAGTCTTCAATATTTATTCATTTTCCTTTTGCCTCATTCTTGGTGCTAGAGTCGTCACCCATTTCAACTTTAATGTAAGAAATTTTCTGAGCAAGAGTGAGCAAACAAGGCCCACTTGAAATAACAATAAGTAAATCTTTAAACTTTTACATCAATTGCCAATATTAGGCTCAATAGGACTGAACAATATATTCTATTAACTTTCTGAAAATTTTAACATTCACTGAGGGTCTAATGACCACGAATCATGTCTACAGTTATAAGTAATCTTTCAACTTTAACTTTAACAGTCATAAGACTATAAGGACTCCACGTACTTAGGGGGATCAACCCTTCGTACAATGTATTGTGCACAACCATTTCAACGTTAAGCGTAAACCTCTATTAAAAGAGTTGTTCATCTCAGTATTTAGAATACAAGTCCGCACAAAAGTAAGTTTGGTTTGGATACATTACAGGGTAATTTAGAATTCAACGGTAATCAACTAAGGATTAGTTGATTACAAAAGAAATAATTGTATGCTATGGAATAATCATAATTTGTAAATTAACCTCATGCTTTAGGAATAATCTAATAGCATAAGCATGGAATAATCATAACATTCAAGGTTATTGAGGATTGAGTACTAAACATGCATCATGAATAGTAAATTGAACGACAAAGTTGCTCATCACTAGAATACAGTGACTCACATGCTAACTAAAGAGTTACATATTAAAGAAACTTGTTCAATAATAAGATGTAAGATGTAGAATACTTGCATCCTCATGAACCAATAGATACAAGAGTTTTATCAGTAATAAACAATCTAACTCCATGAAAGTGTAGAATTAGTAACTTGTATAATTGAAATGGAATTAAAAGCAATAATGTGCTCAACGAAATTAAACGTGTACAATGAAGTTTTTAGAGTTAGAAAACTTGCCTTTAGCACAAGCTAAACCTTACAACTTGAATCAATACCCTATACATATGTCATCATGACATAATTAGTCATTACCAACATTTTATATCTATATAAACAAAATATATACATCATGTAGGTTAAATTACCAATTCACGTAATCAACTATGTTACAAATAGGTAACACTTGATAGCATGTTCATTCATAGCTTAATACTACTGAAATCATCATTTAACATTCCTATTATTAACACATAACATTTATTTTCAAAGTTCGTGTAATAAACTAAAACTGTTAGACCATTCTACTAACTTTCATGCTGCGGTATGTGGTGATGGATGATGATGTACACGGTGAATATCTTCTGAAGCCGTATTTGCTTGTATGGTGATATATTCTTGATTGCCACTAACGTCTTCTTTGAGCGTATTTATGATCTTGAAACTCCGATGTCATTGACGACTTGACAGCAACAGAGACAAGAAAAAGTCAATTTGGCCTAAAAGCTCGAATCTAATAGACTGATTAACATGTAATACACATATAGACTTCATATAGACATATTCTGAAGACTTCTAACATGTTTCTACTCATAAAATAACATAAACATCAAATTTACAACACCTAATTTCAATATTTTTGGCAAAAACTCCATTGTTGGCATTTTTAATGAAAATCAACACTGTGGTTTTGTTTTTCAATCAAAACAGAAATTTCAAAACATCATAGTTATGATTATACATACTCTATCAATTTCCATAATCAATTTATCAATTTAACAACTAATTAAACCTTAATTTCATTTTAAAGTAAGCCATACTCATATATTTTTCATATGAACACTCTGTAATATATTTTCTTCATAAAACACATACATACATGAATTAATTTCTCTATAATCATATATAAACTCATGAAATAACCTTATAATCAATAATCATACAAAACTATATACATAACAACAATTTATCCTTTATAAAAATTTCACAGAGAACTTTTTGGGAAGAGGAAAACTAAACTTTTTAAAGAAAAAGGTTAAGCTCATACCTTTGATTAAGAAGATGATGGCTACTATTGATTATCAAACTTCTTTTCTCCAATTCATTTCTCAAACCTGTTAGGATTTCTCTCAAATTCTCTCTAGTTTTCTTCTTCTTCTTCTTCTCTTTTTCTTCAACTGAGTTCTTTCTTTTCTCTAACATACGTATATAAAATATAACGTATATAGTAATAATATATATTAATTATATAATATAACTCTAGATATCAGTTATGTAAGTTTTGAAATTTAAAAGCCATAAGGCTTGTTTGGCTAATCTAAATAAAATAACCCATTAATCCTTATGCCTTGTTTGACAAATCTAACTAAAACAATTGGATTAATCCTTATACATTGTTTGATAAAATACTATTAGATTAAATACTTAATATGCATTAAAACTTGTTTGGCCAAAACTAAATTAAAGTCCTTTAATTTTATTTTAATAACTCCTTTATAGCAAGGTTATTTGTCACACTTCTATTTAATTAAATAATCAATTTAATCAATTCAAATACTAATATATTAAATTACTTTAATACACAAATCATTATCACAAAACTATAATTTCTTTATAATTATAATTTTATTTAATCAACTAATACTTTATTTTAATCACAACTTCCAATTAAAATACTATAATTCATTTAATCATTATTAGCTCTCTAACTCAATTATTAAATTAAATTAGTATATAACCTCATAACAATTAATTTTCTTGGCTCCTTAATTATTTATTCAACAAATAATTAACTAAACAACATCAACTCAAATTGAACAATTATTTATTCAACAATAAACATATCCATTAAATACTTATATAAATCAATAAATATTTAATATTACACTTTAAAATTCTGGAATGTTACAAGGAAGCTCTGACAGTTTGTTTGTATGGCCAGATCTTCTTGTTATGATGTGTTATGACCTAGATGGTGATTGATAATTGTAGTGTTACATAAACACTACACGATCAAGGTTCAAGCTAGCCCAGAACATGATTAGATTGAGAATTATTGGCGGTCAAACGTTCACCCTTGAACTCTGATAGTTAGTGTTCTTGAGCCCAAGAACAACTACAGCGACAGAAAGCGTCGCTATAGGCTATAGCGACGGTTTATTTAATTTTAATTTTTGAATTTTCGAAAATTGATTAAAAATAGAAAATAATTTCTAAAAATTACAAAAATGGTTTTAAAAATTATTTTAAAGCCTAAAAATGGGGTTTTAATTATTTTGAATATATTTTATATTTAATATTTTTGGAATATTAATGGTATTTAATTTATTTAATTATAATATTAAATAAATTACTTAAAAATGATTTTAATACTTGAAAAATCATGAAAAATTATATTATGGTATAAGAAATTATTTAAGTTATTTTTAATGACTTGATATTTTGTGATGAATTTCATAATTAATTAATATTATAGTAATTAATTTATTTAATAAATATATTTAATAAATTATGGAAAAATAGAATTAATGCTTTAAAAATTATATAAAAATGATTTAATCTGTTATAAAAATATTTTAAGTTATAAAATATAACTTTTGATATTTTTTGTCGTGAAAAACATTAATATTTTATATTAATGGCAATTATCGGATAATGGATTTAAAGGTTTAAAAATCATATAAATATGATTTTAAGGTATTAAAAATACTTTGTTATATTATAAATATATTATAATATTATGGTATGTATTTCATTAATATTTGGTATTAAATAAATATTAATGATAATAGAATATTTTGGTATTTAATTCATATTAATACGATATTAATGATTGAAAAATCATGATAAATGATAATAATTATGTAAAAATTATTATTAGACTTGGAAAATTATTTTGACGGATAATAAAATTATCTAAGATAATCGTTAAGTGTTTAGGCAGAGTTTAATTGAACTTAAACTCGATATTTATCCAACTAGGCCGTCGGGATGTTAGAATTGTGCCGAATTCAACTCAGACTGAAATAGTTTGACTTGATACTAGGTCTTATGTTTGTTATAGTTTGATAAGATTATGTGATAATGTGTTTAGGTTAATTTAAATATTGTGATGATATTATTCTAATTTTGTAGATCGATATTATTTATATTATGTTTTCAGACAAAGTTAAATAGAATCCGTAACGGTAATCAATGGTTCAGGCAAGTTATCCTTAACTCAACTTCGAGTTGTTTTATTCAAATATACTTATGGTTAATCATTGCTGATTGCCATGTCTATGAATTGTTGAATCGTACTCAGTGCATATTGCATGTATTCATCAGGTATGAAAGGTTGATCACCTTCATTACCATTCGATCCAGATATAATTGATATGTTCACGTTCAATATTCGTTCAGCTATGATAGTTTGTTCATGCTAGTTCACAATTATATTGTTGAATGTTAGCCAGCTATTATTCAAATTCTTTCCATCATGATATTTCGTTAATTTATTAAAATTAAACTTGCTGGGCAAACTTGTTGCTCACCTTTGCTATATCATGATTAACATTGTAGATTAAGACGAATACGTCGGATACAGGAAAAGACAAAGCCAAGTCCAGCTTAGGATAATATGCAACTAGAAATGTAACAATATTGTATGATAATAACATTGTATGTTAGATATGATATTGATTCAGGTATTATATAAAGGTTTTCGACCTTGGGGTTAGTGTGTAAATGTATTGTATAAACAATTTATGTTTATATCTTCCACAATAGTAATAGTTATAGAATTAATTGTACCAGATCCGCGGTGATTCGGGACCCGGATCTGGGGACGTCACCCATAACATGGGTGGTTCTGTATACATTTTAGTTTTGGTTGATGATTATTAACGATTTACATGGGTTGATTTTCTTAAATTTAAAAATGAGGTTATTATTTCCTTTTCTGCCTTGTGTAAAAAAGATTCAAAATCAACATGGAAGCTCTATTGTCTATATTCGATCTGATCACAGAAAAGAATTTGATAATTCTAATTTTATTATGTTCTGTGATGAGAACGGTATAAGTCATAACTTCTCTACTCCTTATACACCATAGTCAAATGGTGTAGTTGAAAGGAAAAATCGATCTTTGCAAGAAATGGCTAATACCATGTTAAATGAATATCATCTTCCAAAATATTTCTGGGCTGAAGTTGTGGCAACATCATGTTACATTTTAAACAAAGTTTTATTAAGACCAATTTTACTCAAAATTCCCTATGAGCTTTATTATAAAAGAACTCCAAAAATAAACTATTTTCGTGTTTTTGGGAGCAAATATTTTATTCTAAATACCAAAGGTCATTTATCGAAATTTGATCCCAAATCTGATGAAGGAATATTTCTTGGATATTATCTTAATAGTAAAGCATACAAAATTTTCAACAAAAGAAGTCTAGTTATGGAAGAATCAATGAATGTGACTTTTGATGAAACTCAGCCGCCTCCAAAATATAAAGAGCTTGTTGACAGTGATGTTGTAATTGAAGATATTCTCAGAAATATAGAAGAACCAAAACTAGATAATGCATCTCCACCGATTGATGGGAATCCCCTTGAAAACCCAAACCCTCAGTTAAATGATTTGCCCAAGGAGTATAAAAATCATTATATAGAAAATGTAATTGGTAATATTGATAAAGCGGTCATCACTAGATCATAAGCTCATAATCTAGTTGGTCACTTATCTTTCTTGTCTCAAACTGAACCTAAAAATATAAAAGATGCTTTACTTGATGAAGAATGGATAATGGCTATGCATGATGAACTTCAACAATTCACTAGAAACAAAGTATAAGAGTTAGTTCCACAACCCGAGGATGTTTCAATTATTGGAACTCGGTGGGTGTTTCGTAATAAACTTGATGAAAGTGGAACTATTGTACGTAATAAGGAAAGATTAGTTGCACAAGGATATAATCAATTGGAAGGTATTAAATATGATGAAACATATGCTATTGTTGCTAGAATTGAATCTATTCGTATGTTATTAGCATTTGCATGTCATAAAAGTTTTAAGTTGTTTTAAATGGATGTCAAATTTGCTTTCTTGAATGATGTTATAGAAGAGGAAGTTTATGTTAAACAACCTCCTGGTTTTGAAGATTTTAGTCATCCTAAATATGTCTATAAATTTCATAAAGCTTTATATGGTTTAAAATAGGCCCTCAGAGCATGGTATAAACGACTGAGTAAATTTTTATTAAATAATGGCTACTTTATTTACTAAAAATAAGGATGATGATATTCTGATAATTCAAATATATATTGATGATATTATTTTTGGTTCTACTGACATTACTATGTGCAATGATTTCTCTGAAAGTATGAGCAAAGAATTTGAAATGAGTATGATGGGAGAATTAAACTTCTTCCTCGGACTGCAGATCAAACAAGGAGAAAAAGCTATTCATATATCTCAATCTAAATATTGTAAAGAAATGATCAAGAAATTTGGCATAGAATCTGCAAAACCTCTTAATACTCCTATGTCAACTACTGATAAATTAACTGTTGATGAAAATGAAAAAAATGTTGATTCAAAGAAATACAGAGGAATGATTGGAATTTTACTATACATAACTGCTAGTAGACCTGACATTATGTTTAGTGTTTGTAAATGTTCCAGATTTCAAGAAAATCGTAAAGAATCTCACCTGGTCGCAGTGAAAAGAATTTTCGGTATTTTAAAGGAACAGCCGAATTAGGCTTATGGTATCTTAAAGATCAACCATTTAATCTTGTGTGTTTCTCAGATTCTGACTATGCAGGTCATCATGTTGATCGAAAAAGTACCAGTGGTACATGTCAGTTTCTGGGAGGATGTTTAGTTTCTTGGTTCTCTAAGAAACAAAACTCAGTATCCATTTCAACCACTAAAGCTGAATATATTGTTGCTGCATGTTGCTGTGCACAAATATTATGTATGAAACAAACTCTTGTTGATTATAACTTAAAATTTGACTGTGTCAATTCTATGTGATAATACAAGCTTTATCAATCTTAGTAAAAATACAGTTCTACATGCTAGGTCGAAGCATATAGATATTAGGCATCATTTTTTACGTGATCATGTTAATAACAAAATTATTAAATTAGAGCACATTGACACTGAATTAAATATTGCTGATATATTCACTAAACCACTGAGTTCAGATAGATTTTGCAAATTACGAATTGAATTAGGTATGTTAGATATTTTAACTTAATTGTTTATAATTAACTATCCTTTAAACTTTAATTCATTTGGTATATTAATTTTTTTTATATCACAATTATATATTTATATTATAAGTATGCCTATAAATCCTACTAACAAAATCTAAGTATGATGTTTGTGAATTTTTAAAACTTTAATATCATTTATTTTCTTTTATTACTAATTATGTTTAACAATTTTTTTAGTTTATATATAAATTAAGGGTTAAATCTGCACCATTCAAACAAGTATAAATCCAATGGTCAAAAATTGACCAATCCACACATTATGCTACAACCCAATTAGATTCAACCATTGAGAAGCACACAGATCACGATCTTGAACCGCTCGATCAAACCTGGAACTTAATCCTAGCCGTTGGATCGGTTTTTATTAAAGAAACACAACCATTCAGATTCCAGATCAAATCTCAGTCATTGATCTCAATCCAGGCCAGCTCTCCACCGTTGGATCAACCAGGTTAGTCAAACTATAAATATAAAATTTCAATTTTTTATTTCATTTCTCTCTTTCTTTCTCTCTCATGTCTTCTCTCATTTCCGATTCTCTCTCTCAACTCTCTTCTACTTTTGATTCTCTCTCTTTTCTGCTCTATCAAAACATGATGAAAATCATATCTCTCGCTCTCAATATCTCGATATTCTTTACTGCTTTCGTATTGATTTGTTCTATCTATCTGGTTAATCGAGTAAACTTATCATTTTTCATTTGATTTCATCTGTTAATGTTTGTCCATTATTTTATAATCTCACATTCCTTCAAATTAAAAGAAAGTCAGATCTATGATCTGTATAATTTTTGTTCTATATGTTCATTTTTTAGGGTTTCGACCGAAAAACAATATATCTCTCTATCCCTCAGTTCTGATCTTCTTGATTCTATTTTTGATTTTTGGGATGATATCGTCTCTCAATCTGTTTGATGGAATAAATTTTTTAAAAAAAACCTAATACCGCGATATTTTGATGTTTTAAATTTTTTCTGAAAAGTTAGTGTTTGATTTTCGGATAACCCTCACTTTGTCTGCTGGTTTAAAACAAAAATTTCTCTTTTCAAAATCTGTTAAATTAATTCATATTTTGGTTTAAAACTTACACTCTTTTATGTTCAAAAGTCTTTCCGATCTGTGAAATCGAACTTCATCGCCAGATTTGTTAGCTCTTCATTTTTTTATCTTCATCTGATAAACCAGTTTTGATTTTCAAAAACTCTTCATCTTATCTTCTGATTTTAAAACCCAAAATCTCTCTTTTCAAAATCGATTCAGTTTTGTTCAAAAATCTGTACATTTTTTATATTATCTCGATTATGCAAATCTAGTAATTTTTTTTTGAAAATTGATCTTTGTATTATAGTTTAAATCTTCCAGATCGAAAAACCCAAGACCTATTTTTATATTTATACATTTTCCTAAAATTTTACACATTCTTATATATATATATATATATATATATATATATAAGGTCTCTTTTAAACAACTATCTATATATTTCTGCTTGCACAAATATGTTTCTCTCTGTTGAGAAACAGTAAAAGACTGTGCATGTCACCTGATTATTTTTGGACAACTGCATCTATGATACACTACACTGGTATGATTTTGCTTAATTTGCTCACTAAGGTAAAACCCTCTATATATCTCTTTTATTATTTTAAGTACAATTATTGCTGTTGTGACGCCCCAAAATAGGTATACATCACCCATTCTGAGTCGCCAAATACATGGTACAGAATACAAATACAAACTTCATTTATACAACTGTTGAGCGTGTCGTGCGTATCGATTAACAACAGATAAGTTTGTGAGTTTTAATACAAATATATGTAACTCACATGGTGCCTCGACCACCACACCTTACAATGGTACTTTACATAAAAGTACAGTCAATAACTGTTTTAAAAATTAAAATCTTTAGAAAATACTCAAGGAAACCTTCGTACATGGGAGGCCATGTGTCTAGGTTATGATAGATATCATATGCCCACAAAATTATCCTTGGTTGACCCAATAGTCCCCAAAGAAAAACAAGAAGATTGCTATCATCTTCTTTCCAATGGTGAGTCTTCTCTTGACTTATAATTATCTCCATTGTCTCCAATTGAGAATCATATTTAAAACAAACTCCAAGATTATATAGGTAGTGCTGCTCGTAGATATACTCAAAGAAGTGGATGTGCACAACCCCCCTGCCTTATGATAACACGAGGTTGTATGTCATTAGACATCTTGTATGATAGTGGCAAAACACCCTTCCAAAGTTGGGTTCTCCTCACCCTATTCGTTCACCAAAATTAAATATCAAATGATGTATATAATACGGCACACTTATCTAAAGTTCTCAATAAAATTATTTCCATACTATTTAGGGAGAACCTCAATAGCTATAGACCACCGTTCTATTCTCCTATTACCCCTGACTCGTCCCATCTATATTCTCATTTCCTGAAGATAACAATGAAAGCAAAAGGGTGAGCTCAACTAGCCCAGTAAGAAATATTATGACTAAGATAATGCAGAATAAATTATCACTAGCCTTCAACAGTGTTAAACTGATACAATATAATAAACATCAAGTTTAACTGCAGCGGAACAAGCAATCCATTAGAAGAGTCAAGTAGAGAATAAAATCTACTATCTTCTATGATTTAAAATTTTTATCAACAATTTTATCACTGAGACTCAGCTCAATAAATAATCCACATCATTAAATCATCCCTGCACTACAGGCCAATGAAATTCTTTAGTATCACGACCACGAATTATCCATGCACGTAGGCCAAAGATAATCGTTTTTTCATCAATGGTCCTGATCATGCCATAAAATAATTCATCTTTGCACCATTGGCCGAATAGAATCCATAACCATAATCATACCAAAAACTGTCCATCAATGCACTACGGACCAATGATGACTTTTTCCACATCATTTGTAACATTACGGTCATGATTATACCGAATAATCCCTGGTCATAATCATACCAAGTCCATCTATGCACTACAGGCCACAGATGACTTTCAACATAATATAAGCATGAGGATGATGACAATTCAATAAAACAAGTTCAAAAATAAATTTTGAAGATTTATAAATTAATTTATCCAGGAACCAATAACGTCCAAATTGTCAACATGATACTGCTTTGTGGAGTAAAATTCAAGAATGCTCAGAAGAATATTTCCATAAAAAGATACTAGATGAAACGCAAATATCCAGGATATTCTACTAATTTCATGGAGTATAGAAGCCAAAACTTTAACCAACTGAGTATAATAGAATATATGAAATCGCAAATGGATTTTTTCCGCCATGCGGTAATCCATGTAGACAGATTATTCCAACAAAATAATAAAGAATGGAATAACAGAAGAATTCACCAGGCGTGCATACTCCGCATAGACAGGTTATTCCAACAAAATAATAAAGAATGGAACCAGGTCATGCGTAATCCGCATGCATGTGATATTCCAAATGAATAATAAAGAATGGAACTGAGTTATGCGTAATCCGCATGCATGGATATTCAATAGAATAATAAAGAATGGAATAACAACAGAATTCACGGGCATGCGATAGATCCTAGCAGAGCAGTTATTCCAATGAATAATAAAGAATGGAATAACATAAGAATTTTACCATGTATGCGGTACTTCACATAGACAGGTTTTTCCAACATAATAATAAAGAATGGAATGACAACCCTTACGAGTATTGAAAGAAAATAACTCTCTTCATGAATACGAAAGAATAATACCCCTTACCTTAAAAAGAAGAGTATTCTGACGGTAGGGCGGGGATATACTTTAAGAAAACTTGCACTATTTTCTATGCTCAAAACTTTCTTAAACTAAAGAAATACGCTCAAGATTATAGAAGATGAATTCTCTGAATTTCTGGTGTGATTTTCAATTCTAACTAAGCATCCTATTAATAGGAGAATGGAAAGGATACTATGCTGAACTATGCAATAAAATATAATACTCCCTCCTATTCAGATTAAATGACATTTTAGAGTTAAGCACACTTATTAAGAAATAACACAAAATAATTTTTGTGTCCCTAATTAATTATCTCTCTCCACAATTGTCTCTTCTCATTCTCCACAATTGTCCCTAATTAATTATTTCTCTCTCCACAATTGCATTTACTAAGCATATTAAGTAGAGGGGTAAATTAGGAAAAAATAGTGCAATATTGCATAGAGATTCCAAAACGACACTTATATAGAATAAAATTAAACTCCCTAAAACGTCATTTAATCTGAATAGGAGGGAGCATATTCTATTTATAATCAAATAAAACAAAACTTTATAAAAATCAAAAATGTTGGGTGGGATTGCTTGGTTACTTTTTATGATAAATCTATCTATCCTGGTCTCATATCTGAATTTTATACCCACATGGAAATAGCACCACTACTTGTATACAAGGTCAAACTTGTATCATTGATGAACTTTTTCTTGTAAATGCATTTCAACTTCACCCTTCTACATTAGAGTTACATTGATGTTTTATTGTTTGATTATCCTTGTAAGTTTGGTCTGGAATTTCTTACTGCTGAAAGTCAGTTCTTGGGAAAGATTCTAAGAAAAAATTTCATGCCTTTTAAAGATGATAGAAAATTACTACCTTTTGACTTTGAACTTATCAAAAGTATTTTGAATGAATGCATGTCTTACAACTTGGCTTCCTTTTTGTTGTCTTCTTTTGTTCTGTTTTTACAACAACTGTCTGAGTTTTGGTCTGCTGCTCACTCACATCTTTAACTATTTGGAAATCAACGTGTCACAATATCAGTCTCAACTAGTTCCTACTAGTAACATTGTCTCCCATCTTAATCTTCCACCTCAGTCCTTGATTGTCTTTAAACCTTTTGATCATGAGGTTATTGAGTCTAAAATCAACATGGCCACCAAAATAGACTCTCTTAACAGTATGAACCAACTTCTTCTGCATAATCAAAATCTTATGTTAGAAAAGATGGAAGATATACAATTGTCATTGCATACTGTTAAGTCCATGGTATGTTTTATGATGGAGAACAATAGACTGCTCATGGGTCCATATCAGTTGCCTGGAAACACCAATGATGAACCAGTTGATCATACAACACCACTATTCCCAGATGATCAGGATGCCAATATTCCAAAAATTGCTCAGCATTTCTCTCTTCTTAATCTTGAGGATATCTAAATATTTGAAATGACTGTAATCTTACTAACTATTTGGGATAACTGTAAACTAACTAATTCTACCCCCCCACTCCTCCTCCTCCTACTACTTCTTTTGCTATATTTGAATGATATGTTTGTTACTAACTGTTTGTGCAGGACCACTTGATTAATATTTTCTGCAGGACTAAGTCTCTTTTCCCATCATTTTTTATGATGACAAAGGGGAAGAAGAAAAATATTATGTTATAAACTGCTTAATTGCCATGAGATGTTTATATAACTGCTTAACTGCTATTAACTACCATGATATGTCTATAACTACTTAAAATATTTTGTTATAAACTGCTATGAGATGTGGACTTAAAATATTCATAGTTTGAGGGGGAGCTTCTTATTAGTAAGGGAAGTTCTTAAAAATATTTTTATAATTGTCATCATCAAAAAGGGGGAGATTGACAGGTCTCTTTTTCTTTTATATATTTTGATGATAACAATTATGAAGTAATTAAATAAGTTTATAATTTATTTTTATAATTTATTTTATCTAAACTATTTTCTGATTTTATTTGAATTAATATTTATTGACCTTGATAATTTAAATATCAAGTGTTAAATAAATTGATTCATATAAATATCTAAAGCGAGAGATCCTATTTTCTTTTAAACTTAAATATGGGAAAAATTGTTTTATTATATATATATATATATATATATATATATATATATATATATATAGCCGTAATGAATTCGAAAGCGACCCTCTTCAACGGACCAGGCAACAGACCAAATGAAAAAAAGAAGAAAAAAGAAGCGCGGTTCACAAAGCAAATGGGTTAAGAGAAAATAAAGTGGGTTGAAGATCAGATGCACCATCCCAATCTCTCTCAAACTCTTCCCCTCTCTCTCAAGGCGATCGACGTAAAGCACTGGAAAGGGAACGACCGACACTATCAGTCACTAGAAGGTACTTCACATTATTATTTTTATAATTTCTGTTTAAACCAAATGAAATCTAGGGTTTATTAGGGGTTTTTGATTTAAGATTACATTATTGATAGCACCAACTGTGGAATTTTATAGTCGAAATCTATTATTCGGCACCTCTAGAATTTGATGTTTGTGCGAGTCCCTCTTAATATATCATACCAGAATCTGATAGACTTCACATTCCCTAGGTTCTATATGCAACTGTGGTTAAAATTTTGAAACAACTGTCAAGTTTTTTTCTTTGTTTTCAGAAGAAAAAAAATCGTACCAATAAAGTTTACTTTCCTTTTTGTAAAAGAAAGAAAAGCCATAAAATATCCTATACTAATTCCAAGAGAATTTGATAGAACAGAGCTAAGACTTTAACAAAGCTTGATATACACTTCATTAAGCTAAGAAAGGTAGAACATCTATATACTATAACAGAGCACTCGTACAAACATCAAATTCTAGAGGTGCCAAATAAACCTTAGATTTAGACTATGAAATTCCACAGTTGGTGCTATCAATAATGTAATCTTAAATCAAAACCCCCTAATAAACCCTAGATTTCATTTTGTTTAAACAGAAATTACAAAAATAATAAAGTGAATACCTTCCAAAGGATCGATAAGCGCTGAATTTGATCCTTTCCTAGAGCTTTACGTTGATCGCCTTGAGAGAGAGAGAGAGGGGAAGAGTTTGAGAGAGATTGGGATGGTGCATCTGATCTTCAACCCACTTTATTTTCTCTTAACCCATTTGCTTTGTGACCCGCACTTCTTTTTTCTTCTTTTTTTCATTTGGTCCGTTCTTAAGATTGTTGAAGAGGGCCGTTTCTAAACGGCTCTCTCTCTCTCTCTCTCTATATATATATATATATATATATATATATATATATATATAAACGTATGTGTGTGTACATATGCTGGTAAATTATGACACTCCTCTTGGGACACAAAACCGTGTACATGCTGGAAGGTTTTTTAAACATGTGGTCAAAACATTAAATGAACTAAGGTTGATAATTTTTTGATGGGCTAAAAATCATCTTCTGAATATATGGCAATCCGAGGGATTTAAAGTGCAAAACTTTCATCCGAGCAATTCATTTTAAATTAAAGCAATCTTAACTATTTATTTAAAATCAGATTTCGAAAATTACCATTTTGCTCCCGACTTCAAAATTCTATAAATAGGGAGTCTTTCATTCATTTGGTTTTTGCCAAATCAAGTGAAAAGAAAATCTTACTCTCCATGCCTACATTCTCTCTAAAAGCTTTATATCTCTTCTTGCAAAAGTTCTGATTATTTGAGAAGAGAAAATTGGTCCAAGTAATTGAGATAAATCATTTGACTATACTTAGTTTAATTATTTCTTACTTTCTTTATATTTATAGATATACAAATATAATATGTTATACACAACTTTATATATCTAAATTTTATCTATTTATCAAATAAAAAGATATACTTAGATGCCGCAAGGCTACGGAGATACTCCTCTACGTAGAGGAATTCGAACCTTACGATTCCTTAAAGTCTTAAGTAACTTTTTATTGATATTATTTATATAAATATCATAAAATAGATACGACACTTGATGGTTCAAAACGACACTGAGATATTTCTCCAAAAAGAGTGAATCATCCGAACCATATTTAAAAATCGTAGTGATCTATAGAAAATATTTATATAAATATCAATTGTGAGAATATAAATTTTGTCATACTTAGACGCCGCAAGGCTACGGAGATATTCCTCTTAAGTGAGGGAATTGAACCGTACGATTACTTATAGTACTAAGTAACTTTATTTATAAAATCACATAATAGATAAAATATTAATATATATATTATATGAGTTAAACAAGTATATTTGTTATATCAAATTGTGCTTAACTGATTAAATTGTTATTCTTTGATAAATTATTGTTTAAATTAATTTATTCTTTTTATATATACAAGTATTGGAACACAAAATCTTTCATATAATACTTGTTAAAGAATATCTGAGAAATAAATCTTTTTAATCCATAGAAAAACACTCTTTATTATAAAAAATAAATAATTGCATTAAAATCATTTATCTGCATATACAGAAGCATCTTTGAGTATAAGATAAAACTTACTTATTTTCTTATTCAAGAAACACATTTTATACAAAATATAAAAGTTATTTAAACTTTTATAACAGAGCATAAATTTACATATCTGCTTACAAAGAAGCATATTTTCTCAAGTATAAAAGTCTTTGAACTATTATAAATATATTTGCTTCTTAATTGATATCTGTTTATTTGAGAAGCATCAATCTGTACTAAATTTTATCTGCTTATTTTAGAAAATTGTTGTAAAATCTTTTATATAAAGGAAATGGGTAGATTTGTAGAGAGGTTAGCTGGGAGTTGGGTCTCTAGTGAACTTGAAAGGTGAGGAAGAGGCTATTGTTTCAAGACCAGATTATAGAATAGAATTGAACTCAAAAGAAGGTACAACTAAGCTTGAGGAGGGAGTGAGGAGCTTGCTATCCAAGATAGATTAGTTGGGAACAGTTGGAAGTTTGCCTATAAACATTGTAAAGGCTTCTCCGCCTGTTGAAGGAGTATTTATTACTAATAGTAATAGGATCTCAAGTTCCAAGTAGGAACTTGAGACTGGACGTAGCAATATACCAGGGGTGTAATGTTGTGAACTAGATAAATCTTTGTGCATTGTGTGATTGAATATTTTACTGTCTTGCATACTAATTTCTAAAACTGCAAATTAATTATTAAAAAAATTCAAAAAAGGCCATATATTTTTAACCTGTAATAATCTATTCAACCCCCCCTTCTAGATTATTATTGAACTTTTAATTGGTATCAGAGCGTTGCTCTTTAACTTGTTTGTTGAGTATATACATGCATACCTAAGACTAGATCCATGGCCTATAATGCTACTGGTTGCGGAGAAGGACTATCAATGTCCAGACCTCCACTATTTGATGGTACCAACTTTGCCACCTGGAAAAACAGATTCAAAATCTATGCCAAATCTCAAGGAATCAAAATTTGGTGTGCCATCGAACGAGGTGTAAAAGTCCAACAAAAATTCAAGGAGAAAAGACTGTTGAGAAAGATATCTTATGAATTCACCTCTGAAGAAGAAGAGACTTTGAATATAGCCTCTCGAGCTGAACAAATGTTAACAACTACTTTGATTGAAAAAGAGTACAAATGAGTCAGCAACTGCAGAAATGCAAAAGAAATTTGGGAAAAATTGATTGTAACGTATGAAGGTACTAATCATATCAAAGAAACCAGAAAAGACGCCCTAATCCAAGAATATGAAAGCTTCAAGCTTGAAGAAGGACAAAAGATCATGGATATGGAAACACGTTTTTCCAGAATCATTGATGAGCTAGAGCAATTGGGAAAGGCATACACTACAAATGAGAAAAATAGAAGAATTCTCAAAGCCCTTCCATCCATCTGGAAAATGAAGGTTACATCAATCAAGGAAATGCAAGATCTAACCACATATCTTATGGATAATCTCATTGTAAATCTTCGTGCCCATGAAGTCGATATGCTAGTCGAAAAAAGCTGGATCAGACACAGATCTCAAAAAGAAAAGAATTGCCTTCAAAGCTCTTTTGGTAGACCAAGAAAGCGACGATGAAGAACTAAATGAAGAACTCCTAAGTCTAGACAACAATGAAGTTTCTCTACTATCCAGACAACTTAGGAGAGTTATTCAAAGCATAACAAGAAAATATGGTAAAAGCTTTATGAAGACAAACAACAACTTCAACAACTTCAAGAGCAAACAAATATTCAAGCCAAAGACACAAGGAGTGAATCTCAAAGAAAATAAGAACAACTTTAGAAATACCAACTCAAATGAGAATTCAAACACGTGTTTTGAATGCAAGCAGCCTGGACACTTCAAGAAGGATTATCCAAAACTAGTCAACAATAAAGTTTTAGTAGCTGAGGAAGGATGTGATCTAAATGATGAGGAAGAAGCTGCTGAACAAATTGAAGAAGCTACAAATCTCTGTTTAATGGCAGACAATGACTCATCACCAAGATCTGAGGTAAATTCTGAACACCAATTGCCTAACACTTCATTTTTTGCATATACTTTACAAGAGGCTTACGATCACTTATATGAAAATAATGAAATAATGAAATAATAAAAGAAGAATTAGAAAAATTAAGAAAAATAAACAAAAACCTTGAAATTGAGAATGCTAACCTAATTATAACCGATGAAAGTTTAAATGAAGTAAAATTGGAAAATGATTCATTAAAAGAAGAATTAGAACAGTTGGAAGTTTGTCTATAAAACTTTGTAAAGGCTTCTCCGCCTTTTGAAAGAGTATTTATTACTGATAGTAATAGGATCTCAAGTTCCAAGTAGGAAATTGAGACTGGACGTAGCAATATACCAGGGGTGTATGTTGTGAACCAGATAAATCTATGTGTATTGTGTGATTGCATTTTTTACAATCTTGCATACTAATTTCTAAAATTGCAAATTAATTATTAAAAAATTCAAAAAAGGCCTAATATACTTTTAACATGTAATAATCTATTCAACCCCTCTTTCTAGATTATTATTGGACTTTCAAGACAGAAGAACAGAAAGTTTAACGGAATGAAGAGACCAACCCTACGATTCTTTAGACAACAGATCATAAAGTCAATCAGGTCTGACAAGAGGACTGATAAATGGAATGTTGTGAGACGAAGATCCTAAGGAGTTAAACAATATCCCTAGGAGAAATCAAAGGTGTGTCCACTGGCTAGTTCACCGAAAGAGTTTTGTTAGAAAAGTAAGTGAAACTGCTGATTGATGTGACAAGTCTTAAGTTAGAAAGTACGCTAACACAAAGCTCCAAAAAGTCAATATTAGAGATATCAAAGTTTCTGAGAATTATGTTAGAGTTCGCATATTTTAATTTGATGATGAATGACCTTAATGATTATTTGTACCCATATGATTTGTATAGTCCTTATAAAGAATTGATCAATTATACAAGGACTTAGAATAGGAAGATCAAATAATGTTAGATTAATCTTAAAAGAAGCTGAATTGATGCATATTAGATAGGATATTGTAAGATCGTAAGGTTACCCTGCTACTTAAAAGTACAAGATCGCAGAGGAAGCACAATATCAAAATTACATCAAGAAGATCGTTGAACTACTTGGACTAATCAAAATCTCTACTTCATAAAGTCACTTCAGACCGTTAAGTGAACATGTGACGAATGGGATTTTTGTAATTTATTTTAGATATTTATTGAAGTAAATACATATTTTTGTTGATTTATTTATTGAGTTAAATAAATATTTGATGGAATTATGGTAGATTAATTTAATTAAATATGTTACATTAATTAAATTAGTGTTGGTTAATTTTATAGTTCAAAGTGTGAATTTAATTGAGAGAATTAAATTAAATGAGTTGTTTAATAATTATAATGTTGTTCTAATTAATTTAATAATTAATTAGATATTTAATGATTTTTCATAATTAATAAATAATAATTTTAATTAAGCGGTTATTTGATTTAATGAGTAATATTGGTTTTTATTTGATTTAATTTAAATAATATAATTTGAATAATTAAAGTGTGATGAATAAACTATATAATAAACAAGTTAATTAAAATAAATGGAGAACAACCTTTTAAAGGATAGCCAAATGTGGCCTTATGAACATGGGAACAGTTAAGTGCATAATGGCCTTAACTGACACCCATGTTGTATCAGTTAATATTATACGTATATTTATATTATTCAATTGTCAGTCATTTTGAAAACAAGTCAGAGAAGTAAACAAAGAAAAAATGAGAGAATTGTGAGATTGAAGAAGAAGAAGTTGTAGAATTAAAGGACTTTTTATCATCTTCTACTAATCTAAAAAATCAATCAAGGGTAATTTCTTAATCCCAAGTTTCAATTTATGTTTTTTAAGTTTTCTCCATGAACGTACATTTAAGTTCTCTGTTAATTGAGTTTCTTGATTAAATTGTTGAAAAATTGTTTGTAATCATTAAAATGCATGAATAATCTAATATATGATGTTTATAAATTATTTTGGGTTAGTTAATCCATGAAATTATGTTTAAATTGAAGTTTTGAATTTTATAGAGAAATATATTTGAATATAGCCTATATGTGCAAAAATTGAAGCCTAAATTGTATGTTAAACGGTAAATTGATGGTTGATTATGTTTATACATGTAAAAATGAAAAAGAAAGAAACTTGTATGGACTGATTTGGTTGAAAAACGAGTTCGTGGTAGTTGATTTCGTTAAGAATGTCAAAAATAGAGTTTTTCACAAAAAACATTGAATTTATGGCTTTAAATTTTGTTGTTTATGTGATTTATGTTGTTCAAATCATGCTAAAATTGTTATAAGATGTTTTTGTAAAGTTCAGAACTAATGGGTAGTATTAAACTTGTTGTTTGAGCAAAGTTTTGGCCTAATTTGGCTTTTTTGTGTTCTTCGCGAGCTCTGTCCGCGTCTCACTGAGTCGCGGCGCCACAACGCCTGTTATGTGAAGAAACATGGCATTGTAGCGCCCTAGTTATGTCTGGCGTGGAGTCGTGGCTTTGTAGCGCTTGTTCGGAGAATAAATAGAGTCGCAATGTTTGGGACATTCTGAGGCGCTATATTGTAGAAGCTTAAAGTGTGCTTGTGAGTAATTCTTGGTCGCTTCACAAAGGCTGTTGCCAGAGGCTTAATTGGTGCGCACAAGGCCATAACGCCGACTTATAGTTCATTCTGAGGTGCTGCAATGCCACTGAGTAGAACTTCCCAAAAAATTCTATGTAATTGTATAAGTCCAGAAAAGGTAATTCAAACCTAACCTAATGAACATGATAATGTAATGAGATGTTAAAACAGATTAATAACATGTCAATGACGGTTTTACGTGATTAATTAATGAGTTGTAAATGTGTTTAAACTCGTTAATTGTGATGTTTAATGATATGTTTAAGAACTAATGTTTCTAATTTGATTAATATAATCAGACTTAAAGTTAAGTTAAAAGAGAATTTACTCATGATGCTAGATATGTTATGGTTAATTGGTATTGTGAATGTAAATGGTATGTAGGATTAAATTGAGAAACGTGAATAGTAAACGTATAATCTATGCACGAGGCAAGTTTCCTTACCCTATCTCGATTACAATTATGCAAGTTCTATAACTCTAAGCTTTCATTGAGCAAGTTCTTAAGCCTTATTATTGTTGAGCAAGTTTCATTTTGAAATGTTCAAACTTAATCATTCACTTTCATGATTCCAAATGAAATATCCTATTTCTTTTGAAGTATTACTTCTGTTATACAATGCTCATTCAATTGTATAGAGTTGAAATTCAATCTTTGATTTAAATATCGATTGCATTATCGTGTTGAAATCTTGAAAGGCTAGTGAATCCCCATCGATTCGACTAATCCTTAGTTAATGATTATTAAACTCTAAATTACCCTCGAAGTTAATCCAAACCAAACTCTCTTTGGTGCGGACTCTAATGTTAAAGCTGAGATGAACAACCCTATTATTAGGGGATTATATTACGCGTTAGCTTTGAGATGTTGTTCACATACATGGTACTAAGTGCTGATCCCCCTAAGTACGAGAATTAAGGTCCATATAGTGTTACGACGGTTAACAGTTTAAAGTAGAAATACTTGATAACTTGGGACATAGTTCTTGGTCTTGTGACCCTCAGATGTACTTTTGATTCTTGTTTTCTATTTTGATTCAAAAGCAGAGCTTTCTATTATTCCAGTATCCATTGTTTACTCGCATGTTATCATTATTATTATTGTTATACTTATGGGCAATTGTTGCTCACTCTTACATGATAACATTGCAGCTAAGGTTGAAAGGGTTAATGAGTCATCTACCAGTAAGAGGAAAGGCAAAGCAAAAAAGTGATGAAGACTTGTTTATTATTATTTGAGAATGTTATTGTTAAAACTTATGATGTTATGTTTAAGACTTATTTATTTATGATGTTACCGCATTTGATGTATTAAGGTTATATAACTTGGGATTGATCTGTTTAAGATGTTGTAACCCTTTATTGGGAGGATTTCTATTTCATTTATTATTTTATTTATTTATGGGTAGTTAGAGGTGTTATTTTGGAGAGTAAAAACCAAATCTGTGGGAAATTTGAGTAACAGGATTTGGGGGTGTCACAAGTTGGTATCAAAGCCATAGGTTATGAACCTTAGGTGGGGGAAAAATCTTAGGTAGTAGCCTTATTGAAGATTAAGAACATAGTGGTGATAAACTATTATCGAGTTCTAAGGAATGAATTAATGAATTCATTGAAGATAATAAAAGACTTTATGTGCTTATGTGATATACTTATGTGCTCGCGAGTATAGATTAGTAATTAAAACTTAAAATTTTGTTGTCAGGATGACTGATATTGGAGGATCTAGTCGGGCTGGGGAGGAAGAACCCCGAGTGCATAGATGGGAGGAGTCCCGAGACATCCATGTCGTCCAGGAGAAGTTGATTCGGAGGGATCCACCTCCGTTGATCACTGTTGAAGGTCAGGAACATGAGTCCGAGTTTGATCAGGAGGATGAGGTAGAGACGGATGATGTAAGACCCCAACTTTTATGAATACATATTTAATTTTCTCTAAATATTATTTTGAATAGTAAGGTGTTGATTGATATAATGCTATAGTTATGGGTGATATGTGTAAATTTTGCAAAGTAAGCAAGTGGTCATAATATATTTGTTTGGTCAGGGAATATTCTTTTTATCGGGAAATATTCGTACGACGACGCAATCATTGGTGGACCACATGATGGAATAACTGTTGGATATAGAAAGCGATAGAAATAACCTTTTCATAAAATAATGACAAGACTTTTACCGTTAAACTATTAAAATATCCTGCGATAAAAGTATAGTAATACGCGTTATTGCACAGTAGTACACGGTATTGCACAGTATCTCTGATTATTTATGCTTACGTAAGAAGTCACTTAGTTTCATTCAATAATTGCCACAATAGTTGCTGTATAGTATCTCATATTATTGATTCAATTATTGTCACAGTATCATCTGCACAATATTTTATATTATTAAATCAATAATTGAGACGACACAGTTATTCATATTATTATTTGCATTATTGACAATGCCTAGAAAGCTCTGTCGAGGAAAGGGATTTGGTTATTTAATTGTGCGCCAGTAAAGAGAAATCCTTATCGGAAAGCCCCCTCTTTCTTGGGAGCGATCTGGTTGCCAATATTGTGAGTTATAATATTAAATGATGAATAATTGTTGAAAGATTAAAAATGTGTTGATTAAAGATAAGTGATTTGTGGAAATATTTATTCAATTTTTGATATAAATAGAGGGATTTGTCATGAGGCATTTGTTGTAAGTTTAACTTATTATTCTATGGAGAGATATACTAATTTTTTCAGACCGTCGGTTGAAGTTATAATAATAAATCAATATGGGCCATTGGTTGAAGTTATAATAGTAAATCAATATGGACCGTCGGTTGAAGTTTTAATAATAAATCAATATGGACCGTTCGTGAATCAATTACTATTTAGTCCATACTCCTATAAATAAAATCTTATTACTACATTCTTCGTACGAATTCACTAAAACTATAGAGAGAGAAACTATAAAGAGAGAAACTATAGAGAGATAGAAGAAAAATATTTTGCTACTTCATTATTGCAGTATTCAATCTCCTACTAAGGTAAGGGGTATTATTTCTTTCGTATTCGTAAAGGATGTTATTTACTTCATACTCATAAGGGTTGTCATTCTATTCTTTATTAATCTGCGGGAGTAA
Organism: Panax ginseng; assembly: GCA_020205605.1. Classification (NCBI taxonomy): domain Eukaryota; kingdom Viridiplantae; phylum Streptophyta; class Magnoliopsida; order Apiales; family Araliaceae; genus Panax; species Panax ginseng. The sequence goes on from CM035140.1 coordinate 49,589,517, forward strand.
CCTGTCTATGCGGATTACCGCATGCTTGGTGAATAACCCTTCGTATTCATTCTTTATTAATATGCGGGAGTAACTTTTCTATGCGGATTACCGCATGCATGGTGAATAACCCTTCGTATTCATTCTTTATTAATATACAGGAGTAACCTGTCTACGCGAATTACCGCATACATGGTGAATAACCCTTCGTATTCATTATTTATAAATATGCAGGAGTAACCTGTCTATGCGGATTACTGCATGCATGGTGAATAATCCTTTGTGTTCATTCTTTATTAAATTGTGGAAAAGATCTATCTACGCAGATTACCGCATGACGGGTGAAAATCCATTTGCAGTTTTGTATATTCTTTTATACTCGTATGAGATATCATTTCTTTTGTACTCATCAAGGGATATCGTCTTCTTTCATATTTCTCCATTTATAGTACAAATTTATTGTTTGTTTCCATAACCTTATTATTAAATGGTGAAAACCCTTGAAATTATTGGAATATTCTTAATAGTTTATGCTTCATCTAGTATCATTCCACTATTGGTCTGAACTTTCTTATTAAATGGTGGGATACTGTTGACTTATGTCATACTCCATCCTAAATATTTTGATGATGACCATATTATTCCTCTAATCATGCTCTACGAAATTTCAGGAAAAGAAATGGCTATACAGGAACATCGAGGAGGAAAATATAAGACTTGAAGTCTTTGAAGGATGAAACGGAATTTTGAGTCCTAGGAAACATATGTAAGATCTTAGCATTAATTACTTATCAATACAAGGCTTTAGGGCATGTGCATTATATACATATAATTTTTTTTGCTTATATATCCGGTGCTAAAATTTGGTACGCTAAGATCATAAAACAAGTGATTAAGGTAAGTCATTAGATATTTCCACCGACCCATCATATGGTAAATCAAATATGGTATCCTGATGTCTATAATTAATCATGCGTCATATAATTGCTTAATTTAAGAAAAGTGATTAGATTGTTTCTAGCTCATTATATGTTAACTCGTTATGGAAATAATCTTAGTGGTTGTGATGGTTTTTGAAGACTGCAGAATATGGTAAGTAATATGCCTGTAATTAAGCTACTAATATATATATATATATATATATATATATATATATATATATATATATATATATATATATATAACATCGATCGTGTCAGGATTTTAATTCGATAAAAAACGGACCCATTTTTTTTTTATTTTTGCTTTTTTTTTTTTTTAAAATAACTAAAAAAAATATTTAATATTTTATGGAACTAAAATTTTTCCATAATACAATGTTTTGGACGTATTTTGAATACCTATACCAAAAAATGGTGGTACAATGCGCTTGCATCGCATACATACATGTTATGTTATACGCACTCAAATCACACCCAAAACACTGTATTATGAAAAAAATTTCAATTCTATAATTTTTTTTTAATGTGTATTAAAAAAAACCAAAAAAAAAAGGACCGGATTTTAAACATGTCCGGGAGTTCGGACAGGATCCGGTTCCTATATATATATAGTGTATCTATATATCTTCGTAATACATGACATAATTTAGGAGATATGTTGTCACCATGTGATGAGCACTCAATCAGGCATAAATTCTTCTCTAATCACTGATATATCACGATATCATGGGAAGTTGTAAGAGATATGATATTCACCACATGATAAGCACTAAATCTGGCATAACTTTTTATCAATCACAATGTTGTAGCATATAACTGGAAAGAGTTTGGTCATTGGCACATAATTTGGATATTATTCTAAAATGCATGATTTATGTAATTATGATTCAAACAGTCACATTACAAACTCGTTTCCATACAATGGTAGTGTACTGGGTTTACCTATAAAAGAACCAGACTTATTGAAAAGAAAAACAAGAAGTATATACTGCCTTCGTGAATATCTAATATACAGTAAGCTTGCGTTTCTTCTTCCTACTGTTGACTGCAACTCTATTGAAGAAGCTACTGTTGTCTATTTCTGAGGTGATCTTGTAGCAAATACTCTGGTAATATCCTTCTTGCATATCATTGCATACTAGAGCCTTGCATTGTTAAGTGATAAATTGCTTAGATCATTAGACCTATATTTTGTATTTTAAATTTCTTATACAAATCAATATTATCTGAATTGTAATCCGGTTTGGATTATTGTATTGTTACAATCAAGTTCGAAGAAAGCATAGGTGCGTGAGGGTGCATAGGTGCACAAGGAGCAAAGGTGCTCAAGTGGTTGAAACTTGTATCGTAATTAAAATTGTCTAATAAAAGTGAGTCTCCAATACTAGTTGGTATTGGACGTGGATTAGGCTACTATTATAGAGGGTAGTAGTTGAACCACGTAAAAATTTCTGTGTTCATGTGATTTCATATTATGTTGAAGTATCTCATCATTCTGCTAACTATCCAGCAGTCTGCATTCAATATCTATAAATTTACAAAACTAATTCAGCAAATTGTTTTCACTTAATCACATCCTGAAAAAGGCTAAGTCTCTAAATTAAGCATTTTGGAAAATCTTATATTAACTCAACATCTTATCTTAACATTTTAATTTATAAGGATTTGGAATCCAGCCTCCTGCATTGAATATCCAAAGGAATTTTTATTTGAACAAAAGTTGGACATTGTTTATTCATACACTTATTCAACCCCCCTTCTAAGTGTGCCTACTTAAATTTTATTTAGTATCAGAGCTTGGCTCTACTTATCTTAGTCTTCAAGGTGACTTGTAGGGAAAGATTCTGACATGGAACATTTTGGAAATGCTCATCAAGAAGTACAATCAACAAACCGACCTCCATTGCTCTTTGGAACAAAGAACTACAATTTCTGGAAATTCCGAATGAGGATCTATCTTAATCGAGACCCATGGGAATGGTGGGTGGTAAAGAATGGACCGGTGATCCCAAGAAAAGATTATGACACCCCAAAAACTCTACTCGAGATGGACTTAACCGAAACCTATATGGTATCATACGATTCAAAGGCAATGAACACACTTCTCAACGGCATGGTACAATCCGAAATAGATAATGTCTCATCATGCAACACAACAAAGGAGATATGGGATACTCTAGTGGTGAGTCACGAAGGAACATCCAAAGTACGAGAAGTTAAATTAAGCATGCTCATGCATGACTATAAAATTTTTAAGGTAGAGAAAGACGAAACAATCAAAATGGCTCAAGCATGATTTCTAGTACTCATAAACTCTTTGAAGTTGCTCAAAAAGTCAATTCCCCAAAGTGAAATTAATTGTAAGCTACTTCGGTCTATGCCTAAAAGGTTTGCATCTAAAATTACTACTCTTCAAGATTCTGTCAATATTTCATCCATGGATACTTTAACTCTCTTTGGTGAACTGGAAGAATATGAACATCAATTAAAAAGATATGACGACGAGGAAGAAGTTCCTCGAAAGAAAGTGTTAGCGTTAAATGCATGAATTGAAGAACTTAAAGATAACTCATATGATGAAATAGCTATGATCTGGAGAAGACTCAAAGGATTACTTCAAAGAAAGAACAAAATGAAGAACGCATTCAATCCAAAAAAACTCAAAACTAAGCAAGCCAAAGAAACATGTTTTGAATGCAGACGACCGGGTCACTTCAAAAAGGACTATTTTCAACTCAAGAACAAAGGAAAACAAGCTACTAAAGAGTTAAAAAAGAACAAATCTTTCTTAACATGGAGTGACGATGAAGAATCCGAAGTGGAGATAGATGCAAATGATGAACTAGCTCAAGTATGCTTCATGGGAATTGAAGGTATGTTTCAAGGCAAAAGTTTCTTCTCAAAAGTGGATTCTTGACAGCGGATGCTCACGCCACATGACGGGTGACAAATCAAAGTTTGTGGAACTAAATATCAAAAAGAAACATGGAACTGTCACGTTTGGAGACAACCGGTCATGTGAAATAGTGGGGAAAGGTAAAATCGGTAATGGTAAGGTTAATATTAATAATAATCATCTTTTTAATGGTCTAGAATTTAATCTTATTAGTGTCAGTCAATTAATGGATAATGAACATCAAGTAAAATTTGAAAAAGATAAATGTACAATTTCACATGGTACTAATAATGCTACTTTAGTTGCCCAAAGAGAAGGAAACATATACACTCTTGATTTTGAGCAATAGGAGGAAGAATTATGCCTTGCCACAATGCAAGATGAAGCAAATCTATGACATAGAAGAATGGGACATGTTCATATGGACCTAATCAAAAAGCTATCATCAAAGAACTTAGTGAAAGGATTACCCAAAATGAATTTTGAAAAGAAAGGTATATGTGAGCCCTGTCAACTTGGAAAACAAGTAAGAACATCATTCACAGCCAAGAACATGGTATCAACTTCTTCTCCCTTACAATTACTACATCTTGATTTATTTGGACCCAAAAGGCATGCTAGTCTAAATGGTAAATTTTATGCATTCGTGATAGTTGATAATTTTGCTAGATACACATGGGTACTATTTCTTAGAACCAAAGATGAGGCATTTAAGGAGTTTGAAAAACTAATCAAAAATTTGGAAACAAAATATAGTCTTAATCTTATAAAAATCAAAAGTGATAATGGTACTGAATTTCAAAAGGATTTTATTATATTTTGTAATCAAAAAGGTATTACTCATGAGTTCTCAGCACCTAGAACTCCTCAACAAAATGGAGTGGTAGAAAGAAAAAATCGAACCTTACAAGAAACAGCTAGAACCCTAATTCAAGAAAGTAAACTTCCAAAGAAATTTTGGGTCGAAGCTGTAAACACATCGTGTTATGTACTAAATACAGTACTTATCCGTCCAATTATTTTGAAAACATCCTATGAATTATTAAATAATAGACTTCCTAATATAAGTTATTTCAAAGTATTTGGATCTAGATGTTTTATTCTTAACACTAGTGAGAACTTGGGTAAGTTTGATGCTAGATCATATGAGGGAATATTCATTGGCTACTCTCAAAATAGTAAAGCATATCTCATATATAATGTTTAAAAGATGTGTATTGAAGAATCTATACATATTAAATTTAATGAGTCTAACAATGATATTCCAAAAGAAAGAGAAGAATAAGATGCAAGAAATCTAGAAACTACTGCAAATCCAGCCTATCATATAAAGCAAAACAACAAGTCAAAAGAACCTATCCAGCAAGCTGGATTAGAAGAGCAGCAAAACCATGAACCTATCCAACAAGCTGAATACGAAGACCAGGAACCTATCCATCAAGCTGGATTAAATGAACAACAAGACCATGATCCAGAAAGTACTGATCATTAACAAGAAAAAATGATCCATGACATTCAACTTCCAAAATCAACAAGATATATCAAAATCATCCTCCCAATAACATTATTGGCAACATAAATGAAGGAGTTACCACAAGAAGAAGAGCACAAAATATGTGTGCCTTTTCAGCATTCCTATCCCAAATTGAACCAAAGAATGCTAAAGAAGCCATACTTGACAAAAATTGGCTACTAGCAATGCAAGAAGAGTTACAACAATTCGAAAGATGCCAAGTTTGAGAGTTGATACCTCCTCCAAAATATGTATCTATTATTGGAACTAAATGGGTGTTCAAAAACAAGCTAGATGAATATGGAACAATCACAAGAAACAAAGCTAGATTAGTGGCTCAAGGATACAACCAACAAGAAGGGATGGACTATGAAGAAACATTTGCTCCTATAGCCCGATTGGAATCCATTCGAATACTGTTAGCATTTGCATGCTTCAGAAAAATTTAAACTACACCTAATGGATGTCAAAAACGCATTCCTCAACGGCTGTGACAACTCGAATTTTTATAAGTTTTTCAAATAGGAATTTAATAATTAAAATTCTTATTATGAGATATTTTGAGTTTACGTATGTATATATACGTGCTATATATTTTAAAATATGTGATCTCTGGTGTGAAGAGAAATATATATTCATATATTGGGAAAGTGAGGTTTAATAGTTAAGTTAACTATGAAGAAATTATATGAATTTTGTAATTAATTTTAAATATTTATTGAATTAAATAAATATTTTAATTAATTTATTTATTGAGATAAATAAATAGTTGATAAAATTGTGGTGCAATAATTTAGTTAAGTGTGTATTTTAACTAAATTAATGAATGGTAATTTTATTGTTTGAATATTTAATTTAATAAAATAATTAAATTAAATAAATTCCTTAATATTTAATGAAATAAAAGTAATTTAATTTAATAATTAAATTAGATATATAATAATTTATTAAATATAAGTATGATTATAATGAAAATTATAATTATAATGGTAATTGTAAGATATTAAAATTAATTATGTGTGTGACAAATGAAACTATATAGTATAAAAATAAATTAGAAACCTAACTTAAGTGTATCCAAACAAGGCCTTGTGGCCTTTGGCTTATTTTAACTGACACAGACTGTTGGTCTTTTTCCCTGACGTACGTAGGTTATATCATGTATTCTCCTAATAAGCTAAGAACAGAGAAAGGGAGAAACACAAAGAACTTTTAGAGGGAATCAAAGGAAGAATTTCTAAACTTTGTTAACATCATCTTGCTAGTAGGAGATTCAAGGTATAATTCATTCTTAAATTTTCAAGTTTTAGTTTTGTAATCTTATTCTCTATAATTGTTTTTTTTGTTGGGTTAGGGTTTGAGTTGTTGATTATGTACATGTGTAATCTGATAATTGTTATATAGAAGTTGTATTGAGTAATCAAATTCATGGAAAAGTGGTTTGTATAAGAAAATTAAGATAGCAGTGTTTTGTATATGAAAATGGCTTAGTAAGTCTAAAATTTAATGTTCAATATTTGCTAGAATATGTTAATTGGCTATATATTGTGTTAATATATCAAGAAACAAAAAAAACGTAGTTGGAATGGTGTCAATTGGTTAAGAAACAAAGATTTGGCAATCGAATTCGCTAAACATGTCAAAACATGAAAGTTTAGTATGAACATAAGTTTTGGGTCAAGATTTAGGCTAGCTAGTGTTTCTGTAAATTGTTATAATTCTAGTATGTTGTATTTCTATGAATTACAAATTTATAGAATCGAAAACGGACTAATTTGGATTTGTATAACTCAAGTTATGATGATTAGAAGGAGAAAAGGTTCAAAAAACACGAGAACAGTGAATTCAGAGTCTCGTTTCTGCTAACGGGCGCAACTGCGCTGTGCCTTAAGTCATTTGGGGTGCAAATTTGCTCTAGGGTACAGTTACGCTGTGTCCAAGGCTTAATTGGGCGCAGCTGCACCCAAAGTATGTCAGGTATGGCTATTTTGACCTGTTTTAGTAAAATAGGCATAAAGTTTTCATACGAACTCCAATTGAGGCTATTCATGATAATCTAGAACGAGGACGAATAGACCTACAACTTTTATTCTTTATGTTTCTCAATTTGAGGTCGGGAACATGGGTCAAAATGGTCATCTTTAAGACTATTGTGTTTTCAGGGACAATCAGAGGGCGTCGAGCATGCACATATACAAGTGTAGTACCTTTGACGATAAAAGATGTTGTTCTAAGTTTTAAAACATGGATGTTAGTAAACATAATGATGCTTAACATTAATAAATAATGTATTAGATAAGTTGTATAAGCATACTAAGAATACAAACGAGAGACAAATCGGGCGTACGTGAATAAACGTCGAAACGCCGTGATAAGTGTTAATGAACGTAAAAAGTGTTTTAAATCAAATGAAATAAATATTATAAGATATTGAATTGGGTTAATATAAAACTAATAATTATTTCTAGCAAGACTTAAACACTTGAATTAACTTCGAGTATGACCTAAGAAGTAAATACAGTGAGATGTAAGTCAAAAGTTAACACAATCAAATTGAACATTCTGTACTGATAATAGAAAGGGTTATGAGATATAGAGTAAAGTTTATATTATAACTACTATGCATTTCTATGTGACTAATAGTTAATGTGAATGATTATATAATTGTGTAGGGCACGTGAAGTGCAGATAGCTGTAAGCTGTTAAACTGTTATTGGTAAACAACGATCAAGGCAAGTCTTTCAGTTCCTATTTGTTATGTGAACTTGATGATTAACTGTTTTAAATCTTTATTGCAAAGAGCATGACGTGTTATATATATGTTGAAAGTATGAAATATTAAAGTCAACTTATGACTGCATTGATTGAGTAAAGCATGTTGATTGAGCAAAAAACTCAATCTTTATACTTGTTATATGAACTGTAGCATGTATATTATGTTAGTTCAATGTTTATGAGATATATGTTGAGCATGTTATTATGTGCTACGTGATGCATGAAAAATGTTAGATTTTGCTGGGCTATCGAGCTCAACCTTGCAAATAACCACTTTTGCAGGTTAAAGATTCAAGGTAAAGTTATGTGCTACTTGAAAGACATGAATCATATGTGATGCTTGAAGATTTATACACTTTGGCTGAGTTATTATTATCTGAACCATGTTTAAGGTTCCGAATAATGTATTAATGATGAATTATAATATCGTTTTGCGATGTAAACTCTTGTAATATTAAAATGATTCCGATATATTTAGATGTAAGGTTGAAAGTTTTGGGAACGAGAATAGTTTGTAATAGAAAATTTTAATTATTCCGTAAATTTCAATGGTCGTATTATCATTTAATAATGTAAAATTAGAGGTTGAATGCATTGTTAAAGACCGAAGTCGAGAATTAAATTATTTAAATTTTGGGGTCATTACAACAGCTATATAAATGAAGAAGTATATGTAAAACAGCCTCCTGGATTCGAATATGACAAGCTCCCACATTACGTATACAAACTAAAGAAGGCTTTCTATGGACTCAAACAAGCTCCAAGAGCTTGGTATGAGATATTAAGTAAGTACCTCATATCAAATGGCTTCATAAGAGGTAAAATCAATTCTACTCTATTTATTAAACGTCAAAATAAAGATATCATCATTGTACAAATATATGTAGACGATATAATATTTGGTGCTACTAATAATTTTCTTTGTGAGGGGTTCTCCAAATGCATGCACAAGAAGTTTGACATGAGTCTAATGGGAGAACTCAACTATTTTTCCGGGCCTTCAAATCAAGCACACTCAGGACGGTATTTACATTCATCAAACCAAGTATTCAAAAGAACTACTTAAGAGATTTGGATTTGACAACTCAAATTCAAAGGCCACACCAATTAGCACATCACTAAAACTCACAGCAGATGATAAAGGTATGGATGTGGAATTAACAAAATATAGAGGTATGATCAGATCCTTATTATATTTAACTACCTCTAGACCTGATATAATGTACTGTGTATGTCTATGTGCTCGCTTTCAAGCAAAACCCAAAGAATCACATTTACAAGCTGTTAAACGAATATTTAAATATTTGAGTGGTACCACAAACTTAGGATTATTTTACCCAAAATGTAACAATTTTAATCTAAGTGGTTACTCAGACGCTGACTATGAAGGTTGTCAAATTGATAGAAAAAGCACAAGTGGTGTTTGTACATTTCTAGGACAAAGTCTTGTCTCATGGCATAGTAAGAAGCAAACATCAGTTGCCCTATCCACCACTGATGGTGAATATTTAGCAACAGGGAGTTGCTGCTCCCAAATTTTATGGATGCGTCAAACACTATGTGACTTTGATATTTTATGTGATAATGTCCATATATATTGTGATAATACAAGCACCATTGATATTTCCAAAAATCCAGTTCTACACTCTCGCACAAAACACATAGAAGTTCGGCACCATTTTTCTTAGAGACAATGTGTCCAAGGGACTAATCAAATTAATATTTATTCCCACTGAGCACCAATTAGCAGACATATTTACAAAACCTCTAGGGGAAGAACGATTCTGTACTCTAAGAAGAGAACTCGGGATGTGTTTGATATAGATATGGTCTGCATGCTTTAAGGAAATTAGACATACAATCTGAATATCACGGAGTGACTTGCTGCCATAAATAAGCTAAATAAATCTATTCAGATTACCCTTACAAAACACGGTTCCACGACTTCCCATATCTCGATAACACGCCCACACGATAAATTATAAATCACTTTACTCTTTTGGCTTCGTCCTCATCACTTTAGCACTTCAACCGTCTCTATAACCATCAATTACTCTCAAACCCCTTCTGACACAATGCGAACCACACATGTTAGACGTCTTCTTGATGAGTCTGACGACGAGGTGTTGTTGGGTAAAATCTAATTACGCACAACACACAAGTATACGTGGTCAACAAGTAATAAAGTGAAAGTAGAGTATCGTTCTCATGAGAAATTATTAATATAAATTACCAAGTACTAACCCTTAATCAACTCAATCTTATTTAAACGAATGAATTTCAAATTATATAAATTAAACTACTATTAAATTCCACTTGTTAAATTAAGATTACGGAGATTTAAGATCACAACTTCACTTATTGCTTCATTTAAGTTAACACACTTCTCATCAATTATTCTCTATCCTGAATTGTTAATCAAGAATACTAAAGCAGATAAAACCATCTCTCGATGCATAATACCCATACTCACTTAAATCCACAGATGATAGAATTAAGAAAGACACCCTAATTAACAAATCCACTATATCTCAATGTGAATTACAATTAAAAAGGATTTAAGGCACAAGTTCTCTACAAGATTACATATGGCGTAAAGACATATCTCTATCCTAAACACGAATCATGAATTCCATCTATGTAGAAATCACAAACACATGCTATCATGATAAGATCTAAATCAATACTTCATCTCTCGAGTTCATATAGATTATGTGACGCCCCCAAAATTAGGTATACATCACCCATCTTGAGTCGCCAGATACATGGTACAGAATTCAAATACAACTTAATAATACAACTGTCGTGTACAATACGACAAAACATAAACTGTGAGTTTGAATACAAATATTGTCTACTAGAGAGTATACAAACTCAAAAGGAGTCCTCATTACAATTATTATCACACTATTTCACGTAATAGTGAGGACTACTAATGCACCATCTAGGACCATCACTCCGCTCCCTCGACTCGTCCCCAAATTTATATTCTCATTTCAAGAGAACAGTTGAAAGAAATGGTGAGCTCAACTAGCCCAAGAAGAAATATTATGACTAAGATAATGCGAATAATTTATCGTTAGCCTTCAACAATGTTAAACCGATAAAATATAATAACTATCAAGTTTAATCAAGCAATGAACAAGCAATCCATTAGAAGAGTCATGTAGGAATAAAATCTACTATCTTCTATGATTTAAAAGGTTTTCATCACTTTTATCATTTGGGACTCGCCTTTTAATAAATAATCCACATCATCGAATCACCATCGCACTACTACTACCAAGGATATTCTTTAGTATCACGACCACAAATTATCCATGCACTACGACTTAAGATAATAATGTTTTTCATCAACGGTCCCGATCATGCCATAAAATAATTCATCTTTGCACCCTGGTCAAGAGAATCCATAGCCATAATCATACCAAAAACTCGCCCATCAATGCACTACGGCCAACGAGGACTTTTTCCACATCATTTGTAACATTACGGTTATGATTATACCGAATAATCCCTGGTCATAATCATACCAAGTCCATCTATGCACTACAGGCCACAGATGACTTTCAACATAATATAAACATGAGGATGATGACAACGATATAAGAATTCAATAAAACAATTTCAAGAATTAATTTATCCAGGAACTGATAACGTTCAAATTGTCAACATGATACTGCTTTGTAGAGTAAAATTCAAGAATGCTCAGAAGAATATTTCCATGAAAAGATATTGGATGAAGCGCAAATATCAAGGATATTCCACTAATTTCATGGAGTATAGAAGTCAAAGTTTTAACCAACTGAGGATAATAAAGAATGGAATAACAAAAGAAATCACCATGCATGCGATAGACTGCACAAGAAGGTTATTCCAACATAATAATAAATAACGGAACCAGTCCGCCAGAAAACACACAGATGTGATATTCCAAATGTAATAATAAAGAATGGAACTCAGTCCCATGTAAACGCACTACCAATGTGATATTCCAACAGAATAATAAATAACGGAACCAGGTCCGGTGTAAAATGCATAGATAGGATATTCCAACAGAATAATAAAGAATGGAATATTAGAAGAATTTCACCATGTATGCAGTACTTTGCATAGACAGGTTATTCCAATAGAATACTAATAAGGACGGAATCAGGTCCGACGTAAAATGCACAGCCAGGATATTCCAAAAGAATAATAAAGAATGGAACCAGGTCCAGCGTAAAACGCACCGATAGGATATTCCAACAGAATAATAAATAACGGAACTGTGTCCCGGCATAAAATGCATGTATGTGATATTCCAATAGAATAATAAAGAATTGAATATTAGAAGAATTTCACCATGTATGCAAAGATTTGTATAGACAAAGTTATTCCAATGTAATACTAATAAGGATCTTTAATCAGTCCCGTAAAAACGCATGCAGATAGGATATTCCAATGTAATACTAATAAGACTTTAATCAGTCCGACGTAAAACACATGCAGACAAGATATTCCAATGTAATAATAAAGAATGGAACCAGTCCGGCCAGAAATGCATAGACAAGATATTCTAAATGTAATAGTAAAGATTTTAATAATAGAAGAATGTCACCAAGTATGGGGTAGCTCAGCAGAGACAAAAGTTATTCCAATGTAATAATAAAGAATGGAATAACATAAGTTCTCTTCATGAATACAAAAGAATAACACCCCTTACAAGTATAACAAATAATATTCCCTACCATAAGAAGAAGAGTACTGGATATATAAGTTGTGAAGTAGCAGAATACTTTCTTCTTTCTTTCTATAGTTTATCTCTCTAGAGTTTCAGTGAATTCGTAAAAAAATAATGAAGGAATGAGCTTCTATTTATAGAAAAATGGACTGCATAGTAACTAACTCATTAACGGTCCATATTTAAAGCAAAATCTTTTAAATAAAATAAAATATATTCTATTTATAATCTAATAAAATGAATAACTTTTTAAAAGATTTTACTATGCAAACACTATGCAGGCACTATGCAAATACTATGCATAATAAAATATAATATATTCTAATTATTGTCTAATAAAACATATAACTTTATAAAAGTATTCTGTTTTATATAAAAAGATTTTACTATGCAAAATAATATGCAGACACTATGCATAATAGAATATAATATATTATATTTATAGAATAACTTTATAAAAGTATTCTATTTTATATAAAAAGTTTTTCTGTTTTATTACATTAATAATACTAATAAAACAAAACTGAGTGACTTATCAAATAAGCATCAATAATCAATACCGTGTGCTACTATGCAACCACACGTATTACTGTACTTTTACTACCGAGTAGTTCAACATTATTAACGGTAAAACTTCCGCCGTTATTTTTAATAAAATATTTTTGTCGTTTTCTCATTCCGACAATAATTCCATTGCAGAGTCCACTAATGATTGTACCGTTGCACGAATATTCCCTGATAAAACAAATATTTCCTGACCAATCGAATATAATATGACAACTTGCATACTTTGCAAAATTTATAAATACTACCCACAACTATAACATTATATCAAATCCACACCATAATATTCAAAAAAATATTTCGAGAAAATAAAATCTTTATTCATAAAATCTGGGGTCTCACAGATTATCACGGTAATTGTTAGCTAGGCAATTAAGCAATTAAGTCCAAATCACAATAGACAATCCTCACAATAGAACATAATAATTAATAGCGAAGCATATTAAAATAAACTACACAATAAGATCCATTGTAATCTCAAACAAAGAATTAGTTCATTATTATTGAATAAAAACTAAGAATCCACAATTGAATAATCATTAAAAGACAAAGATAGAAGAAGATGAGAAGATAGAATCTCTTGTCTGTAGATTTGATGCTCCCTCCTTGCTCCTACTTTGAATCTTCAATGGTCTCCAAGTTGCTTGAATCCCCAAATCTAATAAGACCTAGGGTTTTGATCTAATCTACTCTAATCTAATCTAATGAAATTCTCCAAAACTAGCCTATCTCCCCTCTCTTTTATGTCTCTCATCATGTATTTATAGTTCTAATGGACACCCAAGCAAGTTAGGCAACTAAGAATCCTATTCTAGATCAAATTGGATATCAAATGACCCAAATCAGTTGTTTCCTCGCCGCCTAGCGCTTCGCGGTCGTCTCCTAAGTCATTCTGGCGCGCTCAAGACCGCAAAGGGTCGATTTTCTCGGTGGACTAGCTTGCCCCACGCTATGCATAGTTTATTTATAGCGCGGTCCGCGTTACGCTGTTTTCTGCTGCGACGTCCTATGGTAAAACAGGCATAACGTTTGATCCACTAGGATTTACAGAGCCTGCCACCTATCAAATCGAAGATATCGACGAGATCTACAACTGTTATTCTTTAACAATTGACAGATTCGGGCTGGAACAAGGCATAAATCGAGCTTGAAGTAGATACTATGCAAATAGCAAGCATGACAACTCTTAGCTTTGATCTTTGTTGATAAAAAGGCCATAACTCTGGCATCCGAACTCCGATTGGGACGATTCAAGATGTTCCGAAAAGCTAAGAAGTAGATATACAATAAATTTCAAATTACAAGCCAAGAACATGCATCCAACATGGTGTTAAAATTCCTTCAATATTCCCTTCTTGCATTTGCTTGCGTATTTTAGTCCAAAAGATGTCCGAATTGCTTTCCCTTGCTTCTTCATGCCAATGCCGTGTCATCGCCTACAAAATAACATAAAATGTATGAAAAATAACTAATAAACATGAGATTAAGCAAATAATTCAAGTAATAGATACCGGATATGTCGGTATAAAACCTACTTATCAAATACCCCCAAACTTAAATCTTTGTTTGTCCTCAAGCAAAAACACAAAACAGTAATGCAATGCAATGCAACTAATCTACATGCCTACGGATCCAGCAGTAATGACAGAAACAAGTCTCTTCAATCGGCCTTAGAGAAATCAAGTAAACATGATAATACATCTTATCAAAAAAAATCATTAACTTCTCAAATAATCATCAAATCTTAGACTGTTATCACTAATATAGTGCGTGTGTGCTCCACAACAATGTTAACTGATATATAATCAAATTTAACACATAATAAGTCTCTTCGAAGGCATCATACAGTGTAAACTCAAGAAATCCAAAAATAAGCTAGATCCAACTAAAATTAAACAATTACCAATATCGAGGGTCAACATGGGATACTTATGCTTTATTTTTCATCTATGGGGGCTTTTTACTCTTATTTCCCGTTTTATTTCTTCTTCCTTTTTTTCTTTTTTTTTTCCTCTTTTTTTTTTCCAGATAATGAGTACGTTTTACGCTCCATCTCACGCCTGTGTTTATGGGGAGTGCATTTCACGCTTCTTCTCGACCCACCACAGGACTCAATTTATTCAACTCAAAATATTTTTTTTAGCTTATATACCCCAAATATTCCCCCAAACTTAGGTTCTTGTGTAACTTTAGCCATCACTACTTGTTCTTGTCATTCTTTCATTCAAACTATCATTTATCATTTAAAGCCCCATTATGTATCAATTTAAACTCAATTAATCAACAAGTTGTTCTTACTGTGCTATCCTTATTATACCAATTTTAAACAGAAAAAGACCCAATTCATAACAAAAAATCACATCAAAGCTCTAATAGTCAGTACTATACTTGTCTACACAATTCCAATCTCATCATTGACCAAAACAAATTATAAATATCAAACAGCTAGACTCATGCAAGATGTACTAAATGCTATATAAACATAGTAAACTAACTACTAATTTTCAAATTTTTAATTTTTTTTTTCAAGAATGCAAAAACTAAATGTAACTATACGAACTACAATGTAAATAACTAACTATATGCAATACGACACTAAAATGCCCCCAAACTTAAACTAGACATTGTCGTCAATGGCTAAGATAGGAAAAATTAAAAGAGAGGACTTCCTTGAAAATAAATCATTTTCCTCCTTGTCTGCTAAGTCTAAATAATAGGCCAGACACATTGGAATAAATCGGGAACCACACTTGAGTTGGACTTGACTAACCTATGAATATGATAGAAGCAAGCTTGTTAGATCCTAAGACATGCAAATTTATTAACTAATAATATAAAACCTAATAAAAACTATAAATAAGAATTAAACTTGGGTTGCCTCCCAATAAGCGCTTGATTTATAGTCCTTTAGCCAAACTTTTTATGGTCAACGCTATCCAATTCCTCTTCGAAAGTTAAGGAATCCCCCATCCATCAGTAGCAAATAATCCTTTAGCAAATAATCTTCTCTTTCTCTTCCGACCACGACTTCATTATTGCACTCGTTCTTATGTCATAAAGAGCTTCATCGATGACATGACTACCAAGTGGGCATGATTTTGCAAATCTAACTGGACCCTTGAACTTTGGCGGAGAAGGCACTTGAGGCATTAATAACATCGGCTCATCCGCGTTAGTACTCATAGTTAGTTCATCCCCACTTGTCTCCTCTTTTTCAACATCCCGTGTCTCATCCAGTTGTAGATTTGGTTCGGGCACTTCATCAATCTCGGAATCCTCGTCATAACACCAATTATTTTGAGGACAGTTGTTCAAGGCTTTGAACATATGATCTATTTGATTCTGAAGATTTTGAATTGACCTCGCTTGATTTTGAATTTTCATCTCTTGATTAATCCTCCAATCCTCTTGGTCTGCTATGCCCTTCAATATTACATCCATCGGATTTGGCTTTTCTTCTTGTGGCAATGGAGGTGGACATGAAAATTTTGGTGTGTATGATGGATTTGGAGCGTAGTATTGGTCTTCATAAGTA
The DNA here is from genome assembly GCA_020205605.1 of Panax ginseng. Taxonomy (NCBI): domain Eukaryota; kingdom Viridiplantae; phylum Streptophyta; class Magnoliopsida; order Apiales; family Araliaceae; genus Panax; species Panax ginseng. Next base: position 49,606,443 of record CM035140.1, read on the forward strand.
TATCGCTCCATGATGAATCCGGTGATACCCCAAACTTGATGATAATTAGCATATGTATAATCGTTGAGGTATTATTCAAGTGGTGTCCCGACCCAAAACTAAGATGAATTGATTCTGTATAAATATTTATAATTGCAATTAATTTGATCCTTTGATTATGGAATGAATTTGATCCACAAAAGTGTCTCAAGTCATACCGATAATACGAAAATGCATTGAGACCATCAATCCCCGCTCCTTGGTCGAAGTCGGGTAATATTGATAATTAAATTTTTACACCAAAAAAAGAAAAATAGGAAGAGAATTAAATAAAAAAAATGTTTAAATTAAATAATTTGATTGGCTAATATTGGTAAATAATTATTAAATTAATTCGAATTTTAAAAAACTTGTTGGGTAAAATAATTACGACAACACGCATGTAAGACCCCAACATTTGTGAATAAAGATGAATTTTTCAGAATATCATTCTTGAATATTATGGAATGAATTCGATATAATGTTATAGTTGTGGTAATATTTATAGAAAAACGCACAAGTTGTTATATAATATTCGATTATCCGGGAATATTCGCTTTAACAGGAGGAATATTCGCAAAGGGCACAATCATTGGTGGACCCCATAACGGAATTATTGTTGGATTGAGAAACACAAAACTACTTTTTGAAAATAAAAAGTTTTACGTTAACTATCAGAAACACCCGGTGTTAAAAGAACAAGAATACGCCAGTAGTTGCACAATGAGACACAAGATTGATTATTGATGCTTATGTGATAAGTCACCGCTTTTTTTTTTATTGGTATTATTAATATAATAAAACAGAAAGCTTTTTATATAAAAATGTAATACTTTTATAAAGTTATTCGCTTTTATTAGGCTAATAATAAAATCTTTTTTTATATAAAAATGTAATACTTTTATAAAGTTATCTGCTTTATTAGACAATAATTAGAAAATATTATATTTTATTATGATATAGTGTTCAGATATAGGTGTGATAGTGTTTGCATAGTAAAATCTTTTATAAAGTTATTCATTTTATTAGATTATAAATAGAATATATTATATTTTATTTAAAAGATTTTGCTTTAAATATGGACCGTCGATTAAAGTAAATCAATCTCGACTGCTCATGAGTTAGTTACTATGTAGTCCATTTTTCTATAAATAAGCTCATTCCTTCATTATTTTTACTTAATTCAATCAAACTCTAGAGAGAGAAATTATAGAAAGCTATAGAAAAGTATTCTCGCTCTCTTTCCTACATTTATATTCAGCTTTTTTTACTTGTAAGGGATATTATTTGTTGTACTCGTAAGAGGTATTATTTCTTTTTGTATTCATGAAGAGAACTTCGTTATTCCATTCTTTATTATTCTCATTGAATAACCAAAGATAACGCCGACTACCCTATACTTGGTGACATTCTTCTATTATTCCATCTTTATTATTCTCATTGAATATCATGTCATCAGCGCATTTTATTACTTTGATTCGGGTTCCGCTTTTTATTATTATTCGTTGAATATCCTCGTCACAAGGCTTTACGCCGGACCGGGTTCCATTTTTATTATTATTTTGTTGGAATATCCCGTCTCATGCGCTTACGCCGACCGGTCCGCCTTTATTATTCTCGTTGAACATCCCGCTTGTGCAATTTAATTTTCACCGACCGTTCCGTTATATTTATTAATATGTTGAATAACTCTATCTATGCGTAAGCACCGCATGCATGGTGATTTCTTTGTTATTCCATTCTTTATTATACTTAGTTGGTTAAAGTTTTGACTTTTATACTCCATGAAATTAGTGGAATATCCTCGATATTTGCGCTTCATCCAAAGATCTTTTCATGGAAATATTCTTCCGAGCATTTTTGAATTTTACTACAAAGCAAAGATCATGTCGACAATTTGGACATTATTTGTTCCTCGGATAAATTAATTTTTGAACTTGTTTTATTGAATTCTTATATCATTGTCATCATCCTCATGTTTATATTATGTTGAAAGTCATCCGTGGCCTCAGAAGTGTATGATGGACTTGGTATGATTATGACCTGTGGATTATTCGGTGTAATCATGACCGTAATGTTACAAATGATGTGGAAAAAGTCCTCATTGTCCCGTAGTGCATTGATGGATAGTTGTTGGCATGATCATGACCATTAATGAATACACAAATATCCTTGGTCCAGTAGTGCATGGATAATTTGTGGTCGTGATACTAAAGAATATCCTGGTCAGAAAGTGTAGGGGTGATTCGATGATGTGGATTATTTATTGTCGAGTCCCAGCCGATAAAAGTCATGAAAAACTTTTAAATCATGTAAGATAGTAGATTTTATTCTCTACTTGACTCTTCTAATGGATTGCTTGTTCACCGCAGCTTAAACTTGATGTTTGTTATATTTTATCGCTTTAACATCGTTGAAGGCTAATGATAATTTATTCTCGCATTATCTTAGTCATAATATTTTTTATCGGGCTAGTTGAGCTCACCTTTCTTTCACAATGTTCTCTTCGTGAAATGAGAATATAGCCGGGACTAGCCTGGGAACTGGAGTGATGGACCGATGATAAGTATTAGTAGTCCCTCACTATTCTGCGTTAAATAGTGTGACAATAAATGTAATGAGGACTTATTTCGAGAGTGGATATTGTCTAGTAAGATAGTATTTGTATTAAAACTCACACCTCTTTTGTTGTATATTAAAGATTGTGTTTTGTATTATGTACCATGTATTTCATGCATCAAGTAATAGGTGATGTATACCTATTTTGGGGGCGCCACAATTGGTATCAAAGCTAGGATATGATCCTCGCTAAGATGTGAGAATAGAACTAGAGGGGAGAGACGGGAATTCCTTCGCTAGTATGACCTACCCAAGTTTTTTTTAGTATTTAATTGGCTCACGTAATATAGGATAATATGTTACATGTCAATTAACCTTTTTTTTTGTGGTAAGATTTCAAAATGACATCCGAGAATGTTGAGAATAGCAATGGAGCACAAAGCACCATTGATTCACCACATATCAATAATTAGGATAATGTGCATCGAAGGCGACATAATCCTCATGCAAACAACAACACCGACCAAATGATGAATGATGGAATGTTCAGAGGCTTTATGCAATTTATGCAACAAAGAAAGTAGAGCGGGCTCCATCCAAAATGTAGGTGGAACCATCGAAACTCTCTGACGGGCCACCGCTAAAACAGCTTCAAGGAGCCGGGACCACCGTGAGTTTATTGGAGAGCCAAAACCACTTAAGGTGAAGCATGGATAAAGTAGATCACCAAGATATTTGATGTCTTGGGATGCTCCGAGGAGCAAAAGGTTCCTTTGCCGCTTTTATGTCATGAGGAGAGGCAGACATCGGTGGGAATCCAGAAAGCGACTCAACTCCGCCAGACCGAAAATGTCTTGGGAGAAGTTCCAAGAACTATTCAACGACAAGTACTTTCCCGAAAGTATTCGTCACATGAAGGAGGTGGAGTTCATCAAGTTGGAATGTAATAATATGACCGTGTCGCAAAGACGAAGCAAAGTTTGCCGAGTTGTCCCTGGCTTTGCATCCCACTTGGTGGATAATGAAGAGAGAATGACGCGGATGTTTTTAAGAGGTTTGAAGTCGAGATACGCCAACATCTTATTTCTCATAAACCGTGGTTTGTATTCAGATGTTGTAAATAGGGCTCGCTTAGTGGAGCGATAACGAGTCAACGCAACCAAAAGAGAGAGCAAATGACAAAATGATAATACCAAATGAGAGCAACCATCAAGCTATGACAACAAGCGTGGAGGGAATCAATAAAGCCGTAAATGGTAACCACTTCGTGGTAATCGTGGCCAAAACAATAAGAATGGACATTTCAAGAAGAGGAGATTCAACAATGATGGAAAGACGCCAAGACCAAAGACCCATTGTTAAGGAAGGAGAACGACCACCTATCATATGCTTCAAATGCGAGGGAGGGACACATCACCCAAACTGCATGATGCCGCCCAAAGCATGTTATAATTGTGGAAGAGAAGGTCACTTAGCCCGATTTTGTCATTCATCAAGACAAGTTCAACTAGGATGGAGGCACCAAAGGCCATCCTGTAAAAGTCAAAGCCAGAAGCAGCAAGGGAGAGCGCTTTGTTGTGACTCCCCCAGAAAGCAAGGAACCCGAATGAGGTCATCATGGGTAAGCTTATCATAAACTCTAAATAAGTCTATACTTTATTTGATACCTGTTCTACCCATTCTTTTATTTCTCCTACTTGCGCCAACGATTAAATTTGATTCCGAGAAATTAGACTTTTGACTTATCTCGTGGAAACTCCGCTGGGAGAAACCTTCATTACATCCATCGCTTATAAGTCTTGTTTGGTTCAAATCAGCACCCTCACATTACCCGTCGATCTTATTTCATTGAAAATACTTGCATTTGACGTGATTCTAGGATTGATTGGTTAACTACTCATCATGCAAAAATTGATTATTTTCGTAAGGTTGTTAGCTTTCATATTCCTAATCAACCTATTATGCTAATTCAAGCGACCAAACCATTAAAATCAATCACTATCATCTCAAGCCATAAAGCTATTCGCTTATTGAAAAATGGATGTCAAGCTTTTTTAGCCCACGTCATGATCTAAACAAAAAATACGCCGCTTTTGAATGATATTTCTATTGTTAATAAATTTCCGACGATTCCCCTCAAGAACTTCCCCGCCTACCCCAGAGAGCGTGAAATTGAATTTTGTATCGACCTTGAACCCCAGACAAAACCCATTTCCAAAGCCCCATATCGAATGGCTCCTATTGAACTTCGTGGAGTTAAAGACCCAACCGCAGGAATTGTTAGACATTGGCTTTATTCCTCCTAGTACTTCTCATTGGGGTGCTCCTGCTCTATTCGTGAAGAAGAAAGATGGGAGTATGCGATTTTGTATTGATTATCTGGAGTCAATCATGTCACCATCAAAAATAGGTACCCATTGCCACGTATTGATGACCCGTTTGACCAGCTTGTAAGGAGCCAAATTCTTTTCAAAGATTGATCTTCATTCCGGATATCACCAATTGAAGATTAGAACCGATGACATTCCAAAGACGGCTTTCGTAACTCCCTAAGACGGCATTATGAATTCCTAGTCATGTCCTTTCGATCGACTAATGCCCCGCCGCTTTCATGGATATGATGAACCGAGTATTCAAGGAATATTTGGATCACTTTGTGGTCGCCTTTATTGATGACATCCTTATTTATTCCAAAAGCCGTGAAGATCATGAGCAACATTTGAGGTCGACACTCCAAAAGCTTCGTGAATACAAGCTTTATGCCAAGTTGAAGAAATGTGAGTTTCGCTCGAGGAAGTAGCATTCCTTGGGCACGTAGTATCAAGTCATGGAATATCATTGACCCAGCAAAGATTGAAGCAATTCAAAGTCGGGAGCAACCTAAATCAAGGATCAAGCACGTAGCTTTTCGGCTTAATCGGTTATTATCTGAGATTCGTGGAAGGATTTTTCTAATAGCTACTCCATTAACTCAAACCGACTTTAAAGATACAAAGTTTGGTTGGAGCGAAGAATGTGAGAAGAGTTTTCAAGAACTCAAGAGGAGACTCATTTCAAAGACTGCTCGACAATACCATCCGCCTTGAGGGATTTTGTCATCACAAAGGATGATGCTTCGTGTAAAGGGTTGGGATGTGTTCTCATGCAACATGGGAAAGTCATAGCCTATGCCTCAAGACAACTCAAAGAATATGAGAGGAATTATCCTACTCATGATCTAGAGTTAGCAAAATGTTGTCTTCGCACTTAAAATTTGGAGGCATTACTTGTATGGGGAGAAGGTGGAGATCTTTACTTGATCATAAAAGCCTCAAATATTTCTTCACTCAAAAGGAACTCAACATGCGATAAACGACGCTGGCTTGAATCTGCTGAAAGATTATGATCATACCATCCAATACCATCCCGAAAAGTTTAACGTGGTAGCCGACGATCGAGTAGTAAGATCATATACAAGTACGAAAAGCGATATTGTCAACACAAAGGCCCATTTTGTGTGACTTGCAAAGGATGGAGATAGAGTTAAAGACTCCAGGACCCATGTGTGATGATGGCGAATATACGAGTAGAACCGACTTTAATTGATAAAGTTAAAGTCGCTCAAGCTATGCACACGGAGCCGTCGATGCGTATGAGGAAGAAAGTGCAAGAAGGTGCTATGCCGTAAGCAAGAATCGATGAAGAAGGAATACTTTGAGTCAACTCCTAGACTTTGTGTTCCTAACGACCCCGATTTAAAGTATAAAATCATGATGGAGGCGCACAACACACCATTTTTGTAATCCATCTCGGGAGTACCAAAATGTATCATGATATTCGCCATACATTTTGGTGGAGCAATATGAAGAGAGAGATAGCGCTATTTATCTCAAGGTGTCTAACTTGTCAACGAAGTTAAAAAGCGGAGCATCAAGTACCAAAAGGTCCATTGCAACCACTTGAAATTCCAGAATGGAAGTGGGAGCACATTACCATGGATTTCAAGCATCGGCCTTCCTAAGGTTTCTCAAGGTATAGATGCGATTTGGGTCATTGTTGATAGATCGACCAAGTCCGCTTCATTTCTCACCGATACGAGAAACTTATACACTTGAACGCCTTGCTCAGATGTACATAAACGAGATTGTAAGATCGCATGGTATGCCAAGATCCATAGTTTTCGATCGAGACCCAAGATTCACTTCATGATTTTGGGTTAGTTTGCGCAAAAGCTATGGGCACAGATTTACGATTTAGCTTTCTAAGATATCATCCTCGCATTGGACGGACAAATGGAGAGGACTATTCAAACTCTTGAAGATCTATTAAGACTCGTGGTCCTTGACTTCAAGGGAAGTTGGGATAAGTTCTTACCATTGGTGGAGTTTTCCTACAACAACAGCTTATCAAGCAAGTATTGGCATGGCTCCATTCGAGGCGCCAGATGGAAGAAAGTGTCGCTCTCAAAGATGCCGGGATGAGGTGGGAGAAGCAACGTTGTTGGGACCTGAGTTGGTACGTATGACTACGTAAAAGATTCAAACGATCCAACAACGATAAAAACCTCACAAGATCAACATAAAAGAGTTATGTTGATCTTCATCGAAAGGATGTGGAATTCGATATATAGAGATCATGTGTTGTTACGTGTTGCTCCATGGAAAGGAGTTACTTAGATTTGGAAAGAGAGAAAGCTCAATCCTCGATTCATCGGCCCATTTTTTAATCCTCGATCGAGTAGGAACCGTGGGCCTATAGACTCGCTTTTACCGCCAAGTATGTCTCGTGTTCATAAACTTTTCACATATCCATGTTACGTAAATATGTGAAAGACCCCAACCACATTATTGAAGTTAGAACCGGACGAAATAGCGGAAGATTTGACGTATGAAGAGGTTCCTGTTCAAATCTTGGATAAGAAGGAACATATTCTACGCTCCAAGGTTATACCTCAAGTCAAAGTTTTGTGGAGAAACCACGATGTTGAGGAAATGACTTGGGAGTTAGAATCAAATGAAATCAAGGTATCCTTACCTCTTCGACATACCAGTGTATCGCATTCTAATTTCGAGGGTGAAATTTCATAAAAGGGAGGTTGTAAGACCCCAACTTTTGTGAATAAAGATGAATTTTCTATAAATATCATTTTTGAATATTATGGAATGAATTTGATATAATGTTATAGTTGTGGGTAATATTTATAAATTTTGCAAAAGTACGCAAGTTGTTATATAATATTCGATTGTTCTGGGAATATTTGTTTTAACAGGAATATTCAGATAATGGCACAATCATTGGTGGACCCTACAACGGAATTATTCATTTGGATCGAGAAAACGACAAAAATATTTTTTATGAAAATAACTACATGGAAGTTTTACCGTTAACTATTGAAACACCCTTGTTAAAAGTACAAGAATACGCGTAGTAGCATAAAAGAGTACATACCAGATTGATTATTGATGCTTATGATAAGTAAGTCACCGCTTTTTTTTATTGGTATTATTAATATAAAAAAATGTAAAAGCTTTTTTTATATAAAATGTAATACTTTTTATAAAGTTATTCGCGTTTTATTAGGCTAATAGTAAAATCTTTTTATATATAAATGTAATACTTTTATAAAGTTATCATTTTATTAGACAATAATTAGAATATATTATATTTTATTATGCATAGTGTTTGTATAGTGCCTCAGATGATAGTGTTTTGTATATAGTAAAATCTTTTATAAAGTTATTCATTTTATTAGATTATAAATATAATATATTATATTTTATTTAAAAGATTTTGTTTTAAATATGGACCACGATTAAAGTAAATCAATCTCGACTGCTCATGAGTTAGTTACTATGCAATCCATTTTTCTATAAAAATAAGCTCATTCCTTCATTATTTCTTACTTAATTCACCTAAACTCTAGAGAGAGAAATTATAGAAAGCTATAGAAAAGTATTCTGCTCCTTTCCTACTACTCTTATATTCAGCTTTTTTACTAAGTAAGGGATATTATTTGTTGTACTCTGTAAGGGGTATTATTTCTTTTGTATTCATGAATAGAACTTCGTTATTCCATTCTTTATTATTCTCACCGAATAACCAAAGATACGCTGACCACCCTATACTTGGTGACATTCTTCTAATATTCCGTCTTTATTATTATTCTCGTTGAATATCCCGTTCATGCGTTTTTACGCCGGACCGGTTCCGCTTTTTTATTATTATTTCGTTGAATATCCTCGGTCTGTGCGCTTTTACGCTTTGACCGGTTCCATCTTTTATTATTATTCGTTGGAATATCCTGCTCGTAGCTTTTATTTTACGCCGACCGGTTCCGCTCTTTATTATTCTCGTTGAACATCCCGCTTGGCATGTAATTTCACCGACCGTTCCGTTATTTATTAATATGTTGAATAACTCGCCTATGCTAAGTACCGCATGCATGGTGATTTCTTTTGTTATTCCATTCTTTATTATACTTAGTTGGTTAAAGTTTTGACTTTATACTCCATGAAATTAGTGGAATATCCTTGATATTTGCGCTTCATCCAAAGATCTTTTCATGGAAATATTCTTCCGAGCATTCTTGAATTTTACTCCACAAAGCAAGTATCATGTTGATAATTTGGACGTTATTTGTTCCTCGGATAAATTAATTCTTGAACTTGTTTTATTGAATTTTATATCATTGTCATCATCCTCATGTTTATATTATGTTGAAAGTCATCTGTATTCAGAAGTGCATAGATGGACTTGGTATGATTATGACTCAGGATTATTCTTGTAATCACGACCGTAATGTTACAAATGATGTGAAAAAGTCCTCATTGGCCCGTAGTGCATTGATGGAATAGTTGTTGGCATGATCATGACCATTAATGAATACACAAATATCCTTGGTCCGTAGTGCATGGATAATTTGTGGTCGTGATACTAAAGAATATCCTTGGTCAGTAAAAGGTGGGTGATTCGATGATGTGGATTATTTATTGTCGAGTCCCAAATGATAAAAGTCATGAAAACCTTTTAAATCATAGAAGATAGTAGATTTTATTCTCTACTTGACTCTTCTAATGGATTGCTTGTTCCACCGCAGCTTAAACTTGATGTTTGTTATATTTTATCGCTTAACATCGCTGAAGTCTAATGATAATTTATTCTCGCATTATCTTAGTCATAATATTTTTATTGGGCTAGTTGAGCTCACCCTTTCTTTCACCTGCTCTCTTCGTGAAATGAGAATATAGCCGGGACGCAGATGATAGTATTAGTAGTCCTCACTATTCATTAAATAGTGTGAAAATAAATGTAATGAGGACTTATTCTCGAGAGTGGATATTGATATAGATTTTAGTAAAACTCTCACTATTCTGTATATTAAAATTGTATTTGTGACAATATTTGGAGACTGTAGGTGATGTATACCTATTTTGGGGGTGTCATAGTATCAAAGCTAAGGATATGATCCCTGCTAAGATGTGAGAATAGAAATAGGAGGGAGAGACGGGGAATTCCTTGTATTATGAAAGTTTTTTTTGGTATTTAATTGGCTCACGAATATAGGATAATATGTTATATGTCAATTAACCTTTTGTTTTGTGGCAATATTCTGAAAATGACATCCGAGAATGTTGAGAATAACAATGGACCACAGGCTACCGTTGATTCACCACATATTAATAATCAGAATAATGTGCATCAGGAAGGCGACAATCCTCATGCAAACAACAACACTAACCAAATGATGAATGATGGAATGTTCAGTGGCTTTATGCAATTCATGCAACAAAGAAAGTAGAGCTGCTCTCGTCCAAAATGTAGGTGGAACCACCGGAAACTCTGACTGGCCACCGCTAAATAGTTCAAGGAGCTGGGACCACCAGAGTTTATTGGAGAGCCAAAACCACTTAAGGCGGAAGCATTAATATAGCAGATCACGGTAATTGTTAGCTAGGAAATTAAGCAATTAAGTCCAAATCACAATAGACAATCCTCATAATAGAACATAATAATTAATAGTGAAGCATATTAAAATAAACTACACAATAAGATCCATTGTAATCTCAAACAAAGAATTAGTTCATTATTATTGAATTAAAACTAAGAATCCACAATTGGATAATCATTAAAAGACAAAGATAGAAGAAGATGAGAAGATAGAATCTATTGTCTGTAGATTTGATGCTCCCTCCTTGCTCCTACTTTGAATCTTCAATGGTCTCCAAGTTGCTTGAATCCCAATATCTAATAAGAACTAGAGTTTTGATCTAATCTACTCTAATTTAATCTAATGGAATCCTCCAAAACTAGCCTATCTCCCCTCTCTTTTATGTCTCTCATCATGTATTTATAGTTCTAATGGACACCCAAGCAAGTTAGGCAACTAAAAATCCTATTCTAGCTCAAATTGGATATCAAATGACCCAAATAAGTTGTTTCCATACCATTTAATGGCGCGCTCACCGTCCCTAAGTCATTCAGTGCGCCCAGCACCGCAGCGGGCCGACTTTTCTGGTGGACTAGCTCGTCCCGCGCTATGCATAGTTCATTTATAGCGCGGTCCGCGCTACGATATTTTCTGCTGCGACGTCCTTTGGTAAAACTGGCATAACATTTGATCCGCTAGGAGTTACGGGGCCTGCCACCTATCAAATCGAAGATATCGACGAGATCTACAACTGTTATTCTTTAATAATTGACATATTCGGGATGGAACAAGGCGGAAATAGAGCTTGAAGTAGATGCTATGTAAATGGCAAGCATGACAACTCTTAGCGTTGATCTTTGCTGATAAAAATGCCATAACTCTCGCATCCGAACTAAAATTGGAACGATTCAAGATGTTTCGGAAAGCTAAGAAGTAGATCTACAATAAATTCCAAATTCCATGCCAAGAACATGCATCCAACTTTGTGTTAAAAGTCCTTCAATATTCCCTTCTTGTATTTGCTTGCGTATTTAAGTCCAAAAGATGTCCGAATTGCTTTCCCTTGCTTCTTCATGCCAATGTCGTGTCATCGCCTACAAAATAACATAGAATGTATGCAAAGTAACTAAGAAACATGAGATTAATCAAATAATTCAAGTAATAGATACTGGATAAGTAGGTATAAAACCTACTTATCAGGTGTCTCTGCCATTTCCACGCTATCAACCTCTGGCTACTCGTAAACTGAAAAGAAAGCAACCTTCCATCATGACTATCTACGGTGACTCATCCCCTGCCGAGTCTGAAGCGAGTTTGCCTTCTCCTCCACTAATTGGTACTTCTACTGGAACCAAACATCGTAAAATCAAAGAGCCGACATTAGGATCTCCCCCGATGACGATAATCCCTTTATTTGCCTCTTTTCATGACGTTCTTGAGAATTTCTTTAGAGGTCATAATTTTGAAATTTATTTTAAGTCTTCAATCTGTCAAAATCATTTGTCTGTTAGAAATCTATTGACATGTTTTACTATCAAAACTCTCCTCTTCAACACCTTTTTCAATCTTGTGGTCTGTACTCCTTAAGTGCTCCTCCCTTTATGGCTTATCCAAAGTTGGTTCAACAATTTTATACCAGCCTAGAACATAACGGTGATAGCTACACTTCCTTTATCAAAGGAAAATCACTATTTTTTACTGCCATGGATTTAGGAAGCATTCTGTCCATTCCTTTTTCGGGTGACTGCCCATTCACTCTGAAAGGACCAATTTACTCTCCTCTGTCCCCTCTTGACCAACTTCAAACCATCATGGTTGACCCGACTCTGACTTCCGTTATTCTTCCCAAAACAATTGAGGTGTCCCCTATTGCTATAGTCCTTCACAAACTGATGAGGTATAACCTTTTGCCTCGTATTGGTGGTGGGGCTGAATTCACATACCAGGACTTAGTCTTAGTTTCTCTATTAATGAAAGGGAAACCCTTTAACTTTTCCCTTATGATGCTCAAACATATGGTTAACTATGTAAAACATTCAAAAAAAATGCCTTCCTTATAGTTGTTTTTTCACCAAATTATTCACTCACTTCCAAATTCCCCTAGAAAATGAAGGATCAATCACAATTACTGATTCCATAGATTCAGTTAATCTCAAAAGCTCCCATATCACACTGATAGATGGCCAGTACATGAGAATTGCACCAAAAATTCCTTCAGTTCCTCCAGCACTTAACTCCATTCCTCTTACTCCACAACCTCCCTCTCCTGAAATTATAACTCTTTTAAACACACTTGTTACCAATCAAACCACACTCCATGATGATGTCAAAGACATCCAACACCGCCTCTCTGTGTTAGAAAAGGGAAAACTCCCCATCAGTCGAACCGAACTGCACACTATCTGTCGCACAATGGAGGATGAATTCATCGATCTTCAGGCTAGATTTGAACTGCATACCCGAGCCATGGTCGAAGCTCTACAGAGGAAGATGAATCAAAATGCATGTTAACCTAGCACTGAGTTGAAATTCATCTACAATCAGATTGGGTCCCTAGGTCGGTTCACTGAACGATGCATGAATGACTTAGCAGAAGAACTCTAGGCTGACACGGTCAATTCTCATATTCCTGAGTGGCCATAGTGCAATTGGATGGCTGAATATCAAGGTGACTTCCCTGGACCTTCCTCTCCCTCCTCCTACCTTCATCGCATGACCTCCACGCTTTGCTGACACCATGTCATTGGAGGAAATTGAACACCGTAGGCTTCATCGCCCCTACTTCACTACTCGAGAGGCCAACCATGTTCACATTGATGAACAAGATGCATAAGTTCGTGCTCCATCTTTCCTCTTTTGCTTTCTTGGTCTCCTTTTTGATAGATGTCAAAGGGGGAGATGAATTTTTGCCTCCTATTTGCCATTAAAGACTGATAATTTTTAAATTTCATGCATGATTAATGATTCCTAGTTAAAGACTATGTTTTTAAATGATGATTGTTAATGGTTTGATGGTTTAATAGTTTAATGATGTTACTTCCGCTTAAAGTACATTATGGATAGTCTATTGTAGGGTCTTTAAACACTGCACATATGCAGAAAGTATGAATCAAACATTTGATTCTATAATTGTCAAATTATAGATATGCATGAATTTAGGGGGAGTCATAATTATTTTGTTGTCATCATCAAAAAGGGGGAGAATGTTGACTTATGTCATACTACATCCTAAATGTTTTGATGATGACCATATTATTCCTCTAATCATGCTCTACAAAATTTCAGGAAAGGAAATGGCTATACAGGAACATCGATGAGGAAAATATAAGACTTGAAGTCTTTGAAGGATGAAACGACATTTTGAGTCCTAGAAAATATATGTAAGATCTTAACATTAATTACTTGTCATTACAAGGCTTTAGGGCATGTGCATTATATACATATAATTATTTTTGCTTATATATCCGGTGCTAAAAATTGGTACACTAAGATCATAAAGAAAGTGATTAATGTAAGTCATTAGATATTTCCACCGACCCATCATATGGTAAATCAAATATGGTGTCCTGATGTCTATAATTGATCATGCGTCATATAATTGCTTAATTTAAGGAAAGTGATTAGATTGTTTCTAGCTCATTATATGTTAACTTGTTATGGAAATAATCTTAGTGGTTGTGATAGTTTTTGAAGACTGCAGAATATGGTAAGAAATATGCCTGTAATTAAGCTACCAATATATATATATATATATATATATTGTATCTACATATCTTCTTAATACGGGACATAATTTAGGAGATATGTTGTCACCATGTGATGAGCACTCAATCAGGCATAAATTCTTCTCCAATCACTGATATATCACGATATCATGGCAAGCTAGAAGAGATATGATATTCACCACGTGATAAGCACTAAATCTAGCCTAACTTTTTATCAATCACAATGTTGTAGAATTTAACCGGAAAGAATTTTAGTCATTTACACATAATCTAGATATTATTCTAAAATGCATGATTTATGTAATTATGATTCAAACGGTCACATTACAAACTCGTTTCCATGCAACAGTAGTGTATTGGGTTTACCTATAAAAGAACCGGACTTATTCAAAAGAAAAATAAGAAGTATATACTTCCTTTGTGAATATCTAATATACAGTAAGCTTGTGTTTCTTCTTCCTACTGTTGACTGCAACTCTATTGAAGAAGCTACTGTTGTCTATTTCTGAGGTGATCTTGTAGTAAATACTCTGGTAATATCCTTCTTGCATATCATTTCATACTAGAGCCTTGCATTGTTAAGTGATAAATTGCTTAGATCATTAGACCGCTATTTTGTATTTTAAATTTCTCATACAAATCAATATTATCTGAATTGTAATTCAGTATGGATTATTGTATTGTTACAATCAAGTTCGAAGAAAGCATAGGTGCGCGAGGGTGCATAGTTGGAAAAGGAGCAAAGGTGCCCAAGTGGTTAAAACTTGTATTGTAATTGAAATTGTCTAATAAAAGTGAGTCTCCAATAGTAGTTGGTATTGGATGTAGATTAGGCTACTATTATAGAGGGTAGTAGTTGAACCACGTAAAAATTTCTGTGTTCATATGATTGCATATTGTGTTGAAGTATCTCATCATTCTGCTAACTATCCAGCAGCCTGCATTCAATATCTATAAATTTACAAAACTAATTTAGCAAATTGTTTTCACTTAATCACATCCTAAAAAAGGTTAAGTATCTAAACTAAGCATTTCGAAAAATCTTATATTAACTCAACATCTTGTCTTAACATTTAAATTTATAAGGATTCGGAATCCAACCTCCTGCATTGAATATCCAACGGAATTTTTATTTGAACAAAAGTTGGACATTGTTCCTACACTTATTCAACCCCCCTTCTAAGTGTGCCTACTTAAGTTTCAGATACTATTTATGCCGGGGTACTATTCATTTGGAATACTATTCATTCAGGATACTATTCATTCAGGGTACTATTTATTGGGGTACTTTTCATTCGAGTCATATTCATTCGGGGTACTATGCATGATAAAATTGATTTCTTTTTCTGTCCAAATTATTTTTGATATATAAATATCATTCTTGAATTTTACTCCATAATTAGTTATCATGTTGACAATTTGGACATTTTGGAACTCTGGATAAATTGAATTTTAAATTTCTAATATTTATCCTCGATATCAGTTGATTGATTCCTTATATCATTGTCATCATCCTCATTCTTATATTGTGGTGAAAATCATCTTTGGCCCGTAGTGCATAGATGAACTATTTATTGATATGATTATGACCAAGAATTGTGTATTGATATAATCATGACCTGTAATGTTACAGACAAATATTGTGGTGAAAGTCCTCTTTGGCCCGTAGTGCATAGATGGACAGTTGTTTGGCATGATCATGACCATTGGTGATACTAACGAATATCGTCCTTGGCTCGTAGTGCATGAATAATTCTTTGATTTGAAATATTTTTTGATTGGTGTTACAGGGATATAATATTGATGATGGACTTTTAAATCATAGAAGATAGTAGACATCATGCTCTACTTGACTCTTCTAATGGATTGTTATTTCTGCTGCAGTTGTTGATCTAAAACTTGTTGTTAATTGTATTCTACCAGTTTTTTCCTATTGAGGACTAAGTATAATTTTTTCTACATTATCTTAGTCATAATATTCTTTACTGGGCAGCTCACCCTTTTCCTTTTGGTTCCATTGTTCTTCTTAGGAGGCGAGAATATATCTGAGACTAGTCGGGGAGTGGAGTAATGGTCCAAGATGGTTATTTTAGTAATCCTCACTATTTTGTAAAATAGTGTGACAATAATTGTAATGAGAATTTTATTTGAGTTTGAATATTGTCTACGAGACAATATTTATATTAAAACTCACAGCGTATGTTTTGTCGTATTTTACAAGACAATTAATAGTTGTATAAATGAAGTTTGTATTTGAATTCTATACTATGTATTTGGCGACTCATAATGGGTTGTGTGGACCTATTTTAGGGGCGTCACAGTTGGTATCAGAGCTTAGGGATATGGTCTCTAGCGAAGATCTGAGGTTAGAATTAGGAGGGGAGAGACGAGTAAAACCTTCGCTAGTGTGTCCTACCTAAGCTTATTTGTTAGTATAATAAATGATTAAAATATTATTAAGAGATTAAAAATATTAAATTAAGATATTATTAAGTGATTAATAATATTTAGATGAGAATTAAATTAAAATATTATTAAATGATTAATAATATTAGATAATGATTTCAAATATTATTAATTGATTAATAATATTAGATTAAAGTTAAATTAAAATATTATTAAATTCTTAATAATATTATATTAAAGTTAAATTAAAATATTATTAAATATTTAATAATATTAGATAATGATTTCAAATATTATTAATTGATTAATAATATTAGATTAAAGTTAAATTAAAATATTATTAAATTCTTAATAATATTATATTAAAGTTAAATTAAAATATTATTAAATAATTAATAATATTATATAATGATTTAAAATATTATTAAATGCTTAATAATATTAGATTAAAGTTAAATTAAAATAATATTAAATGATTAATAATATTATTAATTGATTAAAATATTATTAAATGATTAATAATATTTATGAATGGTTAAGTTATTAAAGATTGATTAAAATATTATTAATTGATTAATAATATTAGTTATTGATTAAGATGTGATTAATATACGGAATATTATTAAGTGATTAATAATATTATCAAGTGACTAAAATATTATTAAATGATTAATAATATTAAAGGGATTAAAATATTATTAAATGGTTAATAATATTAGAAAGTGAATAAAATATTATTAAAGGATTAATAATATTAGACAAGAGTTTAAGACAATGGTTATATGATAATAATATTATCAAAGAATGATAATATTCCTAATGAGTAAGGTATTATTGAATGTTTAATTTCATGATTACATGTTAGATAATTTATTACAAGAATAGTAGTGTTATGAGTTATAATATGTTATACTAATTGAGAGATCAATATTATTAATGATAGGTCTCTCAAACGAAGTTAAATTAAATTATGTAGCAGTAGTCAACGACCAAGGCAAGTTACCTAACTCAACTTGAGTTATTAATTTCAAAGCATGATTAGTGGATAATTATGGTTGATTATTCACATCTATAATGATTATTGTTATTCGCACATAGTGCATTTGATTTCATGTTCTATTATTTGAACTGTGAAATAAATTTAAAGTTCTTTTATGATCCATGTCTCAGCTATTCGTTTCGGCTAGACTAATAATTGATGAATCGTTCTATTATTTGAACTAAGTTGTTATTGAAAGATTTATGCCATTTATTTCGATTAGATTAATATTGATATTATATGTTGAAATCATAACATTTCTTTGAAAGTAATCCAAACCATATTGTTGTTGTACGGACTCATGATGTAAGACTGAGATGAACAACCCTTAAAAAAAGGGGAACTTTATTGTCGGACATCCGACCCTTGCGCTATTTTTGAGTATTATGCATAATATAGGGTACAATGAGGCTGATCACTTTATGTACTCGCAGAAGATTATGATTTAATCTTTATGGTTAACTGATACTCTTGAGGTAATTCAATATTAATTAACTGATAATTCCTTTATTAGTTCTTGATCCATTTGTGATCACTCATCATGAAATCTGAGAATATCCCACTTTATTGAATATTGTTGCATTATTGCTAATTGTTTCTAATCAAATGAATATTATTGAATCCTCGAACGAATTTAATTCTTTCATTCTTAAAATTTATTTATTCTGGAATTCAAGAAAATTCTTGTTATTGAAAATGAGTTATTGTTCAGCTACTTCGAAATCTTTTGAACATTGTTGACATTCTAGAAAGTTAGATTCTTCTATATCTTTTATTGTATGCTTTAACTTGCTGAGTAAACTCATTGCTCACCCTTGCTTAAATAAAATATTTAAGCTAAACACGAGGTAGCCGAGGGGTCAAAGAAAGACAAGCGCAAAGACAAAGTTCAAGAGTAGTTATTGCGAACTTTACTTATTATGTTACTTTATGTAAATTAATTATGTAAACCTTTTGAATATATAAGGGTATGTAAGTTATTTTAAGGTTAGCTAACCCGGGATGATGATGATATAATTATATATTAAGTTATGCTTTTATTAAGGACATATAATGAATGATGTATTTCATCAATGAATGGGTAGTTAAATGTGATATATATAATGGACCGTGAGAACCAAACCCAAGGTTAGGGAATCCAGATTTGGGGGCATCACAACCACTTGACAGAGAGATTGAATTCGTAATTGATTTAGCAGTAGGAACTGCCCTGCTATCGAAGGCCTCGTACCGCATAGCTCCGGTGGAGATGAAGGAATTGATGGTGCAACTGTAAGAACTTTTAGATAAAAAGTATATCCAACCGAGTGTTTCATCGTGGGGAGCGCCGATGTTATTCGTTAAGAAGAAAGATGGGTCGATGCAGCTTTGCATTGATTATAGAGAGTTAAAACAAAGTCACAATTAAGAATAAGTATACATTGCCAAGGATTGACGATTTGTTTGACCAGTTGAAAGGAGGTAGATATTTCTCGAAGATAAACTTGAGAAGTGGTTACCATCAGTTAAAGGTAAGGCAGGAAGATGTACCAAAGAAAGCTTTCAGAACTCATTATGGTCACTATAAGTTCTTGGTGTTGTCATTTGGCCTAACAAATGCTCCTGCAGTGTTCATGGACCTAATAAATAGGGTGTTTAAACCATTTTTGGATAAATTCGTGGTGGTGTTCATCGACAATATTCTGGTGTTTTCTAAAACCAAGGAGGAGCATGTGGAACATTTGAAGGTGACATTAGAGGCGTTAAGAAGAGAGAAGTTGTACGCCAAGTTTTTGAAATGTGAATTCTGGATAGAGCGGGTACAATTACTTGGACATGTGATTGACAAGGAAGGAATTTCGGTAGATCCATAAAAGGTTGAAGCTGTACTAAATTGGGATCAGCCGAAGATAATGTTAGAAGTGAAGAGTTTCCTAGGATTGACATGTTGTTATAGAAGATTCATTCAGGACTTTTCCAAAATCGCGACTCCACTGATGAATTTGACTAGGAAAGCGGTGAGATTCGTTTGGACGGAGAAGTGTGATGAATGTTTTCAAGAATTGAAGAAAAGGTTAAGTACGACACCTGTGTTGTCTCTCCTGGATAGCACGGGAAATTTCATAGTGTATAATGATGTATCGCATAAAATACTAGGTTGTGTGCTTATGCAGAACGACAAGGTCATTGCATATGCGTCATGATAACTGAAGGATTATGAGAAGGGGTACCCAGCCCATGATTTAGAGCTGGCGGCAGTGGTGTTTGCTTTGAAGATATGGAGGCACTATCTCTATGGGGAGAAGTGTAAGATATATACAGACAATAAGAGTCTAAAATTATTTTCATACAGAACGATTTGAACATGCGTCAGAGGAGATGGTTGGAAATAATAAAGGATTATAACTGTGAGATTTTATACCATCCAGGTAAAGCGAATGTTGTTGCCGACGCCTAGCAGAAAGGGTCGGGAGAAATTGTTTCCATTAACTGCTCATGAGGAACTAATTTCAGCAATGACGAAGTTGGAATTGGAAGTGAAATATCTGAAGGAGTCGAATGAAAAACTATTCCAAATGGAAACTGGTCAAACTTTGATGGATAGGGTTAAGGAAGCACAACTTCAAGATGAGGAATGTGAAAAGATAAGGAAAAGACAATTTGAAGGTGAAGAGTCAAAATTCAAAGTTGATACAGAAGGCTTATTAAGATTCGTTAAAAGAATTTGGGTTTTGCCAATAACAGAGGTTAAAGAGGAAATTTTGAGTGAGGCTCATAGTTCAAGGTATTCGATTCACCCGGGGAGTACGAAGATGTACCAGGATCTCCGACATCATTTATGGTGGAAAAATATGAAAAGAGATGTAGCTGATTGTGTGTCCAAGTGTTTGACATGTCAAAAAGTTAAAGCAGAACATCAAAGGCCGAGTGGGTTATTAAAATCGTTATTAATACCAGAATAGAAATGGGAGCATATCACGATGGATTTTGTGGTAGGTCTTCCAACGACTCATAAAGGTTTTGATGCAGTTTGGGTTATTGTGGATCGACTGACGAAATTAGCGCACTTCTTACCGATCAAGATCATATTCAATTTAGATCAGGTGGCGAAGTTGTATTTGAAAGAGAATATTTTAAGGCACGATGTTCCAGTGTCTATTGTATCAGATAGAGATTCGTATTTCACATAGAACTTCTGGAAGAGACTACAGGAATGTATGGGAATGCAGTTGCATATGGGCAC
The DNA here is from genome assembly GCA_020205605.1 of Panax ginseng. Taxonomy (NCBI): domain Eukaryota; kingdom Viridiplantae; phylum Streptophyta; class Magnoliopsida; order Apiales; family Araliaceae; genus Panax; species Panax ginseng. The sequence goes on from CM035140.1 coordinate 49,627,319, forward strand.
GACATACCATCCTCAGACCGATGGGCAAAGTAAAAGGAAAATCCAGACATTAAAAGATATGTTAAGGGCTTATATCATGGAATCTAAGGGGAATTGGGATGATCATCTACCGCTAGTGGAATTCACTTACAATAACAGTTACCACACAAGTATTGGCATGCCACCTTATGAAGCGTTGTACGACAAAAAGTAAAGAACTCTAGTATACTGGGATGAAGTTGGCGAACGTCAATTTCTAGGACCAGAATTGGTACAACAGACCGTCGAGATTGTGAAGGTGATCAGGACAAGATTGATAGCTGCTCAGGACAGGCAGAAGAAATACGTCGATCAACATCGACAGAAGCGAGAATTTGAGTCAGGTAGTTTCATTTTCTTGAAAGTATCTCCTTGGAAGGGAAAAATCTGATTTGGCAAAATGGGAAAATTGAGCCCGAGGTTCATTGGACCCTTTGAAGTATTGTAGAGAATTGGTGAAGTCGCATATGAGGTAGCCTTACCTCCGGCATTAGAGCATATCCATAATATTTTTCATGTCTCGAAGTTATGACCATATAAACCCGATTACAAATACGTTATCGAATATGAACCCCTACAATTTGAGAAAAAATTATCTTATGAAGAAGCTCCTGTTCAGATAGTCGACAGGAAGGAACAAGTACTCATAAATAAAGTAATACCTTTTGTTAAGGTAATCTAGAGGAACCACAACGCTGAAGAAGCTACGTAGGAACTAGAAAAATATATGATGAAGAATTACCCTCATTTATTTGCTTATTCTATGTGTAGCGATTCTGGGGACAAAATCTTTGTAAAGGGGAAAATGTAACAGGACAAAGTAATTGGATCGTAATTCTGGGGACAAAATCTTTTTTAAGGGGGGAAAGATGTGATGAACGAGATTTTTGTAATTTATTTTAGATATTTATTGAAGTAAATAAATATTTTTGTTGATTTTTATTGAGTTAAATAAATATTTGATAGAATTGTGGTAGATTAATTTAATTTAATGTATTACATTAATTAAATTAATGTTGGTTAATGTTATAGTTCAAAGTTTGAATTTAATTGGGAGAATTAAATTAAATGAGTTATTTAATAATTATAATGTTGTTCTAATTAATTTAATAATTAAATAGAGATTTAATGATTTTTCATGATTAATAAATAATAATTTTAATTATGTGGTGATTTGATTTAATGAGTATTATTGGTTTTTATTTAATTGAATTTAAATAATATAATTTGATTAATTAAAGTGTGACGAATAAACTATATAATAAACAAGTTAATTAAAATAAATGGAGACTAGCCTTTTAAAGGATAGCCAAACGTGGCCTTATGAACATGGGAGCAGTTAAGTGCATAATGGCCTTAACTGACACCCATGTTTTATAAATTAATATTATACGTATATTTATATTATTCAATTGTTAGTCATTTGGAAAACAAGTCAAGAAGTAAATAGAGAGAAAATGAGAGAATTTGAGAGAATTGTGAGATTGAAGAATAAGAAGAAGTTGGAGAATTAAAGGAGTTTCTATAATCTTCTAATAATCTAAACAACCAATCAAGGGTAATTTCTTAATCCCAAGTTTCAATTTATGTTTTTTGTAATCATTAATATGCATGTATAATCTAATATACGATGTTTATAAATGATTTTGGGTGAGTTAATCCATGAAATTATGTTTAGATTGGAGTTTTGAAGTTTATAGAGAAATATATTTGAATATGGCCTATATGTACAAAAATTGATGCCTAAATTGTATGTTAAACGGTAAATTGATGGTTGATTATGTTTATACATGTAAAAACGAAAAGAACGAAACTTGTATAGACTAATTTGGTTAAAAAACGAGTTTGTGGTAGTTGATTTTGTTAAGAATGCCAAAAATGGAGTTTTTCACAAAAATATTAAATTTATGGCTTTAAATTTTGTTGTTTATCTGATTTATGTTGTTAAAATCATGCTACAATTGTTTTAAGACGTTTCTGTAAAGTTCAGAACTTATGGGTAGTATTAAATTTGTTGTTTGAGCGAAGTTTTGGCATAATTTGACTTTTTTGTGTTCTTCGCGAGCTCTATCTCTGCGTCTCTCCTTTGTGTCGTGTTGCAACACTATTTTGTGAAGAAGCAGTATTATGCAATGCTACTAGCTATGTCGACGATGGAGTCGCATATTGCGAAGACTGGCGCCAAATGTTCAAACTTAATCATTCAAGTTCATGATTCCAAATGAAATGTCCTATTTCTTTTGAAGTATTACTTCTGTTATACAATGCTCATTCAATTATATAGAGTTGAAATTCAATCTTTGATTTAAATATCGATTGCATTATCGTGTTGAAATCTTGAAAGGCTAGTGAATCCCCATTGATTCGACTAATCCTTAGTTAATGATTATTGAACTCTAAAATACCCTCGAAGTTAATCCAAACCAAAATCCCTTTGGTGCGGACTCTAATGTTAAATATGAGATGAACTACCCTATTATTAGATGATTATATTACGTGTTAGCGTTGAGATGTTGTGCATACACATGGTACTAAGTGTTGATCCCCCTAAGTATGAGAATTAAGGTCTATATAGTCTTACGACTGTTAAAGGTTTAAAGTAGAAATACTTGATAACTTGGGACATAGTTCTTAGTCTTGTGACCCTCAAATGTACCTTTGATTCTTCTTTTCTATCTTGATTCAAAAGTACAGCTTTCTATTATTCAAGTATCCATTGTTTAATCGCATGTTTTCATTATTATTATTGTTATACTTGTGGGCAATTATTGCTCATTCTTGCATGATAACATTGCAGCTAAGGTTGAAAGGGTTGATGAGCCATCTACTAGTAAGAGCAAAGGCAAAACAAACAAGTGATGAAGACTTGTTTATTATTATTTGAGAATGTTATTGTTAAGACTTATGATGTTAGGTTTAAGACTTATTTGTTTATGATGTTACCGCATTTGATGTATTAAGGTTAGATAACTTGGGATTGATCTGTTTAAGATATTGTAACCCTTTATTGGGAGGATTTCTATTTCATTTATTAGTTAATTTATTTATGGGTAGTTAAATGTGTTATTTTGGAGAGTAAACACCAAATCTGTGGAAAATTTGAGTACCAGGATTTGGGGGTGTCATAAAACAAGTGATTCTCCTAGCCAACTAAACGATCGTTGATAAAGACTCGATCATAGAGCAATCAAGCCTGACAAACTGACAGACATTGGAGTGTTAGAATTTAAAGGTCCTAATGCACTCTCAAAATATCCTTGGCAAGAATGGAAGATCAGATTATGTGTCTACCAGCTAGTTGGTGACAGTGACACTTCAAGGGTGTTAGGTGAGAAAGCAAACTTATGTGATAGGCAAGGAAAAAAAACTGTCTCCAAGGTTTAAAATGTCAACATCAAAACTCCTAGTACATCTAAGTATTAATGGTAAAAACGGGCATTTTCAACGAGAATATATCTTAGTAGAGTATAAAAGGCTACAAGGATTCAACTTTAAAAGTGCTGAACATTGATCAAAAATCAAAAAACTCTATAAAAAAGAAGAACAAACTCAACGATCCAATATACAAAGTTTGAGTTGCTAAGTACCTAAGAAGAAAAGCTTAATGTAAACTTAGCAACACCTTACAACAAACATCAAAGAATCTGAGGGCAAACTGTCCTTGTCTTTGTAACTAAATATCCAAGTCTGCGGGGCTTGAAGAGGGAAAAAGTGTCCTAGTCGTTGTGACTAAATTTCTAAATTTTTTGGACTTGAAGAGGCAAAAGTGTCCTTGTCTGTGTGACGAAATCTTTAGTGGATTTTCTACTCGAGGAGTAAAAGAGTGGAGTAGGAGTTATTCACTCTTCGAATCACTTAAAATTGAATGTGTCTTTCCATATTGATTTTTGTTTCTCACTTGCTTATTTATTTATCTTTCAATTTGTCAGAACTGATATTTATTTTTGGATCTTTAAGGGGTTTTACAAAAGACATATTTTTCCGTGCTTAATAAATTAAATTATCAAGTTTTTGATAATACTTTTTAACCAATATAAATTTTTAAAATATCTATTCAACCCCCTTCTAGATCTACAAATACCTATAGGAAATAACACATTAAATGCTCCAACAGATACTTCTCAACGGGAAGATTTCAATCGGACTATAAAAAGAAATATTATTTGAAATGCACGATATAATGTTGATAAGCAATTGAACGATCAATAAAAGAAGAGGATCATCATCGAAAAAGAACACAATGCTAAAATATGAAAAACGTATAGTAAGTATCACTTTACAATTAAAGATGTGTTCAAGGTTGTCAAGTACAAAGAGATAAGGAGATTAAACGTAATCTTGGCATCACCTTATCAGACTGCAAGAAGTTGATGAGCAATTAGAAAAGCCAAAGCTGCAGAGCCAAATATAAAGAGCAAAGAGCCAGAAAGCTAAATAGCTAGAACCGAAGAGCCAAGATAATGGAAGACATGACAGTGCTAAAAGTTTACGTATGAAGAAGCCATGCAGTTTATGCTGGTTATGTGAGAGTGACATATCAGATGTCAAATCTCAAGTATCACTCTACGTTCCACCAGGAACACTTAGAGCTAACCAGTTGAAGACGTAGAGCAGAAGTCTACAACCCAAAAAAGTGTTCAAGGCTGTTAAGCACAAAAGATGTAGAGGTTAATTGAATAGCTTAGCAGCACATCAACCATGATCATGAGTAGTTGCTGATTATCAGAAGAGTTCGATCTTCAACGACAAAGTTCAGTAAGCACCAAGGAGATGATCAACAATCCTGTTAAATACCATAAGATGAAGAGCATACAAGCCATCTTAGCAGCACCTCCAACACTTCAATAAACAGGAAGAAAGGTCAGAGGATCCTGGTTCGAGTGACCGAATTGGGGTCGTTGGATCCTGGTTTGTGTGACCAAATTGGGGTCGTTGGATTCTAGTCTATGTGACCGAATTGGGGTCAGAGGATCCTGGTCTTAGTGATCGAATTGTCGAGACTTAGTGACTCAAAGGAACCTTAGTGATTCAGTTTTAAAATAGTCTGTTGGGCCTATATCCTTAGCGGATATCCTACTCGTTGAGTAGAAGAGTAGAGTAGGAGTTGTTCAGTCTCCGAATCACTTAAAACCTCTTGTGTCTTTAGCTTTACGTCATTTACATTGTGCAAACTATAACTTCCATATCTGTTATGTGTTTTTCTATTCATAGAATTTATTTTAAGATTGAGATTTCTTAGTAAATCTTCAAGGGGAGTTTTCAAAATTATATACCACTGTTCATAGATAATCTTGATTAATTAATTATTTGGTAATACTCAAATAAGTAATCAAAGAAGTTTTAATGATGTATTCAACTCCCCCTTCTAGATCTCTATTGTACCTCTAGGAAATAATAAATACAACTTTTTTTATACATCTTATTCTAAAAAAGTTATATTGGGGTACAAAATTCATTTATTATCATTCAAAATACTTTTCATGTTTTATGTATGGTCAATTAATTGTTTTGTCACCAAATTGGGTTCGATTTACATTTTTATTTTTGAACTCAAATTTTATGATCAACTCAACTCATTAGACTATATATTTTTTAACAAAAAAAATTAAAAATCCGTTTGAATCGTTAAATATTCACGAACATGACAATATTTATGTGTATAAAACTAACCAGAAAGTTAGAAATTGAATGTGTGTCACTTTTTCCTAGTTTGTATGTCCAAAAAATGTAACTAAACCAAAACAAAACATCTATCCACAATCAAACTCATACCCACTACCACCCATCTTTCTCATCTTCAATTACTACCACACATGTATAATATTTTTAATTTTTTGTCTTTTTTATACCATTAACATCACATTGCCTACCACCACCATTTGTACATATAACCTCCATTTTGAGGTACTCGTCATCTTGAGAGAAAGAATCATAAATTGAATCCTAACTTGATTGATGACGCGTTGTGTGAAAAAGAGGGAAATTTTCAAATCGCATGTCTTTGTAGTTAACTTTAGATTTATTAACACAAATATATTTAAATTGAATATGTGAACTTTGTCCTAATCTATATGTCCAAGAAAAAAGTAACTCAGCCAAAACATAACCCCTATCCACTACAAAACTCATACCCACTACCACTCATCTTCTTCATCTTTAATAACTACCACCTATGTATAATATTTTTTTTATCTTCTTCGTACCACTAAACATCACTGCCTACCACCACCACCACCATTGTCGTTACTGCCATCATCTAGACCTATAAACTCTATTTTGAGGTCATCATCATCTTGAGAGATAAAATTATAAATTGAACTATAACTTGATTTATGACGATTTGTGTGAAAAAGAGGGGATTTTTAAAATTGCGTATGAGGTAGCCTTACCTCCAGCACTCGAGAATGTCCACAACGTCTTCCATATTTCAGTTTTATGACCCTATAAACCCGATTACAAGCATGTAATTGCATACGAACCCCTATTTTTGAAAAAGATTTATCTTACGAAGAAATTCCTGTTCAGATTATCGACAGAAAAGAACAAGTTCTCAGAAATAAAGTAATACCTTCTGTTAAGGTAATTTGGAGGAACCACAACGCTTAAGAAGCTATGTGGCAACTCGAAGAGAATATGATGAAAAATTATCCTCATTTATTTACTTAAATTATGTAAGCGATTACGGGGATGAGAATCTTTGTAGGGGGAGAATGTAACGGTCGAATTGATTGAAGTCGTGATTCTGGGGACATAATCCTTTTAAGGGGGAAAGATATAATGAACGAGATTTTATAATTTAATTTTAATATTTATTGAATTAAATAAATATTTTTGATGATTTAATTATTAGATTAAATAATTAATTGATGAAGTTGTGATAGATTAATTTAATTATATGTGTTATATTTATTAAATTAATGTGGAGAATTTTATTATTCAAAGTGTGTAATTATGCGAGCTTATTGAATTAAATAAAATATTTAATAAGCATATTGTTATTTTAATAATTAATTAGAGATTTAATAATTTGACATAATTAATAAATGAGAAATTTAATTATGTGACTATGTGAATTAATGAAAAATTATTATATTTTACTTAAAATAAATTAAATAAGATATTTGATTATTGTGTAAATGAGTGTAACACTATTAAACTATAGTATAAAAGATTTATTAAATTAAATGGTTATAATTCTTTTAAGGCTAGACAAAAGGAACCTTATTGGGAGTTGGGAGCAGTTAACCCATGATCGGGTTAATTGACCACAATTGCGTCAGTTCTTAATTATTATATACGTATTCTTCCTTCTTTATTCTCTAAGTCTGAAAACAAGAAAAACAAGTTTACAGAGAGAAAATGAGTTCTGTTAAGGGAGATTGTGAGTGGGTGATTGAAGAAACAACTGAGAAAAGTTTCCCTACTAACCTACACTCTACGCTTTGGGTAAATTCTTCAACCCAATTTTTATTTACATCATTTAAAGTTTCATGAAAAATGGCTTTCAAGTTAATTGTTTAAGTCTCTGTAATCGGAAAGGGTAGTGATTGTGTGGATGTAAATGTTAATGTAGTATGTTTTTTTACTATGATGTATGAGCCATAACATCAGTTTCATAAAATAGGTCGTATATTGTTATTCAAAAGTTACAGAGTATGAAAATATGGCCATATGGCCTTGCGTACCAAATTTGATACGATAATCATAAGTTGTATCATAAATTGACACTTATGTGGATGTATGTGTTAATATGTTAACGTAGTATGTTTTTACTATGATGTATGAACCATAACATCATTTTCATAAAATAGGTCGTATATTGTTATTCAAAAGTTACAGAGTATGAAAATATGGCCATATGGCCTTACGTACCAAATTTAATACGATAATCATAAATTGTATCATAAATTGACACTTATATGTAATTATGCATGTTAAAATGAAGAAAACAAACTTCAAATGAATATATTCGGTGTTATAACGAACCCGTAGTTTTGATTTTTATGTTTTGTGTTCAAAACTTTCAAAAACATCAAGAACAATAAAATTACATGTGTTAATTTTGTTAATTATGTGTTTTAACTATTAAAATATGCTAGAAGGGTTGAGTAGTAGTTATATGTGTATTACAGTGTTTAAGTATGTCTAAATTCGTGTAAAAATAAATTAATTTGAAGTTTATGACCACATGTGAATAATTTTTTTATTTTTTTGTCTTCTAATACCACTAATATCACTGCCTACCACCACTACCACCACTATCGTCACCTCCATCATCTCACCACCATCTAGACCTATAACCTCCATTTTGAGGTCATCATCATTGTGACACCCCCAAATCTCGGTACTTCATTACCTCAAGATTTGGTGTTCACTTAATCAAAACATTCGTATCTAACTACCCAATCATAATAAAATTGAATAATAAAACCTGCCCATACATGATTACATTAAAAAAAAATTATCTCGCAGGTTGTCTAACCTTTAAACATCATATAAGTGCGGAAATAGAATTATTACATCACATCATTATAAAAAGCCTATCATTATAACAATAAAATAAAATTACAAGTCTTCATTACTTGTACATTTTTCCCTTTCCTTTGTTAGTTGTAGGTTCATATACCTTCTCAATCTTAGCTGCAATGAGTGTATAAATATGCAAGAGTGAGCAAAATAATTGCTCACTAGATATAGCAATGAATCAACACGAATGAAACAACTGCCAACAAATAGGCTCATCAACACTGAATATTACTCTATCAATAATAACCAACGACTAGAATCAAAATATGGAGTACATAAAACTGAGGGTCATAAGACCACGAACTATGTCCACAGTTGCAAGTAATCTTTCAACTACAACTTTACCAGTCATAAGACTATAAGGACTCCTCGTACTTAGGGGGATCAGCCCTTCGTATAATGTATTGTGCACAAACATTTCAACGCTAAGCGTAAACCCTTAATAATAGGGTTGTTCATCTCAGTATTTAGAGTACAAGTCCGCACCAAAGAAAGTTTTGTTTGGATAAGCTTTCAATGGTAATTTAAAGTTTAACGAACATCAACTAGAGGACTATTTGAATCAATAGTGTTTGTTAACACAATAGTTGATCAATAATATCATAATATGGAACAATTAATAAGTGTAAGCGAACTAACTATATCTTGAACTCATGCTTAGAAATAACTACAAAGCATAAGTATTGAATGACAACAAACCTTGCTTGCATAAAATTAAGCTAGGACTATGAATTATTGAGTTTACATTAAGTAATAGCAAGCTGAAATTAAAGCTTGCTCATCATGAAAATGGCTCGTGTCAAGTAAATGAACTAAGATAATTCAAAATTAGAAATTAGAATTCAAGAAAATTGCATTCATCGTACATGAAGGACAATAAAGAAACTTGTCTAACAATAAACAAGTTAGAATACATCAATAAATATTGGAATTCAAAACTTGTTCGAATAAAGTTTAAGTCATAGCTAGCTTGTTCAAATAATGATGAGGAATAAAAAAATTCGATTAATGAAAGATTAAAGTAAGAAACTTTCTCAATGTAAATGTAGGGTTAGAAAACATGCTCAATGTAAAAAGAGAAGTTTAGAAACGCCTCGAGCGTAAGCTATAATATTAAACTCACGTTCACCTACACATTGGTTTAGAACCACATTATCTATTAGATATGCTAACATACCACAACATGTATATTTCTAGATAAACTTATCATTTTAGCACAAGTCTTATGCTACCATTTACATTTCAGAATTCCTGAGTGTTAACATCAAAACACTTAACTAACCTTCATTGTATAAGCTAAGTTATAACATAACACGTTCATGACTTATAAATCATTTTTACAACTTTGAATTTACAATCCATATAACACAACTTTGTTTAACCTTGTTATTACATGGTTCTCACATTAACCTAACATTAAGCTAAGTTACATTGAACGTCCAAAGTCTGCAGAATTAACGAGACTTCTTTATGCTCTCGAGATCGGGCATTAGGCGGCAATGGCGCTTTGTATTGAAACGAGATTTTATAATTTAATTTTAATATTTATTGAATTAAATAAATATTTTTCGATAATTTAATTATTAGATTAAATAATTATTTGATGAATTTGTGATACATTAATTTAATTATATGTGTTATATTTATTAAATTAATGTGGAGAATTTTATTATTCAGAGTATGTAATTATGTGAGCTTATTGAATTAAATGAAATATTTAATAAGCATAATGTTATTTTAATAATTAATTAGAGATTTAATAATTTAACATAATTAATAAATGAGAAATTTAATTATGTGACTATGTGAATTAATGAGAAATTATTATATTTTATTTAAAATAAATTAAATAAGATATTTGATAATAAGTGTAACACTATTAAACTATAGTATAAAAGATTTATTAAATTAAATGGTTATGATTCTTTTAAGGCTAGCCAAACGGAGCCTTATTGGGAGTTGGGAGCAGTTAACCCATGATCGGATTAACTGACCACAATTGCGTCAGTTCTTAATTATTATATACGTATTCTTCCTTCTTTATTCTCTAAGTCTGAAAACAAGAAAAACTAGTTTATAGAGAGAAATTAAGTTCTGTTAAGGGAGATTGTGAGTGGATGATTGAAGAAACAACTAAGAAAAGTTTTCCTACTAATCTACACTCTACGCTTTGGGTAAATTCTTCAACCCAATTTTTATTTACGTCATTTAAAGTTTCATGAAAAATGGCTTTCAAGTTAATTGTTTAAGTCTCTGTAATCGGAAAGGGTAGTGATTGTGTGGATGTAAATGTTAATGTAGTATATTTTTTTACTATGATGTATGAACCATAACATCAGTTTCATAAAATAGGTCGTATATTGTTATTCAAAAGTTACAGAGTATGAAAATATGGCCATATGGCCTTGCGTACCAAATTTGATACGATAATCATAAGTTGTATCATAAATTGACACTTATGTTGATGTATGTGTTAATATGTTAACCTAGTATGTTTTTACTATGATGTATGAACCATAACATCATTTTCATAAAATAGGTCGTATATTGTTATTCAAAAGTTACAGAGTATGAAAATATGGCCATATGGCCTTACATACCAAATTTAATACGATAATCATAAATTGTATCATAAATTGACACTTATATGTAATTATGCATGTTAAAATGAAGAAAACAAACTTCAAATGAATATATTCGGTGTTATAACGAACCCGTAGTTTTGATTTTTATGTTTTGTGTTCAAAACTTTCAAAAACATCAAGAACAATAAAATTACATGTGTTAATTTTGTTAATTATGTGTTTTAACTATTAAAATATGCTAGAAGGGTTGAGTAGTAGTTATATGTGTATTACAGTGTTTAAGTATGTCTAAATTCGTGTAAAAATAAATTAATTTGAAGTTTATGACCATATTCTGTGTTCTTCATAGAACGTATAATTGAACTTGTGAGAGATTTTTTGGCCTAATTTGGCCTTGTTATGTTCATGAATCGCAGTAAATGAAAGCAGAAATTGAGTCTGGTAACCCGCCCCTGCCAAGCGTTATTAAACTAAATTACCTTTACCTTGCCAAGCTAAAATAAAAATAAAAATAAAAATAAAAAAATAAAAATTATTAATTAAAATATTTATCAAATAAAATGAATATTTTAATTGAGATATTTATGGAATAAAATAAATATTCGATGAAAAGTATTATTAAAATATTTATAAAATAAATTAAATATTTTAATTGAGATATTTATGGAATAAAATAAATATTCGATGAAATTATTATTCAAATATTTATAAAATAAAATAAATATTTTAATTGAGATATTTATGGAATAAAATAAATATTCGATGGAAATTAATATTAAAATATTTATCAAATAAAATAAATATTTTAGTTGAAATATTTATGGAATAAAATAAATATTCGATGGAAATTATTATGAAATAATTTATTCGAGTGGAATAATAGTACGGGAATGAAAATATTCTAATTTAATTAAGTAATTAAATTAGAAGGGTAATGATTTGTTAAATAAAGTGGAGTTTATATTAAATAATTAAGTGAAAATATAACTAATGAATGTCGTGAATACATATGGTATGTATGTAGGATTTGTGGTGAACGGAAGTAGTAATCGTTCAGCCTACGCACGAGGCAAGTCCTAACCCTACTTGTTATTGTTATTCAAGTTTATAAACTTACATCGAGCAAATTTTTGTTATTATTAATTAAGTTCAATTTGTTATATTAAAGATTTTTAATCTTTTCAAAGTATGATTCTGTTATACAATACATATTCTATTGTATACCTATTGAGATTGTTATTCGATTTAAATATCTGTTATTGTTGAACCTTGATAGACTAGCGAACCCTTATTGATTCGACTAGTCCATAGTTGATGAACGTTCTAAATTTCAGAATCCTTATTGATTTATCCAAACCAAACTTTCTTTGGTGCGGACTCTAATGTCAAACTAAGATGAACAACCCTGTATAGGGATTACTTATGCGTTAGCGTCAAGATATTGTGCACAATATGGTACTAAGGGCTGATCCCCCTAAGTACGAGAAGAAGAGTCCATAGTCTTATGACTGTTAAAGGTTTCAAGTATAAACATTTAACAACCTAGGACGTAGTTCAAGGTCTTACGACCCTCAGAAGTTCTTTTGATTCTTGTTATTCATTCTTGATTCAAAAGCCAAGTTTTCTTATTTTAGAAGTTATTGATTCATTCGCATTTTATTATTTTATTGTTATATTATTATATTTGTGGGCAATCGTGCTAACTCTTGCGTAATAATAACATTGCAGTTAAGAACGAAAGGTCCGACGAGCCTTCTTCTAGTAAAGGCAAGGGCAAAGTTAACAAGTGATGAAGACTTGTTGTTTATTTCTTATGTTATGTTTCAGACTTATGTTTAAGTTGTGTAAGACTAAATATTTATTTATGTTTCCGCAATTGTGATTTAAGGTTAGTATGACCTGGGATTGATGTATTTATTTTCAGATGTTGTAACTCCATAAGGAGAATTTATTTCTATCTATTTATGGTTTTTCATTTATTATGGGTAGATAGATACATGATGTTTGTACAGTGAACACCAAATCTCGTGGGAATTGAAGTACCCAAATTTGGGGGTATCACAACGCCTTGATTTTATCTTTGGTTTATCACAAGATCCATGGCAATGCAAGGCTACCTGGCCTAAGGTAAGGTGTTGGCTTGTGCTATTATGCATTCCATTTTAAGAAAATAATTACGACACTTTTCATAAGACAACTAACACGAATTTCACCCACCAAACAGTGATAATAACAAGTACAAATGGTATAGAACTATCACAAACATGTTTCTTCACATATATATCAATATAGAATAATTTAACAACAACTTAAGCTAGTTTAATTTCTCAAATTCCATGTTTTTCATATAAAACTCCAATTTTGATATTCATCCCAAAAATCAACACTGTGACTTCAATACTTGGCCAAATCACTTCATTCAAATTACGCTATGCTCGTTTCTTAATGAACTAACATAATCAAGCTTCAATTTGCAATTTCACATACTAATTGGCCACTACAATTGATACTTTTCATGAACCATATGAAAATACATATATTGACATTATTTTCTTCCTACTGTCAATGAATTTAGCATACAAATATCTTGTTTAAACATAAACTCTAGCATTATATCACATATAACCACCATAACTTAGTTACATAACAACAATTCAGAAAAAATAGAATTCACAAAGCATAACAAAACTTTGCCGTGATACTCATAAACACATATAATATCAAAGTTGTGAACATACCTTCAAGTTAGCTTGCACAACCTTGCAACTGCAGACAATTTTCTCCGGTTTCACTCTCAAACTCCCCCAATTCTATCTGTAATTCTCTTAGTCTTAGCAACTAGAATGAAAACACTGATAGCTATAATGCGTAAACTCAACTGATAGACAATCGTAGGAAATAAAACTGATAATCTTAATACGCCCATTTAATAAAATAACAGTTACAAAACTAACGTATTTATTATAATTATATTATATTTATTATTTTATTTTATTTATATAATTCAAAATTAAAAGTATTTCAAAAGCCATAGGGCCTTGTTTGGCAAAACCATTAAAAATTAAACACTTAATTTCCTTGAACCTTGTTTGGATAAAACTAAATTAAACTACTTTAATGTATTTTAATAACTCCTTATAATATAGTTATTTGTCACACTTTATTTAATCAAGCTTTTATTTTTAATTTAATTAATCCAAATAATAATTAATTAAATAAATCATTTAATCACATAACTCAATACAAATAATCAACCATTAAATTGAAATATCAATATAATAATAATTTCCTTAATTTATTAATTATTTATTTAACAAATAACTAACCAAATAAAATCAAATCAATTAAACAAATATTTATTCAACGATAAACACATCCATTAAATATTTATATAATTCAATAAATATTTAATATTACAATTAAAATTCTGGAATATTACATCATTCCCTCCTTAAAAGGATCATGTCCTCAGAATCACAATTCAAACAATCAAATCGTCACATTCTTCTCTACTTACAAAGATTCTGTCCCCAGAATCGAAGACATAGATTAAACAAATAGCTCAAGGTAATTTTTTATCATTTCAGCTTCGAGTTCCCACGTTGCCTCTTCGACATTGTGGTTTCTCCATATCACCTTCACAGAAGGTATCACTTTATTTCTGAGCACTTGTTCTTTCCTGTCAACTATCTGGATAGGAATCTCTTCATATGACAAATCTTTATCGAATTGCAATGGTTCGTACTCGATCACGTGCTTGTAATCGGCTTTATACCGTCGTAACACCAAAATGTTAAAAACATTATGAATGTTTTCCAACTCTGGAGGTAGAGCTACCTCATAAGCCACTTCTCCAACTCTTTGTAGTATCTCAAAAGGTCCAATAAATCTTGGGTTGAGCTTTCCTTTCTTGCCAAAACGAATTTTCCCCTTCCAAGGAGCATCTTTTAGGAAAACGAAAGTTCCTACTTCAAATTCGCGATTCTGCCTGTGTTGATCGACATACTTTTTTTGTCTGTCTTGGGCTACTACCAATCTTGTCTTGATGAGTTTGACAACCTCAGCAGTTTGTTGTACCAGTTCTGGTCCTAACAGTTGGCGTTCACCGACTTCATCCCAGCACAATGCAGTTCTGCACATTCTGCCGTACAATGCCTCGTAAGGCGGCATATCGATGCTCGCGTGGTAACTGTTGTTGTAGGCAAATTCCACCAAAGGTAAATGTTCTTCCCAGTTTCCTTTGAAATCCATGACGCATGCTCTTAGAATATCTTCCAACGTTTGGATTGTTCGTTCGCTTTGCCCGTCAGTTTGCGGATGGTATGCTGTACTTATTCGCAATTATGTTCCCATACATTCTTGTAGTCTCTTCCAGAAGTTTAACGTAAATCGCGGATCTCTATCTGACACGATTGATACTAGCACTCCATGCCTCGAAATGATCTCTTTAATGTACAACCTTGACAACTGATCAAGATTGAACCTAATCTTTATTTGCAAAAAGTGTGCTAATTTTGTCAGTCTGTCCACTATCACCCAAATCGCATCGCATCCTTTCTTAGTAGTTGGAAGACCCACCAAAAAATACATTGTGATGTGTTTCCACTTCCATTCCGGTATTTCTAATGGTTGAAGGAATCCGCTTGGTCTTTGATGCTCGGCCTTGAGTCTTTGACATGTCAAGCATTTTGCCACACATTTGGCAATGTCTCTTTTCATGTTCGGCCACAAAAAATGTCGCCATAAATCTGGATACATCTTCGTACTTCCTGGATGAATCGAATATCTTGTGTTGTGTGCTTTGGTCAAGATTTCGTCTTTAATCTCTGGTACTGCTGGAACCCAAATTCTTTCCTCGAACCATAGTAGTCCTTAGGTATCGATCTTGTATTTTACATCACTATCCCCAACCACTTTCTCTTTGATCGTTTCACATTCTTTATCTTGTAGTTGAGCATTCTTCACTTTGTCCACCAAAGTTGGACTAGCATCTATCTAGAATAGTCGTTCATCGGATTCCTTTGGAAATTTTATTTCCAACTCTAGCTTTGTCATAGCTGAAATAAGCTCCTTCTGAGTGGTTATCAGCATCAACTTCTCCCGACCTTTCCTGCTCAAAGTATCTGCAACCACATTCGCTTTCCTCGGATGATAAAAGATCTCACAATCGTAATCCTTTATCAATTCCATCCATCTTTTTGACGCATATTCACATCCTTCTGTGTGAAAATATACTTAATAATTTTATGGTCTGTGTAGAGTTCACATTTCTCTCCATAGAGATAATGTCTCCATATCTTCAGAGCAAATACTACTGCAGCCAATTACAAATCATGAGTCGGATAACCTCTTTCATAATCCTTCAGTTGTCTTGATGCATATGTAATTACTTTGTCGTTCTGCATAAGAACACAACCCAACCCTTTATGTGAGGCATCACTAAACACCACAAAGTTTCATGTACTATCTGGTAACAACAACACATGTGCGATGCTTAATTTCTTCTTCAAATCCTGGAAACTTTCTTCACATTTCTCCGTCCAAACAAATTTCACAATTTTTCTTGTCAAATTTGTTAATGGAGTGTCTATCTTAGAAAAATCTTGAATAAATCGTCTGTAATAACCGGCCAGTCCCAAGAAACTCCTCACTTCCGACGGTGTTCTTGGTTGTTTCCAATTGATTACAGCTTCCACTTTTGATGGATCCACTAAAATCCCATCTTTGTCAATCACGTGCCCAAGAAATTGTACACGATCTAGCCAAAATTCGTACTTAGAGAATTTCCCGTACAACTTTTCCTTTCTTAGTGTTTCCAATGTCAAACGTAAGTGTTCCACGTGTTCTTCTTGAGTTTTGGAATACACCAGAATGTCATCGATAAATACCACTACAAACTTGTCTAAGAATGGTTTAAACACCCTATTCATCAAATCCATGACTACAGCAGGTGCATTGGTTAAACTAAAAGACATCACCAGAAACTCATAATGTCCATACCGAGTTCTGAATGCCGTTCTAGGTATATCCTCCTTCCTTACCTTCAATTGGTGATACCCACTTCTCAAATCTATTTTCGAGAAGTATTTAGCACCCTTCAACTGATCAAACAAGTCATCTATTCTTGGCAATGGATATTTATTTTTAATAGTAACTTTGTTCAATTCCCTATAATCAATGCAAAGACGCATCGATCCATCCTTCTTCTTCACGAATAACACCGGCGCTCCCCACGGTGATACGCTTGGTTGAATATACTTCTTGCCTAGCAACTCTTGCAACTGTATTCATCGGTTCTTCATTTTTCGCGGAGCCATTTCAGACGGGGCCTTCGATATCGGTGTTGTTCCAGGCACTAAGTCGATCATGAACTCAATCTCTCTGTCAGGCGGAAGTCCTGGCAAATCCTCTGGAAACAAATCCTCAAATTTCCTAACCACAGGTATCTCTTCCAGTTTCACATTTTTCTTTTGAGTATCGACTATGTAAGCTAAATAGCCCACACAACCTTGATTCAACAATTTCTTGGCCTGCATAATCGTCAGACATTTCATTTGTCTAGGCGACTTGCTACCATAGAATACTACATTTGACGGAGTCATAAGGTTTACACACTTCTTTTGGCAATCAATTACCGTTCCATATTTAAACAGCCAATCCATTCCCAAAATAATATCAAACTCTCCAAGTCTAATCGGAATCAAATCTACTATCAAGATATTCTCCTTAATGTTCACCCTACAGTTCTTTTATACGAATCTAACAAGGATTACCTCCTTATTCGTAATTTCTATGTTCAAATGGGAAATTCAGTTCTTCTCTAGGCAATTCTAACCTTTTAGCAAATTAATCAGAGATAAACGAGCAAGTAGCACCCGAATCAAATAATACATAAGCATTTATATCATTGATTAGGATAATACCTGACACCACATATTTTGATTGCACAACATCTTGCACAGTCATGTTGAAGGTTCTGGCTGTGGGTTTGTTTGATGTTGTAGGTCCAGCAATGGCCCATGTACCTCCACTGTTACCTCCATTACTTCTAGTTGTCTCTCCAGCCTTTTTCTTAGGGCATTCACGAGCAAAGTGATCTTTGGATCCGCACGTGAAGCACACGTTCTTCTTAGGTTGAGTGCAATTTGGGGAGATATGACCCTCCTGGCCACAATTGAAGCATAATCATTTCCCCATCAAGCACGCACCCTTGTGAAACTTACCGCATGTAACACATGCTTCAAACTTCTTATTTTGCTGGTTACCCTGCAGGTTTCCAGTACCCACGTTTCCATTCCACTTCCTCTTCAAGTTGTTGTTGTTGTTGTTGTTTCCACCACTACCACCTCCATTCTTAATCTCCACCTCATTCTTCTTCTTCTTCTTCTGTTCTTGATTGAACTTTGTCACTGCCTCGCCCCCACCTCCAGCGAGTATTGCTTTCTCCATCATTGTTGCGAAAGTCTTCAATTGGAACAAGGAAATCCTACTGTACAACCAGGGCTTCAGTCCCTGTTCAAACCTCTTTGCATTGCATTCATCCGTGCTGACTTGATAAGGCGCAAACCTCACCAACTCGTTGAATTTAGCGGCATACTCGAATACCGTCATCGTTCCCTGCTTCAATTCCAAAAATTGTACTTCTAGCTGACTCTTTGAACTCTCTGGGAAATAGGTCTCGAAGAATATCTCCTTAAACCTATCCCAGGTCATCACCTTGGCCTTTCACGAGTTTTATTGGGCTGCCACCAATAACTAGCCTCTGCTTTCAACATGAATGTTGCGAAAGCAGTCTTCTGATCATCCCGTACCCTAGCAACATCGAACACCTTTTCTATTTCCATAATCCAGGTTTGTGCCTCGACTAGATTCATGGACCCACGGAATTCAGGTAGTCCAACCGCCTTGAAATCCTTAAACATTATACCTTGGTTCTGTGGTTGATTCTGCAACGCTTCTGTTAGTAGCGTCACTAGTTGTTGAACAGGGTTATCATCAACATTGTCGTTACTGGTTCCTTCAGTGGTTCTCTGTCGTGGTGGTTGACGTCTGAGAGGCATTTTTTGATAAAAATACACTCATTAGATTATTATTCAACTCTTTTAAGTAATTTCTACTTAAGTTGCCTCCACAAAAGAAATAGCCACATAATCACATAACACTTTGAATAAAATAACAACTTTTATTTATTCATAATTTCTTTGAAAATATAAAACAATAGCATCACTTCTATTTATGTGATGCCCCCAAAATAGGTATACATCACCCATCTTGAGTCGCCAAATACATGGTACAAATTACAAATAAAAACTTAATTATACAACTGTCGTGTAAAATACGACAAAACATATGCTATGAGTTTTAATACAAATATTGTCATCTAGACAATATCCATACTCAATGGAGTCCTCATTACATTTATTTTCACACTATGTTATAGAATAGTGAGGACTACTAAAACAACCATCTAGACCGTCAATCCGTTCCCCGACTCGTCCCCAGCTATATTCTCATTTCCTGAAGAGAAAAGTGAAAGAAAGGGTGAGCTCAACTAGCCCAGTAAGAAAATTTTATGACTAAGATAATGCAAAATAATTTATCGTTAGCCTTCAACAGTGTTAAACTGATAAAATATAACAAACATCAAGTTTAACTGCAGCGGAACAAGCAATCCATTAGAAGAGTCAAGTAGAGAATAAAATCTTCTATCTTCTATGATTTAAAAGGTTTTTCATCACTTTTATCGCTGAGACTCAGCTTAATAAATAAACCACATCATCCCTGCACTACGGCCAAGGATATTGATTAGTATCACGACCACAAATTATCCATGCACTACGGGCCAAGGATATTCGTGTATTCATTAATGGTCATGATCATGCCAACAACTGTCCATCCATGCACTACGGCCAATGAGGATTTTTACCACATCATTTGTAACATTACGATCATGATTATACCGAATAATCCCTGGTTATAATCATACCAAGTCCATCTATGCACAACAGGCCACAAATGGCTTTTAACATATTATAAACATGAGGATGATGACAATTCAATAAAATAAGTTCAAGAATAAAGTTTAAAGATTTATAAGTTAATTTATCCTGAACTCAATAATGTCCAACTTGTCAACATGATACTGCTTTGTGAAGTAAAATTCAAGAATGCTCAGAAGAATATTTCCATGAAAAGTTACTGGATGAAGCGCAAATATCAATGATATTCCACTAATTTCATGGAGTATAGAAGCCAAAACTTTAACCACCGAGTATAATAGAATATATGAAATCGCAAATGGATTTTTGCCGCCATGCGATAATCCACGTAGACAGATTATTCCAACAGAATAATAAACAATGGAATAACAGAAGAATTCATCAGGCGTTCATAATCCACACTGACAGGTTATTCCACCAGAATAATAAAGAATGGAACCAGGTCATACGTGACCCGCACAGATAGGATATTTCAACAGAATAATAAAGAACGGAACCAGGTCATGCGTAATCCGCACAGACAGGATATTCCAACATAATAATAAATAACGGAATCAGGTCATGCGTAATCCGCACAGACAGGATATTCTAACAGAATAATAAAGAATGGAATAAAAACATAATTCACCAGGCATGCGATAGACCGCACAGACAGGTTATTCCAATAGAATAATAAAGAATGGAATAACAACAGAATTCACTAGGCATGCGATAGACCGCACAGACAGGTTATTCCAACAGAATAATAAAGAATGGAATAACAACAGAATTCACTGTGCATGCGATAGATCGCATGCATAAAAGTTATTCCAATGTAATAATAAAGAATGGAATAACAACCCTTACGAGTATTGAAAGAAAATAACTCTCTTCATGAATATAAAAGAATAATACCCCTTACGAGTACAACAAATAATATCCCTTACCTTAGAAAAACTGAATACTGGAGTAGTGAAGTAGCAGGATACTTTTCTTCTTTCTCTCTATAGTTTCTCTCTCTAGAGTTTAAGTGAATTCGTAAGAAATAATGAAGGAATGATCTTCTATTTATAGGAGAATGGACTGAATAGTAACTAATTCATGAACGATCCAGATTGATTTACTTTTAAATGGACGGTCCATATTGATTTACTATTAAAACTTTAAAGCAATGGTCCATACTGATTTACTATTAAAACTTTAAACCAGCGATCCATATTGATTTACTATTATAACTTTCAACCAGCGGTCCATATTGATTTACTATTATATCTTCAACCAATGATCCATATTGATTTATTATTATAACTTCAACCAACGGTCTGAAAAATTATCATATCTCCTCGTGGAATAATATTGTACCCAAAAATGATTTGGACCGAAAAGAAATATATTTTTCAGGTGAATAGTACCCCATGAATAGTACTTCGGGAATAGTACCCCGACACGAAAAGTGTCCCAAATACCCGAGTGAACAATACTAGAGTGAATAGTAACCGGGTGAATAGTAACCCGTGAATAGTACTCTGACACAAAAAGTGTCCCAAATATCCGAGTGAACAATACTAGAGTAAATAGTAATCGGGTGAATAGTAACCTGTGAATAGTACTCCGACACAAAAAGTGCCCCGAATACCCGATTGGTCAATATAACCTCGTCATCAATTATTATCGAAATAAATATCGATTTCTACTAACACTAATAATTCCCACACAATGGAACTATCAATTTCATCTTTAATCAACACGAACTTATTCATCATTAATATTATAATTCACATTATTTAACAACCAGGTCGTTCCCAGGAAAGATGGGGTTTTCGGATAAGGATTTCTCCTTATTGGCGCGCAATTAGGTGACCAAACCTCTCCTTGACAGAACTTCTAGACATTGTCAATATTGCAAATAATAATATGAATAACTTTACCGTCTCAATTATTGATTTAATAATAATAAATATTATGCAGATGATATTGTGATAATAATTGAATCAATAATATGAGAGATATGATGCAGCATTTACTGTAGCAAAAATTGAGTATAACTGAATGACTTCTTACGTAAGCATCAATAATCAATACCGTGTGCTACTATGCAACCACGCCAGACATCGTATTTTTTACTAACCGGGTAGTTCAACAGCTTTTAACGGTAACACTTTCGGCCGTTATTTTTATAAAAGATAATTACGCCGCTTTCTTAACTATGACAATACTTCCGTTGTGGGGTCCACCAATGATTGTGCCGTCGTACGGATATTCCCCGATAAAAAGAATATTCCCCGACCAAACGAATATTTTAAAAAACTTGCATACTTTGCAAAATTTATAAATATTACTCACAACTATAACATTATATCAAATCCACACTATAATATTTAAAAAAATATTTCGAGAATTTAAATCTTTATTCATAAAATTTGGGGTCTCACAATCTCCCCTCCTAAAGAAATTTTGCCCTCAAATTTATTCGTATATTCGCACTTGTAAACGCATACGATCTTCTACTAAATGCATCAGCTACCACGTTTGCTTTTCCACGATGGTATTGAATAGTATTATCGTAATCTTTCAACAGCTCGAGCCAACGTCTTTAGTGCATAATACATTTGTTTTAGTTAAAGAAATATTTAAGGGTTTTAGAAATGGGATTTTGTACTGGGGTCAATACAAAATTCGATTTCACGTTCTAGGGGTAGGCTAAGTCTTCAAGAATACATCAGGAAATTTATTAACAATAGAAATATCATTCAAAACTACGACTCTCATCCAAGACTTGGATAACATATCACCTTGATATCTATCAACTTGCCACTGTTATTCACAATGTCCCCTACAGATATTCTAGCTTTGGTGTATTCCAAGACTTGGAAGTCACCAGCGAAGGGCTCGGGGCTCTTTACTTATGGCTTGATATGATAATGATTGACTTTAGTGGTTTGATTGCTTGAATTCGCATAACAGGTTGGTTAGGAATATGAAAGCTAACAACCTTACGAAAAGCATGATGAGTAGTTAACCAATTGATTCCTAAAATCACATCAAATGCAAGTATTTTCAAAGAGATAAGATCGACAAGTAACGTGAAAATGTCGATTTGAATCAAACAAGATTTATAAACAGTGGAGGTAACGAAAGTTTCTCCTAACGGAGCTTCAACCGATAAGTCAAAGTCTAATTTCTCCAGAGTCAAATTTAAACGTTAAGCGCAAGCAAGATAGATAAAAGAATGGGTAGAACCGGTATCTAATAAGGTATAGACTTCGCAAGAGCTTATGATTAACTTACCCGTAATAACCTCATTTGGGTTCCTTGATAAACGCTCTCACTTAAACTACCGACTTTAACTTGTCTGAGACATCCTTTGGCGTCACTATCCCAGCTGGACCTGACTTCACTACATGACAAAATCAAGCTAGGTGACCTTCTCTTTCGTAATTGAAACACGCTTTGGATTGCTGCGTACAGTTTGGACGGATGTGTCCCTCTTGTCCGTATTTGAAACATACGACCGGTGGTCGTTCTTCTTCCTTTGAACTGGGTACTGGTACTGCTGTGTTTCCATCATTATTGAACATTCTCTTCTTGAAATTTCCACTTCTATTAACTTGGCCATGATTACCACCGAAGTGGTTACCATTCTTGGCATGATAATTTCCCCCACAATGGTTATCATTGTTCCGATGGCCATTGCCACCGATACGATTATTATCGTGTTGTTATTTACCTGAGGATTATTGTCTTCCTGTTGCACATTATCCTAGGTATTGATCGTTGGTAACTCAATCGGTCTCGTGTGCTTCATTGCTGATCTCAACATTCTCGGATGTCATTTTCAAACACTGCCACAAGAAAAGGGTTAATTAACATATCATATATTATCCATATACTCTGACGGACCAATTAAATACCAAATAAACTTAAGTAGGTCATACTAGCGAAGGAATTCCCCGTATCTACCCTCCTAGTTCTTGTGTGAGGGCCCCGAATCCAGGTCCCAAATCACCTCGGATCCGGTTCGATCATTCTATACAACTATTACTATTTGCAGAAGGTATAAACATAAATTGTTTATACAATACATTAAACACTATTCCCCAAGGTCGAGTAACCTTAACTTAATACACAATTCATAACTATCTAACACATAACTTTATTATCAAACTACACTATTACATTTCTAATCGCATACATAAACTAAAGTCGGAACTTTCTTTAATCTTTTCCCGTGATCCGACGTGTTCGTCTTAATCTGCAATGTTTATCATGATATAGCAAGGGTGAGCATAAAATTGCCCAGTAAGTTTAAATTCAATAATATAACGATATATCATGATTGAAAGATTTGAATAATTGGCTGGCTATAATTCAACAATATAATTGTGAACTAGCAGGAACAAATTTATGACTAAACAAGTATTATACATGAACAAATATATCTGAAACCAACTGGTAATGAAGGTGATCAGCCTTTCATACTTGACTTATACATGCACTTTGTACAGAGTACAATTATACATGGAAATCAGCAATGATTAACCATAAGCTTATTCGAATGAAACACTCTTAGTAGAGTTAAGTAAAAATAAACTTGCCTGAACCGTTGATTACTGCTACGCAATTTATATCGCCTTATCCGAAGACCTAATATTAATAATATAGATCTCCAATATTAGAATAATATCATCACAATACCATATCTATATATATATATACATACACATGGAATAACCTAAACACATTAACACATAATCCTATCAGTCTATTCAGCACATAAAACTTAGCATCAAGTCAGACTATTTAAGTCCGAGTTGAAACCGACACAATTCTATCATCCCGACGGTCTAGTCGGACAATTCTTCGAGTTTAAGTTCAATTAAACTCTGCCTAACTCTTAACAATCAACTTAAATAATTTTAATATCAGTCGAAATATTTTGCAAAGTCTCATAATAATTTTTAAGTAATTATTACTATTTATCATGAATTTTCAATCATTAAACACGTATTTAAATAAATTAAATACCACATAATTACTTTATCATTAATATTTATTTATTATCAAATATTAATGAAATATATGTCATAATATTATAATATATTTATAATATCATTAAGTATTTTTAATACTTTAAAATTACCTTTAAATGATTTTCAAACAATTAAATTCATTATCCGATAATTGTTATTAATATTATAATATTAATATTTTCATGACAAAATATAAAAAGTTATATTTTATAACTTAAAATATTTTTATAACACTCAAATCATTTTTACATAATTTATAAAGCATTAATTCCATTTTTCCTTAATTTATTTAATATAGTTATTAAATAAACTAATTATCATTAATATTAATTAATTAATGAAATTCATCCTAAAATATTAAAAGTCACTTAAAATAACTTAAAATATTTTCTTATACCATAATATTATTTTTCATGATTTTTCATGAATTAAAATCATTTTTAAATCATTTATTTAATGTTATAATTAAATAAATAAATACCATTTATATTCCGAAAATATTAAATATTTATGAAATATGCTCAAAATAATTAAAAACTATTTTTCAGACTTTAAAATAATTTTTCAGAATTTATTATGTATTTTTAATAATTAAAAACCATTTTTATCTATTTTTAAATAATTTCCGGAAAATCAGAAAATAAAATAAATAGAAACTGTCGCTAAAGGGGCTTATAGCGACAGACCCGTCGCTATAGGTGTTCTTGAGGTGTTCTTGAGCTACCAAGATCTTCATGTCAGTGTTCGAGGGGCTTAGTTTGACTAGTAATTAATCTATGATATAAGCGTTTTCTGGGTTGGTAGAAGTGTTAACGTTGTAGTATAAGTGAAATACTACAACTACATACCAAGTTTATGATCATACAACAACACATCTGAGAGATCTAAGCTCCAGAAAAATCTGACAACGCTGTTCTTCATTTCTGGGTTTTCCAGAAAATGAAGAACAGTCAAGGGTACTAGTTTTCGATCCTTTTAACTGGTATTCTGTAATTTTTTTGGGCGAACTATTGGTTCCATAAGGTAGACCACATGTCAGGGTACAACGACATAAAATCAGAACATCATAACAACCTTGAATCTAAGAGATTAAGGCAGGTCAAACTAGGGGTCAGGAAATGGTCCTTGAAGATCTGGGTTTTCCCAGAATCTTCATCCGGTCAGTTGGTCAACGGTGGTTTGACCATGAATTTCTACGATCCTGTTATAGATCTGGGTGATCTAAAGGTTTAAAAGTGTAGATCTCCTATCAGGCTACAACTACAAAACAACAACATGACATAAAACATAATAGAAAAGCAAGATCAAGGCCTGCAATATCATTGTCAGACTTTCTGGGTTTGTGGGTTGCCCAGAAACTTCGATTAGTCATGCTTTGGTCAACGACTTTTGAATCATATATTTGCAATATGTACATGATCCGAGTTTGATTCAAGTTTCAGATCCACGCCCAAACAACAGAGAACAAATCTACAACATAAAACACACATAAAACTTAATACACAGAGATCTACGAGCCCGACATAAGGTCGCGGACAACATTTTTAAGGTTCAAAGTCGGGTTTCAAAAATTTTGATTTCGTGTATCTAGATGGTATAGATCCCTGATATATCAACCCAGATCACTAATTGACATCTTAATACACCACTTTGAACAATAAACCATAACTTTTAACACAAAATACATAGATCTACAAGTTTGAGTTTTATACCTTTTGAATGCCCAAATCTTGAATCTGATACTTGATGATCTGATGTTGGTAAGCTAGAATATGATCATAACCTATCTTATCACTCTCTTTCTCTTTCCATTTTTGAAATCTTAGAGAGAGAAAGCTTTGGTTCAAATGAAACATAAAGTTAGCATTTTCTCTCTCTTTAATCTATACAAATGGCTTGGTTCAATGCATCAAGTTGCTAGGTGGCACTCCTATCTAATATAAAATAGATATCGAGCACATGGGATAAACATTATAGGGATGACTCACAAGATTTGCAAAATCTTTTACTCAAGTTTAAGAAAGGGCATTTTGGTCATTTCGCACTTAATTTAATGGCATACATGTAAATTAGCTAAACCCTTAGGTTTTAGGGTTTGAAAAACCTTAGAGTTTAGGGTTTGAAACCCTTAGGGTTTGCAATAATTTTCTAAAATTTCCAATTTAGGTTTTAAAAATTAACATTTCTAAATTATATTAAAATTTCTTAATCATAACTTTAATCTTGCTAATTAGGATTAACAATTCCTAATTAAAATCGCCAATTTAGCAATTAGGGTAGTAATTGGTCATTAGGGTTTTAAACCCAGAATTAGGGTTTCTAATAGAAAAATTAATTTTTCTAAAATAGAAATTAGATTTTGTAATTAGATTAGGGTTTTCTAATTACTTAAGCTTTACCCTAATTAATCTTATAATTATTTACACTTACGCCATTAAGTTCCCTATTTAGGATTTTATACACCAAATTAGGCTTTCGGATTCCCGAAACTGAATTTAGGGTTTCCAGAACTGGTTTCTAGGATGTCTTATTAATCACTAGGGTTTTCTAACCGAACGTTGACGTTCTTAATATATAAGTAGGGTTTGTTATAGATATCATTTATCCGTCAACCTCAATTTTTTAACCACATATCGCACACATATACAATCATATACGTAATATTTTCACGTATTTCCTTAATCCTGAATAATTCACTTAAATCTTTACTGTAATTTTGAAATCCTTAAAATTCTATCTAAAAATATCAAACGCATACACTTATTTTACGCTCAGGTTCTAATTTCGAACCTTAAATCAATTAATAAAAATTTTAAAAATATTCAAAATTCTCGGGTTGTCACATTCACCTCTTCTTCTAAAAATTTTGTCCCCGAAATTTACCTTACACCTTACACCATACTGCTTACATCATTCATATACATTATCACATGCTACCCAATACACCACTCACAAGAGTAAAAAAAAAAAAAATTCAAATTGTGCTGAGGGGTTTTACAGACTATTGTCTGTCATTTTCGCAAAGGTTATATGGAAATTAATCCGCAAACCGTCTTACCCTGAAGACACAGAGGCTGATTAGCCCAGTATGCCCAGGACTGGCCTAGTAATACTGGTTTTATCTGTTTCTCATATCTGCCTTGGGCGCATAATTTACCTCAGTCTTATTAGATTCCGCACCAAAACAATTTGGTTCGGGAAAATTTTCAAAGAACTCTTAGTGTTTTATAAATGTTTGTCTAGTTGAATTAAATAGCATAGACTCATATCAATAATTCAATTCAATCGAATTATTTAAGTGTAGCCAAACCTCAATTAGCAAATTAAAATTTTTGAAAATATTTTTGAGAATGACGCCATGATGTCGTCATCATTAATGATCATTGTTTAAGGATGCCATCATTATATGACTTTGTCTTTAACACATCATACAATAGTGGAATAACGATTTTAGATCAAATTCACACTAAGTATTTCTCAGATTTACAACTCCATCAAATTTTCATCATCATCTCGCATCAAAGTTACATGGTACATGAGTGATAAATAAAATAAATTTTGATATTTCAAATCATTTGCGTCTAGTGAAATAAGTAAGCATAGACTATACTCTAAACCGTTTCAAAAATGATTACGAGTCTACATTTTTTTTTTCTTAAATGCACATAGTGCGTATTTAGCTTGATGTCAAAATTTCGAAGTCTAGCATAGTTAGGAGTTTGGGAAAACTTATGTCTCCACTAATAATCATTTACTTAACAATCTATCTGTTCCTATTATCCTCAATATTCCGTTTACACACAATTATACCCAGTTCGTCAAACCACACTTATGAGTTCATTTACTTGCCATAATCATATGAGTTTAAGAACTTGTCCTAGTCAGACCTTTGGCGTCCATTCGCTGAGGGGTTCATAAACATTTCATATAACTGTGAATCAAGAATGTCACATAAGTATGAGTTTTAAGAACTCGTACTTAACCTTATATCCTCTACCTATGACCTATCTATCTGTTATACACATGAGAAAGGAATCACCCTCTTAACATGCATATAATGTAAGACCCCGAAATTTTTTTAAATAAAAAGGAATTTCCTTTATTTATTATTTTAAAATAGTAAGGGTGGATTTGATTAATGTGGTTAGTTATGGGTAAAATGCGCAAATATTTTAAATAAGCAAGTGGTGATATAATATTCATTATTGTCGGGGAATATTCGTTTAGTTGTGAAATATTCGTACTGTTGGGGAATATTCGCACGAGCTAGTAGTGACCATGTGTGGGCCCCATAACGGAAAGCGATTGGAGGAAGAAAACGACAAGAATAAGTTGTTTATAAATAATTGCTAGCAGATTGTTACCAATTATCTTCGTTGGAATACCCGAAGGTTTAAAACACGAAGAATACGCGTTGTTGCACAAGAAGATACACAGTATTGCACCAATTATTGATTCTTACATAAGAAGACACTACTCAATAATTGTTACAGTAATTACGTTCAAAGATTTTATTTTATTGATTCAATAATCACGCATTGATATTTTATATTCGTTGTTTTCAATAATTGTCATTACATAGTATTTTTCATTATCGAAGCAATAATTTATATTATCCGAATAATATTATTAGATAACATTATTGGCAATGTCTAGAAAGTTACATCTAAGGAGAGGTTTGGTCACCTAATTGCGGCGCCAAGAAGGAGAAATTCTTATTAGAAAGCCCCTCTTTCTCGGAACCGCCTCGGTTGTCAATATTGTGATTACGTAATATTATTTGTGAGTAATTAATTATTGATTCATATGATGAGGAAAATATTGATTTTATGTGGATATAGATGGAGAAAATTTTTAATGTGACAATTGTTGAAAATTAAAATTTTATCTTTTTCTGATGAAATAATTCATTTAAATATATATATTATTATATTTTAATAATATAATAATGGTGATATTTTTACAACGAATGTGGGATATATGAGTATACGAGGAGGAAGAGTATTTTTGTTGCAATAAATGTTTAAAACATGTTAAACATGTCGGTGGACCCCATTTATTGACTGAAATTTGATTATAGCCTGTAAAATCGCTTGGCTTGTGGATTTTACCAATTGCATTTTGAATTTGGAAAACTTTTCTTCTGAAAAGTTGTAGATAATGGAATTTCCTATAAAAAGACGTGAGATTCAAATTTTTTTACAAAGGGCTATTTATTGTGAATTATTGAAGTTCAAGTTCAAATAATTGATTTTGGAAGTTTAAAATATTTTTATTAAGAAAAACGTTTTATTGTTTTTTGTCACATGTGTGGTGAAGTTTGGACCAGAATTGTGTGCGAGGGAAATTTGATTATATATATTATTATTATATTAAATTTTCGCTTTGGTGTTCTAAGCAATTTCCTATAAATAGGTGCTTAGGTTAGAATTGAAAATCACACCGTAAATCAAGTTTTTCTCTCTATATTATCGAAGCGTATTCTTGTGAGTATTTTGAGTATACTTTGAGTATTGCTATACTGTTCAAGTTCAAGTCATAGCCTATATCCAGTGTTTCAACTAGAAGTACTGTCTTTCGAGGTAAGGGATATTATTTTTTTAAAATGATATTATTTCTTCAATATCATTATGCCAAAATATTGGTTGAAACTTTTTATCAAATTTGGAACTTTTTCATGCTCTGGGGGTTACTATTCATGAGTTACTATTCACGAGTTACTATTCATGAGTTACTATTCACGAAGTTACTTATTCATGAGTACTATTCACGAAGCGTGAAGATGTTTTTTTTTTTGTGAAATTTCTATCTTTTGGTGTCGAGTTACATCGTTCACGATAATGACACTATTCACGATCTACACTATTCCCGAATCTAAGCACTATTCATCGAAAAATGAAATTTCTTCTTTTCGTTCAAAATATCTATTACGGATACTAGCTTTGATTGTATCCATGTTTTGATCATTCTTGAATTTTACACCACTATGATTTTTTGAGGTATTTTGGATATGGATAAAACAAAGTACTAATCCTTAATCCTTAATCCTTGTCATTTTGTTTCAATTTGGATTCGTTTATTTAAAATATTTTTCATCATCCTCGGCCTTAAATGATGATATTATTGAATATCTTTGGCTCGTGAAGTGTAAAAAGATGAATGATTTATGATGAATATCTTTGGCCCAGTAGTGCAAAGATGAATGATTTCGATGAATATCTTTGGCCCGTAGTGCAAAGATGAGCAGTGTTTAGATGAACATGACTAATCGATGAATATCTTTATTCAGTAGTGCAAAGATGAATATTTGATTCCGGATATATATTGATTGATGTTACAGGATAAAAGATAGATGATGAACTTTAAAATTCATACATAGAAGATAGTAGTTTGCATTCTCTACTTAACTCTTCTAATGAGTTATTATTTCCGCTGCGAATATTGATTTAAAACTTGTTGTCTATTGTATTCTATTAGATTTTTCCCTGTTGAAGACTAACGATAATTTTGTTGTATATTATCTTAGTCATAATATTCTTTACTGGGCTAGTTGAGCTCACCCTTTTCCTTTTTGTTCCATTTTTCTTCTCAGGAGACGAGAATGTAGCGATTACTAGTCGGGGTATGGAATGAAGGTTCAAGAGAGAGTTGTTTAGTAGTCCTCACCATTTTTGTAAAATAATGTATCAATAATTATGATGGGGATTTATTTGCGTGTGGATATTGTCTAGATGGCAATATCTGTATTTAAACTCACAATTTATATGTTGTAATAATAAAGTTGTAGTTATTTCTGTACCATGTATTTGGTGACTTAGAATGGGTTGGATGGAATGGACCTATTTTGGGGGCGTCACATATAACGAATAGCGCGACACAAACATTTCAATGATTATCATTGCCATCACTAAGTGGTTCTTACACCAAGTACAATTCCCCGCCCATACAAGGAATTAAAAATCTCAGCTGCTGACATGAATCCTCAATTGAATCCCCACCTAACACTAACCCCCTTTTTCAATACGAATTTCATTTAACTCGTATTCATAATCCTTTCCTGAATTTGTACTAATTCAGTAGTAGATAACCCACACATGTTAATCTTACGTAAACTTTCCAATCATTAGATTGATTCTTTCCCTACTATCACTTTTATCGATCACTTGAGTGATCTCTCAAATATATATTACAATTTATTTTTATATCTTGATCGTTTTGTTTTACGATCTCCTATCCCTGTTCTTAGTCTTTTAGACTTTATCTATTCACCACTACTGTTCAACTTTATTATCAGAGTTAGGGAACTCTGTATCTTTATAACTCGCCGAGATTCATCTTTGATTCTTACAGACCAACTAACTCTATGTGAGTTAGTACTTATCCTAATCACTGCGATTATTGGTCTCAGGTATCCCTACCTAAGGTTCATAACCAACAACTTTGATACCAACTGTGACGGCCCCGAATCCAGGTCCCAAATCACCTCGGATCCAGTTCGATCATTCTATACAACTATTACTATTTGTGGAAGATATAAACATAAATTGTTTATACAATACATTACACACTATTCCCCAAGGTTGAGTAACCTTAACTTAATACACAATTCATAACTATCTAACACATAACTTTATTATCAAACTACACTATTACATTTCTAATCGCATACATAAACTAAAGCTGGAACTTTCTTTAATCTTTTCCTGTATCCGACGCGTTCGTCTTAATCTGCAATGTTTATAATGATATAGCAAGGGTGAGCATAATATTGCCCAGCAAGTTTAAATTCAATAATATAACGATATATCATGATTGAAAGATTTGAATAATTGGCTGGCTATAATTCAACAATATAATTGTGAACTAGCAGGAACAAATTTATGACTGAACAAGTATTATACATGAACAAATATATCTGAAACCAACTGGTAATGAATGTGATCAGCCTTTCATACCTGACTTATACATGTAATATGTACCGAGTACAATTATACATGGCAATCAGCAATGATTAACCATAAGCTTATCCGAATGAAACACTCTTAGTAGAGTTAAGTAAAAATAAACTTGCCTGAACCGTTGATTACCGCTACGCAATTTATATCGCCTTATCCGAAGACCTAATATTAATAATATAGATCTCCAATATTAGAATAATATCATCACAATACCATAATATATATATATATATATATATATATATACATATACATGGAATAACCTAAACACATTAACATATAATCCTATCAGCCTATTCAGCACATAAAACTTAGCATCAAGTCGACTATTTAAGTCCGAGTTGAAACATACATAATTCTATCATCCCGACGATTCAGTCGGACAATTCTTCGAGTTTAAGTTCAATTAAACTCGCTTAACTCTTAACAATCAACTTAAATAATTTTAATATCAATAAATATTTTTCAAAGTCTCATAATAATTTTTAAGTAATTATTACTATTTATCATGAATTTTCAATCATTAAACACGTATTTAAATAAATTAAATACCACATAATTACTTTATCATTAATATTTATTTATTATCAAATATTAATGAAATACATGTCATAATATTATAATATATTTATAATATCATTAAGTATTTTAATACTTTAAAATTACCTTTAAATGATTTTCAAACAATTAAATTCATTATCCGATAATTGTTATTAATATTAAAATATTAATATGTTCATGACAAAATATATTAAAGTTATATTTTATAACTTAAAATATTTTTATAACACTCAAATCATTTTTACATAATTTATAAAGCATTAATTCCATTTTTCCTTAATTTATTTAATATAGTTATTAAATAAACTAATTATCATTAATATTAATTAATTAATGAAATTCATCCTAAAATATTAAAAGTCACTTAAAATAACTTAAAATATTTTCTTATACCATAATATTATTTTTCATGATTTTTCATGAATTAAAATCATTTTAAATCATTTATTTAATATTATAATTAAATAAATAAATACCATTTATATTCCAAAAATATTAAATATGTATGAAATATGCTCAAAATAATTAAAAACTATTTTTCAGACTTTAAAATAATTTTTTGAAATTTATTATGTATTTTTAATAATTAAAAACCATTTTTATCTATTTTTAAATAATTTTCGAAAAATCAGAAAATAAAATAAATAGAAACTGTCGCTAAAGGGGCTTATAGCGACAAACCCGTCGCTATAGGTGTTCTTGAGGTGTTCTTGAGCTGCCCAGATCTTCATGTTAGTGTTCGAGGGGCTTAGTTTGACTAATAATTAATCTATGATCTAAGCGTTTTCTGGGTTGGTAGAAGTGTTAACGTTGTAGTATAAGTGAAATACTACAACTACATACCAAGTTTATGATCATACAACAACACATCTGAGAGATCTAAGCTCGGAAAAAAATCGATAATCTTTTTCTTCATTTCGGTTTTCGAGAAAATGAAGAACGATCGGGTACTAGTTTTCGATCCTTCTAACCGGTATTCTCGTAATTTTTTTGGGCTAACTATTGGTTCCATAAGGTAGACCACATGTCGTGGTACAGTGGCATAAAATCGTAACATCATAACAACCACGAATGTAAGAGATTAAGGCAGTCAAACTAGGGGTCGAAGCGGCCTCAAGATCCGGGTTTTCCCTAATCTTCATCCGGCCATTGGTCAACGGTGGTTTGACCATGAATTTCACGATCTGTTATGCATCTAGGTGATCTAAAGGTTTAAAAGTGTAGATCTCCTGTCAGACTACAACTACAAAACAACAATATGACATAAAACATAATAGAAAAACAAGATCAAGGCCTGCAATATCATTGTCAGACTTTATGGGTTTGTGGGTTGCCCAGAAACTCAGTTAGTCATGCTCGGTCAACGCACTTTGACCGATCATATCTTGCAATATGTACATGATCTAAGTTTGATTCAAGTTTCAGATCACCGTCCTAACAACAGAGAACAAATCTACAACATAAAACACACATACAACTTAATACACACAGATCTACGAGCCCTGACATAAGGCTGTCAGACAACATTTTTAAGGTTCAAAGTCAGTTTTAAATTTTTTTGATTTCATGTATCTAGATGGTATAGATCCCTGATATACCAACCCAGATCACTAATTGACATCTTAATACACCACTTTGAACAATAAACCATAACTTTTAACACGAAATACATAGATCTACAAGTTTGAGTTTTATACCTTTTGAATGCCCAAATCTTGAATCTGATACTTGATCATCTGATGTTGGTAAGCTAGAATATGATCATAACCTATCTTATTACTCTCTTTCTCTTTCCATTTTTGAAATCTTAGAGAGAGAAATCTTTGGTTCAAATGAAACATAAAGTTAGCATTTTCTCTCTCTTTAATCTATATAAATGGCTTGGTTCAATGCATCAAGTTGCTAGGTGGCACTCCTATCTAATATAAAATAGATATAGAGCACACGAGATAAACATTATAGGGATGACTCACAAAATTTGCAAAATCTTTTACTCAAGTTTAAGAAAGGGCATTTTGGTCATTTCGCACTTAATTTAATGGCATACATGTAAATTAGCTAAACCCTTAGGGTTTAGGGTTTGGAAAACCTTAGAGTTTAGGGTTTGAAACCCTTAGGGTTTGCAATAATTTTATAAAAATTAACATTTCTAAATTATATTAAAATTTCTTAATCATAACTTTAATCTTGCTAATTAGGATTAACAATTCCTAATTAAAATCGCCAATTTAGCAATTAGGGTCGTAATTGGTCATTAGGGTTTTAAACCCAGAATTAGGGTTTCTAATAAAAAAATTAATTTTTCTAAAATAGAAATTAAATTTTGTAATTAGATTAGGGTTTTCTAATTACTTAAGCTTTACCCTAATTAATCTTATAATTATTTACACTTACACCATTAAGTTTCCGATTTAGGATTTTATACACCGAATTAGGGTTTCGGATTCCCGGAACTGAATTTAGGGTTTTCAGAACCGGTTTCTAGGATGTCTTATTAATCACTAGGGTTTTCTAACCGAACGTTGACGTTCTTAATATATAATTAGGGTTTGTTCTGGATATCATTTATCCGGGCAACCTTGACCTTAACCACATATCGTATTAACGATACAATCATATACACAGAATATTTTCACGCATTTCCTTAATCCTGAATAATTCACTTAAATCCTTTGCAGAATTTTGAAATCCTTAAAATTCTATCTTAAAAATATCAAACGCATACACTTATTTTCTGTCTAGGTTCTAATTTCGAACCTTAAATCAATTAATAAAAATTTTAAAAATATTCAAAATTCTCGGGTTGTCACATCTTGTCTCACATCTCAGCCAGAGATCATATCCCTAAGCTTTGATACCAACTGTGATGCCCCCAAAATAGGTATACATCACCCATCTTGAGTCGCCAAATACATGGTCCAAAATAGAAATAAAAACTTAATTATATAACTGTCGTGTAAAATACGACAAAACATATGCTATGAGTTTTAATACAAATATTGTCATCTAGACAATATCCACACTCAATGGAGTCCTCATTACATATATTTTCACACTATGTTATAGAATAGTGAGGACTACTAAAACAAACATCTGGACCGTCAATCCGTTCCCCGACTCGTCCCAGCTATATTCTCATTTCCTGAAGAGAAAAGTGAAAGAAAGGGTGAGCTCAACTAGCCCAGTAAGAAATATTATGACTAAGATAATGCAAAATAATTTATCGTTAGCCTTCAACAGTGTTAAACTGAAAAAATATAACAAACATTAAGTTTAACTGCAGCGGAACAAGCAATCCATTAGAAGAGTCAAGTAGAGAATAAAATCTACTGTCTTCTATGATTTAAAAGGTTTTTCATCACTTTTATCATTTGAGACTCGACAATAAATAAACCACATCATCCCTGCACTACGGCTAAGGATATTGATTAGTATCACGACCACAAATTATCTATGCACTACGGGCCAACGATATTCATGTATTCATCAATGGTCATGATCATGCCAACAATTGTCCATCCATGCACTACGGCTAATGAAGATTTTTACCACATCATTTGTACCATTACGGTCATGATTATACCGAATAATCCCTGGTCATAATCATACGAAGTCTATCTATGCACTACAGGCCACATATGACTTTCAACATATTATAAACATGAGGATGATGACAATTCAATACAACAAGTTCAAGAATAAATTTTAAAGATTTATAAGTTAATTTATCCTGAACTCAATAACGTCCAACTTGTCAACATGATACTGTTTTGTGAAATAAAATTCAAGAATGCTCAGAAGAATATTTCCATGAAAAGATACTGGATGAAGCACAAATATTAAGGATATTCCACTAATTTCATGGAGTATAGAAGCCAAAACTTTAACCAACGAGTATAATAGAATATATGAAACCGCAAATGGATTTTTGCCGCCATGCGGTAATCCACGTAGCCAGATTATTCCAACATAATAATAAAGAATGGAATAACAGAAGAATTCACCAGGCGTGCGTAATCCACATTTGCGAGTTATTCCAGCGAATAATAATGAATGGAACGGTCATGCGTAACCCTTATGATGAGGATATTCCAACGAGTAATAATAAAGAACCAAACCAAAGTCATGCATAATCCGCATGCAGACATGGATATTCCAACGTAATAATAAATAATCGGAACCAAGTCATGCGTAATCCGCATGCGATGAGCAGGATATTCCAAAGAATAATAAAGAATGGAATAACAACAAAATTCACTGTGCATGCGATAGATCAAGACAAACAAAGTTATTCCAATGAATAATAAAGAATGGAATAACAACGAATTCACTAGGCATGCGATAGACCTCATGCAGAAAAAGTTATTCCAATGAGAATAATAAAGAATGGAATAACAACCCTTATTTAGTATTGAAAGAAAATAACTCTCTTCATGAATACGAAAGAATAATACCCCTTACGAGTACAACAAATAATATCCCTTACCTTAGAAAAATGGAATACTGGAGTAGTGAAGTAGCATAATACTTTTCTCTTTCTCTCTATAGTTTCTCTCTCTAGAGTTTCAGTGAATTCGTAAGAAATAATGAAGGAATGAGCTTCTATTTATAGGAGAATGGAGTGAATAGTAACTAATTCATGAACGGTCTAGATTGATTTACTTTTAAACAGACGGTCCATATTGATTTACTATTAAAACTTTAAAGCAACGGTCCATACTGGTTTACTATTAAAACTTTAAACCAGCGATCCATATTGATTTACTATTATAACTTTTCACCAGTGGTCCATATTGATTTACTATTATATATTCAACCAACGATCCATATTGATTTACTATTATAACTTCAACCAACGGTCTGAAAAATTATCACATCTCCTCATGGAATAATATTGTACCCAAAAATGATTTGGACCGAAAAGAAATATATTTTTTGGGTGAATAGTACCCCATGAATAGTACCCCAACATGAAAAGTGTCCCAAATACCCGAGTGAACAATACTAGAGTGAATAGTAATCGGGTGAATAGTAATCCATGAATAGTACTTTGACACAAAAAGTGTCCCAAATACCCTAGTGAACAATACTAGAGTGAATAATAACCGGGTGAATAGTAACCAGTGAATAGTAACTCGTGAATAATACTCTGACACGAAAAGTGTCCTGAATACCCGATTGGTCAATATAACCTCCTGTCATCAATTATTATCGAAATAAATATCGATTTCTACTAACACTAATAATTCCTAAACAATGGAACTATCAATTTCATCTTTAATCAACATGAACTTATTCATCATTAATATTATAATTCACAATATTTAACAACCAGGTCATTCCTGTGAGACCCCAGATTTTATGAATAAAGATTTTATTTTTTCGAAATATTTTTTTGAATATTATGGTGTGGATTTGATATAATGTTATAATTGTGGGTAGTATTTATAAATTTTGCAAAGTATGCAAGTTGTCATATTATATTCGATTGGTTGGGGAATATTTGTTTTATCAGGGAATATTCGTACAAGGGCACAATCATTGGTGGACCCCACAACGAAATTATTGTCGGATTGAGAAAATGACAAAAATATTTTTATTGAAAATAACGGCGGAAGTTTTACCATTAATACTGTTGAACTACTCGGTAGTAAAAATACAGTAATACGCGTGGTTGCATAGTAGCACACGGTATTGATGCTTATGTGATAAGTCACTCAGTTTTGTTTTATTGGTATTATTAATAT
This sequence comes from Panax ginseng, assembly GCA_020205605.1. NCBI lineage: Eukaryota > Viridiplantae > Streptophyta > Magnoliopsida > Apiales > Araliaceae > Panax > Panax ginseng. The sequence continues at coordinate 49,666,722 of CM035140.1, forward strand.
AATAAAACAGAATACTTTTATAAAGTTATTCTATAATTAGAATATATTATATTTTATTATGCATAGTGTTTGCATAGTTCTGCATAGTGTTTGCATAGTAAAATCTTTTATAAAGTTATTCGTTTTATTAGATTATAAATAGAATATATTATATTTTATTTAAAAGATTTTGCTTTAAATATGGACCGTCAGATTAAAGTAAATCAATGCGGATAGCTCACGAGTTAGTTCTTATCTACGTATCCATTTTTCTATAAATAGAAGCTCATTCATTCATTATTTCTTATGAATTCAAGAAACTCTAGAGAGAAACTATTGAGAGAAAGAAGAAAAGTGTTCGCTACTTCACTACTTTTATATTGAAGACTCTTCTTTCTAAGGTAGGAATATTATTTGTTGTACTCGGAAGGGTACTCTTTCTTTTCATAATTAAGAAGAGAACTTCATTATTCCATTCTTTATTATTCATTGGAATAACTTTTGTATATCTGGCTACCCTATACTTGGTGAAATTCTTACATTATTTTATTCTTTATTATTTCGTTGGAATATCATGTATGCATGCGTTTTCACCTTGGGACCTAGTTCCTTCTTTTTATTATTCATTGGAATATCCTCGTCTATATATTTCTGTGGGACTGGTTCCGTCTTTATTGGTATTACATTGGAATAACTTTATCATCTGAAGTATCGCATGCATAGTGATTTTGTTAATATTCCATTCTTTATTATTCATTGGAATATCCTATATATGTGCATTTTTACGGACTGGTTCCGTTATTTATTATTACGTTGGAATATCCCGTCTGCATGCATTTTTTATTTGGACTGGTTCCGTTATTTATTATTACATTGGAATATCACGCTTCGGTGCTTAATTTACTTTGACTTGGTTAGATTATTATTATTACATTGGAATACCCTGTCTATCGCGAAGTACCACATGCATGGTGATTTTTTTTTGTTATTCCATTCTTTATTATACTCAGTTGGTTAAAGTTTTGACTTCTATACTCCATAAAATTAGTGGAATATCCTTGATATTTGCGCTTCATTCAGTATCGTTTCATGGAAATATTCTTCTGAGCATTCTTGAATTTTACTCTACAAAGCAGTATCATGTTGACAATATGGACGTTATCAGTTCCTAGATAAATTAATTCTTGAACTTGTTTTATTGAATTATTATGTCATTGTCATCATCCTCATGTTTATATTATGTTGAAAGTCATCGTACATTCTGTAGTGCATAGATGGACTTGGTATGATTATGACCAGGGATTATTCGGTATAATCATGACCGTAATGTTACAAATGATGTGAAAAAAGTCCTCATTGGCCCATGGTGCATTGATGGAGAGTTTTTGGTATGATTATGGCTATAGATTCTCTTTGGCCGTAGTGCAAAGATAAATTGTTTTATGGCATGATCATGACCATTAATGAATACACAAATATTTTTGGCCCTTAGTGCATGGATAATTGTGGTCGTGATACTAAAGAATATCTTTGGCCGTAGTGCAGGGGTGATTTGATGATGTGAATTATTTATTAAGCTGAGTCTCAGCGATAAAAGTCATGAAAAACCTTTTAAATCATAGAAGATAGTAGATTTTATTCTCGACTTGACTCTTCTAATGGATTGCTTGTTCCGCTGCAGTTAAACTTGATGTTTGTTATATTGTATCAGTTTAACACTATTGAAGGGTAACGATAATTTATTCTGTTTTATCTTAGTCCTAATATTTCTTACTGGGCTAGTTGAGCTCACCCTTTCTTTCATTGTTCTCTTCAGGAAATGAGAACGTAGCTGAGACTAGTCGGGGAACAGAGTGATGGTCCTAGATAGTGCATTAGAAGTCCTCACTATTCTGTGAAATAGTGTAATAATAAATGTAATGAGGACTACATTGAGTGTGGATATTGTCTAGATGTCAATATTTGTATTAAAACTCATCACAGCTCATGTTGTATATTTAATTTTGTATTTGAATTCTGTACCATGTATTTGGCGACTCAAGATGGGTGATGTATACCTATTTTGGGGGCGTCATAGTTGGTATTAGAGCTTAGGGATATTATCCCTAGCTAGGATGTGAGAATAGAACTAGGAGGGGAGAGACGGGGTATTTTTTTGCTAGTATGACCTACCTAAGTTTATTTGGTATTTAATTGGTCGGTCAGAGTATATGGAACATATGTTACATGTCAATTAACCTTTGTTTTGTGGTAGTATTTGAAAATGGCATCCGAAAATATTGAGATAAGCAATGAAGCACATGAGACCGTTGAGACACCTTTAATCACTAACCAGGTTAATGTGATGTCAGACGAAGAAGAAATTAGAGATATCTACGTGGTGCGTGAAGAACTAATAGTTGCTTTTTAGAGCTAGTTGAGAGGTAGCAATCGAGAGAGTGAGGAAGAAGAGGAAGAAGAGGAACACGAGGAGAATTTATTAGAAGAATTTTATGATCAAAATTTAGCATTACAAAATCGTATTCATGAGTTAGAATAGCGAGAATTTGAAGAACCAAGATGATTCGTGGAGCAAAGAGATGTAACAATTCAAAATTGTGTTACCCGATGTGCGACGCTTGAAGCGAAGCACTCTTTGGCGAGTATAAGATATTAGAAATTTGGAATCGAGAATGCTATGATCAAAGTTACGATGAAAGCGAAAAAAAGCGAACGAAGGAGAATAGATGATGCGTGGGTAAAATCCGCACGACGCGTTGATATTGTCGAAAAAGACGTCCGATCAAATAAAGTCAAAATAGATGAAATGGATTTTTCTTTTTGGACAACAATTGGGAGAATCCAACATCGAATTCGGAAATATCCTGTGCATAGCAGTCAACCCCAATTCGAAATGGATCGGAGAATAATGATTCAAAGCATGGATTAGGAATGTGAAGAAGCACTTAAGGGTGGAATGTACCCTATAACAAAGTCAAATCAAATAGTTTAAGTGAGAGCGTTTGTCGAGGAACCCGAACAAAGTTATTACAGGTAAGTTAATGATAAACTATTACGAAGTTTATACCTTATTAGATATCGGTTCTACCCATTATTTTATCTCTCTTGCTTGCGCTCAACGTTTAAATTTGACTTCGGAGAAATTAGACTTTGACTTATTGGTTGAAACTTCGATATTAGAAACCTTTATTACATCCACTATTTATAAATCTTGTTTAATTCAAATTGACACTTTCACGTTACCTGTCAATCTTATCTCTTTGAAAATAATTGCCTTTAATGCGATTTTAGGAATCGATTGGTTAACTACTCATCATGTTTTTTGTAAGGTTGTTAGCTTTCATATTCCTAACCAACATATTATGTGAATTCAAGCAACTAAACCACTAAAGTCAATAGTTGTCATATCAAGCCATAAGTAAAGAGCCCCAGTCTTTTCGTTGTTGACTTCCTTGTGTGGAATGCATCGAAGCCAGATTTTCTGTAGGTGACGTCGTGAATGACGATGGCAAGTTGATAGGTATCAATGTGACGTACTATCCAAGTCTTGGATGAGGGTCACAATTTTGAATGATATTTCTATTGTTAATAAATTTACTGACGTATTCTTGAAGACTTCTTAGCCTACCCCTAGAGCGTGAAATCGAATTTTGTATTGACCCCAGTACAAAACCCATTTCTAAAACCCTCAAATATCTCTACTTAAAACGAACGTAATATGCGCTAAAGACGTTGGCTCGAGTTATTGAAGATTACGATCGTACCATGAAATATCATCGTGGAAGTGCGAACGTGGTAGCTGGCGCATTGAGTAGAAGATTGTATGCGATTACAAGTGCAAATATACGAACCCACGTGAAGATAACGAATATACGAGTAGAATCGACTTTAACCGATAAAGTTAAAGTCGCTCAAGCTACACATCCAGAGCTGATGAATGTGAAGAAGAAGGTTCAAGAGGGCGTTATTCTAGAAGCAAGAATCGACGAAGAGAGGAAATCTCAACCCTCGATTTAATTGGCCCATTTGAAATCCTCGATGAAGTAGGAACTGTGGCCCATAGACTCATTTTACCGCCAAGTATGTTGCGTGTTCATAACATTTTTAACGTATCGATGTTACGTAAATATGTGGACGACCCGAACCACATTATTAAATTAGAACTAAACGATATAGTAGAAGATTTAACGTATAAGGAGATACGTGTTAAAATCTTGGATAAGAAGGATCGTATTCAACACTCAAAGGTTATACCTCAAGAATTAGAATCTGAAATAAAGTCAAGGGATCCTCACCTCTTGGGCATACCAGGTACGTACGTTAATTTCGAGGGTGAAATTTCATAAGGAGGGGAGATTATGAGACCCCAGATTTTATGAATAAAGATTTTATTTTCTCGAAATATTTTTTTGAATATTATAGTGTGGATTTGATATAATGTTATAGTAGTGGGTAGTATTTATAAATTTTGCAAAGTATGCAAGTTGTCATATTATATTCGATTGGTTGGGGAATATTTGTTTTATCAGGGAATATTCGTGCAACGGCACAATCATTGGTGGACCCCACAACAGAATTATTGTCGGATTAAGAAAACGACAAAAATATTTTTATTGAAAATAACGGCGGAAGTTTTACCATTAATACTGTTGAACTACTCGGTAGTAAAAGTACAGTAATACGCGAGGTTGCATAGTAGCACACGGTATTGATGCTTATGTGATAAGTCAATCAGTTTTGTTTTATTGGTATTATTAATGTAATAAAACAGAATACTTTTATAAAGTTATTCTATAATTAGAATATATTATATTTTATTATGCATAATGTTTGCATAGTGCCTGCATAATGTTTGTATAGTAAAATATTTTATAAAGTTATTTATTTTATTAGATTATAAATAAAATATATTATATTTTATTTAAAAGATTTTACTTTAAATATGGACCGTCAGATTAAAGTAAATCAATCTAGACCGTTCATGAGTTAGTTACTATGTAGTCCATTTTTCTATAAATATAAGCTCATTCATTCATTATTTCTTATGAATTCACCGAAACTCTAGAGAGAGAAACTATATAGAGAAAGAAGAAAAGTGTTCTGCTACTTCACTACTTTTATATCCAGTACTCTTCTTTCTAAGGTAGGGAATATTATTTGTTGTACTCGGAAGGGGTACTCTTTCTTTCTTAATTAAGAAGAGAACTTCTGTTATTCCATTCTTTATTATTCTGTTGGAATAACCTGTATATGCGGGCTACCCTATACTTGGTGAAATTCTTCTGTTATTTCATTCTTTATTATTACATTGGAATATCATGTGCATGCGCTTTCTGTGGGACACGGTTCCTTCTTTATTATTATTATTCTGTTGAATATCCTCACATCAGATGTTTTACGTCGGACTGGTTCCGTCTTTATTGGTATTACGTTGGAATAACTCGCCTATGCCAAGTATCGCATGCATAGTGATTTTTGTTAATATTCCATTCTTTATTATTCTCATTGGAATATCCTGTCTGCATGCATTTTACCTGTGGGACTGGTTCCGTTATTTATTATTACATTGGAATATCGTCATACATGCATTTTACGCCTGAACCTAGTTCCGTTATTTATTATTTCGTTGGAATATCACAGCCGCATGCAATTTCACCTTTGACTTGGTTCCGTTATTATTATTACGTTGGAATACCACATCTATCTAAGTACCACATGCATGGTGATTTTTTTTGTTATTCCATTCTTTATTATACTCAGTTGGTTAAAGTTTTGACTTCTATACTCCATAAAATTAGTGGAATATCCTTGATATTTGCGCTTCATTCAGTATCGTTTCATGGAAATATGCTTCTGAGCATTCTTGAATTTTACTCTACAAAGCAGTATCATGTTGACAATATGGACGTTATCAGTTCCTAGATAAATTAATTCTTGAACTTGTTTTATTGAATTATTATGTCATTGTCATCATCCTCATGTTTATATTATGTTGAAAGTCATCTGTGGCCTGTAGTGCATAGATGGACTTGGTATGATTATGACCAGGGATTATTCGGTATAATCATAACCGTAATGTTACAAATGGTGTGGAAAAAGTCCTCATTGGCCCGTGGTGCATTGATGGAGAGTTTTTGGTATGATTATGGCTATGGATTCTCTTTGGCCATAGTGCAAAGATGAATTGTTTTATGGCATGATCATGACCATTAATGAATACACAAATATTCTTGGCCCGTAGTGCATAGATAATTGTGGTCGTGATACTAAAGAATATCCTTGCCCGTAGTGCAGGGGTGATTCGATGATGTGAATTATTTATTAAGCTGAGTCTCAACGATTAAAGTCATGACAAACCTTTTAAATCATAGAAGATAGTAGATTTTATTCTCTACTTGACTCTTCTAATGGATTGCTTGTTCCGCTGCAGTTAAACTTGATGTTTGTTAAATTGTAACAGTTTAACAATGTTGAAGGCTAATGATAATTTATTCTGCATTATATTCGTCATAATATTTCTTACTGGGCTAGTTGAACTCACCATTTCTTTCATTGTCCTCTTCAGGAAATGAGAACGTAGCTGGGACTAGTCGGGGAACAGAGTGATGGTCCTAGATGGTGCATTAGAAGTCCTCACTATTCTGTGAAATAGTGTAATAATAAATGTAATGAGGACTCCATTGAGTGTGGATATTGTCTAGATGACAATATTTGTATTAAAACTAATCACAGCTCATGTTGTATATTTAACTTTGTATTTGAATTCTGTACCAGTATTTAGCGACTCAAGATGGGTGATGTATACCTATTTTGGGGGCGTCACAGTTCCCAGGAAATAGGGGGCTTTCCGATAAGGATTTCTCCTTATTGGCGCGCAATTAGGTGACCAAACCTCTGCTTGACAGAACTTCTAGACATTGTCAATATTGCAAATAATAATATGAATAACTTTGTCGTCTCAATTATTGATTTAATAATAATAAATATTATGCGAGATGATCTTTGTGATAATAATTGAATCAATAATATGAGAGATATGATGCATCAATCATCGTAACAATAATTGAGTATAAGCGAGTGACTTTTACGTAAGCATCAATAATCAATACCATGTGCTACTACTTATGCAACCATGCCGTATTCTTGTACTTTTACTATCTAGGCGATTCAACAGTTTTAACGGTAACACTTTTGTCGTTATTTTTATAAAAGATAATTACATGCGTTTTCTAACTACGACAATACTTCCGTTGTGGGGTCCACCAATGATTGTGTTGTCGTACGGATATTCCCCGACAAAAAGAATATTCCCCGACCAAATGAATATTTTATAACAACTTGCATAGTTTGCAAAATTTATAAATATTACCCACAACTATAACATTATATCAAATCCACACCATAATATTTAAAAAAATATTTCGAGAATTTAAATCTTTATTCATAAAATTTGGGGTCTCATAATTTACATTACTTTCCTGAACAACAAAAGTTTCAGGACAACATCATCATCATATCCCATAGGTTTCATAACACTTGGGATTTACAATTTATTAATCTCACAACAACTACGATGTTCTACTAAGATACTGCTTAGCCTTACTACGTTCTTCCTCCATGATCCGGAACATTGTTCTGCGATCTAATACATATGATGGCAGCGTCTCGAACTGAATCGGATAACCCATGACCCGATCCTGAGCTCGATTAACCACGGTGTTGAATACTCTATTCATTTCTTCCATCTTCATTCTCTTTGCTTGTGCGTATTTCACTGTTATCCCGGCTCGTTAAAATGCTTCCTCATATGCGTCTTCGGCTCTTGCCCTCTTAGTAGCCTCTTCCTTCAGCTTGTTCCTCAGTTCTACGACCTCCTCCATCAGTTGTTATTTCTCTCCTTCAGTCTGTACTAGCTTCTCCTCGACATTAGTCAGTCGTTCCTCACGATCCTGGATTTCATCATCTTTCTGTGTCATTGCAGTCTGTTGTTCAGCTACTATCTCTTGCAATTCCTCTACTGTATCCTGAAGTTCAATGTTACGGTCATAGACTTCATCGTACATACGAGCGGCTATCGAGGTTAGTGGAGTCTCTTCCTCCTTGTCCTCGTCATCCTCATCCTCCTGTAGCAATTCAACGGGATCCTCCTCATCCGTCTCCACGTCATCATCCTCATCTTCAACTACTGTGACCAACGGGGCTGACTCCCGTGGCAGTAGTTGTTCCCAAGCAACCTGAATATCGCGAGGCTCCTCCTCTATAGGCATCTGAGGTCCGTCCTCCCTAGCCTAACTGGATTCTCCGACATTAGTCATCCTGACAACAAAATTTTAAGTTTTAATTATTAATCATTACTACTCGACACTCACGAGCACATAAGTTATAAACACATAAGCACATAACTGTTTTATTACTTCTTCCTTAAAACTCGATAAGAGTTTATCATCACTATCTTTTCAAAGGTTACTTCCTAAGACTTTTCCCCACCTAATGTTCATAACCTAAGGCTTTGATACCAACATATGACACCCCAAATCCCGGTACTTCATTACCTCAAGATTTGGTGTTCACTTAATCAAAACATTCGTATCTAACTACCAAATCTTAATAAAATTGAATAATAAAACCTGCCCATACAGGATTACATTAATAAAAATTATCTCCCAGGTTGTCTAACCTTTAAACATCATATAAGTGCGAAAATATAATTATTACATCACATCATTATTAAAAGTCTATCATTGTAACAATAAAATAAAATTACAAGTCTTCATCACTTGTACATTTTTCCCTTTCCTTTGCTAGTTTTAGGTTCATCTACCTTCTCAACCATAGCTGCAATGAGTGTGTAAATATGCAAGAGTGAGCAAAAAAATTGCTCACTAGATATAGCAATGAATAAACACGAATGAAACAACTGCCAACAAATAGGCTCATCAACACTGAATAGTACTATATCAATAATAACCAACGACTGGAATCAAAATATGGAGTATATAAAACTGAGGGTCATAAGACCATGAATTATGTCCACAATTGTAAATAATCTTTCAACTTCAACTTTAACAGTCATAAGACTAAAGGACTCCTCGTAATTAGGGGGATCAGCCCTTCGTACAATGTATTGTGAACAAACATTTCAACGCTAAGCGTAAACCCCTAATAATTAGGTTGTTCATCTCAGTATTTAGAGTACAAGTTTGCACCAACGAAAGTTTGGTTTGGATAAGTTTTCAATGGTAATTTGAAGTTTAACGAACATCAACTAGAGGACTAGTTGAATCAATAGTGTTTGATAACACAACAATTGATCAATAATATCATAATATGGAACAATTAATAAATGTAAGCGAACTAACTATATCTTGAACTCATGCTTAGAAACAACTACAAAGCATAAGTATTGAATGACAATAAACCTTACTTGCATAAAATTAAGCTAGGACTATGAATTATTGAGTTTACATTAAGTAATAGCAAGTTGAAATTAAATCTTGCTCATCATGAAAATGGCTTGAGTCAAGTAAATGAACTAAGATAATTCAACATTAGAAATTAGAATTCAAGAAAATTGCATTCATCGTCCATGAAGGACAATAAAGAAACTTGTCTAACAATAAACAAGTTAGAATACATCAATAAATATTGGAATTAAAAACTTGTTCGAATAAAGTTTAAGTCATAGCTAGCTTGTTCAAATAATGATGAGGAATACAAGAATTCGATTAATGAAAGATTAAAGTAAGAAACTTGCTCAATTTAAATGTAGGGTTGGAAAACTTGCTCAATGTAAAAAGAGAAGTTTAGAGACTTTCCTCAAGCGTAAGCTATAATATTAAACTCATGTTCACCTACACATTGGTTTAGAACCACATTATCTATTAGATATGCTAACATACCACAACATGTATATTTCTAGCTAAACTTATCATTTTAGCACAAGTCTTATGCTACCATTTACATTTCAGAATTCCCGAGTGTTAACATCACAACACTTAACTAACCTTCATTGTATAAGCTAAGTTATAACATAACACATTCATGACTTATAAATCATTTTTACAACTTTGAATTTACAATCAACAAAACACAACTTTGTTTAACCTTGTTGTTACATGGTTCTCACATTAACCTAACATTAAGTTAAGTTACGTTGAACGTCAAAGTCTGCAGAATTAACAGACTTCACCGTTTAAGATCGGGCATCGGCACGGCAGCGCCGATTTTATCTTGGTTCTGGCATGCGTGCATGTGCGATAGGCTATGGCGCCTATGCCAGAATTTGCTGTGATGCATTTACATATATATTCAGCTTTTTTAGAACATGGTTACGGCACTTTTCATAAGCCAACTAACATGAATTTCACCCACCAAATAGTGATAATAACACATACAAATGGTATAGAACTATCACAAACATGTTTCCTCACATATATATCAATATAGAATAATTTAACAACAACTTAAGCTAGTTTAATTTCTCAAATTCCATGTTTTTCATATAAAACTTCATTTTTGATATTTATCCCAAAAATCAACACTGTGACTTCAATACTTGGCCAAATCACTTCATTCAAATTACGCTATGCTCGTTTCTTAATGAACTAACATAATCAAGCTTCAATTTACAATTTCACATACTAATTGGCCACTACAATTGATATTTTTCATGAACAATATGAAAATACATATACTGACATTATTTTCTTCCTACTGTCAACGAATTTAGCATACAAATTTCTTGTTCAAACATAAACTCTAGCATTATATCACATATAACCACCATAACTTAGTTACATAACAACAATTCAGAAGAAATAGAATTCACAGAGCATAACAAAACTTTGTCGTGATACTCATAAACACATATAATATCAAAGTTGTGAACATACTTTCAAGTTAGCTTGCACAATCTTGCAATTGTAGACAATTTTCTCAGGTTTCACTCTCAAACTCCTTCAATTCTCTCTGTAATTCTCTTAGTCTTAGAAACTAGAATGAAAACTGTGGCGACCCCAAATCCAGGTACTTGAAACCCGAACTCGGTTCTCCACGATACCATTTCTTTAAGCTGAATAATACTAAATAATAATATAATTCGAACTTAATTTACATACATCAAAGTTTACTTTCCCAGGTATGTGACCTTCAAAATACATTCCTTACAATACCTGACAATAGATTCCATTGTCTTACTAACTATAACCATTAACTCATACTAATTCTCATTCGAGCGACTTTTCTTTTCCTTGTTTCGTGCTCGAGCCTTCAAGTCGATCGTAGGTAATCGAAAACATTTAGTTTAAGCAAGGATAAGCATTTGAGTGCCTAGCAAGTAATAGCAATTATATATATAAGCTGAAAGAATATAAGTATTCTCTTTACATAACACTTCTACAACGAATCGAAAGTTGTGAAGTAATCTGATCTTGATAAAAATTCACATAACAACTCTCTTCCAAATTATTTAAATTTGGCTCTCGCTCTACCCATGAATAGGGTTTAAGAATCATACTATGAACATTCTTTTCATTTTCGAAAAGGTTTGGCGAGAAATCCATCCAGAAACCGCTCTAGCTTACTTAGCACGGAGGGTGATCGACCCCATTGTACCCTGATTGATCAATACTACATAACTCGAATGAAATTCATCGCTTTTTATTCTATCCACCCTAAAAAATCTTCCCATATAGGGATGTTCATACATGCACGGTTTCCAAACCCAAGGTTTTTAATCTTGCTCAACAATAATATGTAATTCAACATATATATATATATATATATATATATAGGAGTAATTGACAAAGGTATATCAACATGTGAATAAATGCTATGATTATCAAGTGGGGACACTTGTATAACCATTTAGAAATCAACTTAATGTAATATATATTTGAGCTAACATGTTGATAATCAAAGCGCACATAACTGCATGCGGGGAATATAATAATTACGAAACTTCTTACTCATGTCCATTGCATAAAGGAAATGCAAAGGTAAGATACTTACCGATTCATTTGATTACAAATCTCAACTTAGGTTTTATCTCTTTATCACAACCTATCAATAATCGGATCATTCGTTCGATTAGAACAATATATCATATCACATAGTCATCGCCTATTACTACGGTCAACACATAGTCTAATCACGTCATCACATAATCGCAGGTGATCATACTTTTAGTTCATATTCTATACTTGAAATATTTTTATACATTTTCAAATATCTCATCCATGCTCTTACGGTAGCCTTTTTTTGCTATTATAAAGATTAAACAAATTGTTGCCGCGTCTTAAAATGACTTTATCGGGTAAATACTGAGTCTAAGACTCTTATCCTATACCTCAACATCTGTAAATATCAAACATTTTATTTTTAATCATTTTGAAATTTTCCAGAAATTGAAAAATTTAAAATAATTCAAATCTGTAACTAAAGGGCTTATAGTGATATAAGCAGCATTACTATAGGTGTTCTTCTTCAAATTCTAGAACTTCATAATGGGTTCTCAAGTCGGACTAGTTTGGGCCATTTATAACTTTCAAACATCGGAATCATAATTAAATGATTTAAACATCAAACAATTCTATTATCATTAATAATTAATTAATATTAAATTATTAATGAAACCATTGCCAAAATATAAAAGTTATTTATTTATAATAACTCAAACTAGTTTTAAAACATTTGTATTACCCTTAAATGATTTTTAAAATAATTAAAATCATTTTTAAATAATTACCATTAATATTTAAATATTAATGTACTATTTATCAAATAGTAAAAGTCATTAATTATAACTTAAAATATTTTTAAATCCTTAATATCCTCTTTAAATGGTTTTAAATAAATAAAACCATTTTTAAACTATTTATTTAATAATAATTATTAAATAAACTAAATATCATTAATATTATCTTAATATCATTAATATTAAATTATTAATGAAATTATCCTTTAAATATTAAAAGTTATATTTTATAACTTAAAATATTTTAAATATCTTATTTTCATTTAAAATGATTTTTATAATATTAAAATCATTTTTAAACTAAATTATTTAATATAATCATTAAATAACTTTAATATCATTAATATTAATTAATTAATGAAATTCATCACAAAATATTAAAAGTCATAGAAAATAACTTAAAATATTTTCTTATACCGAATATAATTTTTTCATGAATTAAAACTATTTTTTAAATCATTTATTTAATATTATAATTAAATAAATAATACCTTTTATATTTCAAAAATATTAAATATTTATGAAATATACTCAAAATAATTAAAACTATTTTTTTGGACTTTAAAATAATTTTTAGAATTTAATAAGTATTTTAATAATTAAAATCTAATTTTTCTAATTTTTAAATCATTTTCGGAAATTACGAAAATAAAATAAATAAATCCTGTCATTAAAGGCTATAGCGACAGGGAATAACCGTCGCTATAGGTGTTCTTCATCTCAAGAACAACTTTATGGAGACGATTCGAGGGCTACTTTGACCATGAATAACCTTTTGGTCTTAATGAATCAGGCAATCTATGAATTGGGTCGGTAGAGGAAATACCGAATACAATTACCAACAATCATAACCACTAAAAACATCAGATCACGGGAGAATCGTGCCTCAAAGTAGTAGTAGCCGAGACATGTTTTCGTGAAGAACAGTTCGTGATGCCTACTTTGGACCTCTATAACTTGATGATCGTGAAATTTTTACGTGATCTATCAATTCCAGTGTGTAGACAACATGTAGGACTACAACTCCAACACTTAACATCATCATAACAACAATAAATCAAGCATCTAAAGTATGGTCAAACCTTGTAAGAAAAATCAACACTTAGAAAAATTCGGTGCGCTTGAAATTTTCCGATCCAATCTGCTTGATCAACCCACTTTGACCTTAAATAACTCTTAATCCATAATATATATGGACCTGATTCGTTTTGGAGGTTAAATACCACATAACAAGCTACACATAAAAATCTTTGGAACACAAAACACAGTAACGATAACCGAGATATAAGGCCTGACATTTGCCAAAAAAATATTTTCTGGACACTTAGAATATTTTCTGGGTTTAAAGAACAGCCGGTCAATGCCGGTCAACCCATTTTGACCGTTTATAAATCCCGATCTACAATAGATATAAACTTGATTCCTTTTTGATATTAAATACCACATATCAGGATACCTATAACAATTTTTAAACAACAAAACTCGTGATCGACCAAAGAGTTATAGCCTCTGACATTTAGTGAAAAATAACAGAATTCGGTTTTTCCAACTTGTTTAAATCTTCAAATTCGTGCACTTTGATGTTATGGGTCTGTGTTTTTACAACCCAGAACATTAATAGACTCCCTATTACACTACTTTAAACAATCAATTGCATCAATTAACATCGAATCGAAGGATTTCAAAATTAGAGAATTTCATACCTTTTCTAGCTTCGATTTTTGATTTTTTTGGCTTTGATGCTTCTGATTTGTTGTTTGTGATGGTTGGGCTTTGTTTAGGGACTGATATGCTAGATAATTTCGTTGGCTAGAGGTTGAGAGAGTCTAGGATGAGAGTTAGGAAAATTCAAGTGTGCATTTTGCATTAACTCTCTTTGATCTCTATTTATAGGCCAATTCTAATGCTTTGGATGCTCAATTTGGTTGTATAATTGAGGTGTAATGGTATAGTAGCATGAGGGAATTCTAGAAGGTGGTGGTTGGCTAACTTTTGCAAAGATTCTAGCAACAATGCTACTAATAATACACTAAAATGGACAAAAAGGGTAGTTTGGTAATTCCCATATAATTTCATGGGCATTCTTGTACATGGCAATTAAATGTAATATTTAATCACTAGATGGTAATTCTTATCATTTACCAATTAATTTTATCCTTTGGTAAATTAAAACTTTTATACATTAACATCGTAATTAAACCCGATAATTTTTAAATTAAGATTTTCTATAGAAAATTAGGATTTTCTAATTAGGGTTTCTTAACGCCATCAATTAGAGTTTCTAATTGACCATTAGGGTTCTCTAATTATCTCGTGTATGTTCTAACACGGTCATTACTGATCTCTAACTTCAACCGATTAGGGTTGTAATAATTAGTGGTTTGTCTAATTATCGACATACTGAATGATAATTAGGGTTTTCTCATAATTACAGGCATCTTATACATTAACCTTCATATACACGGTACTACTACGGTCATATCTCAGAATCGAGTTTAATAATTAGGGTTTCACAAAGACGGTAATATCTATGACCTAATTGATCGTATCTTTCAATATTATGTCAAGACATACACAATTACATAATTATTATCTTTGTAAAATCATAATATCAATAATATAATATTATTATTCTCATCTCTTGATCGCAATCCCAATCCAGGTTTGGATCTCATATCGACTTCTCTTCTTACTTTAAAGATCAATAATCAAGTTAAAATAATTAACTTAAATATTCTCGAACAAATCATATAATAAAATATTTATTATATAATTCTAATTATCACTTCATATATTATTTCCAATCATGTTATCATGGAAAATAATTAATAAAAACATTTACGCTACGTAAATTAATTACCATAAAATATAATTTGTAGTAATTAATAATTCCAAAATTATTTCTAATTTTTCAAGTAATAAATATATTCGCATTTATCGTTCACATTACTAGACACTTATTCTCGTCATTAAATAAATAAAAAAAAATTTATACGCAAAATTTCTTAATTATTTTATATAGAAAATCTCGGGTTATTACAAAAACACTGATAGCTATAATGTGTAAACTCAACTAATAGACAAGCGTAGGAAATAAAACTGATAATCTTAATACGCCCATTTAATAAAATAACAGTTACAAAACTAACGTATATATTATAATTATATTTTATTTTATTTATATAATTCAAAATTAAAAGAATTTCAAAAGCCATAGAGCCTTGCTTGGCAAAACCATTTAAAAATTAAACACTTAATATCCTTGAACCTTGTTTGGATAAAACTAAATTAAACTACTTTAATTTATTTTAATAACTCCTTATAATATAGTTATTTGTCACACTTTATTTAATCAAGCTTTCATTTTTAATTTAATTAATCCAAATAATAATTAATTAAATAAATCATTTAATCACATAACTCAATACAAATAATCAACTATTAAATTGAAATATCAATATAATAATAATAATTTTCTTAATTCATTAATTATTTATTTAACAAATAACTAACCAAATAAAATCAAATCAATTAAACAAATATTTATTCAACGATAAACACATCCATTAAATATTTATATAATTCAATAAATATTTAATTTTATAATTAAAATTCGGAATGTTACAATCATATTGAAAGATAAAATCATAAATTGAAGTCTAACTTGATTAATGATGTAAGACCCCAACTTTTATGAATAAAGATGATTTTTCTATACATATCATTTTTGAATATTATGGAATGAATTTGATATAATGTTATAGTTGTGGGTAATATTTATAAATTTTGCAAAGTGCACAAGTTGTTATATAATATTCGATTGGTCGGAGAATATTCGTTTTAACAGAGAATATTCGTACAACGACACAATCATTGGTGGACCCCACAACATAATTATTTTCGGAGTTAGAAAATGACAAAATTATCTTTTTATAAAAATAACAGCGAAAGTTTTACCGTTAACTGTTGAAACACCCGATGTTAAAAGTACCGTAATACGCGTAGTTGCATAGTAGCACACGGTATTGATTATTGATGCTTACGTGAGAAGTCACTTTCAGGTTTTGTTCAATTATTGCCACAATAATTCTTTGCATAGTATCTCACGTTATTTGATTCAATTATTGTCAATATTTATATATATTATTAAATCAATAATTGAGACGATAAAGTTATTAATATTATTATTTGCAATATTAACGATGTCTAGAGTTCTGTCAAGGAGATGTTTGGTCACCTAATTACGCGCCAATAGGGAGAAATCCTTATTGGAAAGCCCCTATTTCGGGGAGACGACTGACTAAGTTAATATTGTGAATTATAAAATGGTGATAAATTTTGTTTTATTATTATTATAAATGTAATAAAATAGAATTTTTTTATATAAAATGCAGAATACTTTTTTATAAAGTTTTGTTTTATTTGATTATAAAAAGAATATATTATATTTTATTATGCACGGTGTTTGTATAGTGTCTGCATAGTGTTTGCATAGTAAAATCTTTTTATATAAAACATAATACTTTTATAAAGTTATTTATTTTATTATATTTTAAATAAAATATATTATATTTTATTATACATAGTGTTTGCTTAGTGCCTACATAGTGTTTGCATAGTAAAAACTTTTTATATAAAGCGAGAATACTTTTTATAAAGTTTTGTTTTATTTGATTATAAATAGAATATATTATATTTTATTGCATAGATAAAAGATAGTATCATTTCCATTCTCCTATAAATAGGATGCTTAGTTAGAATTGAAAATCGGACCGAAATTGAGAGAATTCTTCTTCTATAATCTTGGCGTATTTCTTTTGAGTTTATGAAAGCTTTGGCGTAGAAAATAGTGCAAGTTTTCTTCAAGTATATCCCCCCTACCAGTCGGAATACTCTTCTTTTTAAGGTAAGGGGTATTATTCTTTCGTATTCATGAAGAGAGTTATTTCTTTCAATACTCGTAAGAGTTGTTATTCCATTCTTTATTATTCTGTTGGAATAACCTGTATGTACGGTCTATCGCATGCCTGGTGAATTCTGTTGTCATTCCATTCTTTATTATTCTGTTGGAATAACCTATCTGTGCGGTCTATCGCATGCCTAATGAATTCTGTTGTTATTCCATTCTTTATTATTTTGTTGGAATATCCTGTATGTGCGGATTACGCATGACCTGGTTCCATTCTTTATTATTCTGTTGGAATATCCTGTCTGTGCGGGTTACACATAACCTGGTTCCATTCTTTATTATTCTCATTGGAATAACTCATGCATGCGGATTACATACGCTGGTGAATTCTTTTGTTATTCCATTCTTTATTATTCTGTTCGAATAATCTGTCTATGTAGATTACCGCATGGCGGCAAAAAAATCCATTTGCGGTTTCATATATTCTATTATAATCAGTTGGTTAAAGTTTTGGCTACTATACTCCATGAAATTAGTGGAATATCCTTGATATTTGCGCTTCATCCATTATCTTTTCATGGAAATATTCTTCTGAGCATTCTTGAATTTTACTCCATAAAACAGTATCATGTTGACAATTTGGACGTTATTGATTTCTAGATAAATTAAATTAAATCTTTAAAAATTTATCCTTGAACTTGTTTTATTTAATTCTTATATCATTGTCATCATCCTCATGTTTATAATATGTTGAAAGTCATCTGTGACCTGTAGTGCATAGATGGACTTGGTATGATTATGACCAGGGATTATTCGGTATAATCATGACCGTAATGTTACAAATGATGTGGTAAAAGTCCACATTAGCCGTAGTGCATTGATGGACAGTTGTTGGCATGATCATGACCATTGATGAATACACGAATATCCTTGGCCCGTAGTGCATGGATAATTTGTGGTCGTGATACTAATGAATATCCTTGGCCATAGTGCAGGGATGATGTGGTTTATTTATTAAATTGAGTCTCAGCGATAAAAGTGATAAAAAAACCTTTTAAATCATAAAAGATAGTAGATTTTATTCTCTACTTGACTCTTCTAATGGATTGCTTGTTCCGCTGCAGTTAAACTTGATGTTTGTTATATTTTATCAGTTTAACACTGTTGAAGGCTAACGATAAATTATTCTGCATTATCTTAGTCATTATATTTCTTACTAAGCTAGTTGTGCTCACCCTTTCTTTCACTATTCTCTTTAGGAAATGAGAATATAGTTGGAGACAGCCTGAGGAGAACGGATTGATTGGTCAGATGGTTGTTTTAGTAGTCCTCACTATTCTATAAAATAGTGTGACAATAAATATAATGAGGACTCCATTGAGTGTGGATATTATCTAGATGACAATATTCTTATTAAATCTCTTAGATTATGTTTTGTCGTATTTTACACGACTGTTGTATAATTAAGTTGTATTTGAATTTTGTACCATGTATTTGGTGACTCAAGATGGGTGATGTATACCTAATTTAGGGGAGTCACAGTTGGTATCAAAGCTTAGGGATATGATCCCTGGCTGAGATGTGAGACTAGAACTAGGAAGGGGGAGACGAGGAATTCTTTCGCTAGTATGACCTACCTAAGTTTATTTGGTATTTAATTGGTCGGTCAGAGTATAAGGATAATATGTTGCATGTCAATTAACCCTTGTTTTATGCCAGTATTTGAAAATGACATCCGAGAATGTTGAGAATAGCAATGGAGCACAAGAGACCGTTGAGTCACCACAGATCAACACCCAGGATAATGTGCATCAGGAAGGCAATAATCCTCAGGTGAACAACAACACCGACCAAATGGCGAACGATGGAATATTTAGGAGCTTTCTGCAATTCGTACAACATCAGGCAAGTGAGACTCCTGTCCAAAATGTAAGTGGAAACACTGGCAACTCTCGGACGGTCACCGCTAAAAAGTTCAAGGAGCTGGGACCACCGGAGTTTATTGGAGAGCCAAAACTGTGACGCCCCCAAAACAGGTTTCCATCACCCATCTTGAGTCGCCAGATACAAGGTACTGAATACAAATACAACTTAATTATACAACAGTCGTGTAAAATACGACAAAACATAGGCTGTGAGTTTTAATATAAATATTGTCATCTAGACAATATCCACACTCAATGGAGTCCTCATTACATTTATTATCACACTATTTCACATAATAGTGAAGACTACTAATGCACCATCTAGGACCATCACTCTGTTCCCCCGACTAGTCCCAGCTACGTTCTCATTTCTTGAAGAGAACAGTGAAAGAAAGGGTGAGCTCAACTAGCCCAGTAAGAAATATTATGACTAAGATAATGCAAAATAAATTATCATTAGCCTTCAATAATGTTAAACTGATAGAATATAATAGACAACAAGTTTAACTGCAACGGATCAAGTAATCCATTAGAAGAGTTAAGTAAGGTATAAAATCTACTATCTTCTATGATTTAAAAAGTTTTTCATCAACTTTATCGTCGAGACTCAAACAATAAATAAAATCGAATCATCCTCGCTCCACGGCCAAGGATATTCATGCAATCATCAATGGTCATGGACTGCATGAATAATCCTCGTCATAATCATACCAACAACTGTCCACCAATGAACTACAGGTCAATGAGGACTTTTACCACATCATTCATCACATTATGATCATGATTATACCGAATAATCCCTGGTCATAATCATACCAAGTCCATCTATGCACGTAAGCCAAAGATGACTTTCAACATAATATAAGCATGAGGATGATGACAATTCAATAAAACAAGTTCAAGAATAAAATTTAAAGATTTATAAGTTAATTTATCCTGAACTCAATAACGTCCAAATTATCAACATGATACTGCTTTATGCAGTAAAATTCAAGAATGCTCAGAAGAATATTTCCATGAAAAGATAATGGATGAAGCGCAAATATCAAGGATATTCCACTAATTTCATGGAGTAAGAAGCCAAAACTTTAACCAACTGAATATAATATAATATATGAAACTACAAATGGATTTTTACCCGCCATGCGGTAATCCACGTATACAGATCATTTTCACAATTTAATAAGGAATGAATACAAAGGACCATTCACCATGCATGTGGTAATCCACATAGACAGGTTATTCCAACATAATAATAAAGAATGGAATAATAGAAGGATTCACCATGCGTGCGATAGACTGCACAAACAGGTTATTCCCAACAGAATAATAAATAATGGAACTAGGATCGGCGTAAACGCACAAATAGGATATTCCGACAGAATAATAAAGAACAAAATATTAGAAGAATTTCACCATGTATGCGGTACTTCGCATAAACAGGTTATTCTAACAGAATAATATGAATTGAATAACAACAGAATTCACCAGGCATGCGATAGACCGCACAGACAGTTTATTCCAACAGAATAATAAAGAATGAAATAACAGAAGTTCTGTTCATGAATACGAAAGAAATAATACCCCTTACGAGTACAACAAATAATATCCTCTACCTTAGAAAAACTGAATACTGAAGTAGTGAAGTAGCAAAATACTTTTCTTCTTTCTCTCTATAGTTTCTCTCTCTAGAGTTTCAGTGAATTCGTAAGAAGTAATGAAGGAATGAGCTTCTATTTTTAGGAGAATGGACTGAATAGTAACTAATTCATGAACGGCCCAAATTGATTTACTTTTAAACGGACGGTCCATATTGGTTTACTATTAAAACTTAAAGTAACGGTCCATACTGATTTACTATTACAACTTTAAACCAACGATCCATATTGATTTACTATTATAACTTTCCACCAACGGTCCATATTGATTTACTATTATATCTTCGACCAACGGTCTGAAAAATTAGCACATCTCCTCATGGAATAATATTGTACCCAAAAATGATTTGGACCGAAAAGAAATATATCATACGGGTGAATAGTATCTTATGAATAGTAACTCATGAATAGTAACTCGTGAATAGTACTCTGACACAAAAAGTGCCCATAATACCCGATTGAACAATATAACCTCCAGACATCAATTGTTATCGAAACAAATGTCAATTTCTACTAACAAAAATAATTCCAACACAATGAATCTATAAAATTCATCTTTAATCAACACGAACTTATTCATCATTAATATTATAATTCACAATATTTAACAACCGTGTGTCGTTTCTACAGGAAAGAGGGCTTTTCGATAAGGATTTCTCCTTATTCAAGCATAATTAGGTGACCAAACCTCTCATTGATAGAACTTCTAGACATTGTCGATATTACAAATAATAATATGAATAACTTTCATAGTCTCAATTATTGATTTAATAATATAACATATTATGCAGATGATACTGTAACAATAATTGAATCAATAATATGAGAGATATGATGCTACAATTACTGCAGCAATAATTGAGTATAACTGAGTAACTTCTCACGTAAGCATCAATAATCAATCTGGTGCTACTATGCAACCACAGCATTATTCTTTGTACTTTTACTACCAGGTAGTTCAAAAGTTTTAACGGTAACACCTCCGCCGTTATTTTTATAGAAAGATAATTTTGTCATTTTCTAACTACGACAATACTTCCGTTGTGGGGTCCACCAATGATTGTGCCATCGTACGAATATTCTCTGTTGAAATGAATATTCCCCGACCAATCAAATATTATATAACCGCTTATTTACTTTGCAAAATTTGTAAATATTACCCACAACTATAACATTATATCAAATCCACACCATAATATTCAAAAATATATTTCGAGAAAATTATTCTTTATTCATAAAAGTTGGGGTCTTACAACCTCCCATTCTTATGAAATTTCGTCCTCGAAATTAGGGTACATACATGGTATGTCGAAGAGATGAGGATACCTTGACTTCATCTCAGATTCTAACTCCCAAGTCATTTCCTCCACATCGTTGTTTTTCCACAAAACATTGACTTGAGGTATAACCTTAGAGCGTAGAACATGATCCTTCTTATCCAAGATTTTAACAGGTAATTCTTCATACGTTAAATCTTCCTCTATCTCTTCTGGTTCTAACTCAATAATGTGGTTTGGGTCTTTCACATATTTACGTAACATAGATATGTGAAAAATGTTATGAACACGAGACATACTTGGCGGTAAGGCGAGTCTATAGGCCACAGTTCCTACTCGCTCAAGAATTAAAAATGGGCCAATGAATCGAGGATTGAGCTTTCCTCTCTTTCCAAATCTCGTAACTCCTTTCCATGGAGCAACACGTAACAACACATGATCCCCAATATCGAATTCTACGTCCTTTCGATGAAGATCAGCACAACTCTTTTGTCGATCTTGTGAAGTTTTATATCGTTATTCGGATCGTTTGAATCTTTTACGTAGTCATACATACCAACTCCGGTCCCAACAATGTTGCTTCACCCACCTCATCCCAGCATACTGGAGAATGACACTTTCTCCCATACAACGCCTCAAATGGAGCCATGCCAATACTTGCTTGATAACGGTTGTTGTAGGAAAACTCCACCAACGGTAAGAACTTGTCCCAACTTCCTTTGAATTCAAGGACACAGAGTCTTAATAGATCTTCATGAATTTGAATAGTCCTCTCCGACTGCTCGTCCGTCTGAGGATGATATGCCGAGCTAAATCGTAAATCCGTCCCCATAGCTTTCTGTAAACTAACCCAAAATCGTGAAGTGAATCTTGAGTCTCGATCAGAAACTATGGATACTGGCATTCCATGCAGTCTTACAATCTCATTTATGTACATACGAGTAAGACGTTCAAGTGTATAAGTTTCTCGTATAGGTAAGAAGTGAGCAGACTTGGTCAATCTATCAACAATGACCCAAATTGCATCTATGCCTTGAGAAACCTTGGGAAGACCAGTAACGAAATCCATGGTAATATGCTCCCACTTCCATTCTGGAATTTCAAGTGGTTTCAATAGACCTTTTGGTACTTGATGCTCCGCCTTGACTCGTTGACAAGTTAAACACCTTGAGATAAACTCCGCTATCTCTCTCTTAATATTGCTCCACCAAAATGTATGTCGAAGATCATGATACATTTTGGTACTCCCGGGATGGATTGCAAACGGTGTGTTGTGCGTCTCTATCATGATTTTATACTTTAAATCAGGGTCGTTAGGAACACAAAGTCTGGAGTTGACTCGAAGTATTGCTTCTTCATCGATTCTTGCTTCCGAAATAACACCTTCTTGTACTTTCTTCCTCATACGTATCAGCTCCAGGTCTGTAGCTTGAGCAGCTTTAACTTTATCAATTAAAGTCGGTTCTACTCGTATATTCACCATCATCACATGGGTCCTTGGAGTCTTTAACTCTATCCCCATCCTTTATAAGTCAAACAAAATGGGCCTTTGTGTTTACAATATTGCCCTCGTACCCGCATATGATCTTCTACTCAATGCGTCAGCTACTACGTTCGCTTTACCAGGATGGTATTGAATGGTATGATCATAATCTTTCAACAGGTCAAGCCAACGTTGTTTCCGCATGTTGAGTTCCTTTTGGGTGAAGAAATATTTGAGGCTTTTATGATCCGTATAGATCTCCACCTTCTCTCCATACAGGTAATGCCTCCAAATCTTAAGTGCGAAGACAACAACTGCCAACTCTAGATCATGAGTAGGATAATTCCTCTCATATTCTTTGAGTTGCCGAGAGGCATATGCTATGACTTTCCCATGTTGCATGAGAACACATCTTAACCCTTTGCTCGAAGCATCACTGTAGATGACAAATCTCTCTGAGCCAGATGGTATAGCCAGAACAGGTGCTGAAATGAGTCTTCCCTTGAGTTCCTGAAAACTCTTCTCATATTCCTCACTCCAACAAAACTTTGTATCTTTTCGAGTCAGCTGAGTTAATGGAGTAGCGATTCGAGAAAATCCTTCCACGAATCTCCGATAATAACAAGCTAAGCCGAGAAAGCTACGTACTTCGATCATTGACTTCTGTTTCTCCCAGCTTTGAATTGCTTCAATCTTTGCTGGGTTAACAGATATTCCATGATTTGATATCACATGCCCAAGAAATGCAACTTCCTCAAGCCAGAAGTCATATTTCTTCAACTTGGCATAAAGCTTGTTTTCATGAAGCTTTTGGAGTATCAGCCTCAAGTGTTGCTCATGATCTTCACGGCTTTTGGAATATATGAGAATGTCATCAATAAAGACAACCACAAAGTGATCCAAATATTCCTTGAATACTCGGTTCATGATATTCATGAAGGCAGCAGGAGCATTAGTCAATCCAAAAGACATGACCAAGAATTCATAATGCCTGTACCGAGTTTTGAAGGCAGTCTTTGGAATATTCTCAATTTTAACCTTCAGCTGATGATATCCAGAACGAAGATCGATCTTTGAAAAGAATTGTGCTCTTTGCAACTGGTCAAACAGGTCATCAATGCGAGGTAACGGATACCTATTCTTGATGGTGACATGGTTCAATTCTAGGTAGTCAATACAAAGTTGCATACTCCCATCTTTCTTCTTCATGAATAGAACAGGAGCAGCCCAAGGAGACGTACTAGGACGAATGTGAGACCCCAGATTTTATGAATAAAGATTTAATTTTCTCAAAATAATTTTTTAATATTATGGTGTTGATTTGATGTAATGTTATAGTTGTGGGTAATATTTACAAATTTTGCAAAGTAAGCAAGTAGTTGTATAATATTCGATTGGTCGGGGAATATTCTTTTTATCGGGGAATATCCATATGACGGTACAATCATTGGTGGACCCCGCAACGGAATTATTGTCGGATTGAGAAAACGACAAAAATATTTTATGAAAATAATGGCGGAAGTTTTACCGTTAATACTGTTGAACTATTCGGTAGTAAAAGTACAGTAATACGTGTGGTTGCATAGTAGCACATGTTATTGATTATTGATGCTTATGTGATAAGTCACTCAGTTTTGTTTTATTGGTATTATTAATGTAATAAAAGCAGTAATTCTTTTTTATAAAGTTATTCTATAAATAGAATATATTATATTCTATTATGCATAGTGTGTTGCATAGTATTTTGCATAGTAAAATCTTTTTATATAAAAATGTAATACTTTTATAAAGTTATTCTATAAATAGAATATATTATATTTTATTATGCATAGTGTTGCATAGTGTTTGCATAGTATTTTGCATAGTAAAATATTTTTATATAATACAAAATACTTTTATAAAGTTATTTATTTTATTAGACAATAATTAGAATCTATTATATTTTATTATGCATAGTGTTTGCATAGTGCTTGCATAGTGTTTGCATAGTAAAATCTTTTATAAAGTTATTCGTTTTATTAGATTATAATATTTAACAGATTTTTCTTTAAATATGGACCGTCAGATTAAAGTAAATCAATTTGTGACAGTGTTTAAAAATGGCATATGAAAATGCTGAGATAAGAAATGAAGCACATGAGATTGTTGAGTTAGCTAAACCAAAAGGTAACGAGCAACAACACGATAAAAATCATACCGGTGGCAACGGCCATCGGAACAATGATAACCATTGTGGGGGAAATTATCATGCCAAGAATGGTAACCACTTCGGTGGTAATCATGGCCAAGATAACAGAAGTGGAACTTTCAAGAAGAGAAGGTCATTTAGCTCAATTTTGTCGTATAGTGAAGTCAAGACCAGCTGGAACGGTGGCACCAAAGGCGGATACGAACAAAACAAAGTCGATGGTTTCAGGGAGAGCATTTTTTGTGACTTCTCAAAAAGCGAGTGACCCGAACGAAGTTAGCACGGGTTAGTTAATTATAAATTCTTGCGAAGTCTATACCTTATTAGATACCGGTTCTACCCATTCTTTTATCTCTATTGCTTGTGCTCAATGTTTAAATTTGACTTCGGAGAAATTAGACTTTGACTTATTGGTTGAAACTTCGATAGTAGAAACCTTAGTTACCTCCACTGTTTATAAATCTTGTTGATTCAAATCGACACTTTCACGTTACTTGTCGATCTTATCTCTTCGAAAATACTTGCCTTTGATGCGATTTTAGGAATCTATTGGTTAACTACCCATCATGTTTTTCATAAGGTTGTTAGCTTTCATATTCCTAACCAACCTATTATACGAATTCAAGCAACCAAACCACTAAAGTCAACCATTGTCATATCAAGCCATAAATAAAGAGCCCCGGTCCTTTCGTTGTTGACTTTCTTGTGTGGAATGCACCAAAGCCAGACTTTCTATAGGCGATGTCGTGAATGACGATGGCAAGTTGATAGGTATCAATGTGACGTACTATCCAAGTCTTGGATGAGGGTCACAGTTTTGAATGATATTTCTATTGTTAATAAATTTCCTGACGTATTCTTGAAGACTTCTTAGCCTACTCCTAGAGCGTGAAATCGAATTTTGTATTGACCCCAGTACAAAACCCATTTCTTAAACCCTCAAATATTTTCTTCACCTAAAATGAACGTGTAATGTGCCAAAGACGTTGGCTCGAGCTGTTGAAGATTACGACCGTACCATTCAATATCATCGTGGGAAAAATGAACGTGGTAGCTGACGCGTTGAGTAGAAGATCGTATGCGTTTACGAGTGTGATGTTGTTAACACAAAGACCCATTTCGTATAACTTACAAATGATGGAGATAGAGTTAAAGACTCTAGGGACCCATGTGAAGATAAAAAATATACGATTAGAATAGACTTGAATCGATAAAGTAAAAGCTGCTCAAGCTACATACTCAGAGCTGATAAATGTGAAGAAGAAGGTTCAAGAGGGCGTTATTCTAGAAGCAAGAATCGATGAAGAGAGGAAATCTCAACCCTCGATTTTATTGGCCCATTTGAAATCCTTGATTGAGTAGGAACTGTGGCCTATAGACTCGTTTTACCGCCAAGTATGTCGCGTGTTCATAACGTTTTTTTCACGTATCGATGTTATATAAATATGTGGACGACCCGAACCACATTATTGAATTAAAACTAGACGAGATAACAAAAGATTTAACGTATGAGGAGCTACGTGTTAAAATCTTGGATAAGAAGAATCGTATTCAACACTCAAAGGTTTTACCTCAAAAGTTAGAATCTGAAATGAAGTCAAGGTATCCTCACCTGTTCGGCATACCAGGTACGTACGTAAATTTCGAGGGCAAAATTTCATAAGGAGGGGAGATTGTGAGACCCTAGATTTTATGAATAAAGATTTAATATTCTTGAAATAATTTTTTAATATTATGGTGTTGATTTGATGTAATGTTATAGTTGTGGGTAATATTTATAAATTTTGCAAAGTAAGCAAGTGATTGTATAATATTCGATTGGTCGGGGAATATTCTTTTTGTCAGGGAATATCCATATGACGGTACAATCATTGGTGGGACCCTGCAACGGAATTATTGTGGGATTGAGAAAACGACAAAAATATTTTATGAAAATAACGGCGATAGTTTTACCGTTAATACTATTGAACTACTCGGTAGTAAAAGTACAGTAATACGTGTGGTTGCATAGTAGCACACGGTATTGATTATTGATGCTTATGTGATAAGTCACTCAGTTTTGTTTTATTGGTATTATTAATGTAATAAAACATAATACTTTTATAAAGTTATTCTATAAATATAATATATTATATTCTATTACATATAGTATGCGCATAGTGTTTTTGCATAGTAAAATCTTTTTATATAAAGCAGAATACTTTTATAAAGTTATTCTATAAATAGAATATATTATATTTTATTATGCATGGTGTTGCATCTTTGTTTTGCATAGTAAAATATTTTATATAAAACAAAATACTTTTATAAAGTTATTTGTTTTATTAGACAATAATTAGAATATATTATATTTTATTATGTATAGTGTTTGCATAGTGCACTGTATAGTATTTGCATAGTAAAATCTTTTATAAAGTTATTCGTTTTATTAGATTATAATATTTAAAAGATTTTGCTTTAAATATGGACCGTCGATTAAAGTAAATCAATACGGACCGTTCATGAGTTAGTTCTTATGCGATCCATTTTTTATAAATAGAAGCTCATTCATTCATTATTTCTTACTTAATTCACTTTGAAACTCTAGAGAGATAAACTATAGAGAGAAAGAAGAAAAAGTATTCGCTACTTCACTACTCATATATCCGGTTATCTTCTTCTTCTTAAGGTAGGGAATATTATTTGTTGTACTACTCGTAAGGGGTGTTATTCTTTTGTATTCATGAAGAGAACTTATGTTATTCCATTCTTTATTATTGTGTTGAAATAACTTTGTATCTGCTGGGCTACCCTATACTTGGTGACATTCTTCTATTATTCCGTCTTTCTTTATTACATTTGGAATATCACATGCATGCGTTTTTTGTGGGACTGAATAAAATCTTTATTATTACATTGGAATATATCACATTTGTGCGTTTTTATTTGGGACACGGTTAAAATCTTTATTATTATTCTATTGGAATATATCACATACATGCGTTTTGTGGGACTGATTAAAATCCTTATTAGTATTATGTTGGACTAACCTGTCTATGCGAAGTACCGCATTCATGGTGATTTCTATTATTATTCCATTCTTTATTATTCTGTTGGAACATCCTGTCGCTGCGAATTTCGCCTGACCTGGTTCCATTATTTAGTATTCTGTTGGAATAACCTGTCTATACGAAGTACCGCATGCATGGTAATTTCTTTTGTTATTCCATTCTTTATTATACTCAGTTGGTTAAAGTTTTGACTTTTATACTCCATGAAATTAGTGGAATATCCTTAATATTTGCGCTTCATCTAGTATCTTTTCATGGAAATATTCTACTGAGCATTCTTGAATTTTACTCTATAAAGCAGTATCATGTTGACAATTTGGATGTTATTAGTTCCTGAATAAATTAATTCTTGAACTTGTTTTATGGAATTCTTATATCATTGTCATTATCCTCATGTTTATATTTTTTTTAAAGTCATCTGTGGCCTGTAGTGTATAGATGGACTTGGTATGATTATGAACAGGGATTATTCGGTATAATCATGACCGTAATGTTACAAATGATGTGGAAAAAGTCCTCATTGGCCCGTAGTGCATTGATGGACAGTTTTTGGTATGATTATGGCTATGGATTCTCTTTGGGCGTAGTGCAAAGATGAATTGTTTTATGGCATGATCAGGACCATTGATGAAAATATGATTATCTTTAGCCGTAGTGCATGGATAATTCATGGTCGTGATAATAAAGAATATCCTTGGCCGTAGTGCAGGGGTGATTCGATGATGTGGATTATTTATTGTTTGAGTCCAAATGATAGAAGTGATGAAAACCTTTTAAATCATAAAAGATAGTAGATTTTATTCTCTACTTGACTCTTCTAATGGATTGATTCTTCCGCTGCAGTTAAACTTGATAGTTATTATATTTTATCAGTTTAACACTATTGAAGGCTAACAATAAATTATTCTGCATTATCTTAGTCATAATATTTCTTCTTTGGGCTAGTTGGGCTCACCTTTCTTTCCTTTGTTCTCTTGAGGAAATGAGAGCGTAAATGTGTGACTAGTGGGAGAAAGCAGTGATGGTCCTAGATGGTGCATTAGTAGTCCTCACTATTTTGTGAAATAGTGTGATAATAATTGTAATGAGGACTCCTTTTGAGTTTGTATACTCTCTAGTAGACAATATTTGTATTCAAACTCACGGTTTATGTTTTTGTCGTATTGTGTACAGTAGTTATATTTTAAGTTGTATTTGAATTCTGTACTATGTATCTGGCGACTCAAGATGGGTGATGTATACCTAATTTTGGGGGCGTAACAGTTGGTATCAAAGCTTAGGGATATGATCCCTGGCTAAGATGTGAGACAAGAACTAGGAGGGGAGAGACGGGGAATTCATTCGCTAGTATGACCTACCTAAGTTTATTTGATATTTAATTGGTTGGTCAGAGTATATGGATAATGTGTTACCTGTCAATTAACCCTTGTTTTGTGACAGTGTTTAAAAATGGCATATGAAAATGCTGAGATAAGAAATGAAGCACATGAGATTGTTGAGTTAGCTCAACCAAAAGGTAACGAGCAACAACACGATAAAAATCATACTGGTGGCAACGACCATCGGAACAATGATAACCATTGTGGGGGAAATTATCATGCCAAGAATGGTAACCACTTCGGTGGTAATCATTGCCAAGATAACAGAAGTGGAACTTTCAAGAAGAGAAGGTCATTTAGCTCAATTTTGTCGTATAGTGAAGTCATGACCAGCTGGAACGGTGGCACCAAAGGCGGATACGAACAAAACAAAGTCGGTGGTTTCAGGGAGAGCATTTTTCGTGACTTCTCAAAAAGCGAGTGACCCGAACGAAGTTAGCACCGGTTAGTTAATTATAAATTCTTGCGAAGTCTATACCTTATTAGATACCGGTTCTACCCATTCTTTTATCTCTATTGCTTGTGATCAACGTTTAAATTTGACTTCGGAGAAATTAGACTTTGACCTATTGGTTGAAACTTCGATAGTAGAAACCTTAGTTACCTCCACTGTTTATAAATCTTGTTGATTCAAATCGACACTTTCACGTTACTTGTCGATCTTATCTCTTCGAAAATACTTGCCTTTGATGCGATTTTAGGAATCTATTGGTTAACTACCCATCATGTTTTTCATAAGGTTGTTAGCTTTCATATTCCTCACCAACCTATTATGCGAATTCAAGCAACCAAACCACTAAAGTCAACCATTGTCATATCAAGCCATAAATAAAGAGCCCCGGTCCTTTCGTTGTTGACTTTCTTGTGTGGAATGCACCAAAGCCAGACTTTCTATAGGCGATGTCGTGAATGACGATGGCAAGTTGATAGGTATCAATGTGACGTACTATCCAAGTCTTGGATGAGGGTCACAGTTTTGAATGATATTTCTATTGTTAATAAATTTCCTGACGTATTCTTGAAGACTCTTCTTAGCCTACTCCTAGAGCGTGAAATCGAATTTTGTATTGACCCCAGTACAAAACCCATTTCTTAAACCCTCAAATATTTTCTTCACCTAAAATGAACGTGTAATGTGCCAAAGAGCGTTGGCTCATTTGTTGAAGATTACGACCGTACCATTCAATATCATCGTGGGAAAAATGAGCGTGGTAGGACGGCGTTGAGTAGAAGAGAAGATCGTATGCGTTCTGAGTGTGATGTTGTTAACATAAAGACCCATTTCGTATAACTTACAAATGATGGAGATAAAGTTAAAGACTCTAGGGACCCATGTGAAGATAAAAAATATACGATTAGAATAGACTTGAATCGATAAAGTTAAAGCTGCTCAAGCTACATACTCAGAGCTGATAAATGTGAAGAAGAAGGTTCAAGAGGGCGTTATTCTAGAAGCAAGAATCGATGAAGAGAGGAAATCTCAACCCTCGATTTTATTGGCCCATTTGAAATCCTTGATTGAGTAGGAACTGTGGCCTATAGACTCGTTTTACCGCCAAGTATGTCGCGTGTTCATAACGTTTTTTTCAAGTATCTATGTTATGTAAATATGTGGACGACCCGAACCACATTATTGAATTAAAACTAGACGAGATAACAAAAGATTTAACGTATGAGGAGCTACGTGTTAAAATCTTGGATAAGAAGAATCGTATTCAACACTCAAAGGTTTTACCTCAAGAGTTAGAATGCACGAAATGAAGTCAAGGTATCCTCACCATTGCTCAAAGATACCAGCACGTCACGTAAATTTCGAGGGCAAAATTTCATAAGGAGGGGAGATTGTGAGACCTGTGATAACAAGGATTTGAATAATCAAAATTTTTCTGAATAAAATTTTTTTTTTTTTTTTATTTAATATTAGCTTTATTAATAGTGTCTTTGAGAATTAGTGAGACAAGTCTAGAAATTAGTCGATTTGTGTATTGGTGAGAAAATAGAAGTAAAGTTGAGCTTAATGACTTTAGAAACCTAACCTAATTTTAGGATAGGGATTGGTAGAAAATACAATTAAAATAATTGTATTGTTGATTATAATGTTTAATTTGTATAGAAATGTTGATCGATAATTGATCGGATAAGGTTTAATATTAATAAACCTTAATAAAGGGATTTAAAACCTAATCTTAAATTTAGAAAATAAAATATACGATTAAAAACCCTAATTATGCGTTAAGGAACCCTAATTTCAAAACCAGGAATTGTAAACCCTAATTAGGCAACCCTAATTTTTATTAGCATGCCTAAAGTGTTTGTTAAACTTCAATATGATTAGAAAGCTCTAATTATATTTTTGTATATTAATTTTCTATTTAGAAAACCTAATTGCATTTTAGGAATTTTATTTTCTAATTCCTAAACCCTAAATTTGAAAATTGTGGGAGCTAGAAATTTTAAAACCTAAAGGGTACAAAACCTAAACCCTAGATTGTCCAAACCCTAAACCCTAAGGGTTTCATCTAATGCAAAAATCTAGAAATTTAAGGAAATGACCAAAATGCCCTTTATGGGATTTTTTTAAAGTTAACTTGCAAAATTGTCCAACAACTTTATTAGGTCACCAACTCTCTTGACTTTGCAACATAAAATCTCAGAAATCACTTGGCAAAAAATCGTCGAGGATCGTGAAAGCAACATCAAGCATTATATATAAGTTTAGAGAGAAAAAAGTCCATAACTTAGACATTTTGTAAACTTAGCTCTCACCAACTCTTTCCCATACAAGACCTCAAGAAAATTAGAAGTATATCAGGTCCTAAATTTAGTCCATAGATCGACCCGATATGATTTGAGGATTAAGATCAAGAATCGAAGCTAAAAAAAGGTATAACCAAGTTTTTAATTTTTGATCTTGTATGCTTGAAACATTTTGTGTTTTTGTGTTTAGAAAATTGCTATTGGATGTTATATGAAGATCTATGATGATCTATCATGAATCCATAGCATTAAAGTGCCTTAAAATAATTTTTTTCAAAAGCTGTTCTTGAGAAAAAAAAATTAGGTAATACGTGAGGAATGTCGGTCGCTTTAAATCCTTGTGTGTTTGTTGTTTTAGTTGTTTTAAAGTTTTAATCGATAGCTTTTGCTATGTTGTCTTTCATATCCAAGTGGTAGATTAGAAATTGAATGGCTATATTAGGAGTTATTAGCAATTCAAAACCCGTTGGCCAGGGATTAATGAAAGCAAAATCTGGGCAAGCCCGAACTTGGCTACGTCGGTGACAACTTTTGTGTTCTTAGATCATCGGTCGATTGTAGCTTTTGTTGTTGTTAATTGGTAGATATTGTATCTAGTAGTGTGGGATATAGATCTGGGTTCATAGAGGCTTATAACTTCTTTGGATTGCTCGAGAAAATTTGGTGAAGTAGGCGTCTCAATGATTTTGAAAATCTGGGTAAAACCAGTGCACGGGCAGCAAGGTATCGACATACTTTGGTGAGTGTCTTGTAGGTTGATTATGTTGATGATAACTTTGAGTTTATATTTTAGTAATGTACCTTGACACTAGTAATATAACTTTGAGCCATCAAACGACTTAAACTAAGACGAACAAGCTTAAATTGAGCTTGAATATGGCGACTCGAGAGCTGCTCGTGCCCGAGAAAATTCCGAGTCACGTTATCGGTGATTTTAGGGGCTTGAATCTTGATGGTGTTGAGTGATATCACCTTGATTGTTGTTGATTCTTGTAGTGTTACATAAACCTACAAGATCGTGTAAAAATTTCGAAGCTGTTTGGATCGAGAATGGCAAGCGATTGACGATGACGAAGTGAGCTAAATTTGTCGGTGTTCTTGAGCCAAGAACACCAACAATGACGCTGACGCGTGTCGTTAAAGGGATTTTAGCGACGGAATAATTAATTTTATTTTACGAATATTAGGAAATTAATAAAAATTAGAAATAAATTCTAAAATTACCAAAAATGATTTTAAAAATTATTTTAAATTATGAAAAATAATTTACGACCAATTGGAATATTTTTCTTTAATATTTATAATTATTTAAATATTAAAGGTATTTAATTTATTTAATTAGTGTATTAAATAAATTAGAGAAAAGTGATTTAATATTATGAAAAATCATTTTAAATAAGAAAAATGTATTTAAAAATATTTTGAGTTATAAAATGTAACTTTTAATATTTTTGGTGAATTTTCATTAATAATTTAATATTAATGATATTAGATTTATTTGATTATTAATTAAATAAATAAGATAAAAATAATTTAAATGATTTAAAAATCATTTTAATTGAGAATAAAGTGTTAGAAAATATTTTAAATTATAAAATATAATTTTCAATATTTTGGAGAATTTTCATTAATAAATTAATATTAATGATATTTGATTTATTTAATTATGATATTAAATAAATGAATTAAAAATGATTTTATTGATTTAAAAATCATTTAACAATGAGAAAAATAGTTTAAAAATATTTTAAGTTATAAATTATGACTTTTAATATTTAGATAATAATTTCATTAATATTTATATATTAATGGTGGTGATTTAAAAATGATTTTAATTACTTTAAAAATCATTTAAGTGGAATATTGTTGATTTAAAAATATTTTAAGTTATTGATAATAACTTTAATATTTTGACAAGTATATTATTGATATTTAAATATTTTTAGATATTAATAATGATAAGATTAATTGAGAATTAAATCATTTAAAAATGATTAGATGTTTAAAAAATTATTATAAATTATAATAATTGCTTGATAAATATTAAAAGCTTAGAAAATATTATAATTGATAATTGAGTTATCTAAATTAATATTGAAGCTTAGAGACCAAGTTTAATGGACAATCAATGTGTTAATTGTCGGATAGGGTGATCAGAACAGAGAATGAATAGAAGTCAACGGACTAATATAGTTAGATTTGTTATGTGTTTATATAGGTTATAAACAACTTGATGTGACTATGTGGTAATGTACTAGGAGAAGTTTGGTTGTGAACTACGATTGTTACGTGTTATGAATAATTGTGCTAATTGTAAGGCCAGATATTATTGATTATAGGTCTTTGAAAGCAGAATAAGTATTTTTTGTGTATTGTAATCGGTGGAAGAGGCAAGTTCCTAACTTTCGACCTTGAGTTATTTCATTCAAATTACTATTGGTGGATAATTATTGCTAATTATACCCACGTCCGAGATTTATTGTTGAAATTAAATTATTGAATTAGAATATATATATATTAGTTGAATTCTTGTTGTTGGATATTCATATATGTAGAAGTTAGAAATTGATTGATCTGAGATAATTCTTGTTTATTGTCAAATTATCTTTGAGAAATGTCTTAGCTAATTATTACAGCTGAGCGAATATTAGTTAGAACTTGATAAGTTCGAGAAGAGAATTCAATTATTATTGAGAGATCGATGCCAATTATTTGGCTAAGATCGAGAAGTAAATAAATTTGAAATCACGGTATTTCGTTGTTAAATCAAAATCTTGATTACGAAATGAGGAAGAACAACCTTTTATAAAAGGGAATATCATTAAATCGTATATTCGATCATTCTTGTGACTTAAATATTATGCATAATATAGGGTATAATAAAGTGATCACTTGTTATACTTGCGAGAGGGTATGATTTAATCTTTACGGTTATCGATACACTGGGTATATCAAAGTATAACTTTGATAGTTACTCGAGAAGAAGTTCAAGATCGATGGATCATTTCGGTATAAATCTGGAAAACATTCCACTTTGATATTTAAGTAGAATTGATTCTTGATTATTCATTAGAATATCGTAGAAACTTTGAAAGCGTTGTACTCTTTCATCATTACATTATTATGTTGATTAAAAAGCGAGAAGACTTGTTATTGAATAACGATTTGTTGACTATTTCAAAGTTCCCGAACTTTGGTTTCATTCTATCAAAATAGATAGTACGGTGATTTGAATACTTATACATTTATTGTATGTATGTATTAACTTGAGGGCAAATTTGTTGCTCACCCTTGCTAAATAAAACATTTCGATTTAGGGACGAAGTTGCGAGGAGAGTCTTTGTGAAAGCGAGAACAAAAGCAAAAGCGTAGTTATAAATTAGTTATGATTAAACATATTTATATATGTTGTATTGTAAACCCCTTTTTGTATATCTAAAGGGTATGTTTGTAATATTAAGGTTAGAGAACTTTGGGTAATGTATTATTAAACTACGATAAAAACTTACATGAAGTTACTATATATATATATTATGGGTAGTTAAATGTTATTTATATTTGGATCGTGAACACCAAACTCAAAAGTCGGGTAACGGATTTGGGGTGTCACGAGTTTGTATCAGTATCGAGTGGGTTATAAACCTTAAGTGGGGTGGGGAAAAACCCTAGGATTATAACCAAAAGCGAGATAGAGAATACTCAAATAGAGTACTAAGTGAGAGATTGCCAAAGTCTGCGATAGTGAAAAAAGTGGACACATAGTGTGAGAAGTTTGTCTTGGTGAAGTACTAATCAAGTGGTTTAAAGCTGATTGTAGGATATGCGGAAAAGGCGAAATGAGTGCGGAGATGCTAGTGGGCTGTTGTTGCACGAGTGCCGATGGCCAGGTGTGCCAGTACAAAATGAGTCGGTTGAAGAAGTTGGGAAAGATGAACCAATGGTTAATCTTGGGAGTGATCATGGCGATTATCTGAGATGTATCTAAGTGGTGATGAGGGGCGAGTGCAGGCGAGTTAAGGTGGGGCGAAGAATAAGATCAAGGTTGGTGAACAAGATCGATTATCTGTGGAAGTCCGGGAACTCGAAGCAAGGTATTTCTCTTGGAGGAGTTGTGGAAGGCGGAGGCGGGCATTACGTGAAATATACTGAAGAAGCGGAATGAGCTGAAAGCGCAGTGAGAAGAAAGATGAAAGGTGAAGGTAGAGGATAAATCTGAAGGAACCCGACCAAAAAAAAGAAGAAGAAAAGGAAGAAGAGGAACAAAAGGCAATGACAACTCTGGAAATTCAAACCGAAGAAGAAGCAAGCTTGTATCAAGTGTGGAAAGACTCGCATTTGGAGAATGCATGATGTGGAAGAATGTATGCTTATTTATAGCGGGGAAGGACATATTTCTGCATTGTCCTAAGCCAAATTTGAGAAATGTTTTTCATGTGGGCAAGCAGAGACGCGGATTTAACAAGTGTCCCGAGCAAGAAGAAATTTGGAGAAAGCGGTGGACTTTAGATAACTTAGATATAAGTTATAATATCTTTTAGTAGAAGCTTTTGATATTAAGCGTTGTAATATAGAAACGATGTGTGAACATATGTAAATATATGTTTTATGAATAAAATCTTTATTTTCTATATGAATATAAGATTAAGATAAATTTGTGAGTTCTTAAAACTCATACTTATGATAAATTAATGACTCATAATTATATGAAATGCTTTGAACCCCTCGTGAATGGGCCTTGAAAGGTGCGACTAGGATAAGTTCATACACTAATATAATTGTGGCAAGTTAATGAACTCATAAGTGTAGTAAGTTTGATGAAGCTGAAAATGGTAATTTGAAAATGGAGAATGTCGACTTTTGTGTAAAGTTGGAGAATTGCAACTTTTGTAAAGTTGTGAGCGTTAATCTAAAATATTTTACGAGGATATTAAAATGTGTTAGAGTCTTATATAAGTACTATGTCTTTATTTGAATAAATATGCGATTAAATGAGAACTATGTGTTGAATTCTTATTGTGTTAAGAATTTGTGTATAGAAAGTGTATTAATATAAGATTTTTATTTAAATCGGATCATGCACTTTAAGCGACAGAATCGGAACCAAAAGAAAGCAATCTGTAAATAATGAAGGAGGTCAGCGGACTGATCACGAATTTTGTGGATATCTTTGGCCCAAGCTATGGAAAATAGGGCTCGGCTAGGGAAGAGTAAAGAATCGGCCGGTAAGCCAGTTGGCTAATTTCAAGGATTTTAAAGCGGTGGGACCGCGAATTCAAGGGACTCTGGATCAATGAAGCCCAAACTTGGGTGAAAAAGAAATGGAGAAAGCGTTTGTGATTGCGGCGTGTGGCGGAAGAGCAAAAGGCGACTTTTGCGACTTATCTAATGAAGGAGAAGCCAATTATTGGTGGGAGGCAGAATCAAGCGAGAAGTGATGCAGTGATAGTAGCATGGACAGTTAAGGAGTTGTTCTTTGAGAATTACTTCTCATAGAAAGTATCTGAGCTTCGGATGGAAGTTAAGTTCTTGGAACTTAAGCGAGGAGAATATATACATTTGAGTATCTTGCTAAATTCAGCGAATTGTACGATTTGCACCTCATCGGTGGATCTGAGCGAGAAAAGCAAGAAGATTCGAGAGCAATTTGAAAAGGGAATATTCAACAAGGTAAGCGGTATTGCGGATCAACACGTTTGCGGCTCTCTTTGGAGAAAGCGTTAATTCTTTGAAGGAGAGCGAGGTGCATCTCGTTTTTATCGGGAAAAGAAGAAGAAGACCAATGAGGGTGGAAGCGGCGGTGGCGATAACCCAAACAAGAGGAAGTGGGCGAGAATACCCAATCGGGTAGAAAAAGCTGAAGGGAATAGGAAAGGGCGAGAACCATGCTCGAATTGTGGAAAGAACCATGTATTTGGTGTTTATGCGAAGAAGAAGGGGTTTGTTATAGCTGCGGACAAGAGGGCCACATGTCACCCAATTGTCCTGACCCAAAGAAGATCTGAGGTTGTTTTGCTGTGGATGGTGACCATCAGTAGTGAAGCATCAAGAGAAATCTTTGAGAAGGAAAGTGCGATAAGGGACCCGTAGTGGAACATTGGCAATCAGAGGACTACCTGACCGGGAAGATCAACAGCCGTACATTTAACATGGCGGTATTTGGAAGCGATGGCTACTCGGAGGTGGTGGCGAATGTGATTTCGTTTAGAAATTTAATTCTGTGAGTAATATTAGTTTGATATGGTGAGAATTGTTTTCTTTTATAGATTCAAGTCTGAAGTTAGAAATTAAGACACAATTTAATATTGTGTTGATAAAAATGAATTGATGATACAACTTTAAAAGATTGTAGAGAATAAGAAAGCGGTGATTAGGGCGGAATCCTTTTAAGGAGGGTGAATGTGATACTTGGGATTTGAATAATCAAAATTTTCTGAATAAATTTTTTTTTTTTTATTTAATATTAATAGCTTATTAATAGTGTCTTTGAGAATTAGTGAGACAAGTCTAGAAATTAGTCAATTTGTGTATTGGTGAGAAAATA
Organism: Panax ginseng; assembly: GCA_020205605.1. Lineage (NCBI taxonomy): Eukaryota > Viridiplantae > Streptophyta > Magnoliopsida > Apiales > Araliaceae > Panax > Panax ginseng. The sequence continues at coordinate 49,706,622 of CM035140.1, forward strand.
GAAGTAAAGTTGAGCTTAATGACTTTAGAAACCCTAACCTAATTTTTGGATAGGGATTAGGTAGAAAATACAATTAAAATAATTGTATTGTTGATTATGTGTTTGATTGTGTGTATAGAAATGTTGATCGATAATTGATCGGATAAGGTTTAATATTAATAAACCTTAATAAAGGGATTTAAAACCTAATCTTAAATTTAGAAAATAAAATATACGATTTAAAACCCCTAATTATGCGTTAAGGAACCCTAATTTAAAAAGCAGGAATTGTAAACCCTAATTAGGCAACCCTAATTTTTATTAGCATGCCTAAAGTGTTTGTTAAACTTCAATATGATTAGAAAGCTCTAATTATATTTTTGTATATTAATTTTCTATTTAGAAAACCTAATTGCATTTTAGGAATTTTATTTTCTAATTCCTAAACCCTAAATTTGAAAATTGTGGGAGCTAGAAATTTTAAAACCTAAAAAGGGTACAAAACCTAAACCCTAGATTGTCCAAACCCTAAACCCTAAGGGTTTCATCTAATGCAAAAATCTAGAAATTTAAGGAAATGACCAAAATGCCCTTTATAGGATTTTTTAAAGTTAACTTGCAAAATTGTCAACAACAACTTTATTAGGTCACCAACTCTCTTGACTTTGCAACATAAAATCTAGAAATCAACGGCAAAAAATCGTCGAGGATCGATGAAAGCAACATCAAGCATTATATATAAGTTTAGAGAGAAAAAGTCCATAACTTAGACATTTTGTAAACTTAGCTCTCACCAACTCTTTCCCATACAAGACCTCCAAGAAAATTAGAAGTATATCGGTCCTAAATTTAGTCCATAGATCAACCGATATGATTTGAGGATTAAGATCAAGAATCGAAGCTAAAAAGGTATAACCAAGTTTTTAATTTTTGATCTTGTATGCTTGAAACATTTTGTGTTTTTGTGTTTAGAAAATTGCTATTGGATGTTATATGAAGATCTATGATGATCTATCATGAATCCATAGCATTAAAGTGCCTTAAAATAATTTTTTTCAAAAGCTGTTCTTGAAAAAAAATTAGGTATACGACAAGGAATGTCGGTCGCTTTAAATCCTTGTGTGTTTGTTGTTTTAGTTGTTTTAAAGTTTTAATCGATAGCTTTGCTATGTTGTCTTTCATATCCAAGTGGTAGATTAGAAATTGAATGGCTATATTAGGAGTTATTAGCAATTCAAAACCGTTGGCCAAGGATTAATGAAGCAAAATCTGGGCAAGCCAGAACTTGGCTCGTCGTGACAACTTTGTGTTCTTAGATCATCGATTCGGTGTAGCTTTTGTTGTTGTTAATTGGTAGATATTGTATCTAGTAGTGTGGGATATAGATCTGGGTTCATAGAAGGCTTATAACTTCTTTGGATTGCTCGAGAAAATTTGGTGAAAGTAAGGCGTCTCAAAATGATTTTGAAAATCTGGGTAAAACCAAGTACAGGCAGCAATTTATCGACATACTTTGGTAGTGTCTTTGTAGGTTGATTATGTTGATGATAACTTTGAGTTTATATTTTAGTAATGTACCTTGACACTAGTAATATAACTTTGAGCCATCAAACGACTTAAACTAAGACGAACACATAAGCTTAAATTGAGCTTGAATATGGCGACTCGAAGCTGCTCATGCGAGAAAATTCCGAGTCACGTTGTCGGTGATTTTAGGGGCTTGAATCTTGATGGTGTTGAGTGATATCACCTTGATTGTTGTTGATTCTTGTAGTGTTACATAAACCTACAAGATCGTGCTTAAAATTTTCGAAGCTATTTGGATCGAGAAGAATGGCGAATTGCGATTGACGATGACCGTGAGCTAAATTTGTCGGTGTTCTTGAGCCAAGAACACCAAATGATGACTTTTTAATGTCGTTAAAGGGATTTAATGACGGAATAATTAATTTTATTTTACGAATATTAGGAAATTAATAAAAATTAGAAATAAATTCTAAAATTACCAAAAATGATTTTAAAAATTATTTTAAATTATGAAAAATAATTTACGACCAATTGGAATATTTTTCTTTAATATTTATAATTATTTAAATATTAAAGGTATTTAATTTATTTAATTAGTGTATTAAATAAATTAGAGAAAAGTGATTTAATATTATGAAAAATCATTTTAAATAAGAAAAATGTATTTAAAAAAATATTTTGAGTTATAAAATGTAACTTTTAATATTTTTGGTGAATTTTCATTAATAATTTAATATTAATGATATTAGATTTATTTGATTATTAATTAAATAAATAAGATAAAAATAATTTAAATGATTTAAAAATCATTTTAATTGAGAATAAAGTGTTAGAAAATATTTTAAATTATAAAATATAATTTTCAATATTTTTGGAGAATTTTCATTAATAAATTAATATTAATGATATTTGATTTATTTAATTATGATATTAAATAAATGAATTAAAAATGATTTTATTGATTTAAAAATCATTTAACAATGAGAAAAATAGTTTTAAAATATTTTAAGTTATAAATTATGACTTTTAATATTTAGATAATAATTTCATTAATATTTATATATTAATGGTGGTGATTTAAAAATGATTTTAATTACTTTAAAAATCATTTAAGTGGAATATTGTTGATTTAAAAATATTTTAAGTTATTGATAATAACTTTAATATTTTGACAAGTATATTATTGATATTTAAATATTTTTAGATATTAATAATGATAAGATTAATTGAGAATTAAATCATTTAAAAATGATTTAGATGTTTAAAAATTATTATAAATTATAATAATTGCTTGATAAATATTAAAAGCTTAGAAAAATATTATAATTGATAATTGAGTTATCTAAATTAATATTGAAGCTTAGAGACCAAGTTTAATGGACAATCAATGTGTTAATTGTCGGATAGGGTGATCGAGAACAGAGAATGGATAGAAGTCAACGGACTAATATAGTTAGATTTGTTATGTGTTTATATAGGTTATAAACAACGATGTGACTATATGGTAATGTGCCTAGGAGAAGTTTGTTGTGAACTACGGTGTTACGTGTTATGAATAATTGTCTGCTAATTGTAAAGGCCAGATATTATTGATTATAGGTCTTTGAAAGCGAATAAGTATTTTGTGTAGTTGTAATCGGTGGAAGAGGCAAGTTTCTAACTCGACCTTGAGTTATTTCATTCAAATTACTATTGGTGGATAATTATTGCTAATTATGCCACGTCCGGGATTTATTGTTGAAATTAAATTATTGAATTAGAATATATATATATTCGTTGAATTCTTGTTGTTGGATATTCATATATGTAGAAGTTAGAATTGTGATCTGAGATAATTCTTGTTTATTGTCAAATTATCTTTGAGAAATGTCTTAGCTAATTATTACGGCTGAGCGAATATTAGTTAGAACTTGATAAGTTCGAGAAGAGAATTCAATTATTATTGAGAGATCGATGCCAATTATTTCGCTAAGATCGAGAAGTAAATAAATTTGAAATCACGGTATTTCGTTGTTAAATCAAAATCTTGATTAAGAGGCGAGAAGAACAACCTTTTAAAAAGGAATATCATTAAATCGTATATTCGATCATTCTTGTGACTTAAATATTATGCATAATATAGGGTATAATAAAATTTGATCACTTGTTATACTTGCGAGAGGGTATGATTTAATCTTTACGGTTATCGATACACTGGGTATATCAAAGTATAACTTTGATAGTTACTCGAGAAAGAAGTTCAAGATCGATGGATCATTTCGATTATAAATCTGGAAAACAATCCACTTTGATATTAAGTAGAATTGATTCTTGATTATTCATTGAATATCGTAGAAACTTTGAAAGCGTTGTACTCTTTCATCATTGAATTATTATGTTGATTAAAAGCGAGAAGACTTGTTATTGAATAACGATTTGTTCGACTATTTCAAAGTTCCCGAACTTTGGTTTCATTCTATCAAAATAGATGATACGGTGATTTGAATACTTATACATTTATTGTATGTATTAACTTTGAGGGCAAATTTGTTGCTCACCCTTGCTAAATAAAACATTTAAATTTAGGGGACGAAGTGGCGAGGAGAGTCTTTGTGAAGAATAAAAGGCAAAAGCGTTGTTATAAATTAGTTATGATTAACATATTTATATATGTTGTATTGTAAACCCTTTTTGTATATCTAAAGGGTATGTTTGTAATGTTAAGGTTAGTGAACACTGGGTGATGTATTATTATTAAACTACGATAAAAACTTATGTAGATTACTATCTATATATATTATGGGTAGTTAAATGTTATTTATATTTTGGATCGTGAACACCAAACTCGGGGGGTCGGGTAACCTGGATTTGGGGCGAGATGATGTGGTAGTGTTGCATTGCACACGATGCCGATGCGAGGTGTGTGTGTATGAAAATGAATCTGTTGAGAAGTTGGGAGAAGATGAACCAATGGTTAATCTTGGGAGTGATCATGACGATTATCCTGAGATGTATCTAAGTGGAGATGAGGAGGCGGAGTCTGAGCCAGTTAAGGTGGAAGTGAAGAATAAGATCAAGGTTGGTGAACAAGATCAGTTATCTGTGGAAGTCCAGGAACTCCGAAGCAAGGTATTTCTCTTGGAGGAGTTGTGGAAGGCGGAGGCGGGCATTACGTGAAATAGTGAAGAAGCGGAATGAGTCAAGAAAGCAGAGTGGAGAAAGATGAAAGGTGAAGGTAGAGGAGAGATCTGCGAAGGAACCCGGCCAAAAAGACAAGAAGAAAAGGAAGAGGAACAAAAGGCAATGACAACTACGGAAATTCAAACTAGAAGAAGAAGCAAGCTTGTATCAAGTGTGGAAAGACTCACTATTTGGAGAATGCATGATGTGGAAGAATGTATGCTTCAATCGCAAGCGGGGAAGGACATATTTCTGCTGCATTGTCCTAAGCCAAATTTGAGGAAATGTTTTTCCTGTGGGCAAGCAGAGCACGGATTTAACAAGTGTCCCAAAGAAGAAGAAAGACTGGAGAAAGGAAGTGGACTTTAGATAACTTAGATATAAGTTATAATATCTTTTGGTAGAAGCTTTTGATATTAAGCGTTGTAATATCGAGAACAATGTGTGAACATATGTAAATATATGTTTTATGAATAAAATCTTTATTTTCTATATGAATATAAGATTAAGATAAATTTGTGAGTTCTTAAAACTCATACTTATGATAAATTAATGACTCATAATTATATGAAATGCTTTGAACCCCTCGTGAATGGGACGCCAAAAAAGGTTCGACTAGGATAAGTTCATACACTAATATAATTGTGGCAAGTTAATGAACTCATAAGTGTGGTAAGTTTGATGAAGCTGAAAATGGTAATTTGAAAATGGAGAATGTCAACTTTTGTGTAAAGTTGGAGAATTGCAACTTTTGTAAAGTTGTGAGCGTTAATCCTAAAATATTTTAACGAGGATATTAAAATGTATTTAGGTCTTATAAGTACTATGTCTTTATTTGAATAAATATGCGATTAAATGAGAACTATGTGTTGAATTCTTATTGTGTTAAGAATTTGTGTATAGAAAGTGTATTAATATAAGATTTTTATTTAAATCGGATCATGCAGCCTAAGCGGCGAAATCGGAACCAAAGAGAAAAAGCAATCTGTAAATAATGAAGGAGGTCAGCGGACCGATCGAAATTTTGTGGATATGCCGCCCAAGCTATGGAAAATAGACTCTCATTTAGGGAAGAGTAAGGAATCGGACCGGTAAACAGATTGGCTAATTTCAAGGATTTTAAAGCGGTGGGACCGCTTGAGAATTCAAGGGACTCTGAGATCAATGAAGCCCAAACTTGGGTGAAAGAAATGGAGAAAGCGTTTGTGATTCTTGGCGTGTGGCGGAAGAAGAGCAAAAGGCGACTTTTTGCGACTTATCTAATGAAGGAGAAGCCAATTATTGGTGGGAGGCGAATCAAGCGAGAGTTGATGCAGTGGTAGTAGCATGGACCAGATTTAAGGAGTTGTTCTTTGAGAATTACTTCTCATAGAAAGTATCAAGCTTCGGATGGAAGTTAAGTTCTTGGAACTTAAGCAGGAGAATATGTCTGTTTCAGAGTATGCTGCTAAATTCAACGAATTGGCACGATTTGCACCTCATCAGGTGGATACAGAAGCGAGAAAGGCAAGAAGATTCGAGAACGGACTGAAACCAGGAATATTCAACAAGGTAGCGGTATTGCAGATCAACACGTTTGCGGCTCTACTGGAGAAAGCGTTAATTGCTGAAGGAGGAAGCGAGGCTGCATCTCGTTTTTATCAGGAAAAGAAGAAGAAGACCAATGAGGGTGGAAGCGGGTGGTGGCGATAACTCCAAACAAGAGGAAGTGGGCGAGAATACCCAATCGGGTAGTAAAAGCTGAAGGGAATAGGAAAGGGCGAGAACCATGCTCGAATTGTGGAAAGAACCACTATTTGGTGTTTGTCACGAAGAAGAAGGGGTTTGTTATAACTGCGGACAAGAGGGCCACATGTCACCCAATTGTCCCAACCCAAAGAAGATACAAGGTTGTTTTGCCTGTGGATCGACTGACCATCAGGTAAGGAACTGTCCAAAGAGAAATCTTTGAGAAGGAAAGTGCCGATAAGGGACCTTAGTAGTGGAACATTGGCAATCAGAGGACACCTGTACCCGGGAAGATCAATGCCCGTACATTTAACATGATGGTGACTGGAGGCGATGAAGCTACTCAGGAGGTGGTGGCGAGTAATGATTCGTTTAGAAATTTAATTTATGAGTAATATTAGTTTGATATGGTTGAGAATTGTTTTCTTTTATAGATTCAAGTCACAAGTTAGAAATTAAGACACAATTTAATATTGTGTTGATAAAAATGAATTGATGATACAACTTTAAAAGATTGTAGAGAATAAGAAAGCGGTGATTAGAGGACGGAATCCTTTTAAGGAGGGTGAATGTGATAACTTAGGATTTGAATAATCAAAATTTTACTGAATAAATTTTTTTTTATTTTATTTAATATTAATGTTAATAGTGTATCGAGAATTAGTGAGACAAGTCTAGAAATTAGTCAATTTGTGTATTGGTGAGAAAATAGAGTAAAGTTGTGCTTAATGACTTTAGAAACCCTAACCTAATTTTTGGATAGGGATTAGGTAGAAAATACAATTAAAATAATTGTATTGTTGATTATGTGTTTGGATTTGTATAGAAATGTTGATCAATAATTGATCGGATAAGGTTTAATATTAATAAACCTTAATAAGGGATTTAAAACCCTAATCTTAAATTTAGAAAATAAAATGTACGCTTAAAACCCTAATTATACGTTAAGGAACCCTAATTTAAAAAGCAGGAATTATAAACCCTAATTAGGCAACCCTAATTTTTATTAGCATGCCTAAAGTGTTTGTTAAACTTCAATATGATTAGAAAGCTCTAATTATATTTTTGTATATTAATTTTCTATTTAGAAAACCTAATTGCATTTTAGGAATTTTATTTTCTAATTCCTAAACCCTAAATTTGAAAATTGTGGGAGCTAGAAATTTTAAAACCTAAAGGGTACAAAACCTAAACCCTAGATTGTCCAAACCCTAAACCCTAAGGGTTTCATCTAATGAGAAAAAATCTAGAAAATTTAAGGAAATGACCAAAATGCCCTTTATGGGATTTTTTAAAGTTAACTTGCAAAATTGTCCAACAACTTTATTAGGTCACCAACTCTCTTGACTTTGCAACATAAAATCTCGTAAATCAACAAACGAAAAAATCGTCCAAGGATCGGATCAAAGCAACATCAAGCATTATATATAAGTTTAGAGAGAAAAAGTCCATAACTTAGACATTTTGTAAACTTAGCTCTCTCACCAACTCTTTCCCATACAAGACCTCCGAAAATTAGAAGTATATCGGTCCTAAATTTAGTCCATAGATCAACCAATAAATGATTTGAGGATTAAGATCAAGAATCGAAGCTAAAAAGGTATAACCAAGTTTTTAATTTTTGATCTTGTATGCTTGAAAAATTTTTATGTTTATGTGTTTAGAAAATTGCTATTGGATGTTATATGAAGATCTATGATGATCTATCATGAATCCATAGCATTAAAGTGCTTTAAAATAATTTTTTCAAAAGCTGTTCTTGAGAAAAAAATTAGGTATGCGACGAAAGGAATGTCGGTCGCTTTAAATCCTTGTGTGTTTGTTGTTTTAGTTGTTTTAAAGTTTTAATCGATAGCTTTGTATGTTGTCTTTCATATCCAAGTGGTAGATTAGAAATTGAATGGCTATATTAGGAGTTATTAACAATTCAAAACCCGTTGACCGGAAGGACTGAAGCAAAATCTGGGCAAGCCAGAGAACTTGAAAAACACGTCGACAAGAATTTTTTGTGTTCTTAGATCATATCATTGTAGCGTTTTGTTGTTGATGTTGTTAATTGGTAGATATTGTATCTAGTAGTGTGGGATATAGATCCGGGTTCATAGAAGGCTTATAACTTCTTTGGATTGATCGAGAAAATTTGGTCAAAGTAGGCGTCTCAAGCAGATTTTTGAAAATTGGGTAAAACCTGAACTCGGGCAACGAGTTGTTCGACATACTTTGACCGTGTCTTGTAGGTTGATTATGTTGATGATATTTTGAGTTTATATTTTAGTAATGTACCTTGACACTAGTAATATAACTTTGAGCCATCAAACGACTTAAACTAAGACGAACATAGCTTAAATTGAGCTTGAATATGGCAACTCGAATCGCTTTCATGCCCGGAAAATTCCGTGTCACGTTGTCGGTGATTTTAGGGCTTGAATCTTGATGGTGTTGAGTGATATCACCTTGATTGTTGTTGATTCTTGTAGTGTTACACATAAACCCTACAAGATCGTGCTTTAAAGATTTCGTAAAGCTGTTTGGATCGAGATTAAAAGCGGTCAAACGATGACCCGTGAATCGCCGAAATCGTCGGTGTTCTTGAGCCAAGAACACCAACAATGACGCTTTGTGTCGTTAAAGGATTTAATGACGGAATAATTAATTTTATTTTACGAATATTAGGAAATTAATAAAAATTAGAAATAAATTCTAAAAATTACCAAAAATGATTTTAAAAATTATTTTAAATTATGAAAAATAATTTCGAATTAATTGGAATATTTTTCTTTAATATTTATAATTATTTAAATATTAAAGGTATTTAATTTATTTAATTAGTGTATTAAATAAATTAGAGAAAAGTGATTTAATATTATGAAAAATCATTTTAAATAAGAAAATGTATTTAAAAATATTTTGAGTTATAAAATGTAACTTTTAATATTTTTGGAGAATTTTCATTAATAATTTAATATTAATGATATTAGATTTATTTGATTATTATAATTAAATAAATAAGATAAAAATAATTTAAATGATTTAAAAATCATTTTAATTGAGAATAAAGTGTTAGAAAATATTTTAAATTATAAAATATAATTTTCAATATTTTTGGAGAATTTTCATTAATAAATTAATATTAATGATATTTGATTTATTTAATTATGATATTAAATAAATGAATTAAAAATGATTTTATTGATTTAAAAATCATTTAACAATGAGAAAAATAGTTTAAAAATATTTTAAGTTATAATTAATGACTTTTAATATTTAGATAATAATTTCATTAATATTTATATATTAATGGTGGTGATTTAAAAATGATTTTAATTACTTTAAAAATCATTTAAGTGGAATATTGTTGATTTAAAAATATTTTAAGTTATTGATAATAACTTTAATATTTTGACAAGTATGTTATTGATATTTAAATATTTTTAGATATTAATAATGATAAGATTAATTGAGAATTAAATCATTTAAAAATGATTAGATGTTTAAAAAATTATTATAAATTATAATAATTGCTTGATAAATATTAAAAGCTTAGAAAAATATTATAATTGATAATTGAGTTATCTAAATTAATATTGAAGCTTAGAGACCAAGTTTAATGGACAATCAATGTGTTAATGGCCGGATAGGGTGATCGAAAACACGAGAATGGGTAGAAGTCCAACAGGACTAATATAGTTAGACTTGTTATGTGTTTATATAGGTTATAAACACGATGTGACTATGTGGTAATGTGCCTAGGAGAAGTTTGATTTGTGAACTACGATTGTTACGTGTTATGAATAATTGTGCTAATTGTAAGACCGATATTATTGATTATAGGTCTTTCGAAAGCAAGATAAGTATTTTTGTGTAGTATGTCGGTGGAAGAGGCAAGTTCCTAACTCAACCTTGAGTTATTTCATTCAAATTACTATTGGTGGATAATTATTGCTAATTATGCCACGTCCGAGGATTTATTGTTGAAATTAAATTATTGAATTAGAATATATATATATTCGTTGAATTCTTTGTTGTTGGATATTCATATATGTAGAAGTTAGAATTGTGATCTGAGATAATTCTTGTTTATTGTCAAATTATCTTTGAGAAATGTCTTAGCTAATTATTACGGCTGAAGCGAATATTAGTTAGAACTTGATAAGTTCGAGAAGAGAATTCAATTATTATTGAGAGATCGATGCCAATTATTTGGCTAAGATCGAGAAGTAAATAGAATTTGAAATCACGGTATTTCGTTGTTAAATCAAAATCTTGATTAAAGAGGTGAGAAGAACAACCTTTATAAAAAGGGAATATCATTAAATCGTATATTCGATCATTTCTTGTGACTTAAGTATTATGCATAATATAGGGTATAAAAAAGTTGATCACTTGTTATACTTGCGAGAGGGTATGATTTAATCTTTACGGTTATCGATACACTGGGTATATCAAAGTATAACTTTGATAGTTACTCGAGAAGAGAAGTTCAAGATCGATGGATCGCTTTCGGTATAAATCTGGAAAACAATCCACTTTGATATTTAAGTAGAATTAATTCTTGATTATTCATTTGAATATCGTAGAAACCTTGAAAGCGTTGTACTCTTTCATCATTACATTATTATGTTGATATAAAATACGAGAAAACTTGTTATTGAATAACGATTTGTTGACTATTTCAAAGTTCCCGAACTTTGGTTTCATTCTATCAAAATAGATAGTCCGGTGATTTGAATACTTATACATTTATTGTATGTATTAACTTCATGGGCAAATTTGTTGCTCACCCTTGCTAAATAAAACATTTCAAATTTAGGGGACGAAGTGGCGAGAGGAGTCTTGTGAAGAAGAATAAAGGCAAAAGCGTTGTAATAAACTAGTTATGATTAAACATATTTAATATGTTGTATTTGTAAACCCTTTTGTATATCTAAAGGGTATGTTTGTAATGTTAAGGTTAGTGAACTGGGTGATGTATTATTAGTAAACTCGATAAAAACTTATGTAAGATACTATATATATATTATGGGTAGTTAAATGTTATTTATATTTTGGATCGTGAACACCAAACTAAAGTCGGTAACCCGGATTTGGGGCGTCACGAGTTGGTATCAGAAATGAGGTTATAAACCTTAAGTGGGGTGGGGAAAACCCTAGGATTATAACCAAAAGCGAGATAGAGAATACTCAAATAGAGTACTAAGTGAGAGATTGCCAAAGTGCAACGATAGTGAGAAAAAGTGGACACATAGTGTGAGAAGTTTGTCTTGGTGAAGTACTAATCAAGTGGTTTAAAGCGATTGTAGGATGTCCGGAAAAGACGAAATGAGTGCGGAGATGCTAGTGGTTGTTGCACCGATTGCGAGTGGAGGTGTGGTTATACAATGAAAATCAGATTGAAGAAGTTGGGAAAGATGAACCAATGATTAATCTTGGGAGTGATCATGACGATTATCCCGAGATGTATCTAAGTGGTGATGAGGAGGCGAGTCTGAGCAGTTAAGGTGGGCGAAGAATAAGATCAAGGTTGGTGAACAAGATCGGTTATCTGTGGAAGTCCAGAAACTCAAGCAAGGTATTTCTCTTGGAGGAGTTGTGGAAGGAGGAGCAGGCATTACGTGAAATGATCAAGAACGGAATGAGTCAAGGCGTGAGTGGAGAAGATGAAGAAATTTGAAGGTAGAGGATCGAAATCTGAAGGAACCCAAGAAAAAAGACAAGAAGAAAAGGAAGAGGAACAAAGACAAATGACAACTACGGAAATTCAAACCAAGAAGAAGAAGCAAGCTTGTATCAAGTGTGGAAAGACTCCATTTGGAGAATGCATGATGTGGAAGAATGTATGCTTCAACCGCAAGCGGGAAGGACATATTTCTCTGCATTGTCCTAAGCCAAATTTGAGGAAATGTTTTTCTGTGGGCAAGCAGGCACGGATTTAACAAGTGTCCCAAAGAAGAAGAACCTGGAGAAAGCGGTGGACTTTAGATAACTTAGAGATATAAGTTATAATATCTTTTGGTAGAAGCTTTTGATATTAAGCGTTGTAATATCGAGAACAATGTGTGAACATATGTAAATATATGTTTTATGAATAAAATCTTTATTTTCTATATGAATATAAGATTAAGATAAATTTGTGAGTTCTTAAAACTCATACTTATGATAAATTAATGACTCATAATTATATGAAATGCTTTGAACCCCTCAGCGAATGGACGCCAAAGGTCTGACTAGGATAAGTTCATACACTAATATAATTGTGGCAAGTTAATGAACTCATAAGTGTGGTAAGTTTGATGAACTGAAAATGGTAATTTGAAAATGGAGAATGTCAACTTTTGTGTAAAGTTGGAGAATTGCAACTTTTGTAAAGTTGTGAACGTTAATCCTAAAATATTTTAACAGGATATTAAAATGTGTTAGGTACTATAAGTACTATGTGCTATTTGAATAAATATGCGATTAAATGAGAACTATGTGTTGAATTCTTATTGTGTTAAGAATTTGTGTATAGAAAGTGTATTAATATAAGATTTTTATTTAAATCAGATCATGCCGCCTAGGCGACAGAATCGGAACCAAAGAGAAGAGCAATCTGTAAATAATGAAGGAGGTCAAGCGGACCTGATGCAGAATTTTGTGGATATGCTGGCCCAAGCTATGGAAAATAGGGCTCCAGCTAGGGGAAGAGTAAGGAATCAGCCAGCCGACAGATTGGCTAATTTCAAGGATTTTAAAGCGGTGGGACCTTGAGAATTCAAGGGACTACAGATCCAATCGAAGCCCAAACTTGGGTGAAAGAAATGGAGAAAGCGTTTGTGATTGCGCGTGTGGCAGAAGAGCAAAAGACAGCTTTTGCGACTTATCTAATGAAGGGAGAAGCCAATTATTGGTGGGAGACGAATCAAGCGAGAGCTGGTACAGCGGTAGTAGCATGGACCAGATTTAAGGAGTTGTTCTTTGAGAATTACTTCTCATAGAAAGTATCAAGCTCGGATGGAAGTTAAGTTCTTGGAACTTAAGCAGGAGAATATATACATTTGAGTATCGCTAAATTCAACGAATTGGCACGATTTGCACCTCATCGGTGGATCTGAATTAGAAAGGCAAGAAGATTCGAGAACGGACTGAAACCAGGAATATTCAACAAGGTAGCGGTATTGCAGATCAACACGTTTGCGGCTCTACTGGAGAAAGCGTTAATTGCTGAAGGAGGAAGCGAGGCTGCATCTCGTTTTTATCAGGAAAAGAAGAAGAAGACCAATGAGGGTGGAAGCAGCGGTGGCAGTAATCCAAACAAGAGGAAGTGGAGCGAGAATACCCAAGCGGGTAGTAAAACTGAAGGGAATAGGAAAGGAGCAGAACCATGCTCGAATTGTGGAAAGAACCACGCTGGTGTTTGTCTGAAGAAGAAGGGGTTTGTTATAACTGCGGACAAGAGGGCCACATGTCACCCAATTGTCCCAACCCAAAGAAGATACAAGGTTGTTTTGCCTGTGGATCGACTGACCATCAGGTAAGGAACTGTCCAAAGAGAAATGCTGAGAAGGAAAGTGCCAATAAGGGACCCGGTAGTGGAACATTGGCAATCCGAGGACCTGCACAGCCAGGAAGATCAACCGCCCGTACATTTAACATGGCGGTATTTGGAAGCGATGGCTACTCCAGGAGGTGGCGTGAGTAATGAATTTGCTTAGAAATTTAATTACGCGAGTAATATTAGTTTGATATGGCTGAGAATTGTTTTCTTTTATAGATTCAAGTCACAAGTTAGAAATTAAGACACAATTTAATATTGTGTTGATAAAAATGAATTGATGATACAACTTTAAAAGATTGTAGAGAATAAGAAAGCGGTGATTAGAGGACGGAATCCTTTTAAGGAGGGGTGAATGTGATAACCCGGATTTGAATAATCAAAAATTTTCTGAATAATTTTTTTTTTTATTTTTTTAATATTATTTATTAATAGTGTAGTGAGAATTAGTGAGACAAGTCTAGAGAATTAGTCAATTTGTGTATTGACCGAGAAAAATAGAGTAAAGTTGAGCTTAACATGACTTTAGAAACCCTAACCCTAATTTTTTGGATAGGGATTCTAGAGAAAATACAATTAAAATAATTGTATTGTTGATTATGTGTTTGGACTGTATAGAAATGTTGATCAATAATTGATCGGATAAGGTTTAATATTAATAAACCTTAATAAGGGATTTAAAACCCTAATCTTAAATTTAGAAAATAAAATGTACAGTTAAAAACCCTAATTGTACGTTAAGGAACCCTAATTTCAAAACCAGGAATTGTAAACCCTAATTAGGCAACCCTAATTTTTATTAGCATGCCTAAAGTGTTTGTTAAACTTCAATATGATTAGAAAGCTCTAATTATATTTTTGTATATTAATTTTCTATTTAGAAAACCTAATTGCATTTTAGGAATTTTATTTTCTAATTCCTAAACCCTAAATTTGAAAATTTGTGGGAGCTAGAAATTTTAAAACCTAAAGGGGTTAAAAACCTAAACCCTAGATTGTCCAAACCCTAAACCCTAAGGGTTTCATCTAATGCAAAAATCTAGAAATTTAAGGAAATGACCAAAATGCCCTTTATGGGATTTTTTAAAGTTAACTTGCAAAATTGTCCAACAACTTTATTAGGTCACCAACTCTCTTGACTTTGCAACATAAAATCTCGTAAATCAACAAAAAAAATCGCCCAAGGATCACCAAAGCAACATCAAGCATTATATATAAGTTTAGAGAGAAAAGTCCATAACTTAGACATTTTGTAAACTTAGCTCTCACCAACTCTTTCCCATACAAGACCTCCGAAAATTAGAAGTATATCGGTCCCTAAATTTAGTCCATAGATCAAACCAATAACAGATTTGAGGATTAAGATCAAGAATCAAGCTAAAAAGGTATAACCAAGTTTTTAATTTTTGATCTTGTATGCTTGAAACATTTTTTATGTTTTTGTGTTTAGAAAATTGCTATTGGATGTTATATGAAGATCTATGATGATCTATCATGAATCCATAGCATTAAAGTGCTTTAAAATAATTTTTTCAAAAACTGTTCTTGAGAAAAAATTCGTGGTTCGACAAGGAATGTCGGGCCGCTTTAAATCCTTGTGTGTTTGTTGTTTTAGTTGTTTTAAAGTTTTAATCGATAGCACGCTATGTTGTCTTTCATATCCAAGTGGTAGATTAGAAATTGAATGGCTATATTAGAGTTATTAACGGTCAAAACCCGATTGGTAGGGATTCGACTGAAGCAAAATCTGGGCAAGCCAGAACTTGAAAAAACACGTCGACAAAGAACTTTGTGTTCTTAGATCTGTCGGTCCGTGTAGCTTTTGTTGTTGTTAATTGGTAGATATTGTATCTAGTAGTGTGGGATATAGATCCGGGTTCATATAAGGCTTATAACTTCTTTGGATTGCTCGTAAAATTTGGTCAAAGTAGGCGTCTCAAGCAGATTTTGAAAATCGGGTAAAACCTGCACTCGGGCAACGAAATGTTCTCGACATACTTTGACCGTGTCTTGTAGGTTGATTATGTTGATGATAACCCGAGTTTATATTTTAGTAATGTACCTTGACACTAGTAATATAACTTTGAGCCATCAAACCACTTAAACTAAGACCGAACATAGCTTAAAATGAGCTTGAATATGGCAACTCGAATCGCTTCATGCCCGTAAAATTCCTGTGTCACGTTGTCGTTGATTTTAGGGCTTGAATCTTGATGGTGTTGAGTGATATCACCTTGATTGTTGTTGATTCTTGTAGTGTTACATAAACCCTACAAGATTGTGCTTAAAGATTTCCCATAAACTGTTTGGATCGAGAATGGCAATTTGGTCAAACGATGACGAGAATGAATCTGCCGTATCGTCGTTGTTCTTGAGCCAAGAACACCAACAGCGACGCTTTGTGTCGTTAAAGGGATTTAGCGACGGAATAATTAATTTTATTTTCTGAATATTCAGGAAATTAATAAAAATTAGAAATAAATTCTAAAAATTACCAAAAATGATTTTAAAAATTATTTTAAATTATGAAAAATAATTTCTGACCAATTGGAATATTTTTCTTTAATATTTATAATTATTTAAATATTAAAGGTATTTAATTTATTTAATTAGTGTATTAAATAAATTAGAGAAAAGTGATTTAATATTATGAAAAATCATTTTAAATAAGAAAAATGTATTTAAAAATATTTTGAGTTATAAAATGTAACTTTTAATATTTTTGGTGAATTTTCATTAATAATTTAATATTAATGATATTAGATTTATTTGATTATTAATTAAATAAATAAGATAAAATAATTTAAATGATTTAAAAATCATTTTAATTGAGAATAAAGTGTTAGAAAATATTTTAAATTATAAAATATAATTTTCAATATTTTTGGAGAATTTTCATTAATAAATTAATATTAATGATATTTGATTTATTTAATTATGATATTAAATAAATGAATTAAAAATGATTTTATTGATTTAAAAATCATTTAACAATGAGAAAAATAGTTTAAAAATATTTTAAGTTATAAATTATGACTTTTAATATTTAGATAATAATTTCATTAATATTTATATATTAATGGTGGTGATTTAAAATGATTTTAATTACTTTAAAAATCATTTAAGTGGAATATTGTTGATTTAAAATATTTTAAGTTATTGATAATAACTTTAATATTTTGACAAGTATGTTATTGATATTTAAATATTTTTAGATATTAATAATGATAAGATTAATTGAGAATTAAATCATTTAAAAATGATGATTAGATGTTTAAAAAATTATTATAAATTATAATAATTGCTTGATAAATATTAAAAGCTTAGAAAAATATTATAATTGATAATTGAGTTATCTAAATTAATATTGAAGCTTAGAGACCAAGTTTAATGGACAATCAATGTGTTAATGGTGGGATAGGTGATCGATCGAACACCGAGAATGGACCGGAAGTCCAACCGGACTAATATAGTTAGATTTGTTATGTGTTTATATAGGTTATAAACACTGATGTGACTATGTGGTAATGTGCCTAGGAGAAGTTTGATTGTGAACTACAGTGTTACGTGTTATGAATAATTGTGCTAATTGTAAGACCGATATTATTGATTATAGGTCTTTCGAAAGCAGATAAGTATTTTGTGTAGCTGTAATCAGCGGAAGAGGCAAGTTCCCTAACTCAACCTTGAGTTATTTCATTCAATTACTATTGGTGGATAATTATTGCTAATTATGCCACGTCCAGGGATTTATTGTTGAAATTAAATTATTGAATTAGAATATATATATATTCGTTGAATTACTGTTGTTGGATATTCATATATGTAGAAGTTAGAATTAATGATGAGATAATTCTTGTTTATTGTCAAATTATCTTCGAGAAATGTCTTAGCTAATTATTCGGCTGAGCGAATATTAGTTAGAACTTGATAAGTTCGAGAAGAGAATTCAATTATTATTGAGAGATCGATGCCAATTATTTTGGCTAAGATCGAGAAGTAAATAAATTTGAAATCACGATATTTCGTTGTTAAATCAAAATCTTGATTCTCGAGATCGAGAAGAACAACCTTTTATAAAAAGGGAATATCATTAAATCGTATATTCGATCATTCTTGTGACTTAAATATTATGCATAATATAGGGTATAATAAGCCTGATCACTTGTTATACTTGCAGAGGGGTATGATTTAATCTTTACGGTTATCTCGATACACAGGTATATCAAAGTATAACTTTGATAGTTACTCGAGAAGAGAAGTTCAAGATCCAATGGATCGCTTTCAAATTATAAATCTGGAAAACATTCCACTTTGATATTTCGTAGAATTGATTCTTGATTATTCATTAGAATATCGTAGAAACTTTGAAAGCGTTGTACTCTTTCATCATTGAATTATTGTGTTGATTAAAAACGAGAAGACTTGTTATTGAATAACAATTTGTTCAAACTATTTCAAAGTTCCCGAACTTTGGTTTCATTCTATCAAAATAGATAGTCGGTGATTTGAATACTTATACATTTATTGTATGTATTAACTTCATGGGCAAATTTGTTGCTCACCCTTGCTAAATAAAACATTTAAATTTAGGAGACGAAGTTGCGAGGAGGTCTTGTGAAGCGAGAACAAAGGCAAAGGCGTAGTTATAAATTAGTTATGTTAAACATATTTAATATGTTGTATTGTAAACCCTTTTGTATATCTAAAAGGGTATGTTTGTAATGTTAAGGTTAGAGAACACGGGTAATGTATTATTAAACTACGATAAAAACTTCGTAAGTTACTATCTATATATTATGGGTAGTTAAATGTTATTTATATTTGGATCGTGAACACCAAACTCGGGGGTCAGGTAACCCGGATTTGGGGGTGTCACACAGTATCATGTTGACAATTTGGATGTTATTAGTTCCTGAATAAATTAATTCTTGAACTTGTTTTATGGAATTCTTATATCATTGTCATTATCCTCATGTTTATATTTTTTTTAAAGTCATCTGTGGCCTGTAGTGCATAGATGGACTTGGTATGATTATGAACAGGGATTATTCGGTATAATCATGACCGTAATGTTACAAATGATGTGGAAAAAGTCCTCATTGGCCCGTAGTCATTGATGGACAGTTTTTGGTATGATTATGGCTATGGATTCTCTTTGGGCGTAGTGCAAAGATGAATTGTTTTATGGCATGATCAGGATCGTTGATGAAAACATGATTATATTTAGCCGTAGTGCATGGATAATTCGTGGTCGTGATACTAAAGAATATCCTTGACCGTAGTGCAGGAGTGATTCAATGATGTGGATTGTTTATTAAGCTGAGTCCAAGCGATAAAAGTGATGAAAAACCTTTTAAATCATAAAATATAGTAGATTTTATTCTCGACTTGACTCTTCTAATGGATTGATTGTTCCGCTGCAGTTAAACTTGATAGTTATTATATTTTATCAGTTTAACACTGTTGAAGGCTAACGATAAATTATTCTGCATTATCTTAGTCATAATATTTTTACTGGGCTAGTTTAGCTCACCCTTTCTTTCTTTGTTCTCTTCGTGAAATGAGAACGAAAGTTGGGACTAGTCGGGGAAGCAGTGATGGTCCTAGATGGTGCATTAGTAGTCCTCACTATTCTGTGAAATAGTGTGATAATAATTGTAATGAGGACTCCTTTTGAATTTGTATACTCTCTAGTAGACGATATTTGTATTCAAACTCACAGTTTATGTTTTGTCGTATTGTACACGCCAGTTGTATTATTAAGTTATATTTGAATTTTGTACCATATATCTGGCGACTCAAGATGGGTGATGTATACCTAATTTTGGGGGCGTCACAACGAATGAAACCAATGTCTAACAATTCATGCAATTGGGTCTAACAATATGGGGCTTTGGAAATGGGTTTTGTACCAGGTTCAAGGTCGATACAAAATTCAATTTCACGCTCTGGGGGTAGGCCAGGAAGTTCTTCAGGGAATACGTCAGGAAATTTATTAACAATAGAAATATCATTCAAAACTGAAGTATTTTTGTTTAAATCTGTGACATGAGCTAAGAAAGCTTAACATCCATTTTTCAATAAACGAATAGCTTTATGGCTTGAAATGACCGTGATTGATTTTAATGGTTTGGTCGCTTGAATTCGCATAATAGGTTGATTAGGAACATGAAAACTAACAACCTTACGAAAACAATCAATTTTTACATGATGAGTAGTTTACCAATCAATCCCTAGAATTATGTCAAACGCAAGTATTTTTAAAGAAATAAGATCGACAGGTAATGTGCGGTTACCGATTTGAATCAAACAAGACTTATAAACCGTGGATGTAATGAAGGTTTCTCCCAACGGAGTTTCAACCGATAAGTCAAATTTCAAATTCTCTGGAGTCAAATTTAAACGTTGAGCGTAAGTAGGAGAAATAAAAGAATGGGTAGAGCCGGTATCAAATAAGGTATATACTTCACTAGAGTTTATGATAAGCTTACCCGTGATGACCTCGTTTGGGTTCCTTACTTTCTGGGAGGTTACAACAAACGCTCTCCCTTGAACTACCAGTTTTGTCTTGTCTAGAACAGACTTTGATGCCTCCATCCCAGCTGGACTTGACTTCGGTGCACGACAAAATTAGGCTAAGTGACCTTCTCTTCCACAGTTGTAACATGCTTTGGACTGCTGCGTACAGTTTGGACTGATGTGTCCCTCCCCTCCGCTTTTGTAACATACGACCGGTGGTCGTTCTCCTTCCTTAACAACAGGTGCTGGTGCTGACGTCCTTTCATCATTATTAAATCTCCTCTTCTTGAAACTCTCACTTTTATAGTCTTGGACATGATTACCACCGAAGTGGTTACCATTTCTAGCATGTTGATTCCCTCCACGTTTGTTGTCACCGCTTCGATGGTCAATTACCATCGGTATTTTTATTTCCGCCGCCGCTTTCTTGGTTGCGTTTGACCGTTATCGCGCCCAATAATCGAGCCCTATTTACAACATCCGAATACAAACACAGTTTATCAGAAATAAGATATTGACGTATCTCCCGTTTCAAACCTCTTAAATACATCCGCGTCATGCTCTCCTCATTATCAACCAAGTGGGACGCAAATCAGGACAACTCGGCAAACTTAGCTTCGTACTGCGCCACGGTCATATTGTTCTGCTCCAACTTGATGAACTCTACCTCTTTAATGTGACGAATACTTTCAGGAAAGTACTTGTCGTTGAACAGTTTTGGAACTTCTCTCAAGACATCTTCAGTGCGGTAGGTTGAGTACGCTTTATTGATTCCCACTAGTAATCTGCCTCTCCTCGCAACATAAAGGTGGGAAAAGGAACCTTTTGCTCCTCGGAGCATCCCAAGACATCAAATATCTTAGTGATCTACTTTATCCATGCATCCGCTTTAAGTGGTTTTGGAACTCCAATAAACTCCGGTGGTCCCAGCTCCTTGAACTATTTAGCGGTAACCATCCGAGAGTTTCCAGTGTTTTCACCTACATTTTGGACAGGAGTTTCTCTTCCCTGATGTTATACGAATTGCAGAAAGCTCCTAAACATTCCATCGTTCGCCATTATCCTGGGTATTAATCTGTGGTGACTCCACGATCTCATGTGCTTCATTGCTTATCTCAACATTTTTGGATGCCATTTTCCAATACTACCACAAAACAAGGGTTAATTAATATATCACATATTATCCCTATACTCTGACCGACTAGTTAAATACCAAAGAAACTTAGGTAGGTCATACTAGCGAAGGAATTCCCCGTCTCTCCCCTCCTAGTTCTTGTCTCACATCTCAGCCAGGGATCATATCCTTAAGCTTTGATACCAACTGTGACGCCCCCAAAACAGGTTTACATCACCCATCTTGAGTCGCCAGATACAAGGTAGTGAATACAAATACAACTTAATTATACAATAATCGTGTAAAATACGACAAAACATAAGCTATGAGTTTTAATACAAATATTGTCATCTAGACAATATCCACACTCAATGGAGTCCTCATTACATTTATTATCACACTATTTTACGTAATAGTGAGGACTACTAATGCACCATCTAGGACCATCACCTGTTCCCCGACTAGTCCAACCACGTTCTCATTTCAAGAGAATAAAGGAAAGAAAGGGTGAGCTAAACTAGCCCAGTAAAAATATTATGACTAAGATAATGCAGAATAAATTATCATTAGCCTTCAATAATGTTAAACTGATAGAATATAATAGACAACAAGTTTAACATCAGCGGATCAAGCAATCCATTAGAAGAGTCAAGTAAGGTATAAAATCTACTATCTTCTATGATTTAAAAAGTTTTTCATCAACTTTATCGCTGACTCAACTTAATAAATAAAATAGAATCATCCCTGCTCCACGGCCAAGGATATTCATGTAATCATCAATGGTCATGACTATACCGAATAATCCCTGGTCATAATCATACCAACAACTGTCCACCAATGAACTACATGCCAACGAGGAGTTTTACCACATCATTCATAATATTACAGTCATGATTATACCGAATAATCCCTGGTCATAATCATACCAAGTCCATCTATGCACGTAAGCCAAAGATGACTTTCAACATAATATAAGCACGAGGAAGATGACAATTCAATAAAACAAGTTCAAGAATAAAATTTTAAGATTTATAAGTTAATTTATCCTAAACTCAATAACGTCCAAATTGTCAACATGATACTGCTTTGTGCAGTAAAATTCAAGAATGCTCAGAAGAATATTTCTATGAAAAGATACTGGATGAAGCGCAAATATCAAGGATATTCCACTAATTTCATGGAGTATAGAAGCCAAAAGTTTATCCAACTGAGTATAATAGAATATATGAAACTACAAATAGATTTTTACCCGCCATGCGGTAATCCACGTATACAGATCATTTCCACAATTTAATAAGGAATGAATACAAAGGATCATTCACCATACATGTGGTAATCCACATAGACAGGTTATTCCAACAGAATAATAAAGAATGGAATAACAGAAGGATTCAACATGCGTCCGATAGACTGCACAGACAGGTTATTCCCAACAAAATAATAAATAATGGAACCAGGTCCGATGTAAACGCACATACAGGATATTCCGATAGAATAATAAATAATGGAACCAGGTCCGGCATAAACGCACATACAAGATATTCTGACAGAATAATAAAGAACGGAATATTAGAAGAATTTCACCATGTATGCGGTAATTCGCATAAACAGGTTATTCCAACAGAATAATAAGAATGGATTAATAACAGAATTCACCAGGCATGCGATAGACCGCACATACATGTTATTCCAACAGAATAATAAAGAATGGAATAACAGAAGTTCTCTTCATGAATACAAAAGAAATAATACCCCTTACGAGTACAACAAATAATATCCCCTACCTTAGAAAAACTGAATACTGAAGTAGTGAAGTAGCATAATACTTTTCTTCTTTCTCTCTATAGTTTCTCTCTCTAGAGTTTCAGTGAATTCGTAAGAAATAATGAAGGAATGAGCTTCTATTTATAGGAGAATGGACTGAATAGTAACTAATTCATGAACAGTCCAGATTGATTTACTATTAAACAGACGGTCCATATTGGTTTACTATTAAAACTTAAAGCAACGAGCCATACTGATTTACTATTACAACTTTAAACTAGCGATCCATATTGATTTACTATTATAACTTTCCACCAGCGGTGCATATTGATTTACTATTATATCTTCAACCAACGGTCTGAAAAATTAGCACATCTCCTCATGGAATAATATTGTACCCAAAAATGATTGGACCGAAAAGAAATATATCTTACGGGTGAATAGTACCCCATGAATAGTAACTCGTGAATAGTACTCTGACACGAAAAGTGCTCCGAATACCCGATTGAACAATATAACCTTCAGACATCAATTATTATCGAAACAAATGTCAATTTCTACTAACACAAATAATTCCAACACAATGGAACTATAAAATTCATCTTTAATCAACACGAACTTATTCATCATTAATATTATAATTCACAATATTTAACAACCTGTGTCGCTCCTGTGAAAGAGGGGCTTTTCGATAAGGATTTCTCCTTATTGGCGCGCAATTAGGTGACCAAACCTCTCCTTGACAGAACTTTTAGACATTGCCAATATTGCAAATAATAATATAAATAACTTTGCCGTCTCAATTATTGATTTAATAATATAACATATTATGCAGATGATACTGTAACAATAATTGAATCAATAATATGAGAGATATGATGCAACAATTACTGTAGCAATAATTGAGTATAACTGAGTAACTTCTCACGTAAGCATCAATAATCAATACGAAAGCAGCTACTATGCAACCACGCCAGACATCAGACTTTTACTACCGGGTAGTTCAACAGCTTTTAATAAAGAATACCTCCACCGTTATTTTTATAGAATGATAATTTTGCCATTTTCTAACTACGATAATACTTCCGTTGCTAGGGGTCCACTAATGATTGTGTTGTCGCATTTAATATTTCCGTTTAAACGAATATTCCCCAACCAATCGAATATTATATAACCACTTGCTTACTTTTGTAAAATTTGTAAATATTACCCACAACTATAACATTATATCAAATCCACACCATAATATTCAAAAATATATTTCGAGAAAATTATTCTTTATTCATAAAAGTTGGGGTCTTACAAAAACTACTTAAGGCGGAGACGTGGATAAAGCAGATCACCAAGATATTTGATGTCTTGGGATGCTCCGATGAGAAAAAGATTCCTTTTGCAACCTTTATGTTGCGAGGAGAGGCGACATCTTGGTGGAAATTCCAGAAAGCGTACTCAACTCGCAGACCAAGATGTCTTGGGAGAAGTTCCAAGAACTATTCAACGACAAGTACTTTCCCGAAAGTATTCATCACATGAAAGAGGTAGAGTTCATCAAGTTAGAGCAGAACAATATGACCGTGTCGCAATACGAAGCTAAGTTTGCCGAGTTGTCTCGATTTGCGTCCCACTTGGTTGACAATGGGGAGAGAATGACGCGGATATTTCTGAGAGATTTGAAACCTGAGATACGTCAATATCTAATTTCTCATAAACTGTGTTTGTATTTAGATGTTATAAATAGGGCTCAATTATTGGAGCGCGATAACGAGTCAACCCAACCAAAAGAAAACAGTCGGAAAAATGATAATACTGGTGGTAGCAGTCATCGAAGTGGTGACAACAAACGTGGAGGGAATCAACATGCCAGAAATGGTAACCACTTCGGTGGTAATCATGGCCAAGACAAGAAAAGTGGACATTTCAAGAAGAGGAGATTCAACAATGATGGAAAGACATCATCGCCAGCACCCGTTGTTAAGGAAGGAGAACGACCACCTATCATATGCTTCAAATGCGGAGGGGAGGGACATATCAGTCCAAATTATGCGATGTCATCCAAAGCGTGTTATAATTATGGAAGACAAGGTCACCTAGCCCAATTTTTTCGTGCACCGAAGACAAGAACAGTTGGAATGGTGACACAAAATACTGTCCCAGACATGTCAAAACCAGTAGTTCAAGGGAGAACATTTGTTGTGACCTCCAAGAAAGCAAGGAACCCAAACGAGGTCATCACGGGTAAGCTTATCATAAACTCTAGCGAAGTCTATACCTTATTTGATACCGGTTCTACCCATTCTTTTATTTCTCCTACTTGCCCTCAACGATTAAATTTGACTCCAGAGAAATTAGACTTTGACTTATCTGTGGAAACTCCGTTGGGAGAAACCTTCATTACATCCACTGTTTATAAGTCTTGTTTGGTTCAAATTCCAGACCTCACATTACTCGTCGATCTTATTTCATTGAAAATACATGCATTTGATGTGATTCTAGGGATTGATTGGTTAACTACTCATCATGCAAAAATTGATTGTTTTTATAAGGTTGTTAGCTTTCATATTCCTAAACAACCTATTATGCGAATTCAAGCAACCAAACCATTAAAATCAATCACTGTCATCTCAAGCCATAAAGCTATTCGTTTATTAAAAAATGGATGTCAAGCTTTCTTAGCTCATGTCACAAATTTAAACAAAAATACGTCAGATTTGAATAATATTTCTATTGTTAATAAATTTCCCGATGTATTCCCTGAAGAACTTTCTGGCCTACCCCCAGAGCGTGAAATTGAATTTTGTATCGACCTTGAACCCAGTACAAAACCCATTTCCAAATCCCCATATCGAATGGCTCCTATTGAACTTCAGGAGTTAAAGACCCAATTGCAAGAATTATTAGCCATTGGTTTCATTCGTCCTACTACGTCTCCTTGGGGTGCTCCTGTTCTATTCGTGAAGAAGAAAGATGGGAGTATGTGACTTTGTATTGACTATCGGGAATTGAACCATGTCACCACCAAGAATAGGTATCTATTACCTCGTATTGATGACCTGTTTGACCAGTTGCAAGGAGCACAATTCTTTTCAAAGATCGGTTTTCGTTCTGGATATCATCAGCTGAAGGTTAAAACTAAGGATATTCCAAAGACTGCCTTCAGAACTCGGTACGGGCATTATGAATTCTTAGTCATGTCTTTTGGATTGACTAATGCTTCTGCTGCCTTCATGGATATGATGAACCGAGTATTCAAGGAATATTTGGATCACTTTGTGGTCTTCTTTATTGATGACATCCTCATATATTCCAAAAGCCGTAAAAATCATGAGCAACACTTGAGGTTGATACTCGAAAAGCTTCATGAAAACAAGCTTTATGCCAAGTTGAAGAAATGCGAGTTCTGGCTTGAGGAAGTAGCATTCCTTGGGCACGTAGTATCAAGTCATGGAATATCTGTTGACCTGGTAAAGATTGAAGCTATTCAAAGCTGGGAGCAACATAAATCAGTGACTGAAGTACTTAGCTTTCTCGGCTTAGATGGTTATTATTGGAGATTCGTAGAAGGGTTTTCTCGAATCGCTACTCCATTAACTCGGCTGACTCGAAAAGATACAAAATTCGGTTGGAGCATGGAATGTGAGAAGAGTTTTCAAGAACTTAAGAGGAGAATCATTTCAGTACCTGTTTTGACAATACTACCATCTGGTACGGAGGGATATGTCATCTACAGTGATGCTTCAGGCAAGGGTTTAGGATGTGTTCTCATGCAACATAAGAAAGTCATAGCCTATGCCTCGGGACAACTCAAAGAAAATAAGAGGAATTATCCTACTCATGATCTAGAGTTGGCAGCTGTCGTTTTCGCACTTAAAATTCGGAGGCATTACTTGTATGGAAAGAAGGTGGAGATCTTTACGGATCATAAAAGACTCAAATATTTCTTCACTCAAAAGGAACTCAACATGCGACAACAACGTTGGCTTGAACTATTGAAAGATTATGATTATACCATCCAATACCATCCTGGAAAACTGAACGTGGTAGCTAACGCATTGAGTAGAAGATCATATGCGGGTACGAGTGCGATATTGTCAATGCAAAGGCCCATTTTGTATGACTTGCAAAGGATGGAGATAGAGTTAAAGACTCCACGGACCCATGTGATGATGGCGAATATACGAGTATAACTGACTTTAATCGATAATGTTAAAGCTGCTCAAACTATAGACCTGGAGCTAATGCAAATGATGAAGAAAGTGTAAGAAGGTGCTATGCCGGAAGCAAGAATTGATGAGGAAGGAATACTTCGAGTCAACTCTAGACTTTTTGTTCCTAACGACCCTGATTTAAAGTATAAAATCTTGATGGAGGCGCACAACACACCATTTACAATCCATCGTGGGAGTACCAAAATGTATCGTGATCTTCGACATACATTTTGGTGGAGCAATATGAAGAGAGAGATAGCGGGGTTTATCTCAAGGTGTCTAACTTGTCAATGAGTCAAGGCGGAGCATCAAGTACCAAAAGGTCTATTGCAACCACTTGAAATTCCAGAATCGAAGTGGGAGCACATTACCATGGATTTCTTTTCCGGTCTTCCTAAGGTTTCTCAAGGCATAGATGCGATTTGGGTCATTATTGATAGATTGACCAAGTCGGTTCATTTCTTACCTATACGAGAAATTTATACACTTGAACGTCTTGCTCGTATGTACATAAATGAGATTGTAAGATTGCATGGTATGCCAGACCCAGGATTCACTTCAAGATTTTGGGTCAGTTTGCAAAAAGCTATGGGCACGGATTTACGATTTAGTTCGGCATATCATCCTCAAACGGACGGGCAGTCAAAAAGGACTATTCAAACTCTTAAAGATTTATTAAGACTTTGTGTCCTTGACTTCAAGGGAAGTTGGGACAAGTTCTTACCATTGGTGGAGTTTTTCTACAACAATAGTTATCAAGCAAGTATTGGCATGGCTCCATTTGAGGCGTTGTATGGAAGAAAGTGTCGTTCTCCAGTATGCTAAGATGAGGTGGGTGAAGCAACGTTGTTGGGACCGGATTTGGTACGTATGACTACGAAAAAGATTCAAACGATCTGACAATGTATAAAAACCTCACAAGATCGACAAAAGAGTTATGCTGATCTTCATCGAAAGGACGTATAATTCGATATTGGAGATCATGTGTTGTTACGTGTTGCTCCATGGAAAGGAGTTACGAGATTTGGAAAGAGAGGAAAGCTCAATCCTCGATTCATTGGCCCATTTTAATCCTCGATCGAGTAGGAACTGTGGCCTATAGACTCGCTTTACCGCCAAGTATATCTCATGTTCATAACATTTTTCACATATCCATGTTACGTAAATATGTGGAAGACCCGAACTACATTATTGAGTTGGAACCAGACGTGATAGCGGAAGATTTAACATACGGAGAGGTACCTGTTAAGATCTTGGATAAGAAGGAACATATTCTACGCTCCAAGGTTATACCTCAAGTCAAAGTTTTGTGGAGAAACCACGATGTTGAGGAAATGACTTGGGAGTTAGAATCTGAAATGAATTCAAGTTATCCTCACCTCTTCGACATACCAGGTATGTACCCTAATTTCGAGGATGAAATTTCATAAGAAGGGGATGTTGTAAGACCCCAACTTTTATGAATAAAGATGATTTTTCTATAAATATTATTTTTGAATATTATGGAATCTATTTGATATAATGTTATAGTTGTGGGTAATATTTATAAATTTTGCAAAGTACGCAATGTGACGCCCCCAAAATTAGGTATACGTCACCCATCTTGGGTCGCCACTTACATGGTACAAAATTCAAATACAACTTAATAATACAACTGTCGTGTACAATACGACAAAACATAAACTGTGAGTAATACAAATATTGTATACTAGAGATTATACTAGAGATTATACAAATATTTGGTCCGTCACTCCATTTCCCAACTAGTCCCTGCTACGTTCTCATTTCCTAAAGAGAACAATAAAAGTAAAAGGGTGAGCTCAACTAGCCCAGTAGGAAATATTATGACTAAGATAATGCAGAATATATTATCATTAGCCTTCAACAGTGTTAAACTGATACAATATAACAACCATCAAGTTTAATTTCAGCATAACAAACAATCCATTAAAAGAGTCAAGTAGAGAATAAAATCTACTATCTTTTATGATTTAGAAGGTTTTTCATCACTTTTATCGCTGGGACTCAGCTCAATAAATAATCCATATCATCGAATCACCCCTGTACTACGGCCAAGGATATTCTTTAGTATCATGACCACAATTATCCATGCACTACGAGCTAAGAATATTTGTGTATTCATTAATGGTCATGATCATGCCAACAATCGGCCCATCAATGCACTACGGGCCGTTGATGACTTTTACCACATCATTTGTAACATTACTACCATGATTACAATCGAATAATCCTCGGTTATAATCATACCAAGTCCATCTATGCTTTATGAGGCCATGAGATGACTTTGAACAAAATATAAACATGAGGATGATGACAATGATATAAGAATTCAATAAAACAAGTTCAAGAATTATTTTATCCAGTGGACTAATAACGCCCAAATTGTCAACATGATACCGCTTTGTAGAGTAAAATTCAAGAATGCTCGGAAGAATATTTCCACGAAAAGATACTGGATGAAGCGCAAATATCAAGGATATTCCACTAATTTCATGGATTATAGAAGTCAAAACTTTAACCAACTGAGTATAATAAGGAATGGAATAATAAAAGAAATCATCGTGCATGCGATAGATCGCATGCATAAAAGTTATTCCAACATAATAATAAATAATGGAATTAGGTCCCACAGAAACGCATGCATGTGATATTCCAATGTAATAATAAAGAGCGGAATCAGTCCCAGTGAAAACGCATGCATGTGATATTCCAATGTAATAATAAAAACGTAAATCAGTCCGATGTAGAACACATGCATGTGATATTCCAATGTAATAATAAAGAGCGGAACCGGTCCGGCAAGTAGAATGCATGAACATGTGATGTTCCAAATGAATAATAAAGAATGGAACAACAGAAGAATTTCCCCAAGTATAGGGTAGCCTGCGTATAAAGGTTATTCCAATAGAATAATAAGAATGGAATAACAGAAGTTCTCTTCATAGATAAGAAAGAAATAATACTCCCTACCTTGGAAAAACTGGATACTGGAATAGTGAGTAGCAGATTTCTCTTCTTCTTTCTCTCTATAATAATTGCTCTAAAGCTTTTGTGAATTGGTGAGAAATGAAGGAAGAATGAGCTTCTATTTATAGGAAAATATAGTTTCGATAATTGCACGTTTTGCGGCTTGAAAATTACAATACAATACCTCCAACTTTTCTTTCATTTTTAATTTAGTTCTGCAAGTATTATCAATCTTGTACCAACTCCCCTAATAGTAAATAATGTGATTCAATAGTTCAATCATGTGAATCAATAGTATAATCATGTGAAAAAATACAAATTACAGTATAGTACCTCCATCTATACCTCAATTTTGAACTTAGTCATGCAAGTATTATCAATCTTGCACCAACTCCCCTAATAGTAAATAATGTGATTCAATAGTACACATATATGAACAAATAGTTATATAAGCATGTGAATTAGTAGCAATTAATTGCTCATTTATCCGATAAATTACCCGATTTATCAATATAACCCCTAGACATCAATTATCATCGGAATAAATGTCGATTTTCACCAACACAAACAATTCCAACATAATGAAACTATTTTTATCAAAAATATAAAGTTTGAAATTTTGAAGTTTGACTTTTCCCAAAAAAGTCAACTGTTGACTTTTTGACCAAATAGTGAATCCTGGAAAATTTTGTGTTTATAGACTATTTTGCTAATTTCATTGTTCCGGACTCAAATATCACGTCAAGCGTCTCCAAATTCAACTCAGAACAACATTCATCATTAATATTATAACTCACAATATTTATCAACCGTGTCGTTCCTGTGAAAGAGGGGCTTTTCAATAAGGATTTTCTCCTATCATGCCGCAATTAGGTGACCAAACCTCTCCTCGATGTAACTTCTAGACATTGTAAATATTGCGAGTTTATAATATGAATAACTTTGTCATCTCAAGTATTGATTTAATAAAAAACATTTTATGCAAATGATACTGACCATAATTGAATCTATAATATGATAGATATGATTCAGCAATTACTATAGCAATAATTGAGTCTAACTGAGTGACTTCTCACGTAAGCATTAATAATCAATATCGTGTGCTACTATGCAACCACGCCAGACATCGTATTTTTTAACTAGGGTGTTTCAACAGCTTAACAGTAAAACTCCGCCGTTATTTTCATAAAGTATTTTTGTCGTTTTCTCAATCCGACAATAATTCCGTTGTGGAAGTCCACCAATGATTGTGCCGTTGTACGAAAATTCCCTGTTAAAACAAATATTCCCCGACCAATCGAATATTATATAACAACTTGCGTACTTTGCAAAATTTGTAAATATTACCCACAACTATAACATTATATCAAATCCACACCATAATATTCAAAAATATATTTCGAGAAAATTTAATCTTTATTCAAAAAGTTGGGGTCTTACAACCTCCCCTTCTTATGAAATTTAGTCCTCGAAATTAGGGTGCGTACCTGGTATGTCGAAGAGGTGAGGATACGTTGATTTCATTTCAGATTCTAATTCCCAAGTCATTTCCTCAACATCGTGGTTTCTCCACAAAACTTTGACTTGAGGTATAACTTTGGAGCATAGAATATGTTCCTTCTTATCCAAGATTTTAACAGGAACCTCTTCATACGTTAAATCTTCCTCTATTTCATCTGGTTCTAACTCAATAATGTGGTTCGGGTCTTTCACATATTTATGTAACATGGATATGTGAAAAACGTTATGAACACGAGACATACTTGGCGGTAACGCAAGTCTATAGGCCACGATTCCTACTCGATCGAGGATTAAAATGGGCCAATGAATCGAGGATTGAGCTTTCCTCTTTTCCAAATCTTGTAACTCCTTTCCATGGAGCAACACGTAACAACACATGATCTCCAATATCGAATTCTACGTCCTTTCAATGAAGATCAGCATAACTCTTTTGTCGATTTTGTGAGGTTTTTATATGTTGTGAGATCATTTGAACCTTTTCCGTAGTCATACGTACCAACTCTGGTCCCAACAATGTTGCTTCACCCACCTCATCCCAGCATACTGGAGAACGACACTTTCTTCCATACAACGCCTCGAATGGAGCCATGCCAATACTTGCTTGATAACTATTGTTGTAGGAAAACTCCACCAATGGTAAGAACTTGTCCCAACTTCCCTTGAAGTCAAGGACACAGGGTCTTAATAGATCTTCAAGAGTTTGAATCGCCCTCTCCGACGCCCGTCCGTCGTCGAGGATGATATGTCGAGGCTAAATCATAAATCCGTGCCCATAGCTTTTTGCAAACTAACCCAAAATCTTGAAGTGAATCTTGGGTCTCGATCAGAAACTATGGATACTGGCATACCATGCAATCTTACAACCTCGTTTATGTACATACGAGAAAGACGTTCAAGTGTATAAGTTTCTCGTATCGGTAAGAAATGAGCAGACTTGGTCAATCTATCAACAATGACCCAAATCGCATCTATGCCTTGAGAAACTTTGGGAAGAACGGTAACGAAATCCATGGTAATGTGCTCCCACTTCCATTCTAGAATTTCAAGTGGTTGCAATGGACCTTTTAGTACTTGATGCTCCGCCTTGACTCGTTGACAAGTTAAACACCTTGAGATAAACTCTGCTATCTCTCTCTTCATATTGCACCACCAAAATGTATGTCAAGATCACGATACATTTTAGTACTCCCAAGATGGATTGCAAACGGTGTGTTATGCGCCTCCATCATGATTTTATACTTTAAATTAGGGTCGTTAGGAACACAAAGTCTGGAGTTGACTCGAAGTATTCCTTCTTCATCGATTCTTGCTTCCGGCATAGCACCTTCTTGCACTTTCTTCTTCATACGCATTAGCTCCAGGTCTGTAGCTTGAATAGCTTTAACTTTATCGATTAAAGAAGGTTCTACTCGTATATTCGCCATCATCATATGGGTCCTTGGAGTCTTTAACTCTATCTCCATCATTTGCAAGTCACACAAAATGGGCTTTTGTGTTGTGAATATTGCACTCGTACCCGCATATGATCTTCTACTCAATGCGTCAACTACCACGTTCGCTTTTCCAGGATGGTATTGGATGGTATGATCATAATCTTTCAATAGTTCAAGCCAACGTCATTGTCGCATGTTGAGTTCCTTTTGAGTGAAGAAATATTTGAGGCTTTTATGATCCGTAAAGATCTCCACTTTCTCTCCATACAAGTAATGCCTCCAAATTTTAAGTGCGAAGACAATAGCTGCCAACTCTAGCTCATGAGTAGGATAATTCCTCTCATATTCTTTGAGTTGTCTTGAGGCATAGGCTATGACTTTCCCATGTTGCATGAGAACACATTCTAACCCTTTGCCCGAAGCATTATTGTAGATGACAAATCCCTCCGAACCAGATGGTATTGTCAGAACAGGTGCTGAAATGAGTCTCCTTTTGAGTTCTTGAAAACTCTTCTCACATTCCTCGCTCCAACTGAACTTTGTATTTTTCCAAGTCAACTGAGTTAATGGAGTAGCGATTCGAGAAAATTCTTCCACGAATCTCCGATAATAACCAGCTAAACTGAGAAAGCTATGCACTTTGGTTACTGATTTGGGTTGCTCCCAGCTTTGAATAGCTTCAATCTTTGCCAGGTCAACGAATATTCCATGACTTGATACTACGTGCCCAATGAATGCTACTTCCTCAAGCCAGAACTCGCATTTCTTTAACTTGGCATAAAGCTTATATTCACGAAGCTTTTGGAGTATCAGCCTCAAGTGTTGCTCATGATCTTCACGGCTTTTGGAATAAATAAGGATGTCATCAATAAAGACGACCACAAAGTGATCCAAATATTCCTTGAATACTCGGTTCATCATATCCATGAAGGCAAAGTAGAGCATTAGTCAATCCAAAAGACATGACTAAGAATTCATAATGCCCGTACCGAGTTCTAAAGGTAGTTTTTGGAATATCCTCAGTTTTAACCTTCAAATTGATGATATCCGTAATCTAAGATCGATCTTTGAAAAAAATTATGCTCCTTGTAACTGATCAAACAGGTCATCAATACGTGGCAATGGGTACCTATTTTTGACGGTGACATGATTCAACTCCCGATAATCAATACAAAGTCGCATACTCCCATCTTTCTTCTTCACGAATAGAACAGGAGCACCCCAAGGAGACGTACTAGGACGAATGAAACCAATGTCTAACAATTCCTGCAATTGGGTCTTTAACTCCTAAAGTTTAATAGGAGCCATTCGATATGGGGCTTTGGAAATGGGTTTTGTACCGGGTTCAATGTCAATACAAAATTCAACTTCACGCTCTAGGGGTAGGCTAGGAAGTTCTTTAGGGAATACGTCAGGAAATTTATTAACAATAGAAATATCCTTCAAATTTGACGTATTTTTGTTTAAATCCGTGACATGAGCTAAGAAAGCTTGACATCCGTTTTTCAATAAATGAATAGCTTTATGGCTTGAGATGACCGTGATTGATTTTAATGGTTTGGTCGCTTGAATTCGCATAATATTTTTATTAGGAAAATGAAAGCTAACAACCTTACGAAAACAATCAATTTTAGCATGATGAGTAGTTAACCAATCAATCCCTAGAATCACGTCAAATGCAAGTATTTTTAAGGAGATAAGATCGACAGGTAACGTGCGGTTACCGATTTGAATCAAACAAGACTTATAAACAGTGGATGTAATGAAGGTTTCTCCTAATGGAGTTTCAACAAATAAGTCAAAGTCTAATTTCTCCGGAGTCAAATTTAATAGTTGAGCGCAAGTAGGAGAAATAAAAGAATGGGTAGAACCGGTATCAAATAAGGTATAGACTTCGCTAGAGTTTATGATAAGCTTACCCGTGATGACCTCATTCGGGTTCCTTGCTTTCTGGGAGGTCACAACAAACGCTCTCCCTTGCATTACCGAATTTGACTTTTCTGGGACGGCCTTTGGTGTTTCCATCCTAGCTGAACTTGTCTTCGGTGAACGAAAAAATCGGGCTAGGTGACCTTCTCTTCCACAATTATAACACGCTTTGGATGGCATCGTGCAGTTTGGACTGATATGTCCCTCCCCTCCGCATTTGAAGCATATGATAGGTGGTCGTTCTCCTTCCTTAACCACGGTTCTTCGGTCTTGATGTCTTTCCATCATTGTTGAATCTCCTTTTCTTGAAATGTCCATTTTTATTGTCTTGGCCATGATTACCACCAAGTGGTTACCATTTTCGCATGTTGATTCCTCCACGCTTGTTGTCACCGTTTCAATGATCGTTACTAATCGGGTATTTTCATGTCGCTTTACCGCCCTTCGTTGCATTGACTCGTTACCGCGCTCCATTAACTGAGCCCTATTTACAACATCTGAGTACAAACACAGTTTATGAGAAATAAGATATTGACGTATCTCCGGTTTCAAACCTCTTAAAAACATTCGTGTCATTCGCTCCTCATTATCGACCAAATGGGATGCAAACCGGGATAACTCGCAAATTTAGCCTCGTATTGCGTACTACGGCCATATTGTTTTGTTCCAACTTGATAAACTCCACCTCTTTCATGTGACGAATACTTTCGGAAAGTACTTGTTGTTGAATAGCTCTTGGAACTTCTCCCAAGACATCTTGAGTGCCGTCAGGGGGATGCTTTTCTGATTCCCACCATTAATCGCTTCTTCACGCAACATGAAGGTGGCGAAGGAACCTTTTGCTCCTCGGAGCATCCCAAGACATCAAATATCTTGGTGATCTGCTTTATCCATGCTTCCGCCTTAAGTGGTTTAGGCTCTCCAATAAACTCGGGTGGTCCCAGCTCCTTGAACTGTTTAGCGGTGATCATCCGAGAGTTTTCTGTGTTTACACCTATATTTTGAATAGGAGCCACTCTCGCCTGATGTTGCATGAAGCCTCGGAACATTCCATCGTTCATTATTTGGTTAGTGTTGTTGTTTGCATGAGGATTGTCGCCTTCCTGATGCACGTTGTCCTGGTTATTGATCTGTGGAGACTCAACGGTCTCCTGTGCTCCATTGATGTTCTAAACATTCTCGGATGCCATTTTCAAACATTGTCACAAAACAAGGGTTAATTGACATGCAACATATTATCACTATACTCTGACCGACCAATCAAATACCAAATAAACTTAGGTAGGTCATACTAGCGAAGGAATTCCCCGTCTCTCCCCTACTAGTTCTAGTCTCACATCTTAGCCATGGATCATATCCCTAAGCTTTGATACCAACTGTGACGCCCCCAAAATTAGGTATACGTCACCCATCTTGGGTCGCCACTTACATGGTACAAAATTCAAATACAACTTAATAATACAACTGTCGTGTACAATACGACAAAACATAAACTGTTAGTAATACAAATATTGTATACTAGAGATTATACAAACTCAAAAGGAGTCCTTATTATAATTATTATTACACTATTTCACAGAATAGTGAGGACTACTAATGCTATCATCTGGTCCGTCACTCCATTCCCCGACTAGTCCCTGTTACGTTATCATTTCCTGAAAAGAACAATAAAAGTAAAAGGGTGAGCTCAACTAGCCCAGTAGGAAATATTATGACTAAGATAATGCGTAATATATTATCGTTAGCCTTCAATGTTGTTAAACCGATAAAATATAACAACCATCAAGTTTAATCTGCAAATAGAACAAGCAATCCATTAAAAGAGTCAAGTAGAGAATAAAATCTACTATCTTTTATGATTTAGAAGGTTTTCATCACTTTTATCATTTGGGACTCAACTTAATAAATAATCCACATCATCGAATCACCCTACGCACTACTGGCCAAGGATATTCTTTAGTATCCGACCACAATTATCCATGAACTACGGGCCAAGAATATTTGTGTATTCATTAATGGTCATGATCATGCCAACAACTGTCCATCAATGCACTACGGGCCAATGAGGACTTTTACCATTACGGACATGATTACACCGAATAATCCCTGGTCATAATCATACCAAGTCCATCTATGCACTATAGGCCACAGATGACTTTCAACAAAATATAAACATGAGGATGATGACAATGATATAAGAATTCAATAAAACAAGTTCAAGAATTATTTTATCCAGGGACTAATAACGTCCAAATTGTCAACATGATCTTTGCTTTGTAGAGTAAAATTCAAGAATGCTCGTAAGAATATTTCCACAAAAGATATTGGATGAAGCGCAAATATCAAGGATATTCCACTAATTTCATGGAGTATAGAAGTCAAAACTTTAACCAACCTGAGTATAATAAGGAATGGAATAACAAAAGAAATCACCGGTGCATGCGATAGACCACACGGTAGGTTATTCCAATGTAATAATAAATAACTTAATCAGTCCCAGATAAAACGCATGTGCATGAGATATTCCAATAGAATAATAAAGACGGAATCAGGTCCGGTGTAAAATGTAGAGACAGGATATTCCAACAGAATAATAAAGACGGAATCGGTCCCACAGATAATCTAATGCAGTATGTGATATTCCAATAGAATAATAAAGAGGCGGAACCAGTCCCCGTAGAAACGCATGAGATAGGATGTTCCAACAGAATGATAAAGAATGGAACAATGTAAGAATTTCACCAAGTATGGGGTAGCCGTGATATACAAAAGTTATTCCAATGTAATAATAAGAATGGAATAATGAAGTTCTCTTTATAGATAAGAAAGAAATAATACTCCTACCTTGGAAAAAGCTGGATAATTGAAATAGTGAGTAAGATTTCTTCTTCTTTCTCTCTATAATTTCTCTCTATAATAATCACTCTAAAGCTTTTGTGAATTGGTGAGAAATGAAGGAAGAATGAGCTTCATTTATAGGAAAATATAGTTTCGATAATTGCAGACGCGTTTGGGGCTCGAAAATTATAGTATAATACCTCCAAGTTTTCTTTCATTTTTAATTTAGTCCTGCAAGTATTATCAATTTTGCACCAACTCCCCTAATAGTAAATAATGTGATTCAATAGTTCAATCATGTGTATCAATAGTATAATCATGTGAAAAACTAATTACAAGATAGTACCTCCATCTATACCTCAATTTTTAACTTAGTCATGCAAGTATTATCAATCTTGCACCAACTTCCCTAATAGTAAATAATGTGATTCAATAATACACATATGTGAACAAATAGTTATATAAGCATGTGAATTAGTAGCAATTAATTGCTCATTTATCCGATAAATTACCCGATTTATCAATATAACCCCTGACATCAATTATCATAGGAATAAATGTCGATTTTCACTAACACAAACAATTCCAACATAATGAAACTATTTTTATCAAAAATATAAATTTTGAAATTTCAAGTTTGATTTTTCCAGAAAAAAGTCAAATCGTCAATTGACTTTTGACAAAATAGTGAATCCAGGAAAATTTTGTGTTTATAGACTATTTTACTAATTTCGTCGTTCAGGACTCAAATATCACGTCCGCTCTCCAAATTCAACTCGAACAACATTCATCATTAATATTATAACTCACAATATTTATCAACCATATCGTTCCCGGAAAGAGGGGCTTTCAATAAAGATTTCTCCTATTGGCAATGCAATTAGTTGACCAAACCTCTCATCGATGTAACTTCTAGACATTGTAAATATTGCGGTTTATAATATGAATAACTTTTGTCGTCTCAAGTATTGATTTAATAAAAAACATTTTATGCAGATGATACTGACCATAATTGAATTTATAATATGATAGATATGATGCAGCAATTACTATAGCAATAATTGAGTATAACTGAGTGACTTCTCACGTAAGCATCAATAATCAATATCGTGTGCTACTATGCAACCACACGTATTACTGTACTTTTAACACCGGGTGTTTCAACAGTTAACTGTAAAACTTTCGCGTGAATTATTTTCATAAAGTATTTTTGTCGTTTTCTCAATCCGGCACAATAATTCCGTTATGGGGTCCACCAATGATGATTGTCTTGCATTATACGAATTCCCCGACCAATTGAATATTATATAACAACTTGCATGACTTTTGCAAAAATTGTAAATATTACCCACAACTATAACATTGTATCAAATCCACACCATAATATTCAAAAAATATATTTCGAGAAAATTTAATCTTTATTCAAAAAGTTGGGGTCTTACACGCAAGTTGTTATATAATATTCGATTGGTTGGGGAATATTTGTTTTAATAGGGAATATTCGTACAATGGCACAATCATTGGTGGACCCCACAATAGAATTATTGTCAGATTTAGAAAACGACAAAATTATCTTTTTATAAAAATAATCGGAAGTTTTACCCAGAAGAATCATTGAAACACCCTTGTTAAAAGTATAGTAATACGCTATGGTTGTATAGTAAGAGTACACTGTATTGATTATTGATGCTTACGTGAGAAGTCACTCGCTTTTGTTCAATTATCGCCACAAAGAATTGCACGTGATAAGTATCTCACGTTATTTGATTCAATTATTTTCAATATTTATATATTATTAAATCAATAATTGAGATGACAAAGTTAATAA
Source organism: Panax ginseng (assembly GCA_020205605.1). Taxonomy (NCBI): domain Eukaryota; kingdom Viridiplantae; phylum Streptophyta; class Magnoliopsida; order Apiales; family Araliaceae; genus Panax; species Panax ginseng. The sequence goes on from CM035140.1 coordinate 49,746,688, forward strand.
TATTATTATTTGCAATATTAACGATGTCTCAGAAGTTACATCAAGGAGAGGTTGAGTCAACTAATCATGCCGCCAATAAGGAGAAATCCTTATTGAAAGCCCTCTTTCCGGGAACGACATTCGGTCGATTAAAATTGTGAATTATAATAATGGTGATAAATTTTGTTTTATTATTATTATAAATGTAATAAAATAGAAAACTTTTATATAAAATAGAATACTTTTTATAAAGTTTTGTTTTATTTGATTATAAATAGAATATATTATATTTTATTATGCATAGTGTTTGCATAGTGCCTGCATAGTATTTGCATAGTAAAATCTTTTTATATAAAATAGAATACTTTTATAAAGTTACTTGTTTTATTAGATTTTAAATAAAATATATTATATTTTATTATGCATGGTGTTTGCATAGTGCCTGCATAGTGTTTGCATAGTAAAAACTTTTTATATAAAACAAAATACTTTTTATAAAGTTTTGTTTTATTTGATTATAAATAGAATATATTATATTTTATTGCATAGTGCATTATAGTATCCTTTCAATTATCCTATAAATAGGAAGCTTAGTTAGAATTGAAAATCACACCAGAAATTCAGAGAATTCTTCTTCTATAATCTTGAGCGTATTTCTTTAGAGTTTAAGAAAGCTTTGAGCGTAGAAAATAGTGCAAGTTTTCTTCAAGTATATCCCCGCCCTACCAGTCGAAATACTCTTCTTTTTAAGGTAAGGGGTATTATTCTTTCGTATTCATGAAGAGAGTTATTTCTTTCGATACTCGTAAGGGTTGTTATTCCATTCTTTATTATTCTGTTGGAATAACCTGTATCTGCGGTCTATCGCATACCTGGTGAATTATGTTGTCATTCAATTCTTTATTATTCCATTTGAATAACCTGTCTGTGCGGTCTATCGCATACCTGGTGAATTCTGTTGTTATTCCATTCATTATTATTCTGTTGGAATATCCTGTCTGTGCGGATTATGCATGACCTAGTTCCATTCTTTATTATTCTGTTGGAATATCCTGTCTGTGCGGGTTACGCATGACATGGCTCCATTCTTTATTATTCATTGGAATAACTTTCATCTATGAAGATTATTACGCTTTGGTGAATTCTTCTGTTATTCCATTCTTTATTATTCTGTTGGAATAATCTGTCTACGTGGATTACTGCATGGCGGCAAAAAAAATCCATTTGCGGTTTTATATATTCTATTATACTCAGTTGGTTAAAGTTTTGACTTTTATACTCCATGAAATTAGTGGAATATCCTTGATATTTGCGCTTCATCCAGTATCTTTAGATGAAAATATTCTTCTGAGCATTCTTGAATTTTACTCCACAAAACAATATCATATTGACAATTTGGACGTTATTGATTTCTGGATAAATTAAATTATAAATCTTTAAAAATTTATCCTTGAACTTGCTTTATTGAATTCTTATATCATTGTCATCATCCTCATGTTTATAATATGTTGAAAGTCATCTATGGCCTGTAGTGCATAGATGGACTTGGTATGATTATGACCAGGGATTATTCGGTATAATCATGACCGTAATGTTACAAATGATGTGGTAAAAGTCCACATTGGCCGTAGTGCATTGATGGACAGTTGTTGACATGATCATGACCATTGATGAATACACGAATATCTTTGGCCCGTAGTGCATGGATAATTTGTGGTCGTGATAATAATGAATATCCTTGGCCGCAGTGTAGGGATGATGTGGTTTATTTATTAAGCTGAGTCTCAGCGATAAAAGTGATGAAAAACCTTTTAAATCATAGAAGATAGTAGATTTTATTCTCTACTTGACTTTTCCAATGGATTGTTTGTTTCGCAACAGTTAAACTTGATGTTTGTTATATTTTATCAGTTTAACATTATTGAAGGCTAACGATAAATTATTCTGCATTATCTTAGTCATAATATTTCTTACTGGGCTAGTTGAGCTCACCCTTTCTTTCACTGTTCTCTTCAGGAAATGAGAATATAGCTGGGATGAGTCGGGGAACGGATTGATGGTCCATATGGTTATTTTAGTAGTCCTCAATATTCTATAAAATAGTGTGACAATAAATGTAATGAGGACTCCATTGAGTGTGGATATTGTTTAGATGACAATATTCTTATTAAAACTCTTAGATTATGTTTTGTCGTATTTTACACGACTGTTGTATAATTAAGTTGTATTTGAATTTTGTCCCATGTAATTAGCGACTCAAGATGGGTGATGTATACCTATTTTGGGGGCGTCACAAATGACGATGTGTGAAAAAAGATAGAATTTTCAAATCGCATTTCTTTGAAATAATCTTTAGATCTATTAACACAAATATATTGAAATTGAATATGTGACACTTTGCCCTAATCTATATGTCGAAGAAAAATAACTCAGCCAAAACATAACCCCTACCAGACTCATACCCACCACCACACATATTCTTCATCTTCAAGTACTACCACTTATATATAATATTTTTAATTTTTTTGTCTTTTCCATACCACTAGCATCACTGTCTACCACAATCACTGTCGTCACTACCATCATCTCACCACCACTATATGAACCTATAACCTCCATTTTGAGGTTCTCGTCATCTTAAGAGACAATCATAAATTTAAGCTTAACTTGATTGATGATGCTTTGTGTGAAAAAAGAGGGGATTTTTCAAAGCGCATTTATTTGTAATGAACTTCAATTTATTAACACAAATATATTGAAGTTGAATATGTGCCACTTTGTCCAAATTTATATGTCCAAGAAAAAGTAACTAAGCCAAAACATAACCCTATCCACTATAAAACTCATAACCACTACCACCCATGTCACGCCCCTAAAATAGGTATACATCACTCATCTTGAGTCGCCAAATACATGGTACTGAATACAAATACAAACTTAATTATACAACACGAGTTGAGAGTTTTTACACGAATATTATCTCATAGACAATATCCAAACTCAAATTCAATCCTCATTACATTTATTATCACACTAAATAGTGAGGACTACTAAACAACCATCTCGGACTGTCACTCCATTCCCCGACTAGTCCCGGCTACATTCTCATTTCCTGAACAGAACAATGAAAGCAAAATGGTGAGCTCAACTAGCCCAATAAGAAATATTATGACTAAGATAATGAAGGATAAATTATTGTTAGCCTTCAACAGTGTTAAATTGATAAAATATAATAAACATCAAGTTTAACTACAGCGGAACAAGCAATCCATTAGAAGTCAAGTAGAGCATGATATCTACTATCTTCTATGATTTAAAACATTTATCATCAATTTTATCGCTGAGACTCAACTTAATAAATAATCCACATCACTGAATTATCCCTGCACTACGGCCAAAGATATTCATTAGTATCACATCCACAAATTATCCATGCACTACGGGCCAAGGATATTCGTGTTATCACCAATGGTCATGATATGCGAACAACTGTCCATCAATGCACCACGGGCCAATGAGGACTTCTACCACATCATTTGTAATATTACGGTCATGATTATACTGAATAATCCCTAGTCATAATCATACCAATCAACAGTCCATCTGTGCACTACGGGCCAAAGATGACTTTCATAACAATATAAGCATGAGAATGATGACAATAATATAAGAATTCAATTAAATGAAAGTAAATGAAATTTTTTTAAATATTTATAATTTAATTTATCCAGAACTCAAAAACGTCTAAATTTTCAACATGTTTGTGGAGTAAAATTCAAGAATAATATTGTATCAAAAATGATTTGGACCACAAAGATATCATTTTTTATCATGAATAGTACCCCGAGTGAATAGTACCTGAGTGAATAGTACCCCATGAATAGTACTTCGTGAATAGTACTCCGGAATGAAAAAGTTAAAACTTATCAAGATGGTTCAGAATAATATTTCTATGAAAAGATACTGGATGAAGCGTAAATTTCAAGGATATTATACTAATTTCATGGAGTATAGAAGCAAAATTATCAACATGAGTGTAGAATTATGAATACGAAAACGAAATAATATTACTTACATACTACAGAGTATGGAAGAAAATATTATTTCGTACGAATATTGAATAAAAATAATATCCCTTACCTTAAAAAGAGAGTATGTGACGCCCCCAAAATATGTATACATCACCTATTCTGAGTCGCCAAGTACATGGTACTGAATACAAATACAAACTAATTATACAACAGTCGTGTAAAATACGACACAACATATGCTGTGAGTTCTAATACAAATATTGTCATCTAGACAATATCCACACTTAATGGAGTCCTCATTACATTTATTATTACACTATTTCACAGAATAGTGAGGACTACTAATGCACCATCTAGGACCATCACTCTGTTCTCCGATTAGCCCCAATTTTGTTCTCATTTCCTGAAGAGAACAATGAAAGAAAGGGTGAGCTCAACTAGTGTAAGACCCCGAATTTTTTAATAAATAAAATGAAATTTCCTTTATTTATTATTTTGAAATAGTAAGGGTTGATTTGATTAATGTGGTTAGTTATGGGTAAAATGCGCAAATTTTACAAAATAAGCAAGTAGTTATAAAATATTCATTGTTGTTTGGGAATATTCGTTTGGTCGTGGAATATTAAATGCTGTGGGGAATATTAAATGACTGCCAGCGACCATGTGGGCCCCATAACGAAAAGCGATTGGAGGAAGAAAACGACAAATATAAGTTGTTTAAAAATAACGGCGTAGTTGTTACCGATTTACCTTTGTTGGAATACCGGTGGTAGTGGTTAAAACACGATGTCTGGCGTTCTGCGCGCGAGAAGCTTTGCAGTATTGCACTAATTATTGACTCTTACGTAAGAAGGCACTACTAATAATGGTTACAAAGAATAATTCTTATTCAATATTTTATTGGTTCAATAATTGTTGTGTTGATATTTTGTATTATTGTTTTAATAATTATCAACGCATAAAGTATTTTCTATTATCAGAGCAATAATTCATATTATCCGAATAATATTATTAGATAACATTATTGGCAATGTCTAGAAAGTTACATCTAATGAGAGGTTTGGTCACCTAATTAAGGCGCCAAGAAGGAGAAATTCTTATTGGAAAGCCCTTCTTTCCTAGAACCGCACGGTTGTCAATATTGTGATTACGTAATATTATTTGTGAATAATTAATTATTGATTCATATGGTGAGGAAAATATTTATTTTATGTGGATATAGATGGAAAAAAAATTTAATGTGACAATTGTTGAAAATTGAAATTTTATCTTTTTCTGATAAAATAATTCATTTAAATATATATATTATTATATTTTAATAATATAATAATGATGATATTTTTACAACGAATGTGGGATATATGAGTATACGAGGAGGAAAAGTATTTTTGTTGGATTAAATGTTTAACACATGTTTTGTGTGTTGGTGGACCCATTTCTTGACCGAAAATTGATTATAGATTGTAAAATCGCCCGTTTGTGGATTTTGGTCAATTTCTGTTTGAAATTTGGAAAACCTTTCTTCTGCAAAGTTGTAGAGAATTGAATTTCCTATAAAAACACGCGAAATTCGAATTTTCTGATAAAAGGGCTATTTATTGTGAATTATTGAAGTTCCGGAGTTCAAATAATTGATTTTGGAAGTTTTAATTATTATTTTGAAGAAAACGTTTTTGCCATTTGAGAGGCACATGTTAAGGATGGAAATCAAAATTTGAGTTCGGATGTCTAGACCAAAAGTGTGGGCTAAGGAATTTTGTTTATAAATAATATTATTATATTCAATTTTCTACTTTGGTGTTCTAAGCATTTTCCTATAAATAGGAGCTTAGGTTAGAATTGAAAATCACACCGACATAATGAAGTTTTTCTCTATTTCTCTCTCGATATTTTGGCGTATTCTTGTGAGTATACTTTGAGTGTTGATATATGGTGCAAGTTCAAGTCATAGCCTATATCCGGTGTTTCAACTAGAAGTACTGTCTTTCGAGGTAAGGGATATTATTTTTTTTCGTTATGATATTATTTCTTCAATATCATTATGCTGAAATATTGATCTGAAGTTTTTATCAAATTTGGAACTTTTTCATGTCGGGGTTACTATTCATGAGTTACTATTCATGAGTTACTATTCACGAGTACTATTCACGAAGCGTGAAGATGTTTTTTGTGAAATTTATATCTTTTGGTGTCGGAGTTACTATTCACGTATACGGCACTATTCACGTATACGATACTATTCACGAATACGGCACTATTCATCAAAAAATGAAAATTTTTCTTTTCGTCTAAAATATCTATTGTGGATACTAGCTTTGATTGTATCCATGTTTTGATCATTCTTGAATTTTACACCACTATGATTATTTTTGAGGTATTTTTGGACATGGATAAAATAAAGTACGAATCCTTAATCCTTAATCCTTGTCATTTTGTTTCCCTTGGATTCGTTTCTTTAAAAAAAAAATATTTTCATCATCCTCGGTCTTAAATGATGATATTGTTGAATATCTTTGGCACGTAGTGAAGAAAAGATGAATGATTTTTGATGAATATCTTTGGCCTTTTGTAGTGCAAAGATGAATGATTTTGATGAATATCTTTGGCTGTAGTGCAAATATGAATGATTTTCGATGAATATCTTTGGCCCAGAAAGTAAAAGATGAGCAGTGTTTAGATGAACATGACCAACTGGTGAATGTCCTTGGCCTGTAGTGCAAGGATGAATATATTTGATTCCAGATATATATTGATTGATGTTACAGGGATAAAATATCGACGATGAACTTTTAAATTCATATATAGAAGATAGTAGTTTGCATTCTCTACTTAACTCTTCTAATGAATTATCGTTTCCGCTGCAGTTGTTGATTTAAAATTGGTTGTCTATTGTATTCTATTAGATTTTTCCCTGTTGGAGACTAACGATAATTTGCTGTATATTATCTTAGTCATAATATTCGTTACTGAGCTAGTTGAGCTCACCCTTTTCCTTTTTGTTCCATTTTTCTTCTCAGGAGGCGAATATAACGAGTACGAGTCGGGGTATGAAATGATGGTGTTAGAGAGTTGTTTAGTAGTCCTCACCATTTTTGTAAAATAATGTATCAATAATTATGATGAGGATTTATTTGTATGTGGATATTGTTTAGATGGCAATATCTGTATTTAAACTCACAGTTCTACTGTTGTAATAATAAAGTTATAGTTGTTTCTGTACCGTGTGTTGACAACTAAGAATGGGTGGTGTATACCTATTTTGGGGGTGTCACAGTTGGTATCAGAGCTTAGGGATATGATCTCTGGCAGAGATCGGGGAATAAAACTAGGAGGGGATAGACGAGTAAATCCTTCGCTACTGTGTCTTACCTAAGCTTATTCGTTAGTTGGTTAGTATATAGGGATATTATGTGATATATTGATTTCCTTAATTAACCCTTGTTTTTATGGCGATGATTTGAGAATGTCGTGAGAATATTAATGATTGGAGTAAATGAGACCGTGGAGATGCATGTACTTACCAACGAGGAGAAACGTGTAACAGTGACAATGTACCTCCTGTGAACAACACCACCGAAAGCGAGATGATGAACGAGGGATGTTAGAAGCTTTTTGCAGTTCATGCAAAATCGCACGAGGAGACTCGTGTTCAAAATATAGGAAGAAATGATAGCAATTCACGGGTGGTCACAACCAAGCAGTTCAAAGTTGGGACCACGAATTCTGGGAATGCCGGATCCGATTAAAGGCGGAGGCGTGGGTCAAACAAATTACCAAGATATTCGATGTCTTGGGATGCACGGAGGAACAGAAAGTTCCATTCGCTACTTTTATGTTAAAGAACGAGGCAGACATGGGGAATCGTGAAGCGTACATTCCATCCACTTTTCGGCATGTCATGGGAGACGTTTCAGAAGCAGTTCAATGACAAGTACTTCACGAAAGTATTCGTCATATGATGGAAGTGGAGTTTATTAGGCGGAGCGAGAATAACATGGCGGTGTCCCAAGACTGGCGAAGTTAGCGGAGTTATCAGTTTGCACCTCATTTAGCGGAGAATGAGGAACGTATGACGCGGATGTTTCTGAGAGGTTTGAAACCCGGCATACGTCAGTATCTCATTTCTCATAAATTTTCTCTCTATTCAGATGTTGTCAACAGGGCTCAATTGTTAGAGCGAGATAACGAGTACGTTCAACCGAGGGACCATAACCAGGATCATACCGAAGATAGAAGTCATCAGAATAACGATAACCAGCAGAGAAAGAAGAATACGGACAAAGGCGGTAACCACTCTGGTGGTAATCGTGGCCATGAAAATAGAAGAAGCGAATCAGGAGGAGATTTTAAAAAGAGGAGATTCAACAACGACCATGTGAAGACGTCAGCGCCAGTAGCAACTGGTTCCAAGGGAGGAGAAGGACCACCGGTCGTATGTTACAAATGCGGGAAAGAGGGACATATCAGTCCAAACTGCCCACAACAGTTTAAGGTATGCTATAATTATGGAAAAGAATGACATATCGCTCGAGATTGTACGGTATCGAAACCCAGTCCAGCGGGAATGGTGACTCAAAAGGATGTCCCAAAAAAGTCAAAGTCAATGGTTCCTGGAAGAGCGTTTATCGTGACCGGTCAAAATGCGAGAAACCCGAACGAGTTTAGTACGGGTTAGTTAATTATAATTCTTGCGAAGTTTATACCTTACTAGACACCGGTTCTACCCGTTCTTTTATCTCTCTTGCTTGCGCTCAACGTTTAAACTTGACTACGGAGAAATTAGGCTTTGACCTATTTGTAGAGACTCCGTTAGGAGAAACTTTCATTACATCCGTTGTTTAGAAATCTTGCTTGATTCAGGTTGGCACTATCACATTACCTGTTAACCTTATTTCTATAGAGATATTTGTTTTTGATGTGATTTTAAGGTTAACTACTCATCATGCCAAAATTGATTACTTCCGTAAGGTTGTTAGTTTTCATATTCCTAAGCAACCTGTTATTCGAATTCAAGCAATCAAACCATTGTAGTCAAACATTTTCATATCAAGCCATGAAGTCATTCGTTTATTACGGATGTCAAGTTTTCTTAGTCCATGTTATGGATTTGAATAAAGACACGTCAGATTTGAATAATATTCCTATTGTTATTGATTTTTTCCTGATGTATTTCCTGAAGAATTTCTTGGCTTATTCCCAAAGCCTGATATTAAATTTTGTATCGACTTTGAACCCGGTACAAAACTGATTTCTAAAATCTCATATCGAATGGCTCCTATTGAACTTCAGGAGTTAAAAATTCAACTATAGAATTTGGTACCTGAGCCTTTATCTGGTGACTTCCTTTGTGGAATGCACCGAAGCCAGACTCTCCGTAGAGGACACCATATTCGTGCGATAGTAAACTGATAAGTGTCATTGTAACGTGCTATCCAAGGTTGGGATATGAGTCACAGTTGAGAACAACCTAAGTCGGTAATCGAAATACGTAGCTTTCTAGGCTTAGTTGGTTATTATCGGAGATTCGTTGAAGGATATTCTCGAATCGCTATTCCATTAACGCAGCTGACTTGTAGAGATACAAAATTCGAATGGAGCACGGAATGTGGGAAGAGCTTCGAAGAACTCAAGAGGAGACTCATTTCAGCATATGTTCTGACCATGCCATCCTGGAAAATCGAACGTGGTAGCTGACGTGTTGAGTAGAAGATCGTATACAAGTACGAGTACGATATTGTCAAAGACTCATTTCGTATAATTTACAAATAATAGAGATGGAGATGAAAACTCTAGGTACCCACGTGATGATATACGAGTATAATCGACTTTAATCGATAAAGTTAAAGCTGTTCAAGCTACACACCAGAGCTGATGAATTTGAAGAAGGAGGTGCAAGAAGTTGTTATTTCAAAAGCGAGAATCGGTGAGGTGAGGAAAGCTCAAACCTTCGATTTATTAATCCATTTGAAATTCTCGATCGAATAGGGCTGTGGCTGTAGACTCATTTTACCGCCAAGTATGTATGGCGTGTTCATAACGTTTTTCATGTATCGATGTTACGTAAATATGTGGACGACCCGAACCACGTCATTGAGTTAGAACCGGGCGAGATAGCCGAAGACTTAACGTACGAGAAGGTACCTGTTAAGATCTTGGATAGGAAAGAACATGTCCTATGTACCGAGGTTATACCACAAGTTAAAGTTTTGTGGAGAAACCATGCTATTGAAGAAATGACCTGAGAGTTGGAAACGGAAATGAAAGCGAGGTATTTTCAACTTTTCGAAATACCAGGTACGTACGTCAATTTCGAGGACGAAATTTCATAAGGAGGGGAGGTTGTAAGACCCCGAATTTTTTTATAAATAAAATGAAATTTCCTTTATTTATTATTTTGAAATAGTAAGGGTTGATTTGATTAATGTGGTTAGTTATGGGTAAAATGCATAAATTTTACAAAATAAGCAAGTGGTTATAAAATATTCATTGTTATTTGGGAATATTCGTTTGGTCGTGGAATATTCGCATCGTCGGGAATATTCGCATTGGCTGACAAGTATGACCATGTGTGGGCCCCATAATGGAAAGCGATTGGAGGAAGAAAGCGACAAATATAAGTTGTTTAAAAATAGCGGTGTAGTTATTCACAGTTTAATTTGTTGGAATACTCGGTGGTTAAAACACGATGAATACGGCGTTCTTTGCACAAGAAGATTGCAGTATTGCACCAATTATTGACTCTTACGTAAGAAGGCACTACTCAATAATGGTTACAGTAATTCTTTGTTCAGTATTTTATTGGTTCAATAATTGTTGTATTGATATTTTGTATTATTGTTTTAATAATTATCACTGCACAGTATTTTCTATTATCGGAGCAATAATTCATATTATCTGAATAATATTATTAGATAACATTATTGGCAATGTCTAGAAAGTTACATCTAAGGAGAGGTTTGGTCACCTAATTGCGCCTCAAAGAAGGAGAAATTCTTATTGGAAAGCCCCTCTTTCCTGGAAGCGCACGGTTGTCAATATTGTGATTCTGTAATATTATTTGTGAATAATTAATTATTGATTCATATGGTGAGGAAAATATTTATTTTATGTGGATATAGATGGAGAAAATTTTAATGTGACAATTGTTGAAAATTGAAATTTTATCTTTTTCGATAAAATAATTCATTTAAATATATATATATATATATATATATATTATTATATTTTAATAATATAATAATGATGATATTTTTACAACGAATGTGGGATATATGAGTATCTGAGGAGGAAAAGTATTTTTGTTGGATAAAATGTTTAACACATGTTTTTTGTGTGTTGGTGGACCCATTTCTCGATAGAAAATTGATTATAGTATCGTAAAATCGCCTTGGTTTGTGGATTTTGGTCAATTTCGCATTTGGAATTTGGAAAAACTTTCTTCTGCAACGTTGTAGAGAATTGAATTTCCTATAAAAACTCGCAAAATTCGAATTTTCTGATAAATGGGCTATTTATTATGAATTATTGAAGTTCCGGAGTTCCGAAATAATTGATTTTTAGAAGTTTTAATTATTATTTTGAAGAAAAACGTTTTTGCCATTTGAGAGGCACATGTTAAGGATGGAAATCAGCTGAGTTCAGATGTCTAGACCAAAAGTGTGGGCTAATGAATTTTGTTTATAAATAATATTATTATATTCAATTTTCTACTTTGGTGTTCTAAGCATTTTCCTATAAATAGGTTAGAATTGAAAATCACACCAGAAACTGAAGTTTTCTCTCTATTTCTCTCTCGATATTTTGAGTGTATTCTTGTGAGTATACTTTGAGTGTTGATATACGGTGCAAGTTCAAGTCATAGCCTATATCCGGTGTTTCAACTAGAAGTACTGTCTTTCGAGGTAAGGGATATTATTTTTTTTCGTGATGATATTATTTCTTCAATATCATTATGCTGAAATATTGATCTGAAGTTTTTATCAAATTTGGAACTTTTTCATGTCGGGGTTACTATTCATGAGTTACTATTCATGAGTTACTATTCACGAGTTACTATTCACGAGTACTATTCATTTCACGAAAGAAGATGTTTTTTGTGAAATTTCTATCTTTTGGTGTCTGAGTTACTATTCACATATACGAGACTATTCACGATATCTGGTACTATTCACGAATATTTAAGACTATTCATCGAAAAAATGAAAATTTTCTTTTCGTCCAAAATATCTATTGTGGATACTAGCTTTGATTGTATCCATGTTTTGATCATTCTTGAATTTTACACCACTATGATTATTTTTGAGGTATTTTTGGACATGGATAAAATAAAGTACGAATCCTTAATCCTTAATCCTTGTCATTTTGTTTCACTGGATTCGTTTCTTTAAAAAAAATATTTTTCATCATCCTCGGTCTTAAATGATGATATTGTTGAATATCTTTGGCCTGTAGTGCAAAGATGAATGATTTTTGATGAATATCTTTGGCCTGTAGTGCAAAGATGAATGATTTCTGATGAATATCTTTGGCCTGTAGTGCAAATATGAACAGGTGTTTAGATGAACATGACCAACTGGTGAATGTCCTTGGCCTGTAGTGCAAGGATGAATATATTTGATTCCAGATATATATTGATTGATGTTACAGGGATAAAATATCGACGATGAACTTTTAAATTCATATATAGAAGATAGTAGTTTGCATTCTCTACTTAACTATTCTAATGAATTATCGTTTCCGCTGCAGTTGTTGATTTAAAATTGGTTGTCTATTGTATTCTATTAGATTTTTCCCTGTTGGAGACTAACGATAATTTGTTGTATATTATCTTAGTCATAATATTCTTTACTGAGCTAGTTGAGCTCACCCTTTTCCTTTTTGTTCCATTTTTCTTCTCAGGAGGCGAGAATATAACGAGTACGAGTCGGGGTATGGAATGATGGTGTTAGAGAGTTGTTTACTAGTCCTCACCATTTTTGTAAAATAATGTATCAATAATTATGATGAGGATTTATTTGTATGTGGATATTGTTTAGATGGCAATATCTGTATTTAAACTCACAGTTCTACTGTTGTAATAATAAAGTTGTAGTTGTTTCTGTACCGTGTGTTGACAACTCAGAATGGGTGGTGTATACCTATTTTGGGGGTGTCACAACTAGCCCAATAAGAAATATTATGACTAAGATAATGCAGAATAAATTATCGTTAGCCTTCAACAGTGTTAAACTGATACAATATAACAAACATCAAGTTTAATAGCAGCGGAACAAGCAATCCATTAGAAGAGTCAAGTAGAGAATAAAATCTACTATCTTCTATGATTTAAAAGGGTTTTCATCACTTTTATCGCTGAGACTCAGCTCAATAAATAATCCACATCATCAAATTATCTCTGCACTACAGGCTAAGGATATTCTTTAGTATCACGACCACGAATTATCCATGCACTACGGGCCAAAGATAATCGTGTTTTCATCAACGGTCCTGATCATGCCATAAAATAATTCATCTTTACACCCTTGGCCAAAGAGAATCCATAGCCATAATCATACCAAAAATTGTCCATCAATGCATTACGGGCCAATGAGGACTTTTTCCACATCATTTGTAACATTACTGACCATGATTATACCTAGAATAATCCACGGTCATAATCATACCAAGTCCACCTATGCACTACAGGCCACAGATGACTTTCAAAATAATATAAACATGAGGATGATGACAATGACATAATAATTCAATAAAACAAGTTCAAGAATTAATTTATCTAGAAACCAATAACATCCAAATTGTCAACATAATACTGCTTTGTAGAGTAAAATTCAAGAATGCTCAGAAGAATATTTCCATGAAAAGATACTGGATGAAGCGCAAATATCAAGGATATTCCACTAATTTCATGGAATATAGAAGTCAAAACTTTAACCAACTGAGTATAATAAAGAATATATGAAACTACAAATAGATTTTTGCCCGCCATGCGGTAATCCATGTAGGTAGATCATTTCCATAATTTAATAAGGAATGAATACGAATGATCATTCACCATGCATGTGGTAATCCACATAGACAGGTTATTCCAATGAATAATAAAGAATGGAATAACATAAGGATTCACCATGCGCATGCGGAGATCAAGATGCACGAGTTATTCCTAATGAATAATAAATAATGAAACCAGTCCAGCCAGAACGCATTGCGACACGTGATATTAGGTAGAATAATAAATAATGGAACCAGTCCCGGCATACACATTGCAGATGTGATACTCAAATGAATAATAAATAATGGAACCAGTCAAGCGTGAAGCGCTACACAAACATGATATTCCAGCGTAATAATAAAGAACGGAATATTAGAAGAATTTCACCATGTATGCGGTACTTCAGCATAAACAAAAGTTATTTCAATAGAATAATAAGAATGGAATAATGAAGAATTTCACCATGTATGCGATTACTTTGCATAGAGCAAAAGTTATTCAACATAATAATAAAGAATGGAATAATGAAGAATTTCACCAAGTATAGGGTAGCCCGCGTATATAGGTTATTCTAATAGAATAATAAAGAATGGAATAACAGAAGTTCTCTTCATGAATAAGAAAGAAATAATACCCCTTACGAGAACAACAAATAATATCCCTTACCGTAAAAGAAGAGTATTCCGACTGGTAGGGTGAGGATATTCTTAAAGAAAACTTGTACTAATTTCTATGCTCAAAGCTTTCTTAAACTCTAAAGAAATACGCTCAAGATTATAGAAGAAGAATTCTCTCTCTAGAGTTTCAGTGAATTCGTAAGAAATAATGAAGGAATGAGCTTCTATTTATAGAAGAATGGACTGCATAGTAACTAATTCATGAACGGTCCAGATTGATTTACTTTTAATCGGACGGTCCATATTTAAAACAAAATCTTTTAAATAAAATATAATATATTCTTTTTATAATCTAATAAAATGAATAACTTTATAAAAGTATTCATTTTATATAAAAAGATTTTACTATGCAAAAAACACTACGCAGAACCTTTATGCAACACTATGCATAATAAAATATAATATATTCTATTTATAGAATAACTTTATAAAAGTATTCTATTTTATATAAAAAGATTTTACTATGCAAAACACTATGCATAATAGAATATAATATATTCTATTTATAGAATAACTTTATAAAAGTATTACGATTTATATAAAAAGTTTTTCTACATTTTATTACATTAATAATACTAATAAAACAAAATCGAGTGACTTATCACGTAAGCATCAATAATCAATATCGTGTGCTACTATGCAACTACACGCCATACATCGTATTTTTTTACTACCGAAGTAGTTCAACAAAGATAACGGTAAAACTTCCGCCGTTATTTTCATAAAATATTTTTGTCGTTTTCTTAATCCGACAATAATTCCGTTGCGGGGGTCCACCAATGATTGTGCCGTCATACGAATATTCCCTGATAAAACGAATATTCCCCGACCAATCGAATATTATATAACAACTTGCGTACTTTGCAAAATTTATAAATACTACCCACAACTATAACACTATCTCAAATCCACACCATAATATTAAAAAAAATATTTCGAGAAAATTAAATCTTTATTAATAAAATCTGGGGTCTCACAGAGTACTTCTGACTGGTAAGGAGGGGATATTCTTGAAGAAAACTTGAACTGTTTTATACGCTCAAAGCTTCCTTAAACTCTAAAGAAATACGCTCAATATAATAGAAGAAGAATTCTTTGATTCTAGTGTGATTTTCAATTCTAAACTAAGCATCCTATTTATAGGAGAATGGAAATGATACTATTTGAAAAAATCATGGGTGAACAGTATTTTTTTTTCTTTCTCACGGACGAAACAACTGAAAGGTTCACGGACGAAATGAATTTATAAACTTACGATTTCATAATTCCCTTATACATAGGTAAGTTATATATATATATATATATATATATATATATATATATATATATATATATATATATATATATATATATATATATATCACAATCACACACACACACACAAATGATATACACACCCACACACATTACCCACTTTAAACTCTTTCTTTTCCCCGGCAACTTACACCTCCCACCTCCCACCATACCCATTCACATGCACACCACACTACACACACACACATCTCATATATATATATATATATATATATATATTACATACACCACACGATACACACATAAATTCACACTTTCTCCCACCATTCCCCACTTTCATTTTTTCTTCCCACATGTGGGCCCCACCCCACATGTCACTTTCACACACATCACACTCACACACAAATATGATATATATATATATATATATATATATATATATATATATATATATATATATATATATATATTGAATAATTTTCTATCGGTTATTTTGAAAAATGAGTAAATGGGGGTCCATATAATAAGCAAAATTTACAATAAATACTTCATAAAAATCCCCTCAATCTTTTTAACAACATTTATTCATCATTATTATAACTCGTAATATTAACAACCAGATCGTTCCCAGGAAAGAGATGGCTTTCCGATATGGATTTCTCCCTATTGGCGCGCAATTAGGTGACCAAACCCCTTTCCTCGACAGAACTTTCTAGACATTGTTAATTATGCAGATAATAATATGAATAACTTGTCATCTCAATTATTGATTTAATAATATAAAATATTGACAATAATTGAATCAAATAACGTGAGATACTATGCAACAATTACTGTAGCAATAATTGAGTATAACTGAGTGACTTCTGACGTAAGCATTAATAATCAATATCGTGTTCTACTATGAAACTACGCGTAATACTGTACTTTTATCACCGGGTATTTCAACAGTTAACGGTGAAACTACACGTATTTTTATTGAGTATAACGTTATTTTTATAAAACAGATATTTTTGTCGTTTTCTACCTCCGATAATAATTTCGTTGTGGGGTCCACCAATGATTGTGTCGTCGTACAAATATTTCATGTTAAAAAGAATATTCCCCGACCAATCGAATATTTTATAACCACTTGCTTACTTTGCAAAATTTATAAATATTACCCACAACTATAATATTATAATAAATCCACACCATAATATTAAAAATAATTTTTTGTGAAAAATTAATTTTTATTTATGAAAATTGGGGTCTTACAACCTCCCCTTCTTATGAAATTTCATCCTCAAAATTAGGGTACGTACCTGGTATGTCGAAGAGGTGAGGATACCTTGATTTCATTTCAGATTCTAACTCCCAGGTCATTTCCTCAACATCATGGTTTCTCCACAAAACTTTAACTTGAGGTATAACCTTTGAGCATATAATATACTCCTTCTTATCCAAGATTTTAATAGGTACCTCTTCATACGTTAAATCTTCCGTTATTTCGTCCGGTTCTAACTCAATAATGTGGTTCGGGTCTTCCACATATTTACGTAACATAGATATGTGAAAAATATTATGAACATGAGACATACTTGGTGGTAAGGCGAGTCTATAGGTCATAGTTCCTACTCGATCGAGGATTTTGAATGGCCCAATGAATCGAGCATTCCTCTCTTTTCAAATGTTGTAACTCCTTTCCATAGAGAAACACGTAACAACACATGCTCCCCAACAGTGAATTCCACGTCCTTTCGATGAAGATAAACATAACTCTTTTGTCAATCTTGTGAGGTCTTTAAACGTTGCCAGATCATTTGAATCTTCTCCGTAGTCAAACGTAACAATTACGGTCCTAACAACGTTGCTTCATCCACCTCGTCCTAGCATACTGGAGAATGACACTTGCGTCCATACAACGCCTCGAATGGAGCCATGCCAATACTTGCCTGATAACTGTTGTTGTAAGAGAATTCCACGAATGGCAAGAACTTATCCCAACTTCCCTTGAAGTCATGGACACAGAGCCTTAATAGATCTTCAAGAGTTTGAATAGTCCTCTTCGACTGCCTGTCCGTTTGAGGATGATATGCCGAACTGAATCGTAAATTCGTGCCCATAGATTTTTGCAAACTAACCCAAAATCGTGAAGTGAATCTTGGATCTCGATCAGAAAATATGGATACCGGCATACCATGCAGTCTTATAATCTCATTTATATATATACGAGTAAGACGTTTAAGTGAATAAGTTTCTCGTATAGGTAAGAAATGAGCAGACTTGGTTAGTTTATCAACAATGACTCAAATCGTATCTACGCCTTGAGAAACCTTAGGAAGACCAGTAACGAAATCCATTATAATGTGCTCCCATTTCCATTTTGGAATTTCAAGTGGTTGCAATGGAGCTTTTGGCACTTGATGCTCTGCCTTGACTCATTGACAAGTTAGAGACCTTGAGATAAACTCCACGATCTCCCTCTTCATATTGCTCCACCAAAATGTATGTCAAAGATTATGATATATTTTTGTACTTCCTGGATGGATTGCAAACGGTGTGTTGTGTGCCTCCATTATGATCTTATACTTCATGTCAGAGTCGTTAGGAACTCAAAGTCTGGAGTTGACTCAAAGTATTCCTTTTTCATCGATTCTTACTTCCGAAATAGCACCTTCTTGCACTTTCTTCTTCATACGCATCAGCTCCAGGTTCGTAGCTTGAGCAGCTTTAACTTTATCAATTAAAGTCGGTTCTACTCGTATATTTGACATCATCACGTGGGTCCCTGGAGTCTTTATCTCTATCTCCATCCTTTGTAAGTCATACAAAATGGGTCTTTGTGTTGACAATATGCTCGTACCTTCATCTGATCTTCTACTCAATGCGTCAGCTACCACGTTCGCTTTTTTAGGATGGTATTGAATGGTATGAACATAATCTTTCAATAGCTCGAGCCAACGTCATTGCTGCATGTTGAGTTCCTTTTGGGTGAAGAGATATTTGAGTGTTTTATGATCCGTATAGATCTCTACTTTCTCCCCATACAGGTAATGCCTCCAGATCTTTAGTGTGAAAACGAATGCTGCTAACTCTAGATCATGAGTAGGATAATTCCTCTCACATTCTTTGAGTCATCATGAGGCATAGGCTATAACTTTCCCATGTTGTATGAGAACACATCCTAACGCTCTGCCTGAAGCATCATTGTAGATGACAAATCCCTCCGAACCAGATGGTATTGTAAGAAAAGGTGCTGAAATGAGTCTCCTCTTGAGTTCTTGAAAACTCTTCTCACATTCCTTGGTCCAACCGAATTTTGTATCTTTTCGAGTCAGCTGAGTTAATGGAGTAGAGATTCGAGAAAATCCTTCCACGAATCTCAGATAATAACCAGCTAAGCCTAGAAAGCTACGTGCTTCAATTACTGACTTAGGTTTCTCCCAACTTTGTATTACTTCAATATTTGCTGGGTCAACAGATATTTCGTGATTTGATATCATGTGCCCAAGGAATGCTACTTCCTCAAGCCAGAACTCGCATTTCTTTAACTTGGCATACAACTTATTTTCACGAAGCATTTGGAGTATCAACCTCAAGTGTTACTCATGATCTACACGGGTTTTAGAGTATATGAGGATGTCATTAATAAAGACAACAATAAAATGATCCTAATATTCCTTGAATACTCGGTTCATCATATTCATGAAGGCAGCAGGAGCATTAGTCAATCCAAAAGATATGACTAGGAATTCATAATGCCCATACCGAGTTTTGAAAGCAGTGTTTGGAATGTCATCAGTTTTAATCTTTAAATTATGATATCTAGAACGAAGATCGATCTTTGAAAAGAATTTGGCACCTTGCAACTGGTCAAACAGGTCATCAATGCATGAAAACGCGTACCTATTTTTGATGGTGACATGATTTAACTCTCGATAGTCAATACAAAGTCGCATACTTCCATATTTCTTCTTTACGAATAGAACTTGTTAGTTTCCAGAGGCACAATAGTTATCTAGAAGGGGGGTTACATATATATTTTAAATTCTTTTTGAAATACTTTGTTAGTTTTGATAATGATTTAAACACATCAGAATTAAGATGTGTTTGTTCTCCCTTTACGATATAGTGAGTTTATGAGAGTGAAGCAATTATGACAGTTATAGCAGTTATAGCAAGAATGTAAGTGACACAACAATTTTAAGTGGTTCAGAGCACTTAAAGCTTCTTGTCCACTCTTCTACTCCTCGAGTAGGAAATTCACTAAGGATATCTTTACACTTTCTAAATCTCACAGATGCCTTTAAGACCAGTAGTCTTGGAACTTCTCAATTCACTTTTGAACTCTTCAAGTCCAGCAGACTTGGTTCTTCACAGTTCACTTAGAACTCTTCAAGTCCTTCTGACATTGGAACTTCTTATTTCACTTGATAGTAGTTGATGAGTTCTTGAATGGTGCTACTCAGTTGTCGTTAAGCTTGTGTTCTAAAGAACTGAGTAGCTGAGCAAGCTTTCTATATCAGATCGTAGAGTTGAGCGTTGAGTGTTCTTCTCAGTTTTTGTTCAATTTTACTTAGTTGTATCATTTGCCGATGTTTTGCATATATGAGGTCTTTGAAAATGTATCCATTGAAGGCATTCGTTGAAGAATTAAATGCGTTTGACATTTCTAAGCTTTGATGGAGGATTTTTACAGAACTTCTAATTTGCAGGCTGGCCCACTAACACAGCAAACCGCTGTCTCACCTAACACATAAAAAGATGTTTTCTGCTGACCCATAGAACTTTCCTTAGCTTCTTCAATACGCTTCTTTGTTGTATACTAAAGGATGACTGTTGACATTGGGACTACTGAGGACTTCAACATCTATAATCCATTCCACATTTGTTGGAATTTATTCTTTAAACAAATAGGCACGTCTTGATGCTTCTGATGCAGACAGACGATACTCTACGATTCTAATCTTGGTGTCTAGCCACCTTGGTGCTTGATCTGATACTAACAAATGAGAACACTACGATTTCTCTTAAGTGCTGGTACACTACGATCTTCACTTGTTTGTCTTGTAGACTTTATGCTTCCGAGAGCACACTACGATCTCTAAGATGGCTCGGTAGGCATTTGGACCACTCTACGATTCCAGGAGAGGCCCTTCAGAAGTAGACACACTACGATTCTCGATGTTCTACGATTCTGCCTTGGCTTCTGCAATCTCTTGATCAGAATGATAGACTACGATTCTGTTGAAGCCTATCTATTACATCTCAAGATATAGATCAACCTAACAGCTTTGATCTTTTCATCTATACATTTATTTACAGAATGATAAACATTAATAGCTCAGATCAGCCTATCAATTTTGATCTATCACTAAGTCCTTGTACATATATTCCTTGAAGGACTTTTACATATAATCATGAATAGTTACTTTAAACATCAAATTGAAATATGCAATCTCCCAACAGAATAGGAGCACCCCAAGGAGACGTATTAGGACGAATGAAACTGATGTCTAACAATTCCTGCAGTTGGGTTTTTAACTCCTGAAGTTCAATAGGAGCCATTCGATATGGGGCTTTGGAAATGGATTTTGTACCGGTTTCAAGGTCGATAAAAACTTTGATTTCATGTTCTGGGGGTAGGCTATGAAGTTCTTCAGGGAATACGTCGGGAAATTTATTAACAATAGAAATATCATTCAAATCTGACGTATTTTTGGTTAAATATGTGACATGGGCTAAGAAAGCTTGACATCCATTTTTCAATAAACGAATAGCTTTATGGCTTGATATGACAGTGATTGACTTTAGTGGTTTGGTTGCTTAAATTTACATAATAGGTTGATGAATATGAAAGCTAACAACCGTACGAAAACAATCAATTTTAGCATGATGATTTGTTAACCAATCAATCCCTAAAATCACATCAAATGCAAGTATTTTCAAAGAAATAAGATCGATAGGTAACGCGTGGTTGCTGATTTGAATCAAATAAGACTTATAAATAGTGGATGTAATGAAGGTTTCTCCCAATGGAGTTTCAACAGATAAGTCAAAGTCTAATTTCTCTGGAGTTAAATTTAATGCGCAAGTAGGAGAAATAAAAGAATGGATAGAACCGGTATCAAATAAAGTATAGACTTCGCTAGAGTTTATAATTAGCTTACCCGTGATGACCTCGTTCGGGTTCCTCGCCTTTTGGGAGGTTATGACAAACACTCTCCCTTGAACTACCGACTTTGATTTCTCTGGGATGACCTTTGGTGCCTCCATCCCAGCTGGACTTGGCTTCAGTACACGATAAAATTGGGCTAGGTGACATTCTCTTCTGCAATTATAACATGTTTTGGACTGCTGCGTACAGTTTGGACTGATGTGTCCCTCCCCTCCGTATTTATAGCATACGATCAGTGGTCGTTCTCCTTCCTTAACAACGGTTGCTGGTGCTGACGTGTTTCCATCATTATTGAATCTTCTCTTCTTGAAATTTCCACTCTTATTATCTTGGCCATGATTACCACCGAAGTGGTTACCACTTCTGGCATGTTGACTTCCTCCACATTTTTTGTCACCGCTTCAATGATTGCTTCCTCTGGTAGTATCGCTTTGTCGGCTTCTATCTCTTGGTTGGGTTGGCTCATTATCATGTTCCAATAACTGAGTCCTATTTACAACATCTGAATACAAATACAGTTTGTGAGAAATGAGGTATTGACGTATTTCAGGTTTCAAACCTCACAGAAACATTCGCATCATTCTCTCCAAATTATCAACCAAGTGGGATACAAACCGGGATAACTTGACAAACTTATCCTTGTACTGTGACACGATCATATTGTTTTGCTCCAGTTTGATGAACTCCGCCTCCTTCATGTGACGAATACTTTCGGGAAAGTATTTGTTATTGCACAGTTCTTGGAACTTCTCCCAAGACATCTTAAGTGGGGCAGGTTGGGTGCGCTTTACAGACTCCCACCAGTAATCCGCCTCTCCTCATAACATGAAGGTGGCAAAGGGAACCTTTTGCTCCTCGGAGCATCCCAAGACATCAAATATCTTGGTGATCTGCTTTATCCACGTCTCCGCCTTAAGTGGTTATGGCTTTCCCAAAAACTCCGATGGTCCCAGCTTCTTGAACTGCTTAGCGGTGACCGTTCGAGAGTTGCCAGTGTTTCCACCTATATTTTGGATAAGAGTCTCTCATGCTTGATGTTGCACGAATTGCAGAAAGCTCCTAAATATTCCGTCGTTCATCATTTGGTCAGTGTTGTTGTTTACCCAAGGATTATTGCCTTCCTGATGCACGTTATCCTGGGTATTGATCATCGGTGACTCAACGGTCTCATGTGCTCCATTGCTTATCTCAACATTCTCGGATGTCATTTTCAAACACTGCCACAAAACAAGGGTTAATTAACATGCCACATATTATCCCTATATTCTGACCGACCAATTAAATAACAAATAAACTTAGGTAGGTTATACTAGCAAAGTATTTTCCCGTCTCTCCCCCTTAGTTCTAGTCTCACATCTTAGACAAGGATCATATCCCTAAGCTTTGATACCAACTGTGATGCCATCAAAATAGGTATACATCACCCATCTTGAGTCGTCAAATACATGGTACTGAATACAAATACAAACTTAATTAAACAACATGCGCTGAGAGTTTTTACATTAATATTTTCTCATAGACAATATCCAAACTCAAATTCAATCCTCATTACATTTATTATCACACTAAATAGTGAGGACCTCTAAACAACCATCAAGGACCGTCACTCCATTCCCCGACTAGTCCTGGCTACGTTCTCATTCTTGAACAGAACAATGAAAGCAAAAGGGTGAGTTCTGTTAGTTCCCAGAGGCATAATCGTTATCTAGAGGGGGGGGGGGGTTGAATAGATATTTAAAAATTCTTTTCGTTTTAACTTGTTAGTTGATAATGATTAAAACACAGCGAAATTAATATTTGTTTTAATCTCCCTTAAGATATAGTGAATTAATGAGAGTGGGGCAGTTATTGCAGATAGAGCAGTTATAGCAAGAAAGTAATAGACACAGCAGTTTTAAGTGGTTCAGAGCACTTAAAGCTCCTAGTCCACTCTTCTACTCCTCGAGTAGGAAATCCACTAAGGATGTCTTTTACACTTCTACGAATCACACATATTCCTTCAGAAGCGTGATCTAGGAACTTCTTAGTTCACTCTTGAACTCTTCAAGTCCAGCAGACTTGGTTCTTCACAGTTCACTTAGAACTCTTCAAGTCCTTCTGACTTGGAACTTTTCCTTCAGTTGATTAGTAGTTGTTGAGTTCTTGGTTGTTGCTACTCAGTTGTTGTTAAGCACTTGTTCGAAAGAACGAGTAGTGAAAGCTTTCTCTTTTCTCATATCGTAGAGTTGAGCGTTGAGTGTTCTTGTGTGTTTTTGTTCAATGCTTGCTTGCCTTTCTCATCTGCATGTTTGGCATATATGTGATCTTGAAACCTATCCGTTGGATCCATCCGTTGAAGCATTAAATGTGTTTCATATTTCTGTACTTTGATGAAGACTTTTCTGCACATCTTCTTAATTGCATTCTGGCCCACTGACACAGTAGACTACTTTCTCACCTAACACCTAAAAATGTGTTTTCCTCTTACCAATGGTACTTTCCTTAGCTTCTTGAAACGCTTCTTTGTTGCATACTAAGGATATCTTTTATGCCTTTGGCACTGGTGAGTACTTCAACGTTTAAAACCCATTCCACATTCGTTGGAGATATATCTTCAAACAAAAAGGTGGGCCTCGATGCTTCTGACATAAGGCAGATGGTACTCTACGTTCCAGATCGTGGTATCTTGTCACCTTGGTGCCTGGTCTGGTGCTATCGACAGAGATCACTATGATTTCTCTTAAAGACTTTCACACTACGATCTTCACATGTATGTTTTGCAAGTTCTACGTTTTCGTGAGCACACTATGATCTCTGAGTTGGCTCGGCAAACATTGGGACCACTCTACGATTTCCAAAGAGGCCCTTCAAGGCAGGCACACTACGATCCTCAAAGCTCTACATTTCTGCCTTGGCTTCTGTACTCTTGATCAGCTTGATTCACTACAATTCTTGTTGAAGCCTGTCTATTACAATTCAAGATGTAGATCAACCTAACAAATTTGATCTTTCACTAAGTCCTTGTACATATATTTCTCGAAGGACTTTACATATAATCATGAGCATATACATTTAAACATTAAATCAAAATATGCGCTCTCCCAATAATCTCCCCCTATTTGATGTTGACATAACCAATGAGATTTGTTGTCATGATTATTAGTTTCTAGATGCATTTGCAGGAAAGTAAACATGACTTAATATTTCAGTGAGCAGCTGAAATTTCTACATAATAAGCTTGAATTTATTGATGTTCGAAGAATATTACAATTTAGCTTTACATCAATAAGAATTTAAACTTTCACTTATCTCTATTTCCTAGATCTTTTGCGAGGAGGATTGGCATACGCCTCAGCTCTTCTTTTCCTGCTTGCTTCATCCCACCTGGCTAGATCTTCCAGCTCACTAGGGCTTAGCCTAGGATTTTGATCATGCCTATTCATGAATGCAGGATCTCCAGTTGGCATTCAAAGGCCTGTGGTGGTCACATTCTGTGAGTTGGTAGCTGGCCCTAGACTCCTTATTGGCTGAGCCATTAAAATTTCCTGCTGATCAGGTCATTGAGTCTAATGGCTGGATCGTGGAGTCTGTTGGTGGAATTGCCTTGTAGGAAGACTCCTTGAAGATTGACTTTGAAGTTGTCCTCTGCCTCTGCCCTTGCCTTGAACTCCTTTCCCTTTATTCTCCCCCTTTATGTCAGCATCAAGGGTTCGAATGTCTTCGGAAAGATGAGTCACTCCTTGGACGAGCTCGTTGAGTTGACTTTGTGTTTGAGCAATGTCATCTCAATTTTCCTTAATCAGAGCTTTAGATCGAGCTTCCCTATTTTTGAGGACGGCTAGAGCATTGTCAGTTTGCTGTCCTTGGTTTACGTAGAATTGTTGAAATTCTTTGACGGTGGTTTTCAAATTTATGATGTTCTCCAAAGATAAGTTTATTCGGGCTTCTGAGTGTTACGTAATGCAAAACAAAGCATCTACGTGTCTTTTGGCTGCTAGGAAGTGAATATCATCCATGTCCTTTATGCTTTTAATCATTTCCTTGATGATCTCCCTCAGCTTCTTTGTAAGCTCAGCGTTTAGGGTGCCTGGGAGATTGTTTGCAGCAGTGATCATTTGTGTCAATCTGAGATGAATGAGTTCTGTGTAAGCTTCAAGGCTATCATCGATGTCCTTGATCACTTTCTTGGACACTTTTGCCAACTCAGCTTTGGTGGGCAGATCTGAAAGTAGTTCACTAAGTTGTGGATTGTTTAAAGGAGGGGATGTTTTCTTGTATTGATCTTGCAAGGAATAGAGAGCAAGATCAAGATTAAAGTTTTCATTGGTGGATGAAGAGGGAATATCTGATGGAGGAGACTTTGTTTGGGTGTCTGAAGAGGGTGGCTCTACGAATTGTGCTTGGGACTCTACGATTGGGCTAAAGTCAGCACTCGTAGAGATGATGGAAGCTGGGATCAATATGAAGTTGGGCACATTTGGTTCATCAATTATAGAATTTTGGGATTCTGTAACTGGGGATTGACTTGGTGGATTTAGAACCACTTCCAACCAGCTTAGAAATTCATAAAATTGGCTGGAAAAAGATAGTGGATAGTGATTCACTCTAAAAAGGATTGGGATAGTTAATACCTCATGTACCATTCTTGAGGAAGGACCATTTGTGATCAGCTTTTTGGCAAAGTTGAAGTTGCCTGGAAATCCATGAGCTAGCACAGAGATGGCTGGATATTCTTTGAAGCTCCAAAATATGTGATTCCAGGAGTTTAGAATTTGAGCTCGATGAAAAGACATCATGGGAGATAGAAGAACAACTGATTATAGAGATAACTCCTATACCCATCACGTCCCACACCTGTGATCTCAAGCTAAACCTCATCTTTGTCTTCCTCTTCTTCTCTATCTCCTTTTGAGGATTCCACTACTTCCTTTTAATTTTCTTGCTCAGGCTCTCCCTCATTTTTTACAGGAGCAACTTCTTTTATCATGGGGATATCATGAGGCTCCCCCTCAACATGATCATCCATCTGTAGGACTGGTAGATCCCCCTCAGCTGAAGCATATTCTATGGTGAGAACTTCAGGCATCTCCCCCTCAGCTTTAGCTATGACCTTTTGGCTTTCTTTGGGTAGTTCCTTTTCAGCAGCCATCTATGTGTCTTCCTCCTTGAGTACTCCTTCATTGACAAGGATGTACTTTTAACCAATTTTTGTCTTGGTTTTCTGGGCTAAGCCACAACCTCAGGACTTTCTTTAGCTTCAGAATCCTGTTGATCAGTCAGGCCATCTAGTGTAGCATCTTCATTGCCTGAGGTGTTCAGTCTGGTCTCTACAATCGGTAGAGACTCTATGATCGAAGAGACAGATGACCTCTTGGACTTGTGACTGATTTTGTTCTTCTTTAGTAGCTGAGAGATGGTGGCTCTGTCTTCATCTGCCTGAGCCTGCTGTTCTTTTCTTCTTAGTATCCTTAGGGCTTCAATGTCAGAAGACTCTACAGGTATATTAGTAGTTGATCCCTGGGGTTCTTCTGCCATTCTAATCTTTAGCTTTCTCTTGCCCTTGCTTTTTCTGATAAGGGCTGTAGGTTCTCCCTTGTTGATCTCTTCCTCTTCTTCTTCAGTCTCTTTGATGACTGACATGTTTCCTGGAATCCCTGATTCCTTTAGATCACCAGTTCTACCACTAGACTCTGACATCATACGAACATTTTTTGCTGGATTCCTTTTCCAATTTTCAAACAGTTGTTGGGTCATCCGTCTGTTTGGGTTGATGGACTCTCCTTCATTGTCACCAAATTTGTCACCCAGAGCAGACTATAGAATGATGCTTATAAATAGCCCGTAAAGCATCTTTTGAGAGATCTTTGTCTTCTTCGAGCTAAGGATCCATTTTCCTATCCATTCAAGCAGTAGAGCTCCATACTTAAGTTGTATCCCACAGCTTATGGCAGTCATGAGCTTTAACTGTACCTCATTTATAGAATCGTGGCCAGAGCTTTTGCATCATATACACTTCCCAACAATATCGGCCAAAAATTCATACCTCTAAAGAAACTCCTTCTTCTTGTATCCTTTGACAGTGGGCAATTTTTTGTGATGCATCTTCTTAAGCCCTACATGGAAATCGATGTCATCTAAAAACCAAAAAACCTTCGAATTTGAAGCCTAAGGCTAGGTTATGTTCTCAGCCTTTAGCTTGATTTCCACGTCCTTGACTCTCGTCGTGAGGACTTCATTTTCGAACACTCCAGTCCTTTAAAACTCCTTTATAAGCTTCGGGTAGATCCATGTGCTCGTACCCAGAGCGTCTTCGAGACCTGCCTTCTTTAATAATGCCAAAATCTTGTGAAATTTGGGCTCTGCGGTTTTGAACTCATCGAAGCATAGTCTATAGCCAGAGACGATGTTGGAGGCTGCCATGATTTCTTTGCAAGGAGTATGGTTGTCTAAACTTTCTTAAGGGTTAGGGTTTTTGCTTGTAGAGAGAGAGAAAAGAGATAGGCCTTTTGAACTTTTGATTTCAAAAAGGTGTTTTTGAACTGTACTTGTAGTTTTCCTCTCTCCATTTTTGTTTAGTGGGGCATGTGTCAAATTCTGCTTGGCTCTACGAATTTAACTGAGGAGGATTGTACTGATTTGCCCATAGCTTCTTTAGAGCTAATGTGTCCTTAGGGAGGACTACGATCGTTGAGGTAGCCTTTGTGATCGTTGAGTCTGTTTTGCATTCGTTGAGTCTGATATGCAATTATCGAGTCTGCTCATCATTCGTCGTGTCTGAACTACGATCGTCGAGTCTTACCGAGTCCTTGTGATGAACTCTTGACTTAGCATACTTCTAGGTTTTAAGGTAGCTCAGGAAGGGCCAACCTCTTGGAGTGAGTCAAGGGTTAGGTTTGTTCCTGAGGCACTTATCAGAGAGATTGCTTTGTTTTGAATCTTATCATCATAGGATGATCCTTTTTTTTGTTGATGGGGCTTTGTTGTGATCGTTGTCTTTCATGTCACTTCAGCTCTACGATCGTGGACTTCCTTTGACCATGTCTATGATTTTGAACAAGCCTTTATATCTGTATGGTTAGCACAAACTGTACTTGTAGTTTCCCTCTTTCCATTTTTGTTTAGTGGGGGCAGGTGTCAAATTCTGCTTGGCTCTACGAATTTAACTAAGGAGGATTGTACTGATTTGCCCTTAGCTCCTTCAGAGCTAATGTGTCCTTAGGGAGGACTACGATCGTTGAGGTAGCCTTTGTGATCGTTGAGTCTGTTTTGCATTCGTCGAGTTTGATATGCAATTGTCGAGTCTGATCAGCATTTGTCGTGTCTGAACTACTATCGTCGAGTCTGACCAAGTCCTTGTGATGAACTCTTGACTTAGCATACTTCTCGGTTTTACGGTAGCTCAGGAAGGGCCAACCTCTTGGAGTGAGTCAAGGGTTAGGTTTGTTCCTGAGGCACTTATCAGAGAGATTGCTTTGTTTTGAATCTTATCATCACAGGATGCTCCTTTTTTTTGTTGATGGGGCTCTGCTATCGTTGAGTCTGTGCTACGATCGTTGAGTCATTACTTCGATCATTGAGTTAGCACTGCGATCGTTGTCTTTCATGTCACTTCAGCTCTACGATCGTGGACTTCCTTTGACCATGTCTATGATTTTGAACAAGCCTTTATATCTGTATGGTTAGCACAAACTAGAGCATATATTTCATGGTTGTAAATTAAGTATGCCTAGCTCACTTATTAACTTGTTAAATCTGGATTCATCTAGAGGCTTTGTAAAGACATCAGCAAGTTGATTTTTAGTAAGGATATATTGTAAAGATATAGTTCCATTTTGCACATGATCCCTAATGAAGTGACACCTTATTTCTATATGCTTAGTCCTAGAATGCATGACAGGATTATGAGTTATTGATATGTCACTTGTGTTATCACAGTGAATAGGTATTGATTTGAATTCAAACCCAT
Organism: Panax ginseng; assembly: GCA_020205605.1. Lineage (NCBI taxonomy): Eukaryota > Viridiplantae > Streptophyta > Magnoliopsida > Apiales > Araliaceae > Panax > Panax ginseng. Next base: position 49,776,722 of record CM035140.1, read on the forward strand.
AGTCTGCTAGTTGATTCTTCATCTATAGGATCGAAAGTACAAAGTTGCCGGTGAAGAATATATTCAAACCTTCTGCAGTTGAAGTAGATACTGAATTTTGTTTCTTGCTAAACCAGGACACAAGTCTGTTTCCTAGCAATAGATAGGTGCCACTAGTACTCTTCCTATCTATTTTGCAGCCTACAAAATCAGCATATGTGTAACCTGTTAGTTCAAATAAGGACTCCTTGGGATACCAAAGTCCCAAGTGAGGTGTACCCTTGAGATACCTGAAAATCCTCTTTACAGCAGTTAAGTGTGATTCTTTAGGATTTGCCTGAAATCTAGCACATATGCATGTTACAGATATTATGTCTGGTCTACTGGCAGTTAGATATAAGAGAGAGCCTATCATACCTCTGTATTGAGTTATATCAATACTTTTACCTTTTTCATCTTTGTCAAGCTTGGTTGCAGGAGCAATTGGGGTTTTCATGGGAGAGGCTGATTCCATGCCATACTTCTTGAGTAAGTCTTTAATTTACTTGGCTTGGTTTATGAATATTCCTTCATCAGTCTGCTTTACTTGCAGTCCAAGGAAGAAGTTTAGCTCACCCATCATGCTCATTTCAAACTTGCTCTGCATAAGCTTGGAGAATCTCTTACATAACTTTTCATCAGTAGAACCAAAAATAATATCATCAACATATATTTGAACCAATAAGACTCTGTCTTTATGCTTTCTAAGGAATAATGTGGTATCTACTCTACCTTTAGTGAACCCATTTTCAATAAGAAAGTTAGTTAGTGTTTCATACCATGCTCTAGGTGCTTGTTTAAGACCATATAAGGCTTTGTCTAATCTATAAACATAATTGGAAAGAGATGAATTGATGAAACCTGGAGGTTGCTCTACATAGACTTCTTCTTGAAGTTCTCCATTTAGGAATGCACTTTTGACATCCATCTGGAAGACCTTGAATTTCATGTGAGCAGCAAAGGCAAGGAATATTCTGATGGCTTCTAATCTGGCAACAGGTACAAATATCTCATCATAGTTAATGCCTTCTTCTTGAGAGTAGCCCTTGGCCACCAGTCTTGCCTTATTCCAGGTTATTACTCCATCTTCATCCATCTTGTTTCTGAAGACCCACTTGGTTCCAATAACAGGATGACTTTTTGGTCTTGGTACCTATCTCCATACTTTGCTTCTTTCAAATTGGTCATGGCTTCTATCCAGCTGGAGTCTTCCATATCATCCTCCATCTTTTTAGGTTCCATTTGTGACAGGAAGCTTAGATAAAAACATTCATTCTGGGTGACAGCTCTTGTTTTGACTCTTGCACTTGGATCTCCAATGATTAAATCTTGAGTGCGATCTCTTGCCCATCTGTTTCCTGTTGGGACATCTATCCTGATGCCTTCTTGTCTTAGGCCTTCAAGATCTATTACTTCTTCTTGGTGTAGAGGTTCATTGTCTGGCATAGGCCTCTCTACGATCCCATTTCCTTGCTCAACGATTTCACTGTCTGGAGCTACGATCATAGTGTTGAGCTCGATGACCTCGTTCGTAGTGTCTGAACTTTCAGTCGTAGTGTCTTGGAGCACTGCTTTGTCTAAGTCTATCTCATCAAAGATGATGTGAATCAAGACTTCAACACTCAGTGTCTTCTTGTTGAACACTCTGTAGGCCTTACTGTCTGTGGCATATCCAAGAAAGATTCCTTCATCTGACTTGGGTTGAAACTTTGTCAAGTACTGCTTTCCATTGTTGAGAATGTAGCATGCACAGCCAAATACATGAAAGTAGCTGACACTTGGCATTCTTCCTTTCCACAGTTCGTAGGGTGTCTTCTTGATCGTAGAGTGTATGAGTGATCTATTCTGAGTGTAGCATGCAGTGTTGACAGCTTCTATCCAGAAGTATTCAGGCAGATCTGCTACTAGTAGAGTTCTTTTAGCCTCTATCAAGGTTTTGTTCTTTCTCTCAACTACTCCATTTTGTTGAGGAGTTCATGGAGCTGAGAAGTTATGATTGATGCCATTGTCTGTGCAGAACTGGTCCATTTCTGAGAAGTCAAATTCTCTGCCATGATCACTCCTTATAGCCTTGATTTTCTCTCCTTTCTCGTTCATCACAAGCCTGAACATCTTGATTAGTTGGGGGCTTGTTTCATCTTTGGAGGTTAGGAAGAGCACCCATGTGAACCTGGTGTAGTCGTCGACTATGACTAGTGAGTATCTCTTCCCTCCTAGACTTGTTGTTGGAATTTACCCGAATAGATCCATGTGGAGCAACTGCAGGGGCTTGTCATTTGAGTTGGCAGTTTTGCTCTTGAATGAGCTTTTGGTCTGCTTTCCAAGCTGACAAGTATTCCATGGCCTTTCTTTGACGAAGCTAACCTTGGGTAGGCCTGCAACAAGATCTTTAGAGGCCAGTTTGGACATGCTTTTGAATTTGAGATGAGACAATCTTCTATGCCATAACCAGCTCATTTCTTCAGATGCTTTAGCCAGAAAGCATATTGTCTCGTCTGAGCTCAGTTGCCCAAGATTTACTCTGTAGACATTTCCTTCTCTTGTCCCGGTTAGCTTTACAGCAGAAGTCTTCAAATCTCTGACTTGACACTGATTGTTGAGGAATGTTACTTGATGACCCTTGTCGCAGAGTTGGCTAATGCTTAGAAGATTGTGTTGTAGTCCTTCCACATAGGCCACTCTACTGAAGGACACTGCTCCATTTCCAGCTGAGCCATATCCTCTTGTCTTGCCAGAGCCGTTGTCTCAAAAGATGACTAAGGGACATTCCGTTTCTATATAGTTAGACAAAAGGGCTTTGTTCCCTGTCATGTGCCTTAAGCATCAACTGTCCAGATACCAGGTAGTGATCGTGGAGTTATTTTCCTGTGGTAACATTAAACCTTCATTTTGGTACCCATATTTGCATGGGTCCTACTTTGTTAGTACCCTTGGGGACCCAAATCTGTTTGATATTGGGTCTTACATACATGGAATTATAATAGCACTTTGCAGCCTTGTGACCAATTTTGTAGCACACAAAACATTTAATGATGCATGATTGTGTGTGTATAAGAATTCATCCTCCATTTGGACTTGTGTGGTTCTTTAGTCATCCTTCTGTTAGATTGATTTTCCTTCTTCCACATGTCCTTGGGTTTCATGAAATGTGAGGAGTGTTCCTTACCTCTACTGTACCTTCCCAGTTGATTCATAGAATTGGTCTTACTCGACTCTACGATCCTTCGAGGTTGGTGAGTAGTGGTTGGGTTAATCTTCTCTTCTCTGAAACCCAGGCCAGTATGGGATCCTTTACTCCTTGGAGTATGGATTGAATCAGTAGAACATGGTTGGGCTGGTTCTTCCTTCTGTGAGGATTTCACAAATGTAACGCTTCTACTAAAACTTGAAGCATTACTAGTGCTAGTGTAACGATCGAGAAATTTGTAATTTAATTTAAATATTTATTGAATTAAATAAATATTTTAAATAATTTATTTATTGAGGAAAATAAATAAATGATGAATTGTGATGAATTAATTTAGTAACTAAATTGATTAATGTTAATTAAATTGAATAATGATAATTTTTATTTGAAGGATTTAATTAAATTAGATCAATTGAATAATATTTAAGAAAATAAATAAATTAAATAAAGTGATGCTTCTAATTTGTTAATTAAAATTAGATATATAATTATTTATTAATTATAAGTATAATTATAATAATGTTTTTATTATTATTATAAGTTATTAAGCTAAAGTTATTTAAATTAATTAAATTAAGGTGTGACACAAAGTAACTATATAATATAAGATTATTTAAATAATTTAGTTTGAGAAATTGTTGGTTAGCCAAACAAGGCCTTGTGGCCTTTGGTTTTTTCAACTGACGTCTTTTATTTTTAAAAAAAATTGATGAGTACGTGGGGTGAGGGAGGTCAGTTATTTTTCCTACGCATCTTATTTTTTCCCCTAAGTCTAGTTATCAGTGAAGACCATAGAGAGAGCTTGGAAGCAAGAGAGAAAATATTGTGATTTTGAGTTTCTAAGATTGTCAAGAGGAAGAAGGAGAATTTCTAAGCCCTAATACTATCTTTTGCTAGCATTCAATCAAGGGTTTAAGGTATAATCTACCCCTAATTCTAATATTTGGTTTTTGTAATTTTCTATTCTCTTGAAATTGGGTTTTGGTTGAATTGTTGTAGAAGATGTTGTTTATATGTATGTATTCTCTTGCTAAATCTATTAGTTATCCTTTATAAGTCCATGTTGGTGTTCAAATACATGAAATTTGGGTTTATAAGGAGAAAAATAAATAACAGTGTTTTTGTTTGAAAATGGCTTTAGAAAGTACAAAATTTTATGCTCAATATGTGTTATAATCTGTTATTTGTTATTGGATTATGTTAATATGTTAAGAAACAAAAACGGCGTAATTGGAATCGCGTCAATTGATGGAGAAATGAATTCGTGGTGATCGAATTCGCTAATAGTGTAAAATATGATGTAATTTGGAAAATTGGGATTTTGATCATTCAAAATTGAATATGTAAAGTGTTTATGTTGTTATTATGTGGTATTGCATGTTTATAGATGTTATTACAAAGTTTTAGTTGTTAGGTGTCATAATTTTTGTAGGAATTGGGTTGAGATGGGTGACTGCCGAGGAATGTAGAGTCATTTCTTAGCTGCAGTTTTTTATACATGTATTGCTAGCAGCACATTTAGGAATACCCTAACGAAGAATTTGCAATTTATTTAAATGACAATGAGCAATGCTGCATTTGGGACAAATAAGAATCACTGCGTCGTGCCCTAAGCCCAGGTAGTGACTTCTGCCTATTTGCAGGTCATGTGTAATGGAGTTATGTTAGCTAAGTAAGCATGTTAATGATGTTAAGACATAATATAAGCTATAATAATAGATTGTAATGTGTTGTAATGCTAAGTGTAAAGATTTTAAAAAATTATTTAAATAAATTATAAAATGAAACCAAATGTGGTGTTCTCAAAGTTAGAGGTGAACGATTAAGTTATGTTGGATCGTAATGAGATTTCAGATTCGTTAAGTATGCTAACCTACGTGGTTAGGTGCTAGATTAGGGTTATGACCTAAATGATGGTTTAAACCCCTAAAACTAATATTCATACAACTAATTGTTGTTGCGATTTCAATGATATATGTAGGGTAATTGGTGAATATTACATTTGTGTAGCTTATATTCAAGGCAACTTTCTAAACCTTATCTTTTACATTGAGCAAGTTTCTAAACCTTATCTTTTACATTGAGCAAGTTTCTTATCCTAAACTTTCATTGAGCAAGACTATTGATTCTATTCTTATTGATTGTGAAATCCCAAATTTTACGAATAAAGATTTAATTTTCTCGAAATATTTTTTTCAAAATTATGGTGTGGATTTGAGATAATGTTATAGTTGTGGGTAATATTTATAAATTTTGAAAAGTATGCAATGTTGTATAATATTCGATTGGTCGGGGAATATCCGTACGACGGTACAATCATTGGTGGACCCTACAACAGAATTATTGTCGGACTGAGAAAATGACAAAAATATTTTTATGAAAATAACGGCGAAAGTTTTACCATTAACTGTTGAAACACTTGGTGTTAAAAGTACAGTAATACGCATTCTTGCATAGTAGTACACGATATTGATTATTGATATTTACGTTAGAAGTCACTCAGTTTTGTTCAATTAATTGCTACAGTAATTGTTGCATAGTATCTCACGTTATTTGATTCAATTATTGTCTATATTTTATATATTATTGAATCAATAATTGAGATGACAAAGTTATTAATATTATTATTTGCAATATTAACGATGTCTAGAAGTTCTGTCAAAGAGAAGTTTGGTCACCTAATTGCACGCCAATAAGGAGAAATCCTTATTGGAAAGCCCCCTCTTTCACAGGAGCGACACAGTCGATTAATATTGTGAATTATAATAATGGTGATAAATGTTGTTTTATTATTATTATAAATGTAATAAAACAGAAAACTTTTTATATAAAACAGAATACTTTTTATAAAGTTTTGTTTTATTTAATTATAAATAAAATATATTATATTTTATTATACATAGTATTATGCATAAGTACTGCATAGTGTTTGCGATAGTAAAATCTTTTTTATATAAAGCAGAATACTTTTATAAAGTTATTTGTTTTATTAGATTTTAAATAAAATATATTATATTTTATTATGCATGGTGTTTGCATAGTGCCTGCATAGTGTTTGCATAGTAAAATCTTTTTATATAAAACAGAATACTTTTATAAAGTTATTTATTTTATTAGATGTTAAATAAAATATATTATATTTTATTATGCATAGTGTTTGCATAGTGCCTGCATAGTGTTTGCATAGTAAAAAACATTTTATATAAAATAGAATACTTTTTATAAAGTTTTGTTTTATTTGATTATAAATAGAATATATTATATTTTATTGCATAGTGCAGCATAATATCCTTTCCATTCTCCTATAAATAGGATGCTTAGTTAGAATTGAAAATCACACCAGAAATTCAGAGAATTCTTCTTTTATAATCTTGAGCGTATTTCTTTATAGTTTAAGAAAGCTTTTAGCGTAGAAAATAGTGCAAGTTTTCTTCAAGTATATCTCTGCCCTACCCGTCTGAATACTCTTCTTTTTAAGGTAAGGGTATTATTCATTCGTATTCATGAAGAGAGTTATATTCTTTCAATACTCGCAAGGGTTGTTATTCCATTCTTTATTATTATGTTGGAATAACCTGTCTATGCGAAGTACCACATACATGGTGAAATTCTTCTGTTATTATATTCTTTATTATTATGTTGGAATAACCTGTCTGTGCGGTCTATCGCATGCCTGGTGAATTCTGTTGTTATTTCATTCTTTATTATTCGGTTGGAACATCCTGTCGCTGCGGATTACGCATGACCTGGTTCCATTCTTTATTATTCTGTTGGAATATCCTGTCGGTGCGGATTACGCATGACCTGGTTCCATTCTTTATTTCTCTGTTGGAATAACCTGTCTATGCGGATTACCGCATGCATGGTGAATGATCGTTTGTATTCATTCCTTATTAACTTGTGGAAATGATATGTCTACGTGGATTACCGCATGGCGGGCAAAAATCCATTTACAGTTTCATATATTCTATTATACTCAGTTAGTTAAAGTTTTGGCTTCTATGCTCCATGAAATTAGTAGAATATCCTGGATATTTGCGTTTCATCTAGTATCTTTTCATGAAAATATTCTTCTGAGCATTCTTGAATTTTACTCCACAAAACAGTATCATGTTGATAATTTGGACGTTATTGGTTCCTAGATAAATTAATTTATAAATCTTTAAAATTTATTCTTGAACTTGTTTTATTGAATTGTCATCATCCTCACGCTTATATTATGTTGAAAGTCATCTATGGACTGTAGTGCATAGATGGACTTGGTATGATTATGACCATGGATTATTCGGTATAATCATGGTAGTAATATTACAAATGATGTGGAAAAAGTCCTCATTGGCCCGTAGTGCATTGATGGGCGCTTTTTAGTATGATTATGCTATGGATTCTCTTGACCAAAGGTGCAAAGATGAATTGTTTTATGCCATGATCAGGACCGTTGATGAAAACACGATTATCTTTGGCCCGTAGTGCATGGATAATTCGTGGTCGTGATACTAAAGAATATCCTTGGCCTGTAGTGCAGGGATGATTTAATGATGTGGATTATTTATTGAGTTGAGTCTCAGCGATAAAATTGTTAATAAACCTTTTAAATCATAGAAGATAGTAGATTTTATTCTCTACTTGACTCTTCTAATGGATTGCTTGTTCTGCTGCAGTTAAACTTGATGTTTGTTATATGTATCGGTTTAACCTTTGTTGAAGGCTAATGATAATTTATTACGCATTATCTTAGTCATAATATTTGTTACTGGACTAGTTGAGCTCACCCTTTTGCATTCATTGTTCTCTTCAGGAAATGAGAACGTAGCAGGGACTAGTCGGGGAACGGAGTGACGGTCCAGATGATAGCATTAGTAGTCCTCATTATTCTATGAAATAGTGTGATAATAAATGTATTGAGGACTTATTTTGAGTTTGAATATTGTCTAGAAGATAATATTTGTATTAAAACTCATAGCTCATGTTGTATATTTAAGGTTGTATTTGTATTCTGTACCACGTAGTTGGCGACTCAGAATAGGTGATGTATACCTGTTTTGGGGGCGTCACAGTTGGTATCAAAGCTTAGGGATATGATCCCTGGCTGAGATGTGAGACAAGAACTAGGAGGAGAGAGACGGGGAATTCCTTCGCTAGTATGACCTACCTAAGTTTATTTGGTATTTAATTGGTCGGTCAGAGTATAGGGATAATATGTGATATGTTAATTAACCCTTATTTTGTGGTAGTATTTGAAAATGACATCCGAGAATGTTGAGAATAGCAATGGAGCACAGGAGACCGTTGAGTCACCAATGATCAATACCCAGGATAATGTGCAACAGGAATGTGATAATCCTCCTGTAAACAACAACACTGATTAAATGACGAACGACGGTACGTTTAGGAGCTTTTTAGAATTCATGCAACACCAAACGAGAGAGACCCCTGTTCATAATGAAGATGGAAAAAATGGCAACCACGGTTGGTCACCGCTAAGCAGTTCAAGGAGCTTGGACCACCGGAGTTTTTGGGAAAGCCAGAACCACTTAAGGCAGAGACGTGGATAAAGCAGATCACCAAGATATTTGATGTCTTGGAATGCTCAGAGGAGCAAAAGGTTCCATTAGCCACCTTTATGTTGCGTGAAGAAGCAAATCATTGGTGGGAATCTGTAAAACATACCCAGACTGACGCACTCAAGATGTCTTGGGAGAAGTTACAAGAATTGTTCAACGACAAGTACTTTCCCGAATGTATTCGTCACATGAAGAAGGTTGAATTCATCAAGCTGGAGCAAAACAATATGACCGTGTCGCAGTACGAGGCTAAGTTTGTCGAGTTGTCCTGGTTTGCATCCTATTTGGTCGATAATGAGGAGCGAATGACGCGAATGTTTCTAAGAGGTTTGGAACCTGATATACGTCAATACTTCATTTCTCACAAACTTTGTTTATATTCAGATGTTGTGAATAGGGCTCAGTTATTGGAGCGCAATAATGAGTTAGCTCAACCAAAAGGCAACGACCAACAACACGATAATAATCATACCGGTGGCAACGACCATCGGAACAATGATAACCATCGTGGGGGAAATTATCATGCCAAGAATGGTAACCACTTCGGTGGTAATCATGGCCAAGATAATAGAAGTAGAAATTTCAAGAAGAGAAGGTTCAATAATGATGGAAACATAGCAGCACCAGCACCCAGTTCAAAGGAAGAAGAACGACCATCGGTCGTATGTTTTAAATGCGGATAGGAGGGACACATCCGTCCAAACTGTACGTAGCAATCCAAAGCGTGTTTCAATTGCGGAAGAGAAGGTCACCTAGCTCGATCTTGTCGTGTAGTGAAGTCAATTTCAGCTGGGATAGTGATGCCAAAGGATGTCTTAGACAAGTTAAAGCCGGTAGTTTAAGAGAGAGCGTTTATCAAGGAACCCGAACGATGTTATTATGGGTAAGTTAATCATAAGCTCTTGCGAAATCTATATCTTATTCGATACTGATTCTACCTATTCTTTCATCTCTCTTACTTGCGCTCAATATTAAAATTTGACTCCGGAGAAATTAGACTTTGACTTATCTGTTGAAACTCCGTTTGGAGAAACCTTCATTACATCCACTATTTATAAATCTTGTTTAATTCAAATCGACACTTTCATGTTACCTGTCGATCCTATCTCTTTGAAAATACTTGCCTTTGATGTGATTTTAGAAATCGTCTGGTTAACTACTCATCGTTCTAAAATTGATTATTTTCGTAAGGTGGTTAGGTTTTAAATTCCTAACCAACCTGTTATACGAATTCAAGTAACCAAACCACTAAAGTCAATCACTGTCATATCAAGCCATAAGTAAAGAGCCCCGAGTCTTTTGCTGGTAACTTCCTTGTATGGAAGGCACCGAAGCCAGACTATTCGTAGGGGTTGTCGTGAATAATGGTGGCAAGTTGATAGATATCAATGTGACGTGTAATCCAAGTCTTGGATGAGGGTCACAGTTTTGAATGATATTTCTATTATTAATAAATTTCCTGACGTATTCTTGAAGACTTCTTAGCCTACCCCTAGAGCGTGAAATAGAATTTTGTATTGACCCCAGTACAAAACCCATTTCTTCAACCCTTATATATTTCTTCAACCAAAACGAACGTATAATGCGCCAAAGAAGTTGGCTCGAGCTGTTAAAGATTACGATAATACCATTCAATACCATTGTGGAAAAGCGAACGTGGTAGCTGACGCGTTGAGTAGAAGATCGTATACTTTTACGAGTGCGAATATACAAACCTACGTGAAGATAACGAATATATGATTAGAACCGACTTTAATCGATAAAGTTAAAGCCGCTCAAGCTACATACTCAGAACTGATGAATGTGAAGAAGAAGGTTCAAGAGGGCGTTATTCTAGAAGAAAGAATTGACGAAGAGAGGAAATCTCAACCCTCGATTTAATTGGCCCAGTTGAAATCCTTGATCGAGTAGGAACTGTGGCCTATAGACTCGTTTTACCGCTAAGTATGTCACGTGTTCATAACGTTTTTCACGTATCGATGTTACGTAAATATGTGGATGACACGAACCACATTATTGAATTAGAACTAGACGAGATAGCAGAAGATTTAACGTATGAGGAGATACGTGTTAAAATCTTGGATAAGAAGGATAGTATTCAACACTCAAAGGTTATACCTCAAGAGTTAGAATCTGAAATAAAGTCAAGGTATCCCCATCTCTTGACATGCATAATCGTGCATTTATGTAAATTTCGAGGCAAAATTTCATAAGGAGGGAGATTGTAAAATCCCAAATTTTACTTAATAAAGATTAATTTTTCTTGAAATATTTTTTTTTCAAAATTATGGTGTGGATTTGAGATAATGTTATAGTTGTGGGTAATATTTATAAATTTTGAAAAGTATGCAAGTTGTTGTATAATATTCGATTATTGGGGAATATCCGTGACGATTTAAGACAATCATTGGTGGACCCCACAACGGAATTATTGTCGGATTGAGAAAATGACAAAAATATTTTTATGAAAATAACGGCGAAAGTTTTACCATTAACTGTTGAAACACCTGGTGTTAAAAGTACAGTAATACGCATTCTTGCATAGTAGTACACGATATTGATTATTGATATTTACGTTAGAAGTCACTCAGTTTTGTTCAATTAATTGCTACAGTAATTGTTGCATAGTATCTCACGTTATTTGATTCAATTATTGTCGATATTTTATATATTATTTAATCAATAATTGAGAAGACGAAGTTATTAATATTATTATTTGCAATATTAACGATGTCTAGAAGTTTTGTCAAGGAGAGGTTTGGTCACCTAATTGCACGCCAATAGGGAGAAATCCTTATTGGAAACCCCCTCTTTCATGGGAACGACCTGGTCGATTAATATTGTGAATTATAATAATGGTGATAAATGTTGTTTTATTATTATTATAAATGTAATAAAACAGTATACTTTTTATATAAAACAGAATACTTTTTATAAAGTTTTGTTTTATTTGATTATAAATAGAATATATTATATTTTATTATGCATAGTGTTTGAATAGTAAAATCTTTTAATATAAAATAGAATACTTTTATAAAGTTATTTGTTTTATTAGATTTTAAATAAAATATATTATATTTTATTATGCATAGTGTTTGCATATAGTGCCTGTGATAGTATTTATATAGTAAAATCTTTTTATATAAAAATGTAATACTTTTATAAAGATATTTTTTTATTAGATTTTAAATAAAATATATTATATTTTATTATGCATAGTGTTTGCATAGTGCCTGCATAGTGTTTGCGTAGTAAAAAACTTTTTATATAAAACAGAATACTTTTTATAAAGTTTTATTTTATTTGATTATAAATAGAATATATTATATTTTATTGCATAGTGCAGCATAGTATCCTTTGCATTCTCCTATAAATAGGATGCTTAGTTAGAATTGAAAATCATACCAAAAATTCAGAGAATTCTTCTTCTATAATCTTGAGCGTATTTCTTTAGAGTTTAAGAAAGCTTTGAGCGTAGAAAATAGTGCAAGTTTTCTTCAAATATATCCCCACCCTACCCGTCGGAATATTCTTCTTTTTAAGGTAAAGGGTATTATTCCTTCGTATTCATGAAGAGAGTTGTATTCTTTCAATACTCGTAAGGGTTGTTATTCCATTCTTTATTATTATGTTGGAATAACCTGTCTATGTGAAGTACCATATACATGGTGAAATTCTTCTGTTATTCTATTCTTTATTATTCTGTTGGAATAATCTGTCTGTGCGGTCTATCGCATGCTTGGTGAATTCTGTTGTTATTCCATTCTTTATTATTCTGTTGGAACATCCTGTCTGTGTGGATTACGCATGACCTGGTTACATTCTTTATTACTCTGTTGGAATAACTTGTCTATGTGGATTACCGCATGCATGGTGAATGATCCTTTGTATTCATTCCTTATTAACTTGTGGAAATGATCCGTTTACGTGGATTACCGCATGGCGGATTTAAAATCCATTTGCAGTTTCATATATTCTATTATACTCAGTTGGTTAAAGTTTTGGCTTCTATGCTCCATGAAATTAGTAGAATATCCTGGATATTTGCGTTTCATCCAGTATCTTTTCATGGAAATATTCTTCTGAGCATTCTTGAATTTTACTCCACAAAACAGTATCATGTTGACAATTTGGACGTTATTGGTTCCTAGATAAATTAATTTATAAATCTTTAAAATTTATTCTTGAACTTGTTTTATTGAATTGTCATCATCCTCACGCTTATATTATGTTGAAAGTCATCTATGGACTGTAGTGCATAGATGGACTTGGTATGATTATGACCATGGATTATTCGGTATAATCATTACCGTAATATTACAAATGATGTGGAAAAAAGTCCTCATTGGCCCGTAGTGCATTGATGGACAGTTTTTAGTATGATTATGCTATGGATTCTCTTCAGCCAAAGGTGCAAAGATGAATTGTTTTATGCCATGATCAGGACCGTTGATGAAAACACGATTATCTTTGGCCCGTAGTGCATGGATAATTCGTGGTCGTGATACTAAAGAATATCATTGGCCTGTAGTGCAGGGATGATTTAATGATGTGGATTATTTATTGAGTTGAGTCTAAGCGATAAAATTGTTAATAAACATTTTAAATCATAGAAGATAGTAGATTTTATTCTCTACTTGACTCTTCTAATGGATTGCTTGTTCTGCTGCAGTTAAACTTGATGTTTGTTATATTGTATCAGTTTAACACTGTTGAAGGCTAATGATAATTTATTCTGCATTATCTTAGTCATAATATTTGTTACTGGGCTAGTTGAGCTCACCCTTTTTCTTTCATTGTTCTCTTCAGGAAATGAGAACGTAGCAGGGACTAGTCGGGGAATGGAGTGACGGTCCAGATGATAGCATTAGTAGTCCTCACTATTCTATGAAATAGTGTGATAATAAATGTATTGAGGACTTATTTTGAATTTGAATACTGTCTATAAGACAATATTTGTATTAAAACTCACAACTCATGTTGTATATTTAAGGTTGTATTTGTATTCTATACCATGTATTTGGCGACTCAGAATATGTGATGTATACCTGTTTTGGGGGCGTCACATGTATGATTGAATAAGCTCTTGTAACCTAATTCGTTACATCGAATGAGTTTCACATTCTCATTTCTTGTTATTATTATTCAAAGCGTATATTATTCTAACACATTGACTCAAAGGAGATTGTTCTACTTCTTTGAATATAGTACTTTGCATGTGTATCATGTTTATTCAATTATATATTGTGGATATCAGATCTTTGACTTTGATAGCCTTGTTTAGTTATACATTTTTTGTATTAAACCTTTATTGATGGGAATTGAATAAGTGTTCTAAAATTCTAGAAACACTGATAAGCTGGTTCCAAACTAAACTTTCTTTAATGCGGAAATTATAAATTCATACTGATCAGACGAACAACCCTAACTTAGGGGATTTTGTACGTGTAACGTTTAGATGTTTGTGCACAATACATGGTACAAAGGGTTGATCCCCCTAAGTACGTTAAGAAGAGTCTGTATAGTCTATATAACTGTTAAGGTTGAGGTAATAACACCTAAATACCAAAGACATAGTTCGTGGTCTTAAGACCCTCAGATATTAAATTCGAACTTGTTTTCTATTTTTAAATTCGTAGAACAAGTCCAAACAAGTTCCTTATTGTTCAGTATTCGTTGTTCATTCTCATGTTGTTATTATTACTACTCTTTATATCAGTGAGTAATTGTTTGCTCACTCTTGCAATTAACATTGCAGCTAAAGCTGAAAGAGTCGATGAGCCATCTACTAGTAAAGGAAATGGCAAGATGTCCAAGTAGATGTCCAAGTGTTGAAGAGTTATTTAGAATTTATTTAAATGCATGATGTTATAAGACTTGTTTTCTTTTATGATGTTTTCCGCAAACTTATGTAATAAATTAAGGTTAGATTACCTGGGATTGTTTATGAGATAATGTAACCCTTAAATGGGAGAGATTATTGTTTAAATTAATTAATGTTTTATCCTTTATTATGGGTAGTTAGATGTAATTATTTTGATAGTGAGCACCAAATCCTATTGGAATGAAGTACCTGGATTTGGGGGTGTCACAGGTTAGTATCAGAGCCTTAGGTGGGGGAAACCTTAGGAAGTAACCTTTAAGAAGTCAGAAAACATAGTGGTGTTTAACTCTTATCAGGTTTTAAGGAAATGGATTAAGGCATCCATTGAAACTAAACAATAAAAGACATTATGTGCTATGCGTTAATAACTTATATGCTCGCGAGTATCTATAATGTTAAGTAAAACTTAAAATATTTTGTTGTCAGGATGTCTGACGAAGGAGGATCCAGTCCAGCTAGGGAGGTGATACCTCAGATACCTAGAGATGACGAACCTCGGGATATTCACGTAGTGCGGGAACAGTTGATCCAGGAGGATGAGCATGTGACCGATCCCGAGGAGGATAGTCCTGAGGAGATAGAGGAGGATGAGGAGGAAGAGGATCCTGTGGAGTTTCCACCAAACTCCATATCGGCTGAGATGTATGATGTTTTGTACGACCGTAACATAGAGTTACAGGATAATGTAGAGGAACTGAAGGAGATGGTTGATATGCATCACGCTGCGTTGGAGCAGAAGGATGTAGAGATTTAGGAACTTGACTCAAAACTTGGAAACACAAAGTGGGACTTAGTTCATACTAAGGGTCAGCATGAAGATCTGTTGGCAGTGAACGAGAAGATGAAGATTGACATGGAGAAGTTAAAAGATGACTTCAAAGAGGAATCAGCTACGCGTGCAAGAGCAGAGGACACTTGGATGAAGGCGACTCAACGTGCAGACTGTGCTGAGGCTAAGGTCCAAGTGAAGAAGGCGTAAATGAACGAAATGGATCATGCCTTTAATTCTGCGATTGATAGGGCCCAGGATTGAGTCTTTTATTACCCGCCTCAATTTGAAGACTTGTCATGGTTCGTGTGGATCGTAGGATGACATATCGCATCATGGAGGAGGAGCATAGAGAAGCCTTATGACGTCTTAATATGTGTTGGGTAAAATCTAATTACGCACAACACGCAAGTATACGTTGTCAACAAGTAATAAAGTGATAAGTTGAGTATCGTTCCCATAGAGAATTATTTAATAAAAATCACCAAGTACTAACCCGTAACCAACTCAATCTTATTTAAATGAATAAAGTTCAATTTATATGTAAACTAATTCTAATTACCACTAGATAAATTAAGATTATGGAGATTTAAGATCACAACTTCACTTATTGCTTTATTTAAGTTAACACACTTCTCATCAATTATCTTCTATCCTGAATTGTTAATCAAGAACACTAGCGCAGATAAAACCACCTCTCGATGCATAATACCCATACTCACTTAAATCCACAGATGATAGAATTAAGCAAGACACCATAATTAACTAATCCACTATATCTCTTTGTGAATTACAATTAAAAAGAATTTAAAGCACAAGTTCTCTATAAGATTACATGCGATGTTAGGTATATCTCTATCCTAGACATAAATTATGTATTCCAACGCCATGCAGAAAACACAATCACATGCTATTATGATTAGATCTAAATCTAAACTTCATCTCTCGAGTTCATATAGATTATCACGGTAATTGATGTCTAATCAATTAAACAATTAAGTCCAAATCACAATAGACAATGCTCACAATAGAATATAATAATTGATAGAGAAGCATATTAAAATAAACTACACAATAAGATCCATTGTAATCTCAAACAAAGAATTAGTTCATTATTATTGAATTAAAACTAAGAATCCACAATTGAATAAACAATAAAAGACAAAGATAGAAGAAGATGAGAAGATAGAATCTATTGTATGTAGATTTGATGCTCCCTCCTTGCTCCTACTTTGAATCTTCAATGGTCTCCAAGTTGTGTCAATCTCCAAATCTAATAAGAACTAGTGTTTTTGATCTAATTTACTCTAATATAATCTAATGGAATCCTCTATCTAGTCTCTAATCTTCCTAATCCTTGTGATTCTCCCCCTTTTATAAGTCTCTTTACATGTCTTTAAGTCCTCTTGGAAGTCCTTGAGTCAATCGGATCGAAACAATCCTTCCCAAACTCAATTTTGACCAAAATTCACGTTTTCTAGGCATTCCCCCTCCCCGGCGGGGGTCTAGGCTTGAAAAGGGCCCGCCCTAGCGGGCTAGGGGCCTGCTTTGTGACTTGCATGCCCACCCCGGCGGCGGTTTTGTGAAGGAAAATTTTGTGCTCTGACGTTCTTTGGGAAAATGGCCATAACGTTTAATCCGGGAAGAGTTACGAGGTTTGCCACCTATCAAATAGAAGATATCAACGAGATCTACAACTTTCATTCTTTAAGAATTGAGAAATAATGGATGGATGAAGGTCAAAATTGGGCTGGAAGGGAATGTTATGCAAATGGCCACCCAAAACGGCGACGTTCGACGTCCGTTGGTACAAATGTTATAACTCTTCCATCCGAACTCCGATTGGAATGATTCAAGATGTTCCGAAAATCTAAGAAGAAGATATAGAATGTAATCCAAGTTCCAAACCAAGAACATGAAATAAACATAAAAGCCCAAACGATGTCCGGATTACTTTTCTTTGCGTTTTAATACCAATTCTTTGCGATTTCAACTCCCAAGTATATAATCTACAAAAAGAACACAAAATGCATGAAAAGTAACTAAGAAACATGAGATTAAACAAATAATTCAAGTAATAGATACCGGATAAGTAGGTATAAAACCTACTTATCAAATACCCCCAAACTTAAACCTTTGCTTGTCCTCAAGCAAAAACACAAAACAATAATGCAATGCAATGCAACTAATCTACATGCCTACGAATCCAGCAGTAATGACAGAAACAAGTCTATTCAATCGGCCTTAGAAAAATCAAGTAAACACGATAATACATCATATCAAAACTCATCAATAACTTCCCAATCAATCGTCAAATCTTAGACTGTTATCACTAATATAGTGCGTGTGTGCCCCACAACAATGTTAACTGATATAAAATCAAATTTAACACATAACAAGTCTCTTTGAAGGCATCATACGGTGTGAACTCAAGAAATCCAAAAATACGCTAGATCCAACTAAAATCAAACAATTACCAATATTGAGGGTCAACATGGGATACTTATGCTTTATTTTTCATCCATGGGGGCTTCTGGCTCTTATTTCCTGTTTTATTTATTCTCTTTTTTTTCTTTTTTTCTTTTTTTTTTCTTTTTGGATAGTGAGTGCGTTTTACGCTCCATCTCACGCCTGTGTTTATGAGGAATGCATTTCACGCTTCTTCTCGACCCACCACATGACTCAATTTATTCAACTCGATATTTTTTTCTTTGTTTTAGAGGCTTATATACCTCACTTTTTCCCCCAAACTTAGGTTCTTACCTAATTCTTCGCCTTCACTGCCTATTCTTGTCATTCTCTTATTCAAACTAGCATTATCCTTTACAATCCCATTATGTATCAATTTACTCAATCAATCAACAAGTTGTTTTTACTGTGCTATCCTTATTATACTAGTTTCAAACAGAAAAAGACTCAATTCATAATAAGAAACCACATCAAAGCTCTAATAATCAGTACTACACTTGTCTACCCAATTCTAATCTCATCATTGGCCAAAATAAAATGTAACTATCTAACAGCTGGAATCATGCAAGATGAACATAGTAACTAACTATTATTTTTGATTTTTTTTTTAGTTATAAATAAAAACTATTATGCAACAACTCCACTATGCAAACTATTATGCAATTACACTACATGAATGCACACATAAATAAAGCTAAATTATTTAACTCCCCCAAACTTAACAATTACAATGTCCTCATTGTAAAATAAAGCATGAAGTGGATGAGGACTTCCCTGTAATCATTTAAGTTTGTGGTGATGGTGGCGTTGGCGGTGACGATCATTTTCCTATCCATTGGACCTCCAATACCTGCAATGAAGAGAGACAACATGGATTAGAATAACACTTTGATTCCTATCTACTAAATAAACTAGGAAAACATATAAATAAATAAATAAATTCTTGGGTTGCCTCCCAGTTAGCGCTTGAATTATAGTCTTTCAGCCTGACTTTGTCTAGTCAACGCTATCCAATTCCTCTACGGTAATTGAGGAACCCTCCATCCATCGGAAATAATGTAGCTTTTAGTAGGTTCTTAATTGTGATGGCCAATGCATAAAAGTCACCTAGTATGCTCTGATTTGGTATGATCTCAATCAAGAACGTCCCACAGCTAGGTGTTTTCTCCATTGTGTATGTGATCACTTTGGGGCATAGAAGCTTGTCACACACAATGGGCTCTTCGTCTATCTTCTCTTTTTCTTCCCACCATGGATTGAAAATTGTACTCACTCTTATGTCAACAAGATCTTCGACGACGACATTACTACCAAGTGGCCATGATTTTGCAAATCTGACCGACTCTTTGATCTTTGGTGGAGACCCATTTAGATCTTCGTGGACCTCTATTTCATTATCCCCAATTGTCTCCACACTTCTTATATCTTGTGGCTCATCCAGTTGCAGATTTGGTTCAAGTTCTCCGTCAATTTCGTCATCCATGTCATAAAACCGAGTGTTTGGAGGAAGGTTGCTTACGGCTTTAGTCATTTGCTCTATCTGATCCGCAAGATTTTGAATTGACCTCGCTTGATTACTCATCTGATCCGTAAAATTTTGAATTGACCTCGCTTGATTAATCCTTCTCTCCTCATTCGATGCTATGAACTTGGACCACAATTCCTCCAACCTTGAATTATCTGTCTCAATCTCGGAAGCCATGTATTGAGGACCATTGGTTGAGGTAGTGACGAGTTGTTCCATCCGATTATTAAAATTTTGGATTGACAACTCCTGACTCCTTATCAGCTCTTCTTTTTCTGCTATACTCCTTAACATGAATTCCTTAAACTCCGAATTGTCTTCTTGTCGCCTTGGAGGTGGATATGAGAATTATGTCGTGTATGTTGGACTTGGAGCATAGAATTGATCTTGATAAGTATGGCTCCATTAAAAATCCGGGTGATACCCCTAATCCAGATAATAGTTGTTAGGATAGACATAATTATTGGCGTAATCACCACCATACTGTACCGGCTCGAAACTGATGGCGCACTGATGACTCATATGATTTCCAGCACAATAATCATAGGTAACCGCCACACTTTGATGACGTTGAGCTTCAAAAGTGTCTAACCTCCTCGAAATTGTCTTAATCTGTGCTGACAATGCAGAAAGTGTCGCGAGTCTGTCAATCTCCGCTCCCCTTGGCTGAGTCATTCTTGCCCTCCTTCGACTCCGTTGGGCTACGATAACTTCCAACGTCTTCGAAGTTGCCTCAATTTGTATTGGCTCTATAGAAGATGTATTAAGTCCATCAATCCCTGTTTCCCTTGGTTGAGTCATGTTCGTGTATGGCCATTGATACGCAAAGGCATCCATGGTACCTAAAAAGAGAGAAATATAGGAAGAGAGTTAAAACTAAAAATAAAAATGTTTAAATTAAGACTATTTTGATTGAAATTAATATTGGTAAAAAATATTAAACTAATTCCCCGGCAACGGCGCCAAAAACTTGTTGGGTAAAATCTAATTACGCACAACACGCAAGTATACGTGGTCAACAAGTAATAAAGTGATAAGTTGAGTATCCTTCCCACAAAGAATTATTTAATAAAAATTACCAAGTACTAACCCGTAACCAACTCAGTCTTATTTAAACGAATGAATTTCAATTTATAACTAAACTAATTCTAATTACCACTAGTTAAATTAAGATTATGGAGATTTAAGATCACAACTTCATTTATTGCTTCATTTAAGTTAACACACTTCTCATCAATTATTTTCTATCCTGAATTGTTAATCAAGAACACTAACGCAGATAAAACCACCTCTCGATGCATAATACCCATACTCACTTAAATCCACAGATGATAGAATTAAGCAAGACACCCTAATTAACTAATCCACTATATCTCTATGTGAATTACAATTAAAAAGAATTTAAAGCACAAGTTCTCTATAAGATTAAATGCGATGTTAGGTATATCTCTATCCTAGACATAAATTATGTATTCCAACGCCATGCAGAAAACACAATCACATGCTATTATGATTAGATCTAAATCTAAACTTCATCTCTCGAGTTCATATAGATTATCACGGTAATTGATGGCCAATCAATTAAATAATTAAGTCCAAATCACAATAGATAATGCTCACAATAGAATATTATAATTGATAGCGAAGCATATTAAAATAAACTACACAATAAGATCCATTGTAATCTCAAACAAAGAATTAGTTCATGATTATTGAATTAAAACTAAGAATCCACAATTGAATAAACAATAAAAGACAAAGATAGAAGAAGATGAGAAGATAGAATCTATTGTATGTAGATTTGATGCTCCCTCCTTGCTCCTACTTTGAATCTTCAATGGTCTCCAAGTTGTGTCAATCTCCAAATCTAATAAGAACTAGTGTTTTTGATCTAATTTACTCTAATATAATCTAATGGAATCCTCTATCTAGTCTCTAATCTTCCTAATCCTTGTGATTCTCCCCCTTTTATAAGTCTCTTTACATGTCTTTAAGTCCTCTTGGAAGTCCTTGAGTCAATTGGATCGAAACAATCCTTCCCAAACTCAATTTTGACCAAAATTCACGTTTTCTAGGCATTCCCCCTCCCCGGCGGGGGTCTAGGCTTGAAAAGGGCCCGCCCTAGCGGGCTAGGGGCCTGCTTTGTGACTTGCATGCCCACCCCGGCGGAGGTTTTGTGAAGGAAAATTTTGTGCTCTGACGTTCTTTGGGAAAATGGCCATAACGTTTAATCCGGGAAGAGTTACGAGGTCTGCCACCTATCAAATAGAAGATATCAACGAGATCTACAACTTTCATTCTTTAAGAATTGAGAAATAATGGATGGATGAAGGTCAAAATTGAAATTTGGAAGGGATCATATGCAAATGGCCACCCAAAACAATGGCGACGTTCGACGTCCGTTGGTACAAATGTCATAACTCTTGCATCCGAACTCCGATTGGAATGATTCAAGATGTTCCAAAAATCTAAGAAGAAGATATAGAATGTAATCCAAGTTCCAAACCAAGAACATGAAATAAACATAAAAGCCCAAACGATGTCCGGATTACTTTTCTTTGCGTTTTAATACCAATTCTTTGCGATTTCAACTCCCAAGCATATAATCTACAAAAAGAACAGAAAATGCATGAAAAGTAACTAAGAAACATGAGATTAAACAAATAATTCAAGTAATAGATACCGGACAAGTAGGTATAAAACCTACTTATCAATATGCATAGATAGAAAATAAGAGTGATGATAATATGTGGTTATTATGTGAATAAATAAAGTTTTAAATCCCTTATTTTGAGATAAATAAAGGGGTAGTATGAGTATGTAATCCTGAAACTTGTTTAGTTCAGGAAAATGGATGTTAATAGCAGATATGCTATCTTTTATATGTTTTAAAGTATTATGAATGAATAAAATATCAAAGTTATTTGAAATATTATGAGTTATAGCTTTAATCTTAGAATGTTTAGAGTTAAACTTTTAAATATTCAGGTAATTGAATAAATGAACTAATAAGCGTATATTTTAACAGAAAATGCCTCCTAGAAGAAGACAACCACATCAACAACCACCTCCTGAGGGGTCTACTAACAATAATAATGAGGCCAATGCTAATCCGGTTCAGCAGTTGGTAACTCTGTTGACGGAAGCACTTGTGAATCATCTATAAGATCAAGTTACGACCTTCAAGGAATTCAAAGCGGTTAGACCGCCAGAGTTTCAAGGGTCTATGAATCCAGTGGAAGCCCAAACCTGGATCATGGAAATGGAGAAAGTGTTTGATGTTTCTAGAGTTAACGGAGATCAGAAGACTGCATTCGCGACATTCATGCTGAAGTCCGAAGCTAGCTACTAGTGGCAAGAAAATAAGGTTCGTGGAGGATAAGGAGTGATAATGTGGGATAGATTTAAGGAGATGTTTTTCTAAATGTACTTTCCAGCGAGTTCTCGGAATCAGTTGGAGGTGCAATTTCTGGAGTTGAAGTAAAGAATCATGACGGTGCCAGAATATGTTACGAAATTTAACGAGTTAGCAAGGTTTGCCAATTATCAAGTCAATACGGATGAGCGTAAGGCGAGAAGGTTCGAACAAGGATTGAAACCCTGGCTGTATAGCAAGGTTTCAATGTTCCAGTTAAAAACATTTGTGGCTGTACTAGAAAAGGCAATCATCGCAGAAAGTGGAAGTGATGCCTTGACCAAATACAATCAAGAACAAAAGAAGAGAAAGAATGATAGTGAAAATAAGGCTGGTGGAAGTAATGTTGGAAGTAACAATCAGAAGAGAAAATGGAACGAGAATTTGGCTACGGGAGGACAACAAGGAAGTCAGCAGAAGAAAAAGTTTGAAGTTTATGCTACTTATGGAAAGAACCATACTAGGGTATGTTTGAAGGGAAAGCAGGTGTGTTTCAACTATGGTCAGGAGGGACACATTGCACCAAACTATTTTAGCCCAAAGAAAGGAGCATGTTATTATTTGTCGAACGCGTACACCACTGTAAGCAATTCCTTTTCCATGGTAGTGTAGTTCATTTGAGTCTCTGTGAGTGTTTTGCTTGCATAGTATATGGCGTGAAACACCTTGTCTCTTCTTTGTCCCAAAATAGCCCCAATCGCATAATCGTTCGCATCACACATAAGTTCGAATGGCATTTTCCAGTCTGGTGCGACTATCACAGGGGCTGTAGTTAATTTCTTCTTCAATAGGTCAAACGCAGACTTGCATTCCGTAGTAAAGCTGAAAGTGGCTTCCTTCTCTAAAAGACAGCATAGAGGTTTTGCAATCTTAGAGAAGTCTTTTATGAACCTCCTGTAGAACCCAGCATGCCCCAGAAAACTTCTAATACCCTTAACTGAGCTCGGTGGAGGTAGTTTCTCAATCGTATCCAACTTTGCTTTGTCCACCTCCAATCCTTGAGCCGACACCTTATGGCCCAAAATTATGCCCTCTTCAACCATGAAGTGGCATTTTTCCCAATTGAGTATGAGGTTTGTATCCTTACATCGCTGCAACACCATGACCAGATTCTCTAGACAAGTATCAAAATTGTCCCCATAGACCAAGAAATCGTCCATGACGACTTCCACATTCTTTTCCACCATATCTGAAAAAATAGCCATCATACACCGTTGGAAAGTTGTTGGTGCGTTACATAGCCCGAATGACATCCTCCTAAATGCAAATGTGCCGTAAGGGCATGTAAATGTTATCTTTTCTTGATCCTCAGGAGCGATGGCGATCTGATTATAGCCCGAGTATCCATCCAATAAACAGTAAAACTCATGTCCCACTAACCTGTCTAACATTTGATCGATAAAAGGTAGCGGGAAATGGTCTTTTAAGGTGCCTTATTCAATCTCCTATAATCGATGCACACCCTCCAACTCGTCAACGTCCTTGTTGGAATTAACTCGTTGTCCTCATTCTCGTATCACCGCTATTCCCCTTTCTTGACATTAACAATGAACCGGACTAACCCATTTATCGTCGAAAATTGGATATATGATACGGCAAGATCCAATAATTTCGAAATTTCCTTCTTGACCACTTCCTTCATGATTGGGTTAAGTCAACGTTGATGCTCCACCAATGGTCTTGCATCCTCCTCCATCAGAATCTTGTGCATGCAAAATGATGGGCTAATGCCTTTTATATCCGCAATCGTCCATCCAATTACTGATTTGTGATCCCTAAGCACCCTCAGAAACTTTTCTTCCTGCAATTTGTTAAGTGCAGCAGAAATAATTACAGGTAAAAGAATTTGAATTGCCTAAATACGCATACCTGAGAAGTTTAGGGAGTGGCTTAAGTTCCAATGTTGGTGGCTCCTCCAATGATGGTTTCAATTTTTTTGCAACTGTCCCCTCAGTGTGCAGAGGTTCAAACGGTGCTCTGAATCTGCTAACTCATGGTAACGAGTCTCGCATCTGTAATAAGTCCACAAATTCTGCGTCATCTTTTTCTTCATCCCCCAATAAAGTTGTTTCTAACGGATCGTTGATCAAACTCTTGCTCATATCTTCGCTGGTAATTTGCTCAATTAAATCCATTCGAAAACACTCTTCCTCGTCCGTAGGGTATTTCATGGCCTTGAACACATTGAATTTTATTTCTTGATCTTGGACTCTCATAGTAAGTTCTCCTTTTTGCACGTATATGAGTGCCCTTCCCGTGGCCAAGAAAGGTCTCCCTAGGATGATCAGGATGTTCTTATCTTCATCGAAATCCAGAATGATAAAGTCCAGAAGGAATATAAACTTATCCATTTTAACCGTAATGTCTCTCTAATGCCTCTTGATATGTGGATCGACCTATCCGCAACTCCGCAATGAAATATTTGTAGGCTTTGGTATTTGCAAACCCAATTTCGAGTATATACCGACAATGGCATCAGTTTATATCGCCCCCAAATCACATAAGCATTTGTTAAATGACATTTTCCGATCGTCGCGCACGGATAGTAAAGCTTCCCGGTCTTTGAGTTTTGGTGGTAGCTTCTTCAGTAATAACCGCACTACACTCCTCTCCGTTAGTGCCACCGTTTCAATTCTTCCCATTTCTTTTCCTCATGTAATTCCTTTCATAAACTTTTCATAACTCGACATTTGCTCTAGGGCCTATACTGAATGGGATGTTAATCTGAGTTTCTCGAACACGCCTAAAAACTTTATGAATCCGCTTATCCGATTTGCTTTTTGGACCCTCTTCTGAAAGCGGCAATGGAGGAAAAACAATCGACTCAATTGCTTAACTTTATTTCCTCATTTTGTTACCCTCCATCGCTGCTATCTTGTCATCAACTTTTCCTCCGGTGTTCTTTGAATTTTCTCGCATTATTCCCACCGAGATGTTTTCCACTTCTCAACATAAGCGCTTGACATTGCTTCATGATTACCCTTTGATTTCTCCTTGTCGCTAGGTAATGTTCCTTGTGGTCTATTATTCAATGCCAACACAATTTGACCTATCTGATTTTCCGAATTCTTGATTGACATCTCTTGACTTTTCATCACCATTGCTTAATTTTTTATTGATGCGTCAGCGCTGGTTATGAACTTCGACACCATTTCCTTGAAATCTGATTTCCTTTCTTGATGTTGAACCGGTTGTTGATGACTCTGAAAACCAAGGGGATATGATGGTCGTGGAGCTTGATTTTGCTGGTTATTGCTCCATGAGAGGTTTGGGTGGTTCCTATTTGTGACGCCCCCAAAATTAGGTATACATCACCCATCTTGGGTCGCCAGATACATGGTACAGAATTCAAATACAATTTACTAATACAACTATCGTGTACAGTACGACAAAACATAACTTTGAGTTTGAATACAATTATTGTCTACTAGAGATTATACAAACTCAAAAGGAGTCCTCATTACAATTGTTATCATACTATTTCACAGAATAGTGAGGACTACTAATGCTATCCTCTGGACCATCACTCCTTTCCCCGACTCGTCCCAGCTATATTCTCATTTCTCAAGAGAACAATTGAAACAAAGGGTGAGCTCAACTAGCCCAAAGAAGAAATATTATGACTAAGATAATGCAGAATAAATTATCATTAGCCTTCAACAGTGTTAAACTGATAAAATATAACAAACATCAAGTTTAACTGCAGCGGAACAAGCAATCCATTAAAAGAGTCAAGTAGAAAATAAAATCTACTATCTTTTATGATTTAAAAGGTTTTTCATCACTATTATCGCTGAGACTCAGCTTAATAAATATTCCACATCATCGAATCACCCCTGCTCTACGGCCAAGGATATTCTTTAGTATCATGACCATAATTATTCATGCACTACGAGCCAAGAATATTTGTGTATTCATTAATGGTCATGACCATGCCAACAACTGTCCATCAATGTACTACGGGCCAATGAGGACTTTTACCACATCATTTGTAACATTACTACCATGATTACAACCGAATAATCCTCGGTCATAATCATACCAAGTCCATCTATGCACCACAAGCCACAGATGACTTTCAACATAATATAAACATGAGGATGATGTCAATGATATAAGAATTCAATAAAACAAGTTCAAGAATTAATTTATCCATGAATCAATAACATCCAAATTGTCAATATGATACTGCTTTGTAGAGTAAAATTCAAGAATGCTCAGAAGAATATTTCCATGAAAAGATACTGGATGAAGCGCAAATATCAAGGATATTCCACTAATTTTATGAAGTATAGAAGTCAAAACTTTAACCAACTGAGTATAATAACGAATGGAATAACAAAAGAAATCACCATGCATGCGGTACTTCACATAGACAAAGTTATTCCAATGAATAATAAGTAATCGGAACCAAGTCAAAGTAAAATTACGACCGGCTGTGATGTTCCAAATGTAATAATACAGACGTAAACCAAGTCCTACAGTAAAATGCATGTATGTGATATTCCAATGTAATAATAACAAAGACGGAACCAAGTGCGGCGTAAAACCCATGCATGAGGATATTCGTTAATAACAAAGACGGAATCAAGTCCGGCGTAAAATGCATGCATGAGGATATTCCAAATGTAATAATCATAAAGCAGTAATAATAGAAGAATGTCACCAAGTATAGGGTAGTCCGGTAGACATTTGGTTATTCCAATCAGTAATAATAAATAATGGAATAATAGAAGTTCTCTTCATGAATACAAAAGAAATAACACCCCTTACCGTAAAAGAACTGAATATAAGAGTAGTTAAGTAGCAGAAAATTTTTCTTCTTTCTCTCTCTAGAGTTTCAGTGAATTCATAAGAAATAATGACGGAATGAGCTTCTATTTATAGGAGAATTGAAGGATACTATTTGATTGTACAGTAGGAATTCAGACGAAATAATTTGGCAGAGTCACGGGCGTCATACGGAGATTGATTTCGATGCAATAATTCATTACAAACAAAAAAAATATATTATATATATAATAAACACATGCTATTATATATAATAATAATAATAATTGTACCCTCTCTGCTAATTGCGTATACATTAATACCTATAGTACTCCATCTTGCCTCCACCAAAATCCACTATCATTTACATATATATAAAATAATATTGCTTTCCTCCAGCAAATCCACTATCATACAAATATATATATAAAATAATAATAATTGTGTTCCCTCCACGTGAACACACAATTTCCCTCCACCCACTTTGTCAATCTTGACAACATTGCATATATATAATATATAAATACATACCTTATATATATAACTTTAATATATATATATATAAGTAATAAAACAAAACTGAGATGACTTCTCACGTAAGCATTAATAACCAATACGGTGTGCTACTATACAACCACGCGTATTACTATACTTTTACTACCGAGTAGTTCAACAGTATTAACGGTAAAACTTCCGCCGTTATTTTTATAAAAATATTTTTGTCGTTTTCTCAATCCAAATAATAATTTAGTTCGTAGGGTCCACCAATGATTTGGCCATTGCATTTAATATTCCCTGCTAAAACGAATATTCCCCGACCAATCGAATATAATACAACACCTTGCATACTTTGCAAAATTTATAAATATTACCCACAACTATAACATTATATCAATTTTACTCCATAATATTCAAAAATAATATTTATAGAAAAATTCATCTGTATTCAAAAAGTTGGGGTTTTACACTATTCCCCTGGTTGTATGTGTTTTGGTATGTATTTTGCGGAATTCTGTTGTAGTTTCCGATGAACTGGACTGATACTGGATTAATCGCGCACTGATCTGTCGGATGATCACCCGCACACAATTCACATACTACCGTAACCTGCTGAACTTGAGCCCCTGTCATAGTATTAAACTTATCATTCATAGTATCAAACTTCTTTGACAGTGCAGAAATCTGTACTTGTATAGCTGACACTCCATCTAATTCCAAAATCCCAGCCGCCTTCGCCTGTGTCAATCTTGTTGTGGGCCACTGGTAGTTATTTGCCGCCCTTATTTTGATCAAATTATAGGCGTCCTCGTATTTCTTAGCCATGAATGCACCGCCCGATGCCGCATCAATGCTGGTTCTGACATTCCTATGTAGCCCGTTATAGAAGGTGTTCATTTGTAACCACTTGGGCAATCCATGATGTGGGCACTTTCTGAGTAATTCCTTGTATCGCTCCCATGCCTCATATAGTGACTCCCCATTCTTCTGCTCAAACATCGTGATGTCATTCTTCATTTTAGCAGTCTTCGCTGGTGGGAAAAATTTGGCAAGAAATTTTTGAGCCAAGTCTTCCCACGTAGTGATCGATCCCGTGATGAGAGAATGTAACCAACTCTTCGCCTTGTCCCGTAAAGTGAATGGGAACAAGCGAAGTCTTACTGCCTCATCTGACACCCCATTGTACTTGAATGTGTCGCATATTTTCAGAAAACTGATTAAATGCTCATTCGGATCATCATTTGCCATTCCCCCAAGCTGACATGAGTTCTGCATCATCTGAATGGTCCCGTGCTTGATTTCAAAAGTATTCGCAGCTATTATTGCAGCCTCGTAATGCTCGGATCATTTGCAGATCACCACCCTAGGTGTTGCAAAATCCTCAACGCTTTCGGTCTTCTTGTACCATCGTTTCTTCCTTATCATAATTTTTGAATTCGTTCCTCGTTTCCTGGATCCACTTACTCAACCTCTAAAATATTTTTTCAATGTCGTCCTTAAAAGGAAGCAAGTCTGGATGTTTAGATCGCGTTTGCATAAACCAATATCAAAAACCCGAAATAAGAGAAATAAGAACAAAAAAATGTTTAAGTAAAACTGGACTAATTAAATGATATCGTAAAAAAAAATATTAAAATCTCGGCGAAATTATCCCCGACAACGGCGCCAAAAACTTGTTGGGTACAATCAATACGCTCAAAACACGCAAGTGTACGTGGTCAACAAGTAATATAGTAGTGACTAGAGTATCGTTCCCACGAAGACAAATTAGCAAGAATTTTAACTTCACAATTATCAATTTTCTATTAACCCTAATTTTATTAAACTAATCAATTCAATGGTTTTAAATTATAAAAACTAAGTTAAAAAAAAAAACTATCACAAAACAGTCACCAATATCAAAATTCGGAATTTCAAACAATTAATGGAGAATTAGACTTATGATTTCACCCTGAGCTTCACTCTGATTTGCAAACCTTAATTCCAACTCAATTTAATATCCCAATTTATTAATCAAGAACACGAAAGTAATAATAGCCACCTCTCGATGCACTAATATCATGTTAACATCAATCCACAATTAAGATAGAAATCCGTTAAACACCAAAATTAACCAACTCACTATATCTCTATGTGAACTGCAATTAAAGAAGGTTTAAGTCCAAGCTCTTTATACGATTACATGTGATGTCAAGCGTATCTCTACCTTAATAATAATTAAAAATTTGTTATTGACGAAATTCATAACACATGCTATATTAATTAGGTCTAGATTCGAATCTCCTCTCTCGATTCCATTCAAATCCACAAAGAATTGTTGATCAGGCAATTCATAAATTCACACTCAAATTAACACAGATAAACTGAAGATAAATTATTGAATTGGAAA
Organism: Panax ginseng; assembly: GCA_020205605.1. Classification (NCBI taxonomy): domain Eukaryota; kingdom Viridiplantae; phylum Streptophyta; class Magnoliopsida; order Apiales; family Araliaceae; genus Panax; species Panax ginseng. Next base: position 49,807,210 of record CM035140.1, read on the forward strand.
TCAAAGCTATAGAATCATCATTTCGCCCAAAGATCCATCACAAGTCTAATAAGTGAATTAGTTCATAACGAATGAATTAAAAACTGAATAATTTATTGAAAACATCCTTTCAATCACAAATAAAACTTAAGAGAAGAAGAATAATGAAAACCCCTTCACGTAGTCTTGATTTGCAACCGTCGTGACAATCTCTAAAAATTACTCCTCCAAAATCGCACTTGAATCTTAGAAATCCTCTTGAATTATACTCCGTGTGTTGTAAGATTGTTGTATATCAAAGTAATATCCAGCTCTCCTCCATATTCTGGCCAAAGTCTCCTTATATAGAGTCCAGGCACCTAACAGAGTCCCAAAAACCGAGCACCGGCAGAAGTCAAAACCGAACAGGACACATCCAGAAAATGGGACCCCATCGCCTCAAGTGGGTATTAAGAAGAAAATACATTTTGCCGTGGCTAGGCTACTAACTCATTATTTCTTTGCTTTCATGAGTTTTTCCACTTTTGCTCCAAAACTCTGCCATTCTTCACCTCTTGCATCCATGACCACCCTACACATAAAATAACATAAAACGAGTAAAAATGAACAAAAAACATGAAGATAACTACGAATTTAAACTTGAAATGAATATTGATTCGTGTATATAAAATCCACTTATCAGCAACATCGTCATCTCGCCAACGCGCTGCCACGCCTCGTCGTCTCAACATCTCTACGCAACGATGTCCCAAAAGTTTAACCAATCCCGAGTGACTATTGTGTGGGGTAACGGATGAAAGTTGAAGCTTGAAGACCGGAGGGCATCGTCCCATCTTCAATGACTTCGTACAAACTCCAATCCCATGCCATCGTACAACTCTCGACAACGGTGGTCCGAAATAGGTCCTATATACCTCAAACGGATGCCCGGATTGCACTCCTGAAAGTTCGAGTGGACATTACAGTGCCCGAGTGCATGTACTACGAGACGACCCGACCCAAAAAAGTCGGGCCCACTCGGGTTCCCTCTGGTACACCTACGGCTCAGCCGCAGGTATACCTGTGGCTAAATCGTCTATAAATAGAGGGCTTGTGCTGTCCATTTTGCAAGAGCAAACGGCGAGGAAGCCCTGCCCAATTTGCTCTGCACTCACCCCATGCAGTGTACTTTCTCATTTTAAACACATGTGAGCTCATATATAGCCCTTTTGTACCTACAAAAGCCAGTGTTTACCCACTCTAAAGATATAGAAGTCTTCTTTGACAGTCAACTGTAAGCCTTCTCACACACTTTAGAGTATTTCTCTTCATCTCTGCACAAACCCTTCTTCACGTTGAGAGTCGTGTTGCGCGCATTTTCCCGGACTTTGGTCCGTGGTTTTATTTCAGCTTGTATATATATATATATATTGACTAACATTATCGAGTTATGCCTCGATTGAGCCTGACTTTGATGCAGTGCGCTTATTTGCTTTTCTATATATATATTTATATATATGAATCGTGTGTCGAACTTTGTTCGATAAGCCTGAACTTGATGCAGTGCGTTATCGCTTTAATATATATATATTTATATATATTAACTATGTGCTCGGGACTACATTCGATGAGCACGAATTTTAAATCCTATGCGTTTACTCGCTATATATATATATATATATATATATATATATATATATATATATATATATATATATATATATAAAGCTGTTGTCGAACTCGCATTCGATGAGCCAGATTTTACATCAGTGCGTTTATTGCTTTATATATATATATATATATATATATATATATATATATATATATATATATATATATATATATTAAATCTGTCTGGAGTTTCCTTCGTGGCGATTGATCGCTTTTATGACTTTATTTACATTTCGTCTCCCCTGAGTTTCATTCGTGGCGGTTGGCCGTAGATTTATGACTTTATTTACGTTTTGTCCCGCCTGGAGTTTCCTCCATGGCAGTTGATAGCTTTTACCGCTTTATTTATATTTCTGATCCCCCATGGAGGTGCTTCGTGGTTGGTGATCCTATCTGTATATATATATTTATAGCTTTTATATATATACCTGCTTACTTCTTTCATATAAATTGCGGTATCCTGTGCGCCTAGGAATCATGTGATCACAGATTCAGCTTATTGGATCTAGATTCGGTTCCCGTGATGGACATTTTCAGCTGTAAGCAGCTTGTAAATTATTCTGCGATGTCTGAATTTCCTCAGATGGTTTCCATACCCATGAGGAAGTCGGCATTATTTTATACATCATTTTTGTGCGGATGCCTCGCATCTGTAAAATAAAATCTATCAAGCCGAACACTTAATAAAATGGGAGTATAAAAGGTCTCAATTACTATTGAGCATCAGGGTTTGAAAAACCTCTTTTATAAAACATCACCGCCATATCTTGCTTAAAATTGAATTTTTCCTAAATTCAAACCCCCGTGTATATATAAGTGTGAACGAGGCCTGACTACTTCCAAATAACAAAGATATTGACCCACACACACACACATATTCAGACAATAGTTTCTTGAAAAGAGGCAATCACCATGGTAACACGGATGTCGGGGGGTGCCTAACACCTTCCCTCCGCATAACCAAGTCCCCGGACCCTAATGAATCTCGATTTCACATTTAATTAGCTTATTGTCACATCACCGGGTCAATGTGCAAACCTTTTCTCGGTTGTGTTGGTACAACCATTTAAAAAACCAACTGGCGACTCTTAACAGTCCATCGTCGACATTATACATGTCAGACCTTTTTCACTTGTTTTTTCAAACAAATCTCACCTAACATGAGACCAAAGAACAAGTAACGGAAAGGGACATCTAAAAATCCCGGCATCGATATGTGGCGACTCTGCTGGGGACTCCAATAAGAAGACTTAAGCCGCTATTACAATCTTTTCAAAAACTGTTATCTGCTTGTGTGCGGATATTGCATTTACATTTGATGAATGTGTACGAATGCATTTCCTTATTGCACTTAGTGCTTCGCACCATAACTGCTTGTGATATTAGTGCTTTGCACCATATCTGCTTGTGATATTAGTGCTTCGCATACATGTGATCATTTTCATACGGTGAGACGCGATGTATGTGAATGTATGTTGTGTGGTCCCTCCACCGAGAGGCTATCCGTCGGTGTTTGATTATCGGACTCGTGAGAAGACTAATTCTCGAGGCTCGGAAAAAGGCACCACCCAAATTCGCTCTAGTTGAAAGACCAGATTAACTTCCCATCAAGTAGATTGCGATGGTTTGGGAACCTTCATGCCAAAAAGCCGCGAGAGTAACCTAAGATAGGTCAGCCTCTGATAAACCCAAAACGGAGGAAAGTCTCTTCATGCTCTCATTTCAAATTACTTGTAAACACAATTACTTGTAATTTCATTCCATATTTATCTCCATGTAATGAGAAATTTGAAGAAATGTGTACACATACATATTTTAAACATGCTACAAACAGCTGACATCCGTTTTGCAGGATAAAATTCCTAAAATGGACACATCACATAGCATGTTATTATACACATTCCCTAAAGACTAAACTATGCAAGTCTTTCGCAGAAACCAATCGGACCTACTACCCGCTCAAAGTCCAAAAGGCAACAGCCCACAAATAATCATGTCGTCATCCCACTGTGATGAACTTAATCTAGTTTCTCGCAAAGAATTCGACGGATTAAGAAAACAAATTACAGATTTGGCTGTTCTACTCAAAGAATTACAAATTATAGATGATGGAATATGTTATACACATCCTCAAACAGACCAAGCTTTATCCCCACAGATCTCTTGCACATAAGAGGTACCTCTTCAGGATCAAGTCGTTATCAAGAACACAAGAATTTGGTGATAACTCCAACATCAACATCCTAACAGATTCGGCTTACACATCAAATCTGGTCAGCATTGCCAATCCCCAGTTGAAGCATTAGGGATCCAGCAATCATCCCCAGCGTGTTGGGCTACAACCCCGTACACATGCATCATACATTTGCATCATGTTGCTATATATAGTACCATGTTTGTCTTGTTGCGTTTCAAGTGTCTAGGATTCTTTATCCTACCCATGCATCGCCATGAGTGAGTATGATAAAGAGGGGCATCTGTAGACACTCAAAATTTTCTGTACTACTATCACTAACATTGCAGGAGGACAGATTCGCCTTTTAAGAGGGAACCCTGAAAGACAATCCATATATATACCGGATACTACAGGAAGTTCAGTATCAACCCCAGAGCCCACTCTGGGAGTAACAATTCCAACCTCAGAGATAAGCCCAAGGCGTGCAGATCCAATACCAGAACACACACCGGAGAAGACAGATTAATCTCGGAGATAACCCCGAGGTATCCAGTCTCAGTCCTAACTATGGGAATAGCCACCAACCTTGGTGATAGCCCCAAGGAATGCAGTTTCAGCGATAACCCCGGGAATGATTGTTTTAAATGCGACCAGCTTCAATCTGGGCGCTCACAACGAGATACACTGTACCAACCCGGTGATAACATCGGGAAGGCATGCACACCTCAAAGATGACAATGAGGACCTTCAATAATTACAGCAGTCCAATCTCAACAAAGTCTGAGCAATGTCTGCTTTATCAGCCTAATCCGGCGATAACACCGGTGAGGGGCAACATCGTCATCTCGCCAACGCGATTCCATGCCACGTCGTCTCAACATCTCTACGCAACAATGTCCCACAAGACTAACCAATCCCGAGTGACTATTGTGCGGGGGTAACGGATGAAAGTTGAAGCTTGAAGACCGGAGGGCATCGTCCCATCTTCAATGACTTCGTACAAACTCTAATCCCATGCCATCGTACAACTCTCGACAACGGGGGTCCGAAATAGGTCCTGTATACCTCAAACGGATGCCCGGATTGCACTCTTGAAAGTCCGAGTGGACATTACAGTGCCCGAGTGCACGTACTACGAGACGACCCGACCCGAAAAACTCGAGCCCACCCGGGTTGCCTCTGGTACACCTACGGCTAAATCGTCTATAAATAGAGGGCTTGGGCTGCCCATTTTGCAAGAGAAAACGATGAGGAAGCCACGCTTAATTTGCTTCAGACTCACCCCATGCAATTGTACTTTCTCATTTTAAACACCTGTGAGCTCATATATAGCCCTTTTGTACCTACTGAAAGCCAAGTGTTTACCCACTCTAAAGATATAGAAGTCTTCTTTGGCAGTCAACTGTAAGCCTTCTCACACACTTTAGAGTATTTCTCTTCATCTCTGCACACACCTTTCTTCACGCTGAGAGTCGTGTTCTTGCAGCGATTTGCTGTGACTTTGGTCTGTGGATTTATTTCACTTATATATATATATATATATATATATATATATATATATATATATATATATATATATATATATATATTGACTAACATTATCGAGTTATGCCTCGATTGAGCCTGAACTTTGGCCAGTGCGTTTATTTGCTTTTCTATATATATATATATATATATATATATATATATGAAGCAGTTTGAACTTTGTTCGATGAGCCTAGACTTGATGCAAATGCGTTTATTTGCTTATCTATATATATATTTATATATATGAACTGTGTGTCGAACTTTGTTTGATGAGCCTAGACTTGATGCAGTGCGTTTATTGCTTTTATATATATATATATATATATATATATATATATATATATATATATATATATATTTATATATATTAACTATGTGTGTGGGACTACACTGCTCGATGAGCCCAGATTTTAAATCCTGTTTGTATACTCGCTTTTATATATATATATATATATATAAATCATTGTCGAACTCGCTCGATGAGCCACAATTTTACATCCGGTGCGTTTATTGCTTTTATATATATATATATATATATATATATATATATATATATATATATATATATATATATTCCGTCTGGAGTTTCCTTTCGTGGCGCTTGATCGCTTTTATGACTTTTATTTACATTTCGTCTACTTTGGAGTTTCCTTCGTGGTCATTGATCCTGAACTTGATGCAGTGCGTTTATTTGCTTTTTATATATATATATATATATATAAAGTAAGATGCATCTGCATCAGAAATCTAAACTCATCGAACAAAGTTAAACACACAGCTCATATATATATATATATAAAAGCGAGACTAGACTTGATGAGCTTTGTTCGATGAGCCTAGACTTGATTGCAATGCGATATCTTTGCTTTAATATATATATATATATATATATATATATATATATATATATTTATATATATTAACTATGTGTCGGACTGCTCGATGAGCTTTGGATTTTAAATCTAGTGCGTTTACTCGTTTTATATATATATACTTATATATATAAATTTGTTGTTGAACTACATTCGATGAGCACAGATTTTACATCCATGCGTTTATTGCTTATATATATATATATATATATATATATATATATATATATATATATATTCGTCCTATCTGGAGTTTCCTTCGTGGCAGTTGATCGCTTTTACAGCTTTATTTACATTTCGTCCCGCCTGGAGTTTCCTTCATGGCGGTTGACCGTATTTACAGCTTTATTTACGTTTTGTCCCGCCTGGAGTTTCCTCCGTGGCGGTTGATAGCTTTTACCACTTTATTTACATTTCTGATCCCTCATGGAGGTGCTTCGTGGTTGGTGATCATGTCTGTATATATATATATATTTACAGCTTTTATATATATACCTGCTTACTTCTTTTATACAAATTGCGGTATCCTGAGCGCCTAGGAATCATGTGATCACAGATTCAGCCTATTGGATCTAGATTCGGTTCCCGTGATGGACATTTTCATCTGTAAGCAGCTTGTAAATTATTTTGCGATGTCTGAATTTCCTCAGATGGTTTCCATACCCACGAGGAAGTCGGCATTATTTTATACATCATTTTCGTGCGGATGCCTCTCATCTGTAAAATAAAATCTATCAAGTCGAACACTTTATAAAATGGGAGTATAAAAGGTCTCAATTACTATTGAGCATCAGGGTTTGAAAAACCTCTTTTATAAAACATCACTGCCATATCTTGCTTAAAATTGAATTTTTGCCTAAATTCAAACCTTGTGTATATAGGTGCGAATGAGGCCTCGCAATACTTCCAAATAACAGCACATTGACCCACACACACACATTCAGACAACAGTTTCTTAAAAAGAGGCGGTCACCGTGGTAACACGAATGTCGGGGGGTGCCTAACACCTTCCCTCCGCATAACCAAGTCCCCGGACTCTAATGATTCTTGGTTTCACCGACCCGTTTAGCATTGTCACATCACTGAGTCAATGTGCAAACCTTTTCTCGGTTGTGTTGGTACAATCATTTAAAAAACTAACTGGCGACTCTTAACAGTCTATCGTCGACATTATACATGTCGGACCTTTTTCATTTATTTTTTCAAACAAATCTCACCTAAAATGAGAACACCAAAGAACATGTAACGGAAAGGGACATCTAAAAATCCCGACGTCGATAATAATTATTTATTAATTATAAGTATAATGATAATAAGGTTTTTATTATTATTATAAGTTATTAAGATAAATTTATTTAAATTAATTAAATTAAGGTGTGACACAAAGTAATTATATAATATAAGATTATTTAAATAATTTAGTTTTAGAAATTGTTGGTTAGCCAAACAAGGCCTTGTGGCCTTTGGTTTTTTCAACTAACGTCTTTTATTTTTTAAAAAAACTAATGAGTACGTGGGGTGAGGGAGGTCAGTTATTTTTCCTACGCGTCTTTGATTTTCCCCCCAAGTCTAGTTATCAGTGAAGAGCATAGAGAGAGCTTGGAAGCAAGAGAGAAAACATTATGATTTTGAGTTTCTAAGATTGTCCAGAGGAAGAAGTAGAATTTCTAAGCCTTAATACTATCTTTTGCTAGCATTCAATCAAGGGTTTAAGGTATAATCTACCCCTAATTCTAATATTTGGTTTTTGTAATTTTTTATTCTCTAGAAATTGGGTTTTGGTTGAATTATTGTAGAAGATGTTATTTATATGTATGTATTCTCTTGCTAAATCTATTAGTTATCCTTTATAAGTCCATGTTGGTGTTCAAATACATGAAATTTGGGTTTATAAGGAGAATAATAAATAACAGTGTTTTTGTTTGAAAATGGCTTTAGAAAGTACAAAATTGCATGCTCAATATGTGTTATAATCTGTTATTTGTTATTGGATTATGTTAATATATTAAGAAATGAAAACGGCGTAATTGGAATCGTGTCAATTGATGGATAAACAAATTCGTACTGATCGAATTCGCTAATAGTGTAAAATATGATGAAATTTGAAAAATTGGGATTTTGATCATTCAAAATTGAATATGTAAAGTGTTTATGTTGTTATTATGTGGTATTGCATGTTTATAGATGTTATTATAAAGTTTTAGTTGCTAGGTGTCATAATTTCTGTAGGAATTGGGTTGAGATGGGTACCTAAAGTAACAGAGTCTAGCTGCAGTTTACATGCAATGGTATAAGCGCTTATTCTTTGATACCATTGTGCGAGAATCCCATGATTACGACTTGGGACAACATGAACTGTGTCGTGCTTGAGCCGTGTGTAGTGACTTCTGCCTATTTGCAGGTCATATGTAATGGACTTATGTTAGCTAAGCAAGCATCTTAATGATGTTAAGACATAATATAAACTATAATAACAGATTGTAATGTGTTATAATGCTAAGTGTAAAGATTTTAAATAATTATAAAATGAAACCAAATGTGGTGTTTTCAAAGTTAGAGGTGAACGATTAAGTTATGTTGGATCGTAATGAGATTTCAGATTCGTTAAGTATGTTAACATACGTGGTTAGGTGCTAGATTAGGGTTATGACCTAAATGATGGTTTAAACCCCTAAAGCTAATATTCATACAACTAATTGTTGTTGCGATTTCAATGATATATGTAGGGTAATTGGCGAATATTACATTTGTGTAGCTTACATTCAAGGCAAGTTTCTAAACCTTATCTTTTACATTGAGCAAGTTTCTTATCCTAAACTTCCATTGAGCAATACTATTGATTCTATTCTTATGTATGATTGAATAAGCTCTTGTAACCTAATTCGTTATATCGAATGAGTTTCACATTCTCATTTCTTGTTATTATTATTCAAAGCGTATATTGTTCTAACACATTGACTCAAAGAAGATTGTTCGACTTCTTTGAATATAGTACTTTGCATGTGTATCATGTTTATTCAATTATATATTGTGGATATCCGATATTTGACTTTGATAGCCTTGTTCAGTTATATATTTTTGTATTAAACATTTATTGATGGGAATTGAATAAGTGTTTTACAATTCTAGAAACATTGATAAGCTCGTTCCAAACTAAACTTTCTTTAGTACGGAAATTCTTAATTCATATTGAGACTAGCAACCCTAACATAGGGAATTTTGTACGTGTAACGTTTAGATGTTTGTGCACAATACATGGTAGAAAGGGTTGATCCCCCTAAGTACGTTAAGAAGAGTTTGTATAGTTTATATGACTGTTAAGGTTGAGGTAATAACACCTAAATACCAAATACATAGTTCGTGGTCTTAAGACCCTCAGATATTAAATTCGAACTTGTTTTCTATTTTTAAATTCGTAGAACAAGTCCAAACAAGTTCCTTATTGTTCAACATTCGTTTTTCATTCTCATGTTGTTATTATTACTACTCTTTATATCAATGAGCGATTGTTTGCTCACTCTTGCAATTAACATTGCAGCTAAAGCTGAAAGAGTCGATGAGCCATCTACTAGCAAAGGAAAGGGCAAGATGTCCAAGTGTTGAAGAGTTATTTAGAATTTATTTAAATGCATGATGTTATAAGACTTGTTTTCTTTTATGATGTTTTTCGCAAACTTATGTAAAAAATTAAGGTTAGATTACCTGGGATTGTTTATGAGATGATGTAACCCTTAAATGGGAGAGATTATTCTTTAAATTAATTAATGTTTTATCCTTTATTATGGGTAGTTAGATGTAATTATTTTGATAGTGAGCACCAAATCCTATGGGAATGAAGTACCTGGATTTGGGGGTGTTACAGCTAGTTTCCTTTATCTTTTCTACACATGGCTCTGAGGTGGATTCCCCAAAGCCTAAGCCTGTTCTGTCAAATGAACTTCTCTGACTAGAGAGCAGGGAGTCCATGGATGATTAGGATTTATTCCATGTAGAGATAGTCTTTTTTAGTTCCTCAATTTTAAAGGTTAGACTTGACTCTCTTTGTGCATTGAGCTCATTGGTCTGTTTTAAGAACTTATTCTCAGCCTCAAGCTTGGAGAGAGAGTTAGTATTTAGAAGGGATGTTTCTAGTTCTTCTTGAAATTTCTTTTTCTCCTCTTGAAGAAGTGAATAATCCTTTGATAGAACTCTGAACCATTTCATGTATTGATGCAGATCAGATGTTATGTCATGCAGTGCATTCCTTAAATCATCAATTTCTACATCAGGAGAGTTAAAGTTAAATACCTCATCGATACTTACTTCATGTATGGTGGAGTTTTGTTTGTCCTTTGTATGTTTAGCTATTAGGCACATATTTGCCATTTAAGGATCTTCATCATCTCCAGAATCTGGAGTTGAGTCATTGTCTGAGTCACTCCACGATCCTCCAGCTACAAGGCCTTTTTCTCTCTTCTGAGGCCTTTTATTGCCTTTGTATTCCTTCTTTGTATGTGATTTCTTTTTTAGTTCTTCTCTGAGAGGTTTGTTGCAGTTGGCAATGAAATGACCAAGCTTCTTGTAGTTGTAACATAGATCATTCATTTGCTCCTAGCTGCTGTAGTTGGTGACCTTCTTTGGCTTGCTAGTTTTTCCTTGACGCATGAACCTTCTTAGTCTTTTTCCCAACATTGCAAAGTCCTCGTCATCATCTTCATCGTAGTCAGAGTCAATTTTAGTGTTGACTTTGGAGGTACTTTCAGTTGCTTTGAGAGCAACACCCTTATCCTTCTTTCTTCCTTCTGATAGAGTTTTTGCTCGTTGAGTCAACTCCAGTTCGTATGTAAGAAGGTTTCCATATAACTATTGAACAGTCATCTCATGGAGATTCTTTGACTCTCGAATAGTAGTGGTTTTGGCATCCCACCTGCTTGGTAAGGCTCTCATGAACTTTATGATTAGATCTTTGTTTGGATAGATCTTTCCATAGGCTCGTAGAGAGTTGAGCAGGACGTTGAATCTCTCGTAGGTGGCAGTGACGTTCTCTCCTTGAATGTGTGCAAACATTTCATATTGTTGTGTTAGGAGAGATTATTTGTTTTCTCTGACTTCCTCCATTCCTTCATGCATGATGAGCAGTGCTTCCCAAACCTCCTTTGTTGTTTTGCTGTTGACCACGTTTTCGAATAGATCATCTTCTAATAATTGGAAAAGAATGTTCTTGGCCTTCTTGTCGAGTTGAACAGCTCTCTTCTCGTTGTCTGTCCACTCCTCTTTGACTTTGATTTGTATCCTGTTTAGATCGTCTGTAGTTGGTGCTAGCTTTTTTGGAATGTAGGGCCCATTCTGAAGAGTCTCAAATAGATCCTCATCTATTGAGTCCATGTATGCTTGCATCCGAACATTCAAGTTTGCAAATTTATATTTGTTACACATTGGTGGCTTGCTGCCTCCTCCAGTCCTTGATTCGTTTGGTAAGTGTGCCATTGGATCTACTTAAGCTTTGTAGGCTATATAATAGAACCTGCTTTGATACCAATTGTTAGTTCCCGGAGGCACAATAGTTATCTAGAAGGGGGGTTGAATAGATATTTAAAAATTCTTTTCGTTTTAACTTGTTAGTTGATAATGATTAAAACACAGCGGAATTAATATTTGTTTTAATCTCCCTTAAGATATAGTGAATTAATGAGAGTGAGGCAGTTATAGCAGTTATGGCAGATATAGCAGTTATAGCAAGAAAGTAATAGACACAGTAGTTTTAAGTGGTTCAGAGCACTTAAAGCTCCTAGTCCACTCTTCTACTCCTCGAGTAGGAAATTCACTAAGGATGTCTTTTACACTTTCTGAATCACACATATTCCTTCTAGAGCAGCAGTCTAGGAACTTCTTAGTTCACTCTTGAACTCTTCAAGTCCAGCAGACTTGGTTCTTCACAGTTCACTTAGAACTCTTCAAGTCCTTTTGACTTGGAACTCTTCCTTCAGTTGATTAGTAGTTGTTGAGTTCTTGGTTGTTGCTACTCAGTTGTTGTTAAGCACTTGTTCGAAAGAACTGAGTAGCTGAGAAAGCTTTTCTCTTTTTCTCATATCGTAGAGTTGAGCGTTGAGTGTTCTTATGTGTTTTTGTTCAATGCTTGCTTGCCTTTCTCATCTGCATGTTTGGCATATATGTGATCTTGAAACCTATCCGTTGGATCCATCCGTTGAAGCATTAAATGTGTTTCATATTTCTGTACTTTGATGAAGACTTTTCTGCACATCTTCTTAATTGCATTCTGGCCCACTGACACAGTAGACTACTTTCTCACCTAACACCTGAAAAGGTGTTTTCTTCTTACCAATGGTACTTTCCTTAGCTTCTTCAATAAGCTTCTTTGTTGCATACTAAGGATATCTTTTATGCCTTTGGAAATGGTGAGTACTTAAACGTTTAAAACCCATTCCACATTCATTAGAGATATATCTTCAAACAAAAAGGTGGGGCTCGATGCTTCTAACACAAGACAGATGGTACTCTACGTTTCAGATCGTGGTGTCTTGTCACCTTGGTGTTTGGTCTGATGCTATCGACAGAGAGCACTACGATTTCTCTTAAAGACTTGCACACTACAATCTTCACTTGCATGTATTGCAAGCTCTACGTTTTCGAGAGCACACTAAGATCACTGAGTTGGCTCGGCAAACGTTGGGACCACTCTACGATTTCTGAAGAGGCCCTTCAAGGAAGGCACACTACGATCCTCGAAGCTCTACGTTTCTACCTTGGCTTCTGTACTCTTAATCAGCTTGATTCACTACGATTCTTGTTGAAGCCTATCTATTACACTTCAAGATGTAGATCAACCTAACAAATTTGATCTTTCAGTAAGTCCTTGTACATATATTTCTCGAAGGACTTTACATATAATCATGAGCATTTACATTTAAACATCAAATCAAAATATGCACTCTCCCAACAAGTTCAACTAGCCCAGTAAGAAATATTATGACTAAGATAATGCAGAATAAATTATCGTTAGCCTTCAACAGTGTTAAACTGATAAAATATAATAAACATCAAGTTTAACTACAGCGGAACAAGCAATCCATTAGAAGAGTCAAATAGAGACTGATATCTATTATCTTCTATGATTTAAAACATTTATCATCAATTTTATCGTTGAGACTCAGTTTAATAAATAATCCACATCACTAAATTATCCTTGCACTACGGCCAAGGATATTCATTAGTATCACGTCCACAAATTATCCATGCACTACGGGCCAGGGATATTTGTGTTATCACCAATGGTCATGATCATGCGAACAACTCTCCATCAATGCACTACGGGCCAATGAAGACTTTTACCACATCATTTGTAATATTACTGTCATGATTATACTGAATAATCCCTGGTCATAATCATACCAATCAACAGTCTATCTATGCACTACGGGCCAAAGATGACTTTCATAACAATATAAGCATGAGGATGATGACAATGATATAAGAATTCAATTAAATGAAAGCAAGTGATAAATTTTTAAAGATTTATAATTTAATTTATCCAGAATTCAAAAACGTCCAAATTGTCAACATGATACTGCTTTGTGGAGTAAAAGTCAAGAATAATATTATATCAAAAATGATTTGGACCGCAAAGATATCAATTTTTGTCATGAATATTACCCCGGGTGAATAGTACCTCGTGAATAGTACTCCGACATGAAAAAGTTAAAACTTATCAAGAATGTTCAGAATAATATTTTCATGAAAAGATACTGGATGAAGCGTAAATTTTAAGGATATTCTACTAATTTCATGGAGTATAGAAGAAAAACTTATCAACATGAGTTTAGAATTATGAATACGAAAACGAAATAATATTACTTACATACTACAAAGTATGGAAGAAAATATTATCTCATACGAATATTGGTTAAAAATAATATCCCTTACCTTAAAAAGAGAGTACTTCTGACTGGTAGGACGGAGATATTCTTGAAGAAAACTTAAACTGTTTTCTACGCTCAAAGCTTCCTTAAACTCTAAAGAAATACGCTCAATATAATAGAAGAAGAATTCTCTGATTCTGGTGTGATTTTCAATTATAAACTAAGCATCCTATTTATAGGAGAATGGAAAGAATACTATTTGAATAAATCACGGGTGAACAATATTTTTCTTTCTTTCTTTCTCAAGGCTGAAACAAATGAAAGGTTCACGGACGAAATGAATTTGCAAACTTCGATTTCATAATTACCTTACACACACGTAAGTTATATATATATATATATATATATATATATATATATATATATATATATATATATATATATATATCAAAATCTCACACACACATAAATTATATACACACCCACACACATTACCCACTTTAAACTCTCTCTTTCCTCGAGAACCCCACCTCCCACCTCCCACCTCCCACCATACCCATTCACATGCACACCACACTACACACACACACATCTCATATATATATTACACACACCACACGACACACAAATAAATTCACACACTTTCTCCCACCATTCCCCACTTTCATTTTTCTTCCCACATGTGGGCCCCACCCCACATGTCACTTTCACACACATCACACTCACACACAAATATTATTATATATATATATATATATATAAATATACTGAATAATTTTCTACAGATTATTTTGAAAAAATGAGTAAATGGGGGTCCATATAATAAGCAAAATTTACAACAAATACTTCATAAAAATTCCCTCAATATTTTTAACAACATTTATTCATCATTATTATAACTCGCAATATTAACAACTAGATCGTTCCCAGGAAAGAAGGGGATTTCTGATAAGGATTTCTCCCTATTGGCGCGCAATTAGGTGACCAAACCCCTTTTCTCGACAGAACTTTCTAGATATTATTAATTCTACAGATAATAATATGAATAACTTGTCATCTCAATTATTGATTTAATAATATAAAATATTGACAATAATTAAATCAAATAACGTGAGATACTATGCAACAATTACTGTAACAATAATTGAGTATAACTGAATGACTTCTCGCGTAAGCATCAATAATCAATACCATGTGCTACTATGCAACCACGCGTATTACTGTATTTTTATCACCGGGTATTTCAACAGTTAACGGTAAAAATTTTACCGTTATTTTTATAAAAAAGATATTTTTGTCGTTTTCTACCTCCAACAATAATTCCGGTGTGAGGTCCACCAATGATTGTCGTCGTACGAATATTTCATGTTAAAACGAATATTTCCCGACCAATCGAATATTTTATAACCACTTGCTTACTTTGCAAAATTTATAAATATTACCCACAACTATAATATTATAACATATCCACACCATAATATTAAAAATGATATTTCGAGAAAAATTAATCTTTATTTATGAAAATTGGGGTCTTACAACCCATCTTCTTCATCTTTAATTAATACCACCTATGTATAATATTTTTAATTTTTTTTGTCTTCTTCGTACCACTATCATTGTCTACCACCACCACCACTGTCGTCATTGTCATCATCTCACTACCGTCGTCATCTGGCGACCATTATCTAAACCTATAACCTCCATTTTGAGGTCCTCATCATCTTGAAAGATCAAATCATAAATTAAAGTATAACTTGATAGAACACTTTGTGTGAAAAAAGAGGGAATTTTTTAAAATGCATTTCTTTGTAATGAATTTCAGATCTATTAATGCAAATAAATTGAAATTGAATGTGCCACTTTGTCCTAATCTATATGTCCAAAAAAAGTAACCCAGCAAAAATATAACCCCTATCTACTACCAAACATATACCCCCTACCACCCATCTTTTTCATCTTCAATTACTACCACTTATGTATAATATTTTTAATTTTTTTGTCTTCTTTATAGCACTAATATCACTTCCTACCACCACCTTCACTGTGAAGCCCCCAAAATAAGTATACATCACCCATCTTGGGTCGTCAAATACATGGTACTGAATACAAATACAAACTTAATTATACAACATGAGCTGAGAGTTTTTACACGAATATTGTCATCTAGACAATATCCAAACTCAAATAGAGTCCTCATTACATTTATTGGCACACTATTTTATGGAATAGTGAGAACTACTATAACACCATCTCGGGCCAGCACTCCGTTCCCCGACTAGTTCCAGCTACGTTCTCATTTCCTGTAGAGAACAATGGAAGTAAAAGGGTGAGCTCAACTAACCCAGTAAGAAATATTATGACTAAGATAATGCAGGATAAGTTATCATTAGCCTTCAACAATGTTAAACTGATAGAATATAATAAACAACAAATTTAACTGCAGCGGAACAAGCAATCTATTAGAAGAGTCAAGTAGAGCATGATATCTACCATCTTCTATGATTCAAGAATAATATTCATGTATCAAAAATAATTTGGACAGAAAAGAAATAAATTTTTCGATGAATAGTACCCCGTGAATAGTACCCTGTGAATAGTACTTCAGGAATAGTACCCTGACATAAAAAGTGCCCCAAATACTCGAGTGAACAATATATGAGTGAATAGTAAATTGGGTGAATATTAACCCGTGAATAGTAACTCATGAATAGTACCTCGGCATGGAAAGTGCCCTGAATACCCGAGTGAATAATATTATAGTGAATAGTAACCGGCTGAATTGTAAGACCCCAAATTTTATGAAATAAAAGTATTCACTTTTTCTTATAATTACTATTCGGTAAATGGTTAAATTGATAAAAAAAAAAAAGTTAAGGGTGATATATGAATTTTTTCAAAAATACGCAAGTGGTTATAAAATATTCATTGTTGTCGGGGAATATTCGTTTGGTCGTGGAATATTCTTTCCACTTAGGAGAATATTAAATATCATAACAACCATTTGTGGGCCCCATAATGTAATTCATCTTGTCGGATGAAGAAAATAATAAATTAAAGTTTTTTATAAATAATAGCGTAGTGGTTACCGTTACCACTATTGGAATACCTCGTGGGTAAAGTAAAGTAATACGCGTTGTTGCACAGTAATATACGGTATTGCACGGTATTTTGAATTATTGATTCTTACGTAAGAAGGCACTACTCAATAATTGTTACAAGAATTCATTTATCAATATTTTATTTTGATTCAATAAATGTTGCGTTGATATTTTATATTATCGTTGTTTTAATAATTGTCACACTACGGTATTTTCCATTATCGAAGTAATGATTCATATTATCCGAATAATATTATTAGATAACATTATTGGCAATGTCTAGAAAGTTACATCTAAGGAGAGGTTTGGTCACCTAATTCATGGCGCTTGAAGAAGGAGAAATTCTTATTGAAAAGCCCCTCTTTCACGGAATGGCACGGTTGGCGATATTGTGATTCTGTAATATTATTTGTGAATAATTAATTATTGATTTATATGATGAGGAAAATATTCATTTTATGTGGATATAGATGGAGAAAATTTTTAAAGTGATAATTGTTGAAAATCGATATTTTATCTTTTCTGATAAAATAATATTTTATTATATTATTATAATATAATAATGATGATATTTTTTACAATGAATGTGTGATATATGAGTATATGAGGAAGAGTATTTTTGTTGCATTAAATGATTAACACATGTTTTGTGTGTTGGTGCACCCATTTCTTGGATGAAATTTGATTATAGCTTTGTAAAATCGTCTCAGTATGTGGATTTTGGCCAATTCTCATTTGGAATTTGAAAAAACTTTCTTCTGTAAATTTGTAGAGAATTGAATTTACAATAAAAAGTCGCGAGATTCTAATTTTCTGATAAAAGGGCTATTTATTATGAATTATTGAAGTTCTGAATTAATTGATTATCATTTTTGGAGTTTTAAATGGTTTATGTGAGAAAAATGTTTTTGTGGCTTTTATTGGGGTGTGGTTGATGGCTGACTTCAGTTGGTGTGCGTAGGAAATTTAGAAAAAAAATAATATTATTATTTATTAAATTTTATGCTTTGGTGTTCTAAGCAATTTCCTATAAATAGGTGCTTAGGTTAGAATTGAAAATCACACCGGAAACTACAGATTTCTCTCTCTATATTATCGAGTGTATTCTTGTGAGTATTTTGATATCTTGAGTGTTGCTATAAGGTGCAAATTCGTTCAACGTTATTCCAGTCAGAAGTACTGCTCTTTTGAGGTAAGGGATAGTAAGGGATGTTATTTTATTCAAAAATGATATTATTTCTTCAATATCATTATGCCGAAATATTGGTTTGAATTTTTTTATCAAATTTGGAACTTTTTCATGTCGGGGTTACTATTCATAAGTTACTATTCAGGAGTTATTATTCATGAGTTACTATTCACAAGTAACTATTCATGCGTTACTATTCACGAGTTACTACTCACGATTTACTATTCACGAGTTACTATTCACGAGGGGTTACTATTCACGAGTTACTATACACGGGTACTATTCACTACAAAATTGGTTTCTTTTTCTAACCAAATTATAGTTGATTTATGAATATTACTCTGGAGATTAAAACTATGTATTGATTATATTGATTTTATTATCATATATAATATTTTTATAACCCTGATGTTGAAATTCTCTTTCACTAGAGTGTAAAGATGGGTAGATTATTGGTATGATCATGACTAGGGTTCTCTTTGGCCAATAGTGCAAAGTTGAATTGTTGACTAATATGATCATGACCATTGAATTTATAATTGAATATCTTTAGCTTAAGTGTAAAGGTGAATTGATCAACATGGTTATAATTATTGTTTATATAAATTCTGAAATGATTATATATTTCTTTGAGATATTAATATTTTTGGTCTGTAGTGCAAAGATGACTTGTTGTTGAATATCTTTGGCTCGTAATGCAAAGATGACATGTTGTTGAATATCTTTGGCATGTAATGCAAACATGACTTGTTGATGAATATCTTTGGCCCGTAGTGCAAAGATGAATTTATTTGTAGGATTATGAACATGAATTGTGATTTGGTATAATCATGATCTTTGATGTTTTGGTGATGAAAATTAACTTTGTCTGGATGAGGATAGGAATTTAGAACTACAATTACGATTATGAGTTATACACATGATTGTGGATAGGAATTGTTGATTAATGTTACGAGTGGATAAAACATTGTTGATGGACTTTTAAAATGGAGAAGATGATAGATTTTATGGTCTATTTGACTCTTCTAATGGATTGCTAGATTCTCACGCAACTATGGTTGAAATATTTTATCATCTACCATATGTTCTAAATCTCTGATTTATTACTGATGAAGTCTATTGATAATGTAATTATCTTAATCATAATATTCTTTACTGAGCTAGTTGTGCTCACCCTTTTGCTTCACAATTCCTTCCAATGTAATAAAGTGTAAGTGTGGGTCGGTTGTTGACAGAATAACGAGGGAATAGAATCGGTGGTTCATAAATTTGTTGAGGTTCTCCCTAAATAGGTGAGGCGAACCCAACTTTGGAAGGGTGTTTTGTCACTATCGTACAAGATGTCTAATGACATACAACCTCGATTCATCATAAGACAGGGATGTGCTCATCCATTTGCTGAGTATATTATAAGCACTACCTATACAATCTTGGTGTTTGATTGGAGTATAATACCCAATTAGAGACAGTGGAGATAATGATATGTCAAGATAAGACTCACCATTGGGAAGAATATGATAGTAATCTTCTCGTTTTTCTTTGGGGTCTATTGGGTCAACCAAGGATAATTCTGTGGCCATATGATATCTATCATAACCTAGACGCATGGCCTCCCATGTACGAAGGTTTTCTTGAGCACTTCCCAAATATTCTAATTTCTAAAACAGTTTTCAACTATACCTTTATGTAAGGGTGTCATTATGAGGTGTTGTCCACGGTTGGGACATAACTCACAGTTGATATATATTTGTATCCAAACTCACAGCATATGTGTTATTGTATTTTGCATGACAATTGTTGTAATAAAGTTGTAGTTGTTTTCTGTACCATGTATTTGGCGACTCAGAATGGGTTGGATGGAATGGACCTATTTTGGGGTTGTCACAGTTGGTATCAGAGCTTAGGGATATGATCTCTGGCGGAGATTGGGATTAGAACTAGGAGGGGAGAGATGAGTAAATCCTTCGCTAGTGTGTCCTACCTAAGCTTAATTGTTGGTCGGTCATAATATACGGATATTATGTGATATGTTAATTTGCTTAATTAACCCTTGTTTTATGGTAGTATTTGAGAATGGCAGCTGAGAATGCTAACAATGGAGTGAATGAGACTGTGGGGATACCTCTAATCACTAACCATGATAATGTGATGTCAGATGAAGAAGGAATTAGAGATATCCATATGGTGAGTGAAGAATTGATAGTTTGCTTTAGATAGTCGCAGAGGTAACAATTTTGAGAGTGAGGCGAGAAGAGGAAGAAGAGGTACCGAGGAGAGTTTATTAGAGGTATTATATGATCAAAATGTAGAATTTCAAAATCGTATTCATGAGTTAGAAGAGAGCAGTGAAGAACAATGACAGATCGTCGTGAGAGCAAAAGGATGCAACAATTCATGCTTGTGTTACCGGATATGTGATGCTTGAAACGAAGCATTCTTTGGCAAGAGTATAAGATGATAAAGATGGAATCGAAAGTGAAAGAAGGAAAAAGCCGAACGAGTGAGAATAAGTGATGCATGGGCAAAAGCCGCACGACACGTGGATATTGTGGAAAGAGATGTCCGATCTAAGAAGGCTAAAATAGATGATATGAATTTCTCTTTTTGAAAAGCAATTGGGAGAACCCAACATCTAGTTTTGAATTACCCTGTACAGAGCGGTCAATCTGAATTCGATATGGATCGAAGATTGATGATTCAAATCATGAATCAGGAGTACAACGAGGCAGTTGAGGGAGGAATATGCCCTATATAAAAGTATATTCCAACGGTAGTGATGACGCCAAATGCTGCCCCAGACAAGTCAAAGCCGAGTAGTTCGAGGGATAGCGGTTGTCATGACTTCCCAACAAGTGAGGAACCCAAATGAAGTTATTACGGGAGATGAGCAATGGAGAAATCATGATGACCCAAGAGATAGAATCTGAAGTGAAAGTAAGGTATTCTCAACTTTTTGAAATACCAAGTACGTAAATTTCGGGGACGAAATTTCATAAGGAGGGGAGATTGTAAGACCCCGAATTTTATGAAATAAAAGTATTCAATTTTTCTTATAATTACTATTCAGTAAATGGTTAAATTGATAAAAAAAAAGTTAAGGGTGATATATGAATTTTTTCAAAAATACGCAAGTGGTTATAAAATATTCATTATTGTCGGGGAATATTCGTTTGGTCGTGGAATATTCTTTCCGCTTGGGAATATTAAATACGACAGAAAGCAACCATTTGTGGGCCCCATAATGTAATTCATGTCGGATGAAGAAAACAACAAATTAAAGTTTTTATAAATAACTACGTGTAGTGGTTCTGATTAACCTTTGTTGGAATACCCATTGGGTAAAGTAAAGTAATACACGTTGTTGCACAAGAGATTACACGGTATTACGCATATTTTTGAATTATTGATTCTTATGTAAGAAGGCACTACTCAATAATTGTTACGAATAATTCTTGCTCAATATTTTATTTTTGATTCAATAATTGTTGCGTTGATATTTTATATTATCGTTGTTTTAATAATTGTCACTACACGGTATTTTCCATTATCGAAAGCAATAATTCATATTATCTGAATAATATTATTAGATAACATTATTGGCAATGTCTAGAAAGTTACATCTAAGGAGAGGTTTGGTCAACTAATCATGCGCTTGATGAAGGAGAAATTCTTATTGGAAAGCCCCTCTTTCCGGGAAGCTACTGGTTGGCAGTATTGTGATTCTGTAATATTATTTGTGAATAATTAATTATTGATTTATATGATAAGGAAAATATTCATTTTATGTGGATATAGATGGAGAAAATTTTTAAAGTGACAATTGTTGAAAATCGATATTTTATCTTTTCTGATAAAATAATATTTTATTATATTATTATAATATAATAATGATGATATTTTTTACAATGAATGTGTGATATATGAGTATATGAGGAAGAGTATTTTTGTTGCATTAAATGATTAACACATGTTTTGTGTGTTGGTGGACCCATTTCTTGACTGAAATTTGATTATAGCTTGTAAAATCGTCCGTATGTGGATTTCGGTCAAGTTTTATTTGGAATTTGGAAAAACTTTCTTCTGTAAAGTTGTAGAGAATTGAATTTTTAATAAAAAGTCGCAAGATTCGAATTTTCTGACAAAAGGGCTATTTATTATGAATTATTGAAGTTCTGAATTAATTGATTATCATTTTTGGAGTTTTAAATGGTTTATGTGAGAAAAACGTTTTTGTGGCTTTTATTAGGGTGTGGTTGATGGCTGACTTCAGTTGGTGTGTGTAGGAAATTTAGAAAAAAAATAATATTATTATTTATTAAATTTTTTGCTTTGGTGTTTTAAGCAATTTCCTTTAAATAGGTTATTAGGTTAGAATTGAAAATCACTCCAGAAACTACAGATTTCTCTCTCTATATTATCGGGTGTATTCTTGTGAGTATTTTGATATCATGAGTGTTGCTATACGGTGCAAATTCGTTCAGCGTTATTCCAGTCAAAAGTACTATTCTTTTGAGGTAAGGGATGCTATTTTATTCAAAAATGATATTATTTCTTCAATATCATTATGCCGAAATATTGGTTTGAATTTTTTATCAAATTTGGAACTTTTTCATGTCAGGGTTACTATTCATGAATTACTATTCACGAGTTACTATTCACGAGTTACTATTCACGAGTTACTATTCACGAGTTACTACTCACGATTTACTATTCATGAGTTACTATTCATGATGGGTTACTATTCACGAGTTACTATTCACGGGTACTATTCACTACAAAATTGGTTTCTTTTTCTAACCAAATTATAGTTGATTTATGAATATTACTCTGGAGATTAAAACTATGTATTGATTATATTGATTTTATTATCATATATAACATTTTATAACCCCGATGTTGAAATTCTCTTTCACTTAGAGTGTAAAGATGGGTAGATTATTGGTATGATCATGACTAGGGTTCTCTTTGGCCAAGTGCAAAAGTTGAATTGTTGACTGATATGATCATGACCATTGAATTTATAATTGAATATCTTTAGCTTAAGTGTAAAGGTGAATTGATCAACATGGTTATAATTATTGTTTATATAAATTCTGAAATGATTATATATTTCTTTGAGATATTAATATTTTTGGTCTGTAGTGCAAAGATGACTTGTTGTTGAATATCTTTGGCTCGTAATGCAAAGATGACATGTTGTTGAATATCTTTGGCATGTAATGCAAACATGACTTGTTGATGAATATCTTTGGCCCGTAGTGCAAAGATGAATTTATTTGTAGGATTATGAACATGAATTGTGATTTGGTATAATCATGATCTTTGATGTTTCAGGTGATGAAAATTAACTTTGTCCTGGATGAGGATAGGAATTTAGAACTACAATTACGATTATGAGTTATACACATGATTGTGGATAGGAATTGTTGATTAATGTTACAGGGATAAAACATTGTTGATGGACTTTTAAAATGGAGAAGATGATAGATTTTATGGTCTATTTGACTCTTCTAATGGATTGCTCGTTCTGCTGCAACTATGGTTGAAATATTTTATCATCTACCATATATTCTAAATCTCTGATTTATTACTGATGAAGTCTATTGATAATGTAATTATCTTAGTCATAATATTCTTTACTGAGCTAGTTGTGCTCACCCTTTTGCTTCACAATTCCTTTCAGGTAATAAGAGTGTAGCTAGGTCGAGCAGGAATAACAGGGGAATAGAACGGTGGTCTATAGCTGTTGAGGTTCTCCCTAAATAGGTGAGGCGAACCCAACTTTGGAAGGGTGTTTTGTCACTATCATACAAGATGTCTAATGACATACAACCTCGAGTCATCATAAGACAAGGATGTGCTCATCCACTTGCTGAGTATATTACAAGCACTACCTATATAATCTTGGTGTTTGTTTGGAGTATAATACCCAATTAGAGACACACTGGAGATAATGATATGTCAAGAGAAGACTCACCATTGGGAAGAATATGATAGTAATCTTCTCGTTTTTCTTTGGGGTCTATTGGGTCAACCAAGGATAATTCTGTGGCCATATGATATCTATCATAACCTAGACGCATGGCCTCCCATGTACGAAGGTTTCCTTGAGCACTTCCCAAATATTGTAATTTCTAAAATAGTTTTCGACTATACCTTTATGTAAGGTGTCAATATGAGGTGCTGTCCACGGTTGGGACATAAGTCACAGTTGATATATATTTGTATCCAAACTCATAGCATATGTGTTGTTGTATTTTGCACGACAATTGTTGTAATAAAGTTGTAGTTATTTTCTGTACCATGTATTTGGCGACTCAGAATGGGTTGGATGGAATGGACCTATTTTGGGGTTGTCACATGAATAGTAACCCGTGAATAGTAACTCGTGAATCGTACTTCGGGTGAAAATATTAATATTTAATAAGAAAGTTCATATCAATATTCCAATAAAATGATCTTTGGATGAAGCATAAAACTCACGGATATTCCACTAATTTCAAGGATTATAGAAGCAATACTTACCATAGTAAGTTTAGATTTAAGAATATGAAAAGAATTAACATACTTAAAGCTCAGAATGGATTTTCACCATTATACGATGACGTAATCCACGAGACAAAGTTATTCCGACATACTAAAGGATGAATACGAAAAATATTATTCCATATGAATACAAAAAAAATAATACCCCTTACCTTAGTAGAAAGCTTGATACTGTAAAACTGAAGTAGCAGAAAACTCTTCTTCTTGCTCTCTATAGTTTCTATCTCTATAGTGTCTCTTGTGAATCTCAGTGAATTGGTGAGAATGAAAGAAGAATTAAGCTTTTATTTATAGGAGAATGGACTAAATAGTAACTAATTCATGAACGACCCAGATTGATTTACTATTAGAACGGATGGTCCAGATTGATTACTATTAAAACCACAACCGACGGTCCAGATTGATTTACTTTTAAAACCACCACCGACGGTCCAGATTGATTACTTTTAAAACAACCATCAACGGTCCAGATTGATTTACTATTAAAACCACCACCGACAGTTCAAATTGATTTACTATTAAAACCACCACTGACGGTCTAGATTGATTTACTATTAAAACCACCATCAATGGTCCAGATTGATTTACTATTAAAACCACCACCAATGGTCCAAATTGATTTAACTTATTACACTTTGGTACCCCTAAAGTTTTCCAAGTTTGCATTAATATTCCCCTCTAACTTTTGTAATTCACTTATCTTCAATAAATACATTCTTAATACTTCAACAATTATTCATCATTAATATTATAACTCATAATATTTAACAACCAGATTGTTCCTAGGAAAGAGGGGACTTTCCAATAAGGATTTATCCCTATTGGCGCGCAATTAGGTGACCAAACCTCTCATCGACAGAACTTTCAAGACATTGTCAATATTGCAAATAATAATATGAATAATTTTGTTGTCTCAATTATTGATTTAATAATATATAATATTATGCAGATGATACTGTGATAATAATTGAATCAAATAACGTGAGATACTATGCAACAATTCATTGTAGCAATAATTGAGTAAAACCGAGTGGCTTTTACGTAAGCATCAATAATCAATACCGCAGCTACTATGCAACCATGCCAGACACATTCTTTGTACTTTTACCACCGGGTAGTTCAACGGTTTAATCAGTAAAACTTCAAATTGTTATTTTATAAAAGATATTTACATGCTTTTCTAACTACGACAATACTTCCGTTTTGGGGTCCACCAATGATTGTGCCGTCGTACGAATATTCCCTGTTAAAACGAATATTCCCCGACCAATCGAATATTCACTGACACAACGAATATTTTATATCAACTTGCTTACTTTGCAAAAAATTTCAAATATTACCCACAACAATAACATTATATCATACTCACACCATAATATTAAAAAATACATTTCGAGAAAAATTATTCTTTATTCAAAAAAGTTGGGGTCTTACATCCACCACTGTCGTCATCACCATCATCTCACCACAACCCTCTGAACCTATAACCTCCATTTTTAGGTCATCATCATATTATGAGATAGAATCATAAATTGAAGCATAACTTGATTGATGACCTTTGTGTGAAAAAATAGATAGAATTTTTCAAATCGCATATCTATGTAATAAATTTTAGATCTATTAACATAAATATATTGAAATTGAATAATTATCGCCCTAATCTATATGTCGAAGAAAAAATAACTTAGCCAAAACATAACCCCTATCTATTACTAAACTCATACCCACCACCGCCCATATTCTTCATCTTCAAGTACTACCATCTATATAAAATATTTTTAATTTTTTTTCTCTATACCATTAACATTACTTCCTACCACCACCATTGTCGTCATTGCCACCATCTCATCACTATTATATGGACCTATAACCTTCATTTTGAGGTTCTCATCATCATGAGAGACATAATCATAAATTGAAGCCTAACTTAATTGATGAGGCTTTATGTGAAAAAAGAGGGGATTTTTCAAATCGCATTTCATTTTAATGGACTTCAAATCTATTAACACAAATATATTGAAATTTGAATATGTGCCACTTTTTCCAAATTTACATGTCCAAGAAAAAATAAGTCGGCCAAAATATAACCCGTATCCACTTCCAAACTCATACCAACTATCACCCATCTCCTACATCTTCAATTATTACCATCTATATATAATATTTTTATTTATTTTTATCTATTCTATACCACTAACATCGCCACCTACCACCACCACTATCGTCACACCTATTATCTCACCACCACCAGGACCAATAGCCTCCATTTTGAGGTCCTCGTCATCTTAAGACACAATCATAAATTGAATCCTAAATTGATTGATGATGCTTTGTGTGAAAGAAGAGGGGCTTTTTCAAATCACATTTCTTTGTAATGAACTTCAAATCTATTAACACAAATACATTGAAATTGTTCAAGGGTTGGATATGTCAAAAGTTAAATTAGGAGACTTGTAAGTTTCTTTTTAAGCAAAGATTGAAAATCTGTTATGCTTACACAACTAACAATATTTTATCAAAAAATAAAAATATCTTTATGCAATTAAGGTTTGGATTGTTAGTTTGCTTATTATTTTAATTTCATAAAATTTTAAAGCTCGAGTGTCTCTCTCCTGGTCATCATTGTAGACACAAAATTTTCATAAATAAGTTAATTTTTTTTTCATAAATACGTCTTCAATTTTTGTAGGGACCAGTATGCCAAGATTTTGCCAAAAACCATAAGTCTGCACACCAAGCTCCTTGGCTATAAATAAGGTAATTTTTTTGCCTCTCTATAGGCTAAGGTCATATTGATCTGGTTCTGGAAGTAGGAGACGTCAGCTTGAAAAACCTCCAAGTCCTCGAGTATTTGCCTATAAAGCTTAAGGTCCACATCAGAAATGTCGGCAAGCTTCTCCATACGAAATCTCTCATACGGTCAATCTCCCCAAATAAGTACACTAGCGAGCTAACATAACCTCTGCAGAAACGCTGGAACATGTGAGGAAATCGCCTAAGAAGGCGATCCAAATTGGGACGGTCACGGGGGTCAATAGAAAAGCCCTCCTAAACGATCAAATCTGACATATAACCCGCAGAAGTAGGGGGGCCTTTGGCCTGAGCAATAATGCTAGTAGCTCGACTTGGTAAGGCGCCCACATCAAAAGTTGTTGCCTCACGATCCGGGCTAGGGGCAGGGGCAACAATCAACAAAGTCAATTGAAGACTTTGTTAACGCAGGATCTTTCTCCACGCGTCGTCACGTAACGCCCCGGGGATAGCTCAAAGCGTGAGAATTAGTATGTGTTCAAAAGTTAACAATGGAGGAATGTAATGTCTAGTGTCCGGAGAGAGATAATAATTCTCAATCGTGTGCGTATATGGGAGAATCAAAAATCAATATGTGTGAGAACGCACTTCAGACGATGGCTTCCTTGCTAAGTTATACTATCTTTGCTTGGATTATCGTACACCCACTACTACCCGACACCCCTCCGATCCGATGGGTTCTCGCGATCGCATGGAACTTATCCACCGCTTTTTACATCGTTTTTTCATCGCACACGGGCTTATAATCCCATCCACATTAATGCATGGCAGATATCTCTTGGTCAATCTGTCATGCTATATCATCATTACAAGTCAAAGTAATAGATATTAATGACCTAATGGGTTAATCCAAGAAACCAATTTGGCCCTATAGGATTTAAATAAAGCTAACACAACGATCGGGCCCAACAAGCCCCAATGACTTAATTATAAAAGCCCAATGGAATAAATTAATAAATGAGCCCAATCTACCCTACTAAATAGAGAAATATCACGACCCAACATTACCCCCTAGTTTTTTGTTAAACAGATGTTTAATGGAAAACTATAAACCATTCCATGATATCGTAATTTATTAGAGGTCTAAAATAGAAATAATTGAGGCATACCCACTTTAATAAAAAAATGGGACGAGGATGGTCGGATGCCCATAAAGAACAAGCCCAATTGGATAAAGGATTTGAATTTGAACAAGATGGACCATTAGTTAAAAACTCAACAGCTAGGCCTAATCGATAAGATATCCAAAGGTCGTCCCAAACATGTCCCATTCAATTCTCATCATTATCGACATTTTTAATGCGCCTACTGCTCTCGTCGTGGTAAATCACAAGATAAAAGGTAAACTTTACCAATTTTGACGGCTTTTACTCGCTAATTTGAAATTCGAACCTTTGAGCTTTCTTTTCTCCTTCTCGTAAATTCTCCTTCTAGCTTTCGACCTCAACAATGGTGAATCCAAGCCGATTCCTTCAAGTTCCTCTCATTCAAACCCTAACCAAGAGGGTTCGAGTGCAAACCCACCATCTCCCGCCGATTTTTTCAAGGATGGGGAACAATTTCTCATGCCAACATCCCCGTCCACCATTACTTTAAT
Organism: Panax ginseng; assembly: GCA_020205605.1. Classification (NCBI taxonomy): domain Eukaryota; kingdom Viridiplantae; phylum Streptophyta; class Magnoliopsida; order Apiales; family Araliaceae; genus Panax; species Panax ginseng. Next base: position 49,836,511 of record CM035140.1, read on the forward strand.
CCGAGATTCGTGCCTCCGGATTCGATATACTGTGATTCCGCATAATTACGCCATAGTGGCTCCTCGCCCGGAGCGAATGAATGTACCAACGACTGCATTTGGATGGGTCGCCATGCTCGCTACTCTTCCGGAAAAGGGATTCGCCTACCCTTCACGCCTTTGTCGTCACCTCCTAGATTCATAGAGTGGGCTTTTGCTCATTGGTGCCCAACTCTTACATCCACATACCGGCGTCTCGCCTTTCCGCCATTTAATCGGGGTTACTCCTCCGTCGACTTTTTTTTCACCTTTTTTCTACCGGTAGATCCCGAGAACGAGGGTTCAAGATGCCGAGCAAACAATCTCCACGCCCAAACGCTTAAGTTCGAGAAAAGGCCATCGATGAGCACTCCTTCGAGCAACAAAGGTTGGCACGAGAAATGGTTCTTCATCATCGACCGTAGATCTCTTCTTCCAGATCGACCACCCTAGACCGGATCTCTCTCACGACTTTGGTGACATTCCCCCCAAGAGCTTGTGAGGAAATGGAGATTTTTTCGACAAAGATCCTCCACAAGAATGGAGCTTTACCTTGTCGACCAAACAAGCTCGGTCAGATGATCATAAATGTAAGTTTTGAATAACTTTGCAATATAATTTCGAGGTATTTATGTGGCAAGGATCTTAATATGTGATTATTTGCAGATCCTCGATCAAACCAACTTCTTCTAAGTGAAAGATTTGGGAGATTTTTTTCAAGGGAGGATTTTGAGGCGAATGAAGAGCTTCCTCATCAAGAGCCTTCCCGAACCGAACCCCCTACCTCCGACTCCAAAGACTCTACCCCTTCTAATGATGAACCCGCCGACGAGCCTCTCATTCTCAAGAAGTCCTCCGACCTCGCCAAGGAAGAAGGTCGCTAAAAAGGCCGTAACTACCTCGCGAGATAGATCCCGAAAGCGACGAGGAGGTTCTTCCCAAGCAAACCCACAATCAACTCCTCCAACCGGCTCGTCTCCCCACACCTTCCGAATCACCCAATAAAGAGGAGTCTACTTGACATACCTCTACACGACGCAAGCGTAAAGTCCTTCGTGCAAAAAATTAAGATCAAAAATAATTCCCTCATCACCAAGAACTCCGTCCCTCCAACTTCAACAATCGACCCCCAACCAAACTCAAACACTGATGCCGAAATGGGTTGAAGCCGACCTCTCATTGTCCCGAAAAGAAAACATCCTTCTGGACAACCAAACCAGTTCAACCTCCGCCCTTCGCCCACTCCCCGAGCCTACACCGCCTCGATCTCCTCCCCCAGAAAGCGGTACACGCGGGTCCTTCACGGCTCTCAGCCAACCGCGCTTCTTCTCCTCCGAGACATACGACTAACGAATTCCAAATAGATGCCATGGGTTCGCCAACCATGTGGGCCCCGATTCAACGCCAACTTTCCTTTTCAATCTGCTCGAGGCCTTCGTCATGGAGACCGATGACCACCGATTCGGGAACAAAGACGAATGGGGACTTGCTTAACGGTAAGGCATGAGCTACTTGGCGTAAGGTAAATGGCTCTCCTTCCTCTCGCTTTCCATTCTTATCTTCGCATTTAAAATATCTCGAAAACCGATCAAATCATATCGAATACGTACAGCAATGTCAGATTCAAGGCCAAGGCCCAAGATCTATCGAGGTCAATCCGAGAGGAGGCGCCGAGGAAGGAGAACTCCATCTCAAGTCCGCTTTCGCTCGGAAAGGACCCAACGGAAGGCATCCTTCATACCAATGAAGGACTTCGTAAAGAGTTCGCCCAAGCCAAGGAAGATGTGAAGGCCTCCAAGGAAGAATCAAGTCGACTAAAGCACAAAGATGTCAAATCGTTAATATGAACGCTGACCGTTCAGAGGAGTGAAATAAGGATGAACAAGATCAAGGAGTCAAGGTCGACGCTAAGATCTTGACCAAGACGATCCATAAGTCGGAGCGGAAGAAACCCGTCAAGAAGAATATACTACCGCAAATAACAAGAAATCCGAGAACTCAAGGCTCTTCGACCTGGGCCTCTTTTCGATCGATGCTCTTCGCAAAGAGATATGTGAAGAGTATCGAACTCGGATGAAATAAATGGAGAAATAATGAGGATTCATACGGAAGTTATTTAGTTTCGGCCAAGTCGTGGTAAGGAAAAGTCGATCAAAGCCAACTTAGATCCATACTGTCGACTCTTCTGATGATGAGGATGTCGTCTCAAGCAACAAACTTATATTTTTCTTAGGTTTTAAAAATACTTATAAAAACTCGCTTATTTTACCTTTTGTAAATAAATTAGTATTAATGAGAAGTGATCTTCTTCCTTATGACTTCAGTATATTTTTACTTTCTGTCAATACTTCAATATGAATTTATATGGACAAATATACAAAAACCCCTTCGAGGATTTAACTCAAATTGTTAATTAACAATTAAGCATGTCATATAACAGATAAAGTGATGTTAAAGAACGAGGCATTCCGAACTCAACACTTAAATAAAATAAAGTAACACATACTCATCATTCCAAGTGTGAGATCTGGCCATTTGTTTACCACCACCTGTGGGTGAAACAATTATATAAAAACCAAGATATAAGGATCAAGATATAAGGACCAAGATATAAGGATCAAGATATAAGGACCAAGATATAAGGACCAATCAGGACCATCGACTTACCACCGGTAAAATCAATATAGATCCTTCGCTCACCACTGTGGTAAAAACGACAAATGGGTCGCCATCGAATGGCCAAAGAAGTCCTACCATACCTCCTTACACCATAGTGTGACCAGGACAACAGACCAGACTAATAGTGACCATTGATTTACCACCCCGGTAAAATCAATATAGATCCTTCGCTCACCACCCTGGTAGAACGACAAATGGGTCGCCATCGAATGGCCAAAGAAGTCCTACCATACCTCCTTACACATCGTAGTGACCATAGGACAACAGACCAGACTAATAGTGACCATTGATTTACCCACCCGGTAAAATCAATATAGATCCTTCGCTCACCACTCTGGGTAGAACGACAAATGGGTCGCCATCGAATGGGCCAAAGAAGTCCTACCATACCTCCTTACAATCAGAGTGACCATAGGACAAATAGACTGTGACCAATAAAGGAAAAGTGTCTTTTATTGATAATGAACAATAATATACAAACTTCGATGAATTAACTTGATCTTTATTGAAAGTATTTCAAGCCCGCCAAAGATGCCAAGTGTTTTTGATTTCGAACCATCTAATGCCCTTAACCGATAAGTGCCCGGCTTTTGATACTTCGATCACTTCATATGGCCCTTCCCGCTTTGGCATTAACTTTCCCGTGTTTTGAGGTGTAGAAGTTTTATTTCTCCGAGGACTAAGTCTCCTACTTTCAATCTGCAAGCTTGACTCCTTTATTATAATGCTTAGCTACTCTTCGCTGATAAGCAGCCAATTTAAGTAGAAAGCAACTCTCCGACTTCTTCTAGCAGATCCAAATTGGCCTTCACCCTTCGTCATCAGATATTTTTTCAGATTGATCGACCAAGACTTGAGATCCGATTTCGACAGGACTAAGGCATCGCACTATAGGCCACCGAAAAGGTGAATCCTCAGTGGTAGTCCCTGTAGTCCCTAAGCCCACAACACGCCGAAAGCAGCCTCCTCCGCCATCTTCCTTTAGCTTCATCCATCAAGGCTTGATCCTGCTTCAAGCAGTCATTCCGTTGGTCACCTCAACTTGGCCATTTCGATCGTGGATGAGCCATCAAGTCTTCTTATGTCAATCCCCAACTCCTTTAAAAATGCTTCAAATTTTGATCTCATTTAATCGGCGTCCGTTGTCCGATATTAATACTCTAGGATCCCGCTTAAATACTACGGACTCTTTTTATGAACTTCAAACATTCTTGTTCGTAATTAATCAAGTGGCTTCGCTTTCTACCCACTTAGTCATGTAATCAATAAGAACTCATGACAAAGCTAACTCCGACCTTTTAGCTTTAGGCAATGGACCCAAAGATATCTACCCCCTGACATAAATAAGGGTATAGGAGATAAAATCGAGTATATTTCTTCCGTGGTCAATGGGATCGGATCGCTGAGTTGGCACTTTTCACATTTCTCGACATATCAGTAGCCTCTTTGAAAAATTGTAGGCCAATAGTATCCTTGTCAAGTATTTTGTAAGCCAAAGACTTGAAGAAAGCCCATATGGTCACCACAAATTCCCTCGTGAACCTCCCCAAGAGCATATTCCGCTTCTGGATGGGACCAGTAACTTTAATAATGGTGAAGAAAAGGCTAATCGATAAAGGTCCCCATCAATAAGAACAAAGTTGGCGCCTTGTATTTGATCTTTTTTGCCAACATCCGATCCAAGGAAGGACGCCATCCGCTAAATACTGATGTAGGGGTCATCCAAACAGCTAGATCGCTTCGATACACATCATCGCTTCATGTTGAACACTCTACCGCTGTTGTAGAACTTCCAAGTAAATGATCCATTAAAAACATCTCAGATCCGTAGTAGCTAACTTCGACAATGCATCGGCGATGGAATTGTCATTACGCCTATGCCCCAAATTGTGACGGTTTAAACATCAAGTTTGGCCCTTCAACTCCGCCAGATACTTGATCATCCGATTTCCACGAGCTTCATAATCCTCGATAGTCGCTTGACAACCAACCGAGAGTCATCAGAGATGATAAGGTTTCGACCTCTAGACTCTTTGCCAATCGAACACCCACAAGACCGCTTCATACTCGGCCATTGTTTGTCGCTTAAAACCAATCGATGGCTCGTTGAACTTTGAACCCGTCTCCGACTTGTCAAGATAATTCTCGCCCCACTAACAGCTAGGGTAGAGGAACCATCTACATATATAGAGTCCAAACATTCTCGATTTTGTCAAGAATCGAATCGCCGACGGCCGATTCAGCCTTCCGAGAACTCTGCAGATCCGCTTCATGAACTAACATTCTACCATGAAATCGGCCAAAGCTTGACCTTTGATAATGGGTTCGGATGGTATTCGATGAAAATCGACAATTCCATAGTCCATGCCGCTAGTCTCCCCGAAACTTCGCTTGCCCATCACTTTCTTCAATGGTCGATCCCGGTAGACAACCAGAGCCGACCTTGAAAATATTGCCAAGCTTTTACTAGCAATTATTAAAGCAAAGGCAAATTTCAATATTCGGATACCGGTTTCAAAGATCTCGCAGACGTGACTAACATAATAGACCGGATGTCGCCTTCCATCGAACTCCCTAACCAAAGATCGCTTCCAACCGCTAACGAACTTGTCGCCAGACATGATATAAGGTCTCGTTGAATGGGCTTCACCAATAAAGGAGCCAAGAAAGATACGCCTTTATGCCTGGAAGGCGCTCTTCACACTCAAGTCCACCGGAATGCCTTCGCATTCTTTTGGCCCTTTCAATGTATCAAAGAAAGGAAGGCACCTCTCTCGCAGATCCGCGATTTAACCTCCTCAAAGTCGCAATCCCGCCACCGACGTTGGACATCTTTGAACGATCGAGGAGTCTTCATATCAAGAATGGCCTCGAATCTTCTCCGGATTGGCCTCGATATAAATTTTCGATCGACAAGATAACCCAAAAACTTCCTCGCACCGAGGCCAAAAGTGCACTTGGCCGGATTAAGTCTCAGCTGACGACGACGACGACGATACCGAAAAGCACTCCTCTAGATCGTCTAAATGACTCGAACTCGCATGCTTTTCACGATCATGTCATCGACGATACCTCCATGTTCCTTCCCAAACCGCCATCAAGATGAAGTTCATCATTCTCTCCGTAAGTGGCTCCAAAGATTTATAAGGCCAAAAGTCATCTTCAGGTAGGCGACAATCGAACGCTGTGTAATAAACGCGGTCTTTGGGATGTCCTCTTTACGCACATGGATATCCGTGATAAACCTAAAAAGCATCCATAAAGCTTAGTAATGCATACCCCAAGTGGCATCGATAAGTCGATCAATATGGGGCAGAGGATAAAGTCCTTCTGACAAGCTTTATTGAGGTTCTGTAGTCGATGCAAACCCGCCATTTTCCATTCTCGCTTTCGCACCAACACCACATTCGCCATCCACTGGATAATCAATTTCATAGATGAAGTTTGCAGCCAACAAATTTTTTGCTATTTCCTCATCAATGATTTTCGTCGTTTCGGCGCAAAGATCCGCTTTTTTCGCCGAACCGCTTCTTCGAGGGATCTACATTCAAAGCTATGCTCTGGCTACCTTCCGACTAAACCTGTGCATGTCCCTGGTTCCCATGCAAAAATATCCGATAAGCAACAGTAATAGTTCTATAAGGTTTGTGTTCAAGAGGTTCTGTAGACCGAACCGATTCACGGCCTTGTCTCGCTTTCCAAGATCAACTCGACCTCCTCCCGCCCCTCCGCAGAACCACCATCTGCTCGTAACTACTTTCAGAAAGGGCTCAATCTCAATTGTCATCGCCGCTTTTGTTTGTCGACCCCACCCCGAGGAAATGACAAAGATTCCTAAGAAGATCGTTTAAGTTAGATCCAAGTCCCCCGCCACCTCTCCTACTCCATGAGCCGTGGGGAACTTGACTTTGAAATGAGGGATGGAGGTCACAACTTTGAGAGCAGCTTAAAGTAGGTCTTCCCAAGATAAAGATTGAAGTCAATCAACGCACAACATAGAATTTACATACTATTTCGACTCACCGGGTGTCGTGTCAGGTCAAGATAACCGGAGTTCAATAAAGGCTCGTAACTTTGACCGGATCATTGTCAAGTCAGATAAAGGAGCTTCCCGCCCGACCTCCATTTTTTTCGCCCATCAAGGTGCATCCTCCGATAGGTATGGGCGATGTAATATCCATCAAGATCCATTATCTATCATCACGCGCTTCATGTCCACCGTGCCCACTCATACTGGTGGATCACCAAGGCCCCTCACGTGGCTCGATGGGTTTTCAAGGATAGCCAAGCATACGGTAAATGATACGACAATTCCCGGAATGGTCTATCCGCCTTCGTGGGGAGCATTCGTCACAGCCACGACCAATCGTGTAAGCCCTTCTTCTTCCTCCCTATCAACTTCCCCGCAGATCCACCTGGTTATCACATCGATGACATGCTCTTGGCAAGCAGATCGAGCCCTTTGAACCGCTCTCGAATAAAGACGGTTAATGTTCTCATTGATCATTTACTACCACATATCGCACCAACAAGCCATCCTTAATCTTCCTCTCCACAAAGTCTTTCAAATTGCAACACTCGTTAGTGTCGGGCACGTACTACCGATGATAGCCACAATACTTACGTAGAGTTACCCCGCCTTGCCTTCTAGAGTTATCACGGGTGGCTCAAGAAAGGTTGATTTTGATTTGATCCGTAATTATCGATCTATCGCTGTTTAGTTTGGTGTAGACCTTATTCACCTTTCGGGCCGGAAACGAGGGATGACCGCTTCCTCGCCGCCAGAATTATTGTATTTTTTCGAATCGCCTCCGTCCGATCATTATACCCCCCGCTCTCCTCCTGCTCAACTTCTACTTTAGAGCTATCGACTCTTTCACCGACCAAGGAGGATGCTTCAGTCGTTTTCATAGCTTCTTCCACAACGATATAGCCTTCCGCTTTGTCAAAGGCTTCGCCAAGCTCTTCTGGATGGTTGAACATCAACTTCTTCACCAACTTTTCTGATTTTACCAGATCCAATCCATTCTCGAACAAACCTATGTACCGAGAGATCATTAAGATCGACACCGACCGACCGCTTTCTCGAACCTCTTTACATATCGCCCAAAGATTCACCGGTAAATCGCCGGATCTGTGCTGCAGAACCCGTAGCTTTCCTCTTCTTCTACATTCTAAACGGCATGGAATTTATCACAAAGTTCGGTCCAAGAGGATATCAATCCAAGGCAAAGTTCCCAACCATCGCCTCGCATCCTTTCTCGGCACAGAATAAAGGTGTGGCACTTGGCAAAGATCGCTGAAGTCGAATAGTCCATTAATTTTGGCCGAACGCCTCGCTATGGTCATAAGGATCCCTGCCCATCAGAATTTCCACGCGAGGCAATTTTTTAGTGATATCCGCTTTTCCTTGAGAATATCCGAGGAAAAAGGGATGCTTTTTTTCCCTGAGCGCCCTTCACCGCCGGACCTCACCAGCTTGCTTTCTCGAGCTCTCTCACCCTTTACCGTAAAATCAACGCCTTCAGTCGTGGGGAAACCTCTTCTCGTGAACAACATTATGTCTCTCGAGAGGATCGACCTCCTCTCGCCGATCCTATCGCCCTCGAGGACTTCTTGATCCGCTTTGCAGACACAACTCTTTCCTTATGGTGAGAATGATCACGCTGATAGTCCATTACCCCGACTTCTGCACGACCTCCTCGACCGCCTCCTTTGTCGATAATCATCTCGATGCCGAGAGGTAACGACCATTATTGCCTTCTTCGAGGCCACGGAGTTCTCGCCTCCGATCTCCTCCTACTTCGAGAATGATCCCTAAACACGCATGGAACGCTTCGGCCTTACCCTTTCGTCGCGATTCTCCTTATGCCCACTTCGCCCTTCTTGGATCGGTCACGGATAGATGCTTCATCCCAGATTCCGCCACCAAGCATCTCGTTTCGGCATATATCTTCTTTGCTTTAACAGACCTCCATGGCTCTATCTCGCTTCATCCGCCATCTTCGCCAACTTGGCGCTCTATCTTCCCGACTACTTTATGATAAATCTTGGTCGGTGAGCCTTCCACCGCCCTCGACTCATGATCTCTCCTCATCCGCACCCAAAACCAATCTTCGCTCGCCCCGCCAGAATCTTCTTGACGAGATCTCCTCGAATTATGCTTAGAGGCCGTGGTCTCGTGAGCACTTTTGGAAGGACCCTGACGATCCTTCATCAAACACGAGGCAAATGATTTAGCTAACAGCCATCGCTCTTCTCTCGCAAGCGCATCATCCCTACTCCTCATCATCTTCCAAAGTAGGTTAAACGATTGTGATTGAAAATTTTAATGACACTAGAACTCAAAACCCCTCCTTCTAGCGCCAATGTTAACGCCAGATCTTTCTCCACGCCCCAATCACGTAAGACGCCCCGATCCCCGCATAAAGAAACACAAATAACACCGAAAGCTCGACTACGGTTCCACGGGGATATTTCAGCGTGAGAATTAGTAGATGTGTTCAAAAAGTTAACAATGGAGGAATGTAATGTCTAGTGTCCGAGAGAGATAATAATTTCAATCGTGCAGATATGGGAGAATCAAAAATCAATATGTGTGAGAACGCATTCTGCAGACGATGGCTTCCTTGCTAAGTTATACTATCTTTGCTTGGATTATCGTGCCACCCACTACTACCCGACACCCCCTCCGATCCGATGGGTTTCTCACGATCGCATGGAACTTATCCAACGCTTTTGGCCATCGCTATTTTTATCACAGATACGGCTTATAATCCCATCCACATTAATGCATGGATATCTCATTGGCCAATCTGTCATGCTATATCATCATTACAAGTCAAAGTAATAGATATTAAATGATCCAATGGGTTAATCCAAAGAACCTCAATCTTAATGCCCTATAGGATTTAAATAAAGCTAACACAACGATCTGGGCCCAACAAGCCCCATGACTTAATTATAAAAGCCCAATGGAATAAATTAATAAATGAGCCCAATCTACCCTACCAAATAGAGAAATATCAAACCAACTACACTCGGATCTAGGTGGTGCAAGTCCAAAAACCTCAGACATGTGTCTAACATGAAAGCCTCATCATCCACCCCACATGTTCGAGCCACTCAATGCCTACCAATGCAACTTACAAAAGGTCAACAAAGCAATTACATCACAAAGAAAGAAATGATGGATACCATTAATAAATTGAGAAAGCCATTCGTGTGAAGGCAACCTTATCCGACCGACTATATAGAGCACCCACCTCAGTTCATACAACGGGAGAAAGGGAATGCAAGGGAGCACATAGCCAGATTTATTGAATCAATGTCCCCCACGACTTTCAGAGAATGAGATGGTCAATCAAAACTTGTTAATGAGAGAGTTCAATAAATCACTGAAGTTCTTCAACGTGTAGAAACATATTACAATGGTGGAGCCGGTTAGGTTGGAGCAAAGGATGAATGAAGATCTCTCAGATTACATGGTGCGATTTAGAACAAGTGCTCAAAAGTGTGGAGTCGATTGAAGAAAAGAACTTGCTGAGCATTTGTGTCATTGGTCTCATTGGTGTTAGTTTTTATTATTGGTGATTTTAATAATTGACAATATATTTATACATGTTGATTAAGGAAATATGTAGGATTTCATGAAGTATTCCTTGCCCAAGAAGCTTAAAATGTATATCTTTATTATTGGAAATTTAATTAATATATATTGTTAATACAATTTGCTTTTATTGGGTCTCTTAAGGAATTTGGTTCTACTATGTCATCTGTTTGTGTTAGAGTCCATCATGGAAAGTATTTGACTAATTCAAATTCGTATGAAATTAAGTTGTTTAAGGAAACATGCTATTAAATCTCATGGACTTTTTTTACCTTATCATGCATATCTTTTAGCTCCTTTATTTTTGCGTAGGTTATTATTATTATATCTTTCTAATATATATATATATATATATATATATATATATATATATACATGGTTAGCAATTCGAATATTGGTTTGGAGATTTTCTAGGAGTTGGTATATTTAAGGAATCTCATTCAAAGTTGCTAACAACTAGTTGGACTGTAATAACCTGATATTTTCTATATAAATAAATAAGAAATTTTGCATATTAATTTTTTTTAAAGATGGAAATATGTGCCAAGTAATGTGTATATATATATATTTGATAAATAAAATTTATTTATTACATGAATAATTTCAAATAATTTAATTTTAGAATTATTGATCAAATTATAAAATATATTCTTATAATAATTAATTTTATAGTAGAAATGCTTTTATTATCTATTTTCTATGAAAATATGGTTATTATATTATTTAAGTAATATATGAAATGATTATTGGAATTATTATAATTACTATTTTATTATATGAATTTTAGTTCAGATTATTAATTTAATTATTTTAACTTAATTAATAATGCTATATATGAAAGATAAAGCAGATATGGAATCCAAACCCTAATTTTGGATTTTGAGCTATGAATGAGAATAATAATATTATATTAAATATAATATTATTTTTCAGTGTTATAAATATATACTGTATGTGTTGGTCAATTATGATGTTTAATGCCAAAACCTTATATCAATTTGTTAAAACCTATTTTGAAACTCAATTATGAGTTCAAAACTGTGCAGTATTGGTGTTATAGGATTTATGTGGTGTATTATTAGATTTAATGTTAATTAGAGAAAACCCTAATTAATATTTGAAAATCCTAATTGTTAAAAACCCTAATTTCTAAATTAGTAAACCTAATTTGCTAGAATGAAACCCTAATGACTAATTATAAGCCTCTATGCTAATTGTGGGATCTTAAACCCTAATTGTTAAAGTAATGTAATTAGAAAACTAATTAAAATTAGTAAATTCTAAATTTACATTTTTAGGAAACTAATATTTTATTTTAAATCCTAAATGAAATCTGAGAAATCCAATTTTGGAAAACCTTAGGGTTAGGTTAAACCCTAAGGGTTTGCCAAGTTTACAAGAATGTCATTGGAATTGTTTGCAAAATGACCACTAAATACCCTTTTTGTCCCATTCATGCATTATTGCTAGAAAATCTAGCAAAATCTTGCCAAATCCTCAACCCTAGATATGCTCATGTGCTAGAATCCTTGCAAATCAGTCAACATTACCAACCAAATACATTGAATTAATATCAAGACTTAAAAGATAAGTAAAGTTACTTTACTTTTCAAAGCAACCAAGCCATCCTCTCTCTCTAGATTTCGAAACTTAGAGTGAGATAGAGTGAGAAACAAAGTCATGATCAGTTCATAGCCTTCCAAAAACAGAATCCATGATCAGAAGTCAAGAATCAAGTTAGAAAGGTGTAAGACCCCAACTTTTATGAATAAAGATGAATTTTCTATAAATATCATTTTTGAATATTAAGGTGTGAATTTGTTATAATGTTATAGTTGTGGGTAATATTTATAAATTTTGCAAAGTAAGCAAGTTGTTATAAAATATTCGTTTGGTCGGGGAATATTCTTTTTGTCTGGGAATTAATATTCGAACGACGACACAATCATTGGTGGACCCTACAATAGAATTATTGTCAGAGTTAGAAAACGATAAAATTATCTTTTAATAAAAATAACGGCGAAAGTTTTACCGTTAACTATTGAAATACCTGGTGGTAAAAGTACAGTAATACGCGTGGTTGCATAGTAGCACACGGTATTGTACAGTATCTTGGATTATTGATGCTTACGTAAGAAGTCACTACTCGATAATTGTTACAGTAATTACTGTTCAATACTTCATTTTATTGATTCAATAATTGCTACGTTGATATTTTATATTATTGATTCAATAATTGTCATTGCATAGTATTTCAAATTATCAATAATTCATATTATTTGAATAATATTATTATTTACATTATTGACAATGTTTAGAAATTTCTGTCGAGGAAATGAGTTTGGTCACCTAATTGCGCGCCAATAGGGAGAAATCCTTATCGGAAAGCCCCCTCTTTCTTGGGAACGACCTGGTTGTCAATATTGTAATTTTGTAATATTATTTGTGAATAATTAATTATTGATATATATGATAAGAAAATATTTATTCGAAGTGGATTTAAACTGAGAAATTTTTAGCATTTGACATTTATTGAAAGTTGGTATTTTATCTTTTCCGATAAAACAATTCATTCAAATATATTATTATAATATTACATTATAGTAGTATGATGTGATTATATAATAGTACATTTTTTTATAATTTGAATGGTAGCATTATTATAGTAAATTCATGGTATAAAAGTAAAAGGAGGTGGAATAGAACAAATTTAATTCGAATTCCTATGATGCAAGCGATGATGTCATCGGACGATGTGGTAAGCGATTATGTCATCAGACGATGAGGTAAGCAATGATGTAATATGATTGATGATGTCAGCGATGATATCATAAATTATGGCGAAAAGATTATTTTACCCTTACTCTGCCAAGCCTATAAATAAAAGATGATTTCTTCATTATTTTTCACCAATTCATTCAAGCTATAGAGAGAGAAAGTATAGAGAGAATAAGAGAGAAAGAAGAAGAGTATTCTGTTACTACACTATTGCAGTATCCAATCTCCTACTAAGGTAAGGGGTATTATTTCTTTCGTATTCATGAAGAGAGTTATTTTCTTTCAATACTCGTAAGGGTTGTTATTCCATTCTTTATTATTACATTGGAATAACACCGTCATGCTTGATCTATCGCATACGATGAATTCGTTGTTATTTCATTATTTATTATTACATTGGAATATATCTGTTTTGTGCGGATTACGCATGACCCGGTTCCATTCTTTATTATTCTATTGGAATATTACATGCATGCAGAGTCTGCGTGACACAGTTCCATTCTTTATTATTACATTGGAATAACATGTCATGCTGCAGACATACGCTTTGGTGAATTCTTCGTTATTCCATTCTTTATTATTCTGTTGGAATAACCTGTCTATGTGGATTACCGTATGCATGGTGAATGATCCTTCGTATTCATTCCTTATTAAATCGTGGAAATGATCTGCCTACGTGGATTACCACATGGCGGGTAAAAATCCATTTGCGGCTTCATATATTCTAGTATACTCAGTTGGTTAAAGTTTTAGCTTCTATACTCCATGAAATTAGTGGAATATCCTTGATATTTGCGCTTCATCTAGTATCTTTTCATGGAAATATTCTTCTGAGCATTCTTGAATTTTACTCCACAAAACAGTATCATATTGACAATTTGGACGTTATTGATTTCTGGATAAATTAAATTATAAATCTTTAAAAATTTATCCTTGAACTTGTTTTATTGAATTCTTGTATCGTTGTCATCATCCTCATGTTTATATTATGTTGAAAGTCATATGTGGCCTGTAGTGCATAGATGGACTTAGTATGATTATGACTAGGGATTATTCGATATAATCATGACCGTAATGTTACAAATGTTGTGGTAAAAGTTCTCATTGGCCCGTAGTGCATTGATGGACAGTTGTTGGCATGATCATGACCATTGATGAATACACGAATATCCTTGGTTGTGGTGCATGGATAATTTGTGGTTGTGATACTAATGAATATCATTGGCCGTAGTGCATGGATGATGTGGATTATTTATTAAGTTGAGTCTCAGCGATAAAAGTGATGAAAAACCTTTTAAATCATAGAAGATAGTAGATTTTATTCTCTACTTGACTATTCTAATGGATTGCTTGTTCCAATCGCAGATTAAACTTGATGTTTGTTATATTTTATCGGTTTAACCTTAATTTGAAGGCTAACGATAAATTATTACGCATTATCTTAGTCATAATATTTCTTCTTTGGACTAGTTGAGCTCACCCTTTTACTTTCATTGTTCTCTTCAGGAAATGAGAACGTAGCCGGGACTAGTCGAGGAAAGGAGTGACGGTTCAGATGATAGCATTAGTAGTCCTCACTATTCTATGAAATAGTGTGATAATAAATGTATTGAAGAATCCATTTGAGTTGAATACTGTCTAGAAGACAATATTCGTATTAAAACTCTCAGTTATGTCTTGTCGTATTCTACACGACAGTTGTATTATTAAGTTATATTTGAATTTTGTACCATGTATTTGGCGACTCAAGATGGGTGATGTATACCTATTTTGGGGGCGTCACAAAAGGTATAATTCCTAAGCCAAAATTTTAATCATGTATGCTATGTTAGATTTGGTGTTTTTATGTTTAATCATGTTATATAAGGTGTTAATCAATGATCTAGGTTGATAGATGTTAGATCCATAACATCTATAGGCTCAAATTTGATGATTTACAAAATCTGGAAAATGTTTAAAACTGTGGTGTCGACGTCGGGATTTTTTAATGTCCCTTTCCGTTACTTGTTCTTTGGTGTTCTTTGGTGTTCACATACATCGTGTCTCACCGTATGATAATGATGACATGTGCGAAGCACTAATATCACAAGCAGATATGGTGCGAAGCACTAATATTACAAGCAGCTATGGTGCGAAGCACTAAGTGCAATCAGGAAATGCATTCGTACACATTCATCAAATGTAAATGAAACATCCACACACAAGCAGATAACAGTTTTGAAAAAATTGTAATAGCGGCTTAAGTCCTCTTATTGGAGTCCCCAGCAGAGTCGCCACCTGTCGACGTCGGGATTTTTTAATGTCCCTTTCCGTTACTTGTTCTTTGGTGTTCTCATTTTAGGTGAGATTTATTTGAAAAAATAATTAAAAAAGGTCCGACATGTATAATGTCGACGATGGACTGTTAAGAGTCTTCAGTTGGTTTTTTAAATGGTTGTACCAACACAACCGAGAAAAGGTTTGCACATTGACCCAGTGATGTGACACTGCTAAACGGGTCGGTGAAACTAAGATTCATTAGGGTCCGGGGACTTGATTATGCGGAGGGAAGTTGTTAGGCACCCCCCGACATCCGTGTTACCATGGTGACCGCCTCTTTTCAAGAAACTATTATCTGAATGTGTGTGTGTGGGTCAATGTGCTATTATTTGGAAGTAGTGTGAGGCCTCGTTCACACCTATATACACAGGGTTGGAATTTATGTAAAAATTCAGTTTTTTAGCAAGATATAGCAATGAGGTTTTATAAAAAAGGTTTTTCAAACCCTGATGCTCAATAGTAATTGAGACCTTTTACATTCCCATTTTATTAAGTGTTCTATTGATTGATTTTATTTTACAGATATGAAGCATCCGTATTTAAAATAATATACAAAATAATGCCGACTTCCCTCATGGGTATGGAAACCATCCGAGGAAATTCAGATATGCAGATAATAATTTACATAAGTCGCCATAAATGAAAATGTCCATCACGAACCGAATCTAGATCCAATAAAGGTCAATCTGTGATCACATGATTCTAAAGCATATGATACCGCATAATTTGTATGAAAGCGATAGCGGTATATATATAAAAGTTATAAATATATATATATATATATATATATATATATATATATATATATATATATATACGCATATGATCACCAACACACGAAGAACCTCCATGGGGATCGAGAAAATGTAAATAAAGTTGTAAAAGCTATCAACCGCCACGGAGGAAACTCCAAAGGGATGAAATGTAAATAAAGTTGTACAAAGCAATCAATCGCCACAGAAGTGAACAAACAAGCGTGATTGAAACATAAATAAAGAAAGTCATAAAAGCAATCAATCGCCACGTAAGTAAACTCAGGCGGGATTTAAACGTAAATAAAGCTATAAAGCGATCAACCACCACGTAAGTGAACTCTGTGTGGGACGAAATATATATATATATATATATATATATATATATATATATATATATATATAAGCGATATAAACGGACGGATGTAAAATATACAGCTCATCGTAATGTGAGTTCGACAATGATTCATATATATAAGTATATATATATATATATTAAAGCGAGTAAACGCACTGGATGTAAAATCTGTGCTCATCGTAATGTAGTTCGACAACAATTCATATATATAAATATGTATATATATAAGCAAGTAAACGCATTGGATGTAAAATCCGTGCTTATCGAACAAAAGTCCCACACACGCTAATATATATAATTGTGTGTGTATATATATATATATATATATATATTAAAGCAAGAACGCTCTGCATCAAGTCTAGGCTCAAATCGAACAAAGTTCTACACACACAATTCCTATATATATATATATATATATATATATATATATATATATATAAGCAAATAAACGCCTGCATCGAATATCAGGCTCAATCGAGGCATAACTTCGATAATGTTAGTCAATAAATATAAATATATATATATATATATATATATATATATATATATATATATATAAACCTGAAATAAAACCACACTAACCAAGTGTGGGCAAACGCGCACACAACACGACTCTCAACGTGAAGAAGGGTATGTGCAAAGATGAAGAAAAGGGCTTTAAAGTGTGTGAGAAGGCTTACAGTTGACTGCCAAAGAAGACTTCTATATCTTTAAAGTGGGTAAACACTGGCTTTTGTAGGGACAAAAGAAGCTATATATGAGCTCACAGGTGTTTAAAATGAGAAAGTACACTGTATGGGGTGAGTGCGGGGCAAATTGGGTAGGCCTCTCTCGCCGTTTTCTCTTGTAAAATGGCTACCCCAAACCCTCTATTTATAGAGGATGGAGCCAGAGGTACCTGCGGCTCAGCCGCAAGTGTACTAGAGGTAACCCGAGTTGGCCCAGGTTTCTCGGGTTGGGTCGTCTCGTAGTACGTGTACTCGGGCACTGTAATGTCCACTCGAACTTTCAAAAGTGTAATCCATTCATCCGATTGAGGTATACAGGACCTATTTTGGACAACCATTGTTGAGAGTTGTACAATGACATAAAATTAGAGTTTGTACGAAGTCATTGAAGATGGGACGATGCCCTCCGGTCTTCAAGCTTCAAATTCCATCCGTTACCCCGCACAATAGTCATTCAGGATTGGTTATCCTTGATTCTTGTGGGACATCGTTGTGTAGAGATGTGTATGAAATGTTGAGACGACGTGGCGTGACATCGCGTTGGCGAGATGACGATGTTGCCCCTCACCGGTGTTATCGTCAGTTTGGGCTGATAAAGAAGACGTTGCTCAAGGCTTCACTGAGATTGGACTACTGCAATTTGTTGAAGGTCCTCAGTTTCATCTTTGAGGTGTGCCTGTCCTCCCGGTGTTATCTCCGGGTTGGTACTGAATATCTCGTTGTGAGCGCCAATATTGTAGTTGGTTGCATTTGAAAATAGCATTTCCGGGGTTATCACTGAAACTGTATTCCTTGGGGTAATCACCAAGGTTGGTGGCTATTCCCATAATTGGGACTGAGACTGGATACCTCGGGGTTATCTCCGAGATTAATCGGTCTTCTCCGGTGTGTGTTCCGGTATTGGATCTGCACGCCTCAGGATTATATCTGAGGTTGGAATTGTTACTCCCAGTGTGTGTTCTGGGGTTGATGTTGAACTTCCGGTAGTATCCGGAATGGATATGAACTGTCTTCCAGGGTTCTCTCTTGAAAGAAGAATCATCCTCCCGCAATGTCGATGGCAATGATGTAAAATTTTGAGTGTTCATATGTGGTCTCGACAACGAATGTCGAGCCTCTAGATCTTTGGCCGTGTTAAGTGTTATGTGTGTTTTATGTTATGAACTTGTTCCTTGATATGAGGAGAGTAGACTGGAAGTGGAATCACCTACATACCATGTTTAGATCTCCAGATATAAAGGGTCAAAGTGCGTTGACCGCTCATGGAAAACTGTTCTGGAAAACCCAAAAATTTTCCAGATTTTCTGACAAGCAACTTTGATGCTTCTGTTTTTGCTGATCTGTTATAGTTAGTCAATGTTGTTGTTTTGATGTTGTAGTCTAACATAAGGACTACATAATCATGCCTTTAGAACCCCCAGATCTCACACTGAATCGAATTTAATGACGGTCAAAGTAGGTTAACCAAACTGCTTGAAGAATAAATCTGGGTAACCCAGATTTTTCCCAGATCGCTCTGACAGCATATTCATGAGCCCAAATCATGCTTGTGTTTGATGGTTTGTTATGGTTGTTGTATCTAAGTTGTAATAAGTGGTATGGACTACATATTTATGCCTTAATATCTCCTAAACATCATACTGGGTAGATTTAGTGGCCGGTCAAAGTAGCTTAGTAGAACACGAAATCTGTTTTTTGGGTAACCCAGAAAACGTTTGAGTAACTTCTCTGACAGGCTTTGACCGGCATGTATCTTGAGATGGTGTTGTTGTTATGATGATGTTAGGTAATAGATCTGTTCCTTGACATGTTGTCTACAAACTGAAATTTTAAGAACACAAAATAATCACATGGATTGAAAGTTGTGGAAGCCCAAATAGTTGAAGATTTAATCATTCTTCATTTCGGGTAACCTAGAAAATGAAGAACAGTTCTGACAACTTTTTCAATAGCTTAGATCTTTCTGACTTATGATGTCTAGACTTGGATATTGTGTCAATCAAGTACTATATTAGTTAGTCTACAAGGCCCGGCGTCTAACACAACTATAACATGAACTGATTGATTGTAATGAGGCCACAAAGGGCGTTGACCGGCCATGACTGAAAATTCTGGGCAGCTCAGAATATGATGAACACGTTCTGACAGCTAGTTCAAAGCTTAATAACTTTTGATTGTGATGATGTATGACCTGGTTATTGGTTGTTACATGTAGTGTTACACTAGTACTACAAGGACAATGTTTTATCTTGCCCAAAAACCTCATAGATTGGAATTTAGCAATGGTCAAACAACCAAACTCGAAAACTGACTTGAAGGCTCAAGAACACATTAGCCTACACTTTCTGTCGCTAAAGACCTATAGCGACAGTTCTATTAATTTTAATTAATTTAATTTCTAAAAATCATTTAAAAATAGTAAATAAATTCTAAAAATTACAAAAATTATTTTAAAAATTATTTTAAGTTATAAAAATTAACTTTTAATAATTTGACATATTTTTCATAAATATTAATATTTATTTGGATAGTTTTGGTATTTAATTTATTTAATAAATGCACTAAATAAATTAATTAAAATGATTTTATTGTATTAAAAATCATTTTAAATAATAATAAGGTATTTAATAATATTTTAAGTTATAAAACATAACTTTTAATATTTTAAGATAAGTTTAATTAATTATTAAATATTAATGATATTAGATTTATTTGGTAATTATATTAAATAAATTAATTAAAAATGATTTTAATATTATAAAAATCATTATAAATGAAAATAAATAACTTAAAAATATTTGAAGTTATAAAATATAACTTTTGATATTTAATGACAAATTTCATTAATAAATTAATATTAATGATATAAGTTTATTTAATAATTATATTAAATAAATAGTTTAAAAATGGTTTTATTGAATTAAAAATCATTTAAAAGGAAATAAATGAATTAAAAATATTTTAAGTTATAATAAATAACTTTCACTATTTTGATAAATAATAAATTAATATTCTAACATTAATGGAAATTATTTAAAATAATTTTAAATGTTTTAAAAATCATTTAAGGGTAATATTAATACTTTAAAAATATTTTGAGTTATTATAAATAATTTTAATATTTTGGCAATAATTTCATTAATAGTTTAATATTAATTAAATATTAATGATAATAGAATTATTTAATATTTAAATCATTTAATAATGATTTCGGTGTTTGAAAAATCATGATAAATTATAAAAATTGTTTAAAAATTATTATAAAGCTATGAAAAATAATATGACTGATATTTAAAATATCTAAACGAATATTGAACTACGCGACAGAGTCTTAGACTCGATATTTACCCGATAAAGCCGCTTAGATAATCGACATATTTCAAAAATTGATTTGGACTTAGATAATTTGACTAGATACGTATTTGTTTGTGATGCAATGACTGTTAAACATATGTGACAATGTGATTAGGTTATATCTTCATCGCAATTATTAAGCGATCTTATGTGATATGATATATTATTCTAATCGAAAAAATGATCTTATTAATGATAGGTTTCGGTATAAAAGATAAAACTAAGTTGCGTTATTGTAAGCAGCAGCTCAGGCAAGTATCTGAACTATTCATTACATTGTGCAAGTATCCTAACCTTGCATTTCCTTTATGCAATCGACATGAGTAAGAAAGTTTTAGAATTATATTATTATTGTGCCAGATTATTAACTCTATTGTTATCGATTATGTATCTAATCTTTGTATTCATACAAGTTCTTAAATTATTCGATCATTGTTTATCAACACAGTATTAGTGCAAAAATCCAGATATTTATTCTGTTCGTTAGTTTTAAATATGGTTAGACAAGTATCCTCACTTGGATAATCATTGTATTTAATCACATATTGAAACATACCTATTGATTTCAGGTATGTATACATTAATTAAAACTGTCTAAGCTACTTGATCCAGCTAGACACATATTTAGAAATATTGTTGAGCAAGATAGAACTTTATTGTATCCAACCAGATTATTTTTGTTCAGATTCCCGACTAAGTATGAACATCCCGAACATGGAAAAACTTTTGTGCACCTAAGGTGGATAGAGTGAACGATATTATATTTCTTGTATATAGTATTGATCAATACAGGGCGCATTAGGATGATCACCCTCGTGCCCGTAAGTTATGACGGTTTGCAGATGGAGTTCTGCTAAATCTTAGCGAAAATTAAAAACAATGTTCATAGTCTGTCGACTAATCTCCAGTTATAGTCAGAACGTAGTTTCAAAAATTTGATATAGAATTGTTATGTTATTATTATTGGTTCAGCTTACTTCACAACTGTTGATTCGTTGTAGAAGTGTTGTTCAAAGAAAACATTTAATCATTTCAGGTTATATTTATTGTTGCTATTACTTGCTAGGCAATCAAATGCTCATTCTTGCTTTAAATTTAAATGTTTTCAGCTAAGCATGATCAACCAGAATGTTCAGGCCAGAATAAGGGAAAAGGAAAGCAATCAGAATAATCTTATGTTAACTTTTGTAATAGTTAGGCAGTACTAAGACAATGATATTTATTATCTATCATGTAATGTATTGTAGTAAAGGTTACGTACTTGGGAGTAGACTCTGATGTATGTAAATTAAGTTTGATATTTATATTATTATTATTATTAGTAGTATTATTTCGCTCATAGAAATGGTATCGTAAAGCACCGAGTTCGGGTTTCAAGTACCTGAATTTGGGGGCGTTACAAGTTGGTATCAGAGCTTTAGGGTTAGAAACCTTAGGTGGGATAGACCTTAGGCTATAACCTTAGAACAGAGGAAATGTTGAAAATATAAATAACTCATTTAGATTTTAAAAAGGAGATGAATTGAATAAATTCATCGTTAAACAAAATAAAAGATAACTTGTATAAAATTACTAATTGTTGTATGTATATACTACGTGCTAATCAGGATAATTTATGTGTGTAGATGTCAGATAGAAAGAATTAGGATACCCTCAGATCATAAAGAATGAGTCAACCTCCATAACTGAGCCAATATCAAAGTAAATAACTGAAATAAAGGCTCACTTTGAAAGCAACCCTAATGAGGTGATTATGTTGGGAAAATGTAGAACCGGACCTAGAAATGATAGTATAACTGATAGGTAGAATATAGTTAGAGAATATAAAGTTAAGCTCGAGTTCTTTAAACTCATACTTATGGTAAGTTCATGACTCATAATTATATAAAAATTTTGAACCCCTCAGCGAATGGACGCCAAAGGTCTTACTAGGACAAGTTCTTAAACTCATATGATTGTGGTAAGTTCCTGAACTTATAATATGTGGTAAGTTTGACGAACTTGGTATAGTTAAGTGAGAATGGATTATTGAGGATAATAGGAATATATAGAATGCTAAGTAATTGATCCTTAGTGAAGGCGTATGAAATAAGTAGTATTAGTGTTACTTGAATATGTATGATGCCATGATGCGTATATGATAAGTATGTCTGTGTAATGTAATATTCTCAACTTTTGTATAAGTTGTGGCAGTGATTCTCGACTTTTGTGTCACAAAGGGATATCAGATGTTTAAAGCAGTATGTGCTATGCTATGAAAAGTACTATGAATTAGTTAGATGAACATGATCTTATTTAATCAGATAATACCGCCAAGACAATAATGAAACCAAAAGGTAGAAGAACCTGTCAACAAAATTGGAGGACAACCAGACCTGACATAAAATTTGGCAAATATAGACGCTCAAGCTATGCAGAATAGATTACCAGCCGTGGAAAATCAGCCAGATAATCGATCGACATACCTCAAAGACTTCAAGGAAATTGAACCGCCAGGATTTAGAGGATCAACTGACCCTGTAGAGGTGTTTGTGACGGCTAGGGTAACGGAGGGGAAAAAGACAGCCTTTGTCACCTATACGATGAAAGGGGAGGCGAATTTTTGGTGGGAAGCAAATCAAGCTAGAGCCGGAGAAGGAAGTAGTGGTAATAGGACTAGAAAAAGAAAAGGGGAAAATTTCGGGAATACCAGAAATAGACCAGGAGGTGGAAAGAAACAGGTTGCGCAGTCTGGGAAATGCGGAAAGAATCACTCGGGAGAGTGTCTTAAGGGTAAGTCTGTGTGTTACAAGTGTGGGAAAGAAGGACATATCTCTCCTAACTGCCCCAATCCAAGGATGAACAAGGGGTGTTTCTGAAAGTAGTATGCATACAAGTCAATCATGTATGATGATAAAGCATATACTTTGTAATCAATCTTATTTATTTATTAATAAAAGAATTATTTATTAAAGGCATTTATTATCTACATGGTGCTGTTTTAATAATATGTGATAAACCCATAGCTTTAAGCAATGCTTTTAAAATTATGATGAGATCATGCTAATGAGATCTAAGTTCTTAGATAGCTTAAAACTAAAATGTTCCCAATCAATGGATTACTAAAAAGGGGATTAGTGAATTCGGATAGATTGGTACGTACGTTGCTTGCTCATTGGATGAGGATGATTGATCTCATGATCATTTGTGTGGAGACACTAAAACAAGTATGTAGGTGCTTATTAGAGAATAAGTTCACTGAATGTGACTCGCTAAGGAATACCTAATGGAGTTTTACTTGCCTGTCAATAGGAATTCCTGTAACATTCCAAAATTTTAAAGTGTAATATTAAATATTTATTGATTTATATAAGTATTTAATGGATATGTTTATTGTTGAATAAACAATTGTTCAATTTGAGTTGATGTGGTTTAGTTAATTATTTGTTGAATAAATAATTAAATAATATATATTAAATATTTATTTGCAATATTAAATATTTATTGAATTATATAAGTATTTAATGGCAATTTGAGTTGATGTGATTTAGTTAATTATTTGTTGAGTAAATAATTAAGGAGCTAAGAGAATTAATTGTTATGAGATTATATACCAATTTAATTTAATAAGTAAGCTAGAGAGCTTATAGTGAATTAAATAAATTATAATATTTGAAATGGGAAATTGTAATTTAAAATATTAGTTGGTCGAATAAAATTACAATTATAAAAGAAATTATAGTCATGTGATATTAAATTATGTGCTAAAGTAATTTAATAGATTAATGTTTTAATTGATTAATTAATTAAATAAAAGTGTGACTAATAACCTTGCTATAAAAGAGTTATTAAAATAAATTAAAGGACTTTAATTTAGTTTTTGCCAAACATGTCTTATTGCATAATAAGTCTTTAATCTAATAGTGTTTTATCAAACAAGGTATAAGGATTAATCCATTTGTTATAGTTAGATTTGCCAAACAAGGTGTAAGAGTTAATGAGTTATTTTTATTAGCTTAACCAAACAAGCCTTATGGCTTTTGATTTTTAAAATAAAAATAACTGATGTCAGTTAAGTTAGAGTTATATTATATTTTTAATATATACATTATATCCATATACGTTATATTTTTATTACGTAAACTAGAGTTGGGAGAAGAGAGAAGAAGAAGAAGAACACAGAGAAAAATTTGAGAAAACTCTAGAGAGAAAGTGAGTGATTCTAACAGGTTTTTGAGAAAGAATTGGAGAGAAGAAGCTTGAGAATAACCATCATCAAAGGTAGGAACTTAATCTTTTCTTTAAAAAGTTAGTTTTCTTTCCTCTTCCAAAAAGTTCTCTGTGAAAATTTTATAAAAGATAAATTGTTGTTATGTATATAGTTTTGTATGATTATTGATTATAAGGTTATTCCATGAGTTTATATATGATTATAGATAAAGTAATTCATGTATATATGTGTTTTGTGGAAGAAAGTATATTATAGTGTTTACATGAAAATATATATATGAACATGGCTTAATTTAAAATAGAAATTAAGGTTTAATTAGTTGTTAAATTGATAAATTAATTGGAAATTGATAGAGTATGTATAATCATAACTATGATGTTTTGAAATTTCTGTTTTGATTGAAAAACAAAATTACAGTGTTGATTTTCATTAAAAATGTCAACAATGGAGTTTTTCCCGAAAACATTGAAATTGGGTGTTGTAAATTTGATGTTTATGTTATTTTATGAGTAGAAACATGTTAGAAGTCTTCACAATATGTTTATATGAAGTCTATATGTGTATTACATGTTAATCAGTCTATTAGATTCGAGTATTTATGCAAATTTGGCTTTTGTTCATCTACATTTTGAAGCTTGGTCGCCACATTACTCGAGTCTCCAGCAGCAGTCATAATACCAAAGAAGACAAATATCGCGCCATGGTCTAACTCCTCAATATGTATGAACATGAAATGATGTAAATCGTGGAAATACAAACATGAAAGTTAAGCGATGAGGTTCTCGACAATTTTGTTTAAGTATACAAATTTTGAAAATAAATGTTATGTGTTAATAATATGAATGTTAAATGATGATTTCAGTAGTATTAAACTATGAATGAGCATGTTATCAAGAGTTAATTAGTATTAACGTAGTTTGATTATGTGAATTAGTAATTTAACCTACATGATGTATATATTTTGTTTATATAGATATAAAATATTGGTAATGACTAATTATGTCATGATGACATATGTATAGAGTATTGATTCAATTTGTAAGGTTTAGCTTGTGCTAAAGGAAAGTTTTCTAACTCTAAAACTTTGTTGTACAAGTTTAATTTCGTTGAGCACATTATTGCTTTTAATTCCATTTCAATTATACAAGTTGCTAACTTTACACTTTCGTAGAGTTAGATTGTTTATTATTGATAAAGCTCTTGTATCTATTGGTTCATGAGAATACAAGTATTCCAAATCTTATATTTTATTATTGAGCAAGTTCTTTAATATGTAACATGTGATTTAGCATGCGAGTTGTCCTATTTTAATATTCTAGTATTGAACAACTCCATCGTTCAAATTACTATTCATTATGCATGTTTAGTACCCAAATTCTCAATAACCTTGAATGTTATGATTATTCAATGCTTATGCTATTAGATTATTCCTAAAGCATGATGTTAATTTACAAATATCAATTCAGTTATGATTATTCCATAGCATACGATTATTTACATTTGTAATCAACTAATCCTTAGTTGATT
The DNA here is from genome assembly GCA_020205605.1 of Panax ginseng. Lineage (NCBI taxonomy): Eukaryota > Viridiplantae > Streptophyta > Magnoliopsida > Apiales > Araliaceae > Panax > Panax ginseng. The sequence goes on from CM035140.1 coordinate 49,862,843, forward strand.
ACCGTTGAATTCTAAATTACCTCAGTAATGTATCCAAACCAAACTTACTTTGAAAGTGCGGACTTGTATTCTAAATAATCGAGATGAATAACTCTATTATTAGAGGTTTACGCTTAGCGTTGAAATGGTTGTGCACAATACATTGTATGAAGGGTTGATCCCCAAAATGCGTGGAGTCCATATAGTCTTACGATCATTAAAGTTAAAGTTGAAAGATTACTTATAACTATGGACATGATTCGTGGTCATTAGACCCTTAGTGAATGTTATAATTTTCAGAAAGTTAATAGAATATATTGTTCAGTTCTATTGAGCCTAATATTGGCAATTGATGTAAAAGTTTAAAGATTTATTTATTGTTATTTCAAGTGGGCCTTGTTTGCTCACTCTTGCCTATAAAATTTCTTACAGTGAAAGTTGAAAGCGGTGACGCATACCTAGCACCGAAGAGGAAAAGGAAAGATGAATAAGTACTGAAGACTTGTAATTGATTTGATAGTTTTATTATCAGACTTTAGTTTAAAGATTGTAATGAAGTTTATTTAATTTCTGCATTTAAATGATTGTTGTTAAAGGTTAGATAACCTGGGAGATTTTTATTTAAGTTTAATCCTATATGGGCAAGTTTGGATTATTCAATTTTATTATAATTGGGTAGTTAGAAATGAATGTTTTGATTAAGTGAACACCGAATCCTATGGAAATGAAGTACCAGGATTTGGGGGTGTCACAATTCCTGTAGTGATAGTAGTACAAATGATTCTTAGACTTGAGATCATCATAGTATCTTATATATAATGAATTACACTTTGACTTATTCCTTAAGACTCTTAGAGTTTATCAAAGGGTATGCTTGGGTGTAATAAGTTATATATGAAGGTAGTGAATGATCAATAAAGAATCTACCACTTCTAGTAAATAAAGAGAAATGTCCTATGTGATTCGATAAATGACAACCCAGGAATTCTTGGCCAAGGTGGAATGAAATTAGAAAGTAGTTTCTAATTTACATTCATTAGGAGTTGTGCATTTAGGAATCGAAATACATATAATTAAATAACATAAGACTTGAAGGTTTGGATTATTCAATTTTATTATAATTGGGTAGTTAGAAATGAATGTTTTGATTAAGTGAACACCGAATCCTGTGAAAATGAAGTACCAGGATTTTGGGATGTCACAGGTTGGTATCAAAGCTTTAGGTTATGAACCTTAGGTGTGGGGGAAAAGCCTTAGGAAGTAACCTTTGAAAAGATAGTGGAGTTAACTCTTATCGAGTTTTAAGAAAGAAGTAATAAAACACTTATGTGCTTATGTGTTTATAGTTTATGTACTCGTGAGTGTCGAGTAGTAATGATTAATAATTAAAACTTTAAAACTTTGTTGTCGGGATGACTAAGGTCGGAGAATCCGGTCAAAGTTAGGGAGGAGGGACCTCAAGTGCCTATAGAGGAGGAGCCTCATGACATTGAGATGTTTGGGAACAACTACTGCCATGGGAGTCAGCCCCGTTGGTCACAGTAGTTGAGGATGAGGATGATGATGTGGAGACAGATGAGGAGGATCCCGTTGAGTTACCACAGGAGGATGATGATGACGAGGATGAGGAGGAAAGGATTCCACTTAACTTGATAGCAGGCCGTATATATGATGAGGTACATGACCGTAACATGGAGCTTCAGGATATAGTTGAGGAGTTGTAGGAGATAATAGCTGAACAACAGACTGCAATGACACAAAAAGACGGTGAGATCCAGGATCGTGAAGAACGACTGACAAATGTCGAGGAGAAACTAGTACAGACTGAAGGAGAGAAGGAACAACTGATCGAGATGGTCGTGGAACTGAAGAAAAAGTTGAAGGAAGAAGCTACTAAGAGGGTAAGAGCTGAAGATGCATACGAGGAAGCTTATCAACGAACTGGAAGAGCAGTAAGGGATTCACAGGCGAATAGGATGAAAATGGAAGAGATGGATAAAGTTTTTAACACCGCAATTAATCGAGCTCAAGATCGGGTCATGGGATATCCGATTCAATTCGAGACGCTGCCATCATTCGTGTTAGATCGCAGATCAATATTTCGAGTCATGGAGGAAGAACGTGATAGGGCTAAGAAGTATCTTAATAAATCATTGTAGAAAATGTGCCTGTAATGCACGTAATAAGTATTAAAAATCCCTAGTGTTAAGTAACCATGGGATATGATAATAATGATGTTGTCCTGTAACTTTTGTAGTTCAGGAAAGGAATGTAAATAACAGTGATGCTATTGTTTTTATGTTTTTTTCGAAGTAATGATGAATAATAAAAGTTATTATTTTATTCAAAGTGTTATGTGTTATGTGGGTATTTCTTTTATGGAGGCAAGTTAATTAGAAATACTTAAAGAAGTTGAGTAATAGTCTAATAGATGTTTTATTTTAATGTAAAATGCCTCCCGGACGTGAACCAATTCAGCGAGAGAAACAATGAGAGAACTACCAATAACGACAATGTTGGCGGTAACCCTGTTCAACAACTAGTGACACTATCGACAGAGGCGTTGCGTAATCAACCACAAAACCATGGTACAACGTTTAAGGATTTCAAGGCGGTTGGACCACCGAATTAGTGGGTCTATGAATCCGGTTGAAGCACTGACACTGGATTATGGAGACGTAAAAGGTGTTCGATGTCGCTAGGGTAGGGGATGATCGTAAGATCGCCGCAACATTCATGTTAAAAGCGTAAGCTAGTTATTGGTGGCGGTGCCAATAAAACTCATGAAGGGCCAGAAGTGATGACCTGGGATAGGTTCAAGGAGTTGTTCTTCGAGATTTATTTCCCGGAGAGTTTGAAGAGTCAGCTAGAAGTGCAGTTTCTGGAACTAAAACAAGGAACGATGACGGTATTCGAGTATGCAGCAAAATTCAATGAATTGGCGAGGTTTGCGCCATATCAAGTCAGCACAAACGAGCGTAAGGCGAAGAGATCTGAACAGGGAATGAAGCCCTGGCTGTTCAGTAGGGTATCCATGTTCCAGTTGAAGACATTTGCAGCGTTGATGGAGAAAGCAGTACTCGCTGAAGGTGGAGGCGAGGCAGTGACAAAGTTCAACCAAGAACAAAAGAAGAAGAGGAATGAGAATGAGACTAAGAATGGGAGTGGTAGCGGTGGAAACAACAATAATAACAACAACAACAGCAGCAACATCTTGAAGAGGAAGTGAAATGGGAATATGGGTGCTGGAAACCATCAGGGTAACCAGCAAAACAAAAAGTTTGAAGCATATGCGACATGCGGGAAATTCCATAAGGGTGCGTGCTTGATGGGGAAGCGAGTATGCTTCAATTGTGGCCAGGAGGGTCACATCGCCCCAAGTTGCACTCAACCAAAGAAGAATGCGTGCTTCACGTGCGGATCCAAGGATCACTTTGCTCGTGAATGTCCTAAGAAGAAGGACGAAGTGACAACCAGAAGCAATGAAGGTAACAATGGAGGTACATGGGCTATTGCAGGACCTGCAACATCAAACAAACCTACAGCCAGAATTTTCAACATGACTGTGCAAGATGCTGTGCAATTAAAAGATGTGGTGTCAGGTATTATCCCAATCAATGATATAAATGCTTATGTATTATTTAATTCGGGTGCTACTTGTTTGTTTATATCGGATGAATTTGCTAAGAGGTTAGAATTGCCTAGAGAAGAACTGAATTTTCCTTTGAACATAGAAATTATGAATAAGGAAGTAATCCATGTTAGATTCGTATACAAGAACTGTAGGGTGAACATTAAGGAAAATATCTTCTGGGTAGATTTGATTCCAATTAAACTCGGGGAATTTGATGTAATTTTGGGGATGGATTGGCTGTTCAAATATGGAGCAGTAATCGATTGTCACAAGAAGTGTGTAACCTTATGACTCCGTCAAAGGTAGTATTTTATGGTAGCAAGTCGCCTAGACAAATGAAATGTCTTACGACTATGCAGGTCAAGAAATTGTTGAGTCAAGGTTGTGTGGGCTATTTAGCTTACATAGTCGATACTCAGAAGAAGGGTGTGAAACTAGAGGAAATACCGGTAGTGAGAGAATTCGAAGACGTGTTTTCAGAAGATTTGTCAGGACTTACTTTGAGAGAAATTGAGTTCATGATCGACTTAAGCGGCAACGGAATAGCACCCGATATCAAAGGCCCGCATGAGAATGGCTCTAGAGAAATGAAGGAACCGATGAATACAATTGCAAGAGTTGCTAGACAAGAAATATATTTAACCAAGCGTATCGCCGTGGGGAGCGCCAGTTTTATTCGTGAAGAAGAAGGACGGAACAATGCGTCTTTGCATTGATTACAGGGAGTTAAACAAAGTCACTATTAAATTGCCAAGAATAGATGACTTGTTTGATCAATTGAAGGGTGCTAAATACTTTTCAAAAATAGATTTGAGAAGTGGGTATCACCAGTTGAAAGTGAGGAATGAGGATATACCACGAACGACATTCAGAACTCGGTATGGACATTACGAGTTTCTGGTGATGTCTTTTGGTTTAACTAATGCCCCTGCTGCATTCATGGATTTGATGAACAGGGTGTTTAAACCATTTTTTGACAAGTTTGTAGTGGTATTCATCGACGACATTCTAGTGTATTCAAAAACTCAAGAAGAACACGTGGAACACTTACGTTTGACTTTGGAAACACTAAGAAAGGAAAAATTGTATGTAAAATTCTCTAAGTGCGAATTTTAGCTCGACCGTGTACAATTTTTGGGCCATGTGATTGACAAAGATGGGATTTCAGTGGATCCGTCAAAAGTGGACGCTGTGATCAGTTGGGAACAACCAAGAACACCATCAAAAGTGAGGAATTTCTTGGGACTGGCAGGTTATTATAGAAGATTCATTCAAGATTTTTCTAAGATAGCCACTCCGCTAACAAATTTGACAAGGAAAGTTGTAAAATTCGTTTGGACGGAGAAATGTGAAGAGAGTTTCCAAGATTTGAAGAAGAAGCTAAGTGTGGCTTTTTGTGTTGACATTACCGGATAATACTGAAATTTTGTGGTGTATAGTGATGCCTCACATAAAGGGTTGGGTTGTGTTCTTATGCAGAACGACAAAGTTATTGCGTATGCATCAAGACAACTAAAGGGTTATGAGAAAGGGTATCCGACTCATGATTTGGAATTAGCTGCAGTTGTATTTACTCTGAAGATATGGAGACACTATCTTTATGGAGAGAAATGTGAGATCTACACGGACCACAAAAGTCTGAAGTATATTTTCACTCAGAAGGATTTGAACATGCATCAAAGAAGGTGGATGGAATTGATAAAAGATTGTGATTGTGAAATCTTTTATATCCGGGCAAAGCAAATGTGGTGGCAGATGCTTTAAGCAGGAAAGGTCGGGAAAAGTTGATGCTCATAACAACTCAGGAGGAGCTCATTTCAGCAATGACAAAATTGGATTTGGAAATCAAATTTCCAAAAGAATCTGACAAACAACTATTCCAGATAGAATTTTGTCCAACTTTAGTGGACAAAGTGAAGAATGCTCAACTACAAGATGAAGAGTGTGGGAAAATCAAAGAGAATTTGGTCAAAGGCGGTGATGTAAAATACAAGGTCGATACCGAAGGATTACTACGGTTCGAGGGAAGAATTTGGGTTCCAGCAGTGCTAGAATTGAAAGAAGAAATTTTGACCGAAGCTCATAGCTCAAAATATTCAATTCATCCAGGAAGCACGAAAATGTATCAAGATTTGCGCCGACATTTTTGGTGACCGAATATGAAAAGGGACGTTGCAGAATGCGTTGTGAAATGCTTGACATGTCAAAGAGTAAAAGCCGAACATCAAAGACCCAATGGATTACTCCAACCGTTGGAGATACCGAAATGGAAGTGGGAACACATCACGATGGATTTTGTGGTGGGCCTTCCAACTACTCAGAGAGGATGCGATGCGATTTGGGTGATAGTGATGATCGATTTAAATCAAAGACACTTTCTACCAATAAAGATTAGATTCAATATTGATCAGTTGGCAAGATTGTACATTAAAGAGATCGTTTCGAGGCATGGAGTGCCAGTATCAATTGTGTCCGATAGAGATCCACGATTCACGTCGACTTACTGTAAGAGACTACAAGAATGCATGGGGACACAGTTGCGAATGAGTACGGTTTATCATCCACAAACAGATGGCCAAAGCGAACGAACAATTCAGACATTGGAAGATATGCTGAGAGCATGTGTCATGGACTTTAAAGGAAGCTGGGAAGAACAATTACCATTTGTGGAATTTGCTTACAACAAAAGTTATCACGTGAGCATCGGCATGCCACCTTACGAGGCATTGTATGGCAAAAAGTGCATAACTCCACTGTGTTGGGATGAAGTCGGTGAACGCATATTTGTTAGGACCCGTAAGCTGGTGCAAAAACTCTCGACATTGTCAAACTCATCAGACAAGATTAGTAGCGACCAAGATGCATGAAAAAAGTATGTTGATCAACATGCATAAAGATCGTACATTCGACGTAGGAACTTTTATATTCCTAAAAGTTTCTCCCTAGAAGGGGAAAATTCATTTCGGTAAAAAGGGAAAGCTAAGCCCAAGGTTTATTGGACCCTTTGAAGTGCTGCGAAGAGTGGGAGAAGTGGCTTACGAGGTAGCTCTACCTCCAGAGTTGGAGAACATTCATAATGTTTTTCACACTTCGTTGTTACGACCATATAAACCCGACTACAAACATGTGATCGAGTACGAACCGTTGCAGTTCGAGAAAGATTTGTCTTATGAAGAAGTTCCTATCCAGATAGTCGACAGAAAAGAACAAGTGCTCAGGAATAAAGTGATACCTTCTGTGAAGGTGATATGGAGGAACCACAACGCTGAAGAAGCTACGTGGGAACTCGAAGAGAAAATGTTGAAAGAGTACCCTGAGTTATTTGTTTAATCTGTGTCTTCGATTCTAGGGACAAAATCTTTGTAAGTAGAGAAGAATGTAACGAATGATTTGTTTGAGTTATGATTCTGAGGACAGAATCCATGTAAGGAGGGAATGATGTAACATTCCAAAATTTTAAAGTGTAATATTAAATATTTATTGATTTATATAAGTATTTAATGGATATGTTTATTGTTGAATAAACAATTGTTCAATTTGAGTTGATGTGGTTTAGTTAATTATTTGTTGAATAAATAATTAAATAATATATATTAAATATTTATTTGCAATATTAAATATTTATTGAATTATATAAGTATTTAATGGCAATTTGAGTTGATGTGATTTAGTTAATTATTTGTTAAGTAAATAATTAAGGAGCTAAGAGAATTAATTGTTATGAGATTATATACCAATTTAATTTAATAAGTAAGCTAGAGAGCTTATAGTGAATTAAATAAATTATAATATTTGAAATGGGAAATTGTAATTTAAAATATTAGTTGGTCCTAATAAAATTACAATTATAAAAGAAATTATAGTCATGTGATATTAAATTATGTGCTAAAGTAATTTAATAGATTAATGTTTTAATTGATTAATTAATTAAATAAAAGTGTGACTAATAACCTTGCTATAAAAGAGTTATTAAAATAAATTAAAGGACTTTAATTTAGTTTTTGCCAAACATGTCTTATTGCATAATAAGTCTTTAATCTAATAGTGTTTTATCAAACAAGGTATAAGGATTAATCCATTTGTTATAGTTAGATTTGCCAAACAAGGTGTAAGGGTTAATGAGTTATTTTTATTAGCTTAACCAAAAACAAGCCTTATGGCTTTTGATTTTAAAATAAAAATAAGCGATGTCGATTAAGTTAGAGTTATATTATATTTTTAATATATACATTATATCCATATCGTTATATTTTTATTACGTAAACTAGAGTTGGGAGAAGAGAGAAGAAGAAGAAGAACACAGAGAAAAATTTGAGAAAACTCTAGAGAGAAAGTGAGTGATTCTAACAGGTTTTTGAGAAAAGAATTGGAGAGAAGAAGCTTGAGAATAACCATCATCAAAGGTAGGAACTTAATCTTTTCTTTAAAAAGTTAGTTTTCTTCTTCCAAAAAGTTCTCTGTGAAAATTTTATAAAAGATAAATTGTTGTTATGTATATAGTTTTGTATGATTATTGATTATAAGGTTATTCCATGAGTTTATATATGATTATAGATAAAGTAATTCATGTATATATGTGTTTTGTGGAAGAAAGTATATTATAGTGTTTACATGAAAATATATATGTGAACATGGCTTAATTTAAAATAGAAATTAAGGTTTAATTAGTTGTTAAATTGATAAATTGATTTTGAAAATTGATAGAGTATGTATAATCATAACTATGATGTTTTGAAATTTCTGTTTTGATTGAAAAACAAAATTACAGTGTTGATTTTCATTAAAAATGTCAACAATGGAGTTTTTCCCGAAAACATTGAAATTGGGTGTTGTAAATTTGATGTTTATGTTATTTTATGAGTAGAAACATGTTAGAAGTCTTCACAATATGTTTATATGAAGTCTATATGTGTATTACATGTTAATCAGTCTATTAGATTCGAGCTTTTAGGCCAATTTGGCTTTTGTTCATACTGTTGCCGAGCTTGGTCGCTAGATTCTAGAGTCCGGCCCTTAATGCAATGCCCAAAGAAGATAAATATCATAATAAGCTGGCCAACTAATGGCTTCGTGACCCGAGCAAGAAGTGCACCTCGGCGTCATAATTCGAACTCTGAAGTAAATCGTGGAAATGCAACATGAAAGTTAGCGAGAAGTTCGGCAGGTTTTGTTTAAGTATACAAAATTTGAAAATAAATGTTATGTGTTTATAATATGAATGTTAAATGATGATTCCAGTAGTATTAAACTATGAATGAGCATGTTATCAAGAATTAATTATTATTAACGTAGTTTGATTATGTGAATTAGTAATTTAACCTACATGATGTATATATTTTGTTTATATAGATATAAAATATTGGTAATGACTAATTATGTCATGATGACATATGTATAGGGTATTGATTCAAGTTGTAAGGTTTAGCTTGTGCTAAAGAAAAGTTTTCTAACTCTAAAACTTTGTTGTACAAGTTTAATTTCGTTGAGCACATTATTGCTTTTAATTCCATTTCAATTATACAAGTTGCTAACTTTACACTTTCGTAGAGTTAGATTGTTTATTATTGATAAAGCTCTTGTATCTATTGGTTCATGAGAATACAAGTATTCCAAATCTTATATTTTATTATTGAGCAAGTTCTTTAATATGTAACTTGTGATTTAGCATGCGAGTTGTTCTATTTTAATATTCTAGTATTGAATAACTCTATCGTCCAAATTACTATTCATTATGCATGTTTAGTACCCAAATTCTCAATAACCTTGAATGTTATGATTATTCAATGTTTATGCTATTAGATTATTCCTAAAGCATGATGTTAATTTACAAATATCAATTCAGTTATGATTATTCCATAGCATACAGTTATTTCTGTTGTAATCAACTAATCCTTAGTTGATTACCGTTGAATTCTAATTAAATTACCCTGTAATGTATCCAAACCAAACTTACTTTGGTGCGGACTTGTATTCTAAATACTGAGATGAATAACTCTATTATTAGAGGTTTACGCTTAGCGTTGAAATGGTTGTGCACAATACATTGTACGAAGGGTTGATCCCCCTAAGTACGTGGAGTCCATATAGTCTTATGACTGTTAAAGTTAAAGTTGAAAAATTACTTATAACTATGGACATGATTCGTGGTCATTAGACCCTCAGTGAATGTTATAATTTTCAGAAATTTAATAGAATATATTGTTCAGTTCTATTGAGCCTAATATTGGCAATTGATGTAAAAGTTTAAAGATTTATTTATTGTTATTTCAAGTGGGCCTTGTTTGCTCACTCTTGCCTGTAAAATTTCTTGCAACGAAAGTTGAAACCGGTGACGATACCTAGCTTTTGAAGAAGTGGAAAAGGAAAGATGAACAAGTACTGAAGACTTGTAATAGATTTGATAGTTTTATTATCAGACTTTGGTTTAAAGATTGTAATGAAGTTTATTTAATTTCCGCATTTGAATGATTGTTGTTAAAGGTTAGATAACCTGGGAGATTTTTATTTAAGTTTAATCCTATATGGGCACGTTTGGATTATTCAATTTTATTATAATTGGGTAGTTAGAAATGAATGTTTTGATTAAGTGAACACCGAATCCTGTGGAAATGAAGTACCAGGATTTGGGGGTGTCACAATTCCTGTAGTGATAGTAGTACAAATGATCCTTAGACTTGAGATCATCATAGTATCTTATATATAATGAATTACACTTTGACTTATTCCTTAAGACTCTTAGAGTATATCAAAGGGTATGCTTTGGTGTAATAAGTTATATATGAAGGTAGTGAATGATCAATAAAGAATCTACCACTTCTAGTAAAAGAAGAGAAATTTCCTATGTGATTCGATAAATGACAACCCAAGAATCCTTGGCCAAGGTGGAATGAAATTAGAAAGTAGTTTCTAATTTACATTCATTAGGAGTTGTGCATTTAGGAATCGAAATACATATAATTAAATAAAATAAGACTTGATATGTGACGCCCCCAAAATTAGGTATACGTCACCCATCTTGGTCGCCACTTACATGGTACAAAATTCAAATACAACTTAATAATACAACTGTCGTGTACAATTCGACAAAACATAAACTGTGAGTTTGAATACAAATATTGTATACTAGAGATTATACAAACTCAAAAGGAGTCCTTATTACAATTATTATTACACTATTTCACGTAATAGTGAGAGGACTACTAATGCTATCATCCGTCCGTCACTCCGTTCCCCGACTAGTCCCGCTACGTTCTCATTTCTCAAGAGAATAATAAAAGTAAAGGGTGAGCTCAACTAGCCTTCAGAGGAAATATTATGACTAAGATAATGAGAATATATTATCGTTAGCCTTCAACGATGTTAAACCGATACAATATAACAACCATCAAGTTTAATGCGGTAGAATAAGCAATCCATTAAAAGAGTCAAGTAGAGAATAAAATCTACTATCTTTTATGATTTAGAAGGTTTTTTCATCACTTTTATCATTTGGGACTCATTTTAATAAATAATCCACATCATCGAATCACCCTCGCACACTGCCAAGGATATTCTTTAGTATCAACGACCACAATTATCCATGCACTACTGGGCCAAGAATATTTGTGTATTCATTAATGGTCATGATCATGCCAACAACTCGGCCCATCAATGCACTACGGGCCAATGAGGACTTTTACCACATCATTTGTAACATTATGGTCATGATTACACCGAATAATCCCTGGTCATAATCATACCAAGTCCATCTATGCACTATAGCCCACAGATGACTTTCAACAAATATAAACATTAGGATGATGACAATGATATAAGAATTCAATAAAACAAGTTCAAGAATTATTTTATCTAGGAACTAATAACGTCCAAATTGTCAACATGATACTGCTTTGTAGAGTAAAATTCAAGAATGCTCAGAAGAATATTTCCATGAAAAGATACTAGATGAAGCGCAAATATCAAGGATATTCCACTAATTTCATGGAGTATAGAAGTCAAAATTTTAACCAAATGAGTATAATAAGGAATGGAATAACGAAAGAAATCACCAGGCATGCGATAGACCTCACAGCAAAAGTTATTCCAATGTAATAATAAATAACGGAATCAGTCCCACAGAAAATACACGTATGGATATTCCAGCGTAATAATAAAAGACGGAATCGAAGTCCGGCGTTAAACGCATGCATGTGATATTCCAGCGAGTAATAATAAAGAAGAACGGAACCAGTAGGTGAACGCCTTATGCAGGATGTTCCAACAGAATAATAAAGATGGAATCAGTCCAGGCATAGAATGCATGCATGTGATATTCCAACGAGAATAATAAAGACGGAACCAGGCAGTAGAGAACGCATGCATGGATGTTCCAAATGTAATGATAAAGAATGGAACAATGTAAGAATTTCACCAAGTATAGGGTAGTTCATGCATATACAAAGTTATTCCAATGTAATAATAAGAATGGAATAATGTAAGTTCTCTTCATAGATAAAAAGAAATAATACTCCCTACCTTGGAAAAACTGGATCTTTGGAATAGTGAGTAGCAGATATCTCTTCTTCTTTCTCTCTATAATTTCTCTCTATAATAATCGCTCTAAAGCTTTTGTGAATTGGTGAGAAATGAAGGAAGAATGAGCTTCTATTTATAGGAAAATATAGTTTCGATAATTGTACGTTTTGGGGCTCGAAAATTACAGTACAATACCTCCAACTTTTCTTTTATTTTTAATTTAGTCCTGCAAGTATTATCAATCTTGCACCAACTCCCCTAATAGTAAATAATGTGAATCAATAGTTCAATCATGTGAATCAATAGTATAATCATGTGAAAAAATACGAATTACAGTATAGTACCTCCATCTATACCTCCATTTTTAATTTAGTCATGCAAGTATTGTCAATCTTGCACCAACTCCCCTAATATTAAATAATGTGATTCAATAGTACACATATGTGAACAAATAGTTATATAAGCATGTGAATTAGTAGCAATTAATTGCTCATTTATCCGATAAATTACACGATTATCAATATAACCCCTAGACATCAATTATCATCGGATTAATGTCGATTTTCACTAACACAAACAATTCCAACATATATGAAACTATTTTTATCAAATATATAAATTTTGAAATTTTGAAGTTTGACTTTTCCCGAAAAAGTCAACTGTTGACTTTTTGACCAAATAGTGAATCCCGGAAAATTTTGTGTTTATAGACTATTTTTACTAATTTAAATCGTTCAGGACTCAAATATCACGTCTCCGTGTCTCCAAATTCAACTCTCGAACAACATTCATTATTAATATTATAACTCATAATATTTATCAACCAGTCGTTCCGGAAAGCAGGGGCTTTCAATAAGGATTTCTCCTATTAATGCTAGCAATTAGGTGACCAAACCTCTCCTCGATGAACTTCTAGACATTGTAAATATTAAAATATATAATATGAATAATTTTGTCGTCTCAAGTATTGATTTAATAAAAAACATTTTATGCAGATGATACTGTGACAATAATTGAATCAATAATATGAGAGATATGATATAGAAATTACTGTAGCAATAATTGAGTATAACTAAGTGATTTCTTACGTAAGCATCAATAATCAATACTGTGTGCTACTATGCAACCACACGTTTTACTGTACTTTTACTACCGAGTAGTTCAACAGTTTTAACGGTAACACTTCCGCCGTTATTTTTATAAAAAGATAATTCTGTCATTTTCTAACTACGACAATACTTCCGTTGTGGGGTCCACCAATGATTGTGCCGTCGTACGAATATTCCCCGACAAAAAGAATATTCCCCGACCAATCGAATATTTTATAACAACTTGCATACTTTGAAAAATTTATAAATACTACCCACAACTATAACATTATATCAAATCCACACCATAATATTCAAAAAAATATTTCGATAAATTTAAATCTTTATTCAAAAAATCTGGGGTCTCACAATCTCACCTCCTTATGAAATTTCGCCCTCAAAATTTATGTACGTACCTGGTATGCCGAACAGGTGAGGATACCTTGACCTCACTTTAAATTCTAACCCTTGAGGTATAACCTTTGAGTGTCGAATATAATCCTTCTTATCCAAGATTTTAACACGTATCTCCTCATACGTTAAATCATCCGCTATCTCGTTCGGTTCTAAATTAATAATGTGGTTCGGGTCATCCCCATATTTAAGTAACGTCGATACGTTAAAAACGTTATGAACACGCGACATACTTAGCGGTAAAACGAGTCTATAAGCCACAGTTCCTACTTTATCGAGGATTTTAAATGGGCCAATTAAATCGAGGGTTGAGATTTCTTCTCTTTGTCGATTCTTGCTTCTAGAATAACTCCCTCTTGAACCTTCTTAATTCTTCACATTCATCAGCTCCGGGTGTGTAGCTTGAGCGGCTTTAACTTTATCGATTAAAGTCGATTAATTCTACTCGTATATTCGTTATCTTCACGTGGGTTCCTAGAGTCTTTAACTCTATCTTCATCATTTGTAAGTCGTACGAAATGGGTCTTTGTGTTAACAACATCGCACTCATAAACGCATATGATCTTCTACTCAACGCGTCAGCTACCACGTTTGCTTTCCCACGATGGTATTGAATGGTACGATCATAATCTTCAACAGCTCGAGCCAACGTCTTTGGCGCATGTTATGTTAATTTTAGTTGAAGAAATATTTGAGGGTTTTAGAAATGGGTTTTGTATTGGGGTCAATACAAAATTCGATTTTACGCTCTAGGGGTAGGCTAAGAAGTCTTCAAGAATACGTAAGGAAATTTATTAACAATAGAAATATCATTCAAAACTGTGACTCTCATCCAAGACTTGGGTAACATGTCACATTGATACCTATCAACTTGATATCGTCATTCACAACGTCACCTACAGAAAGTCTGGCTTCGGTGCATTCCACACAAGGAAGTCAACAACGAAAGGACCGGGGCTCTTTACTTATGGCTTGATATGACCATGATTGACTTTAGTGATTTGGTTGCTTGAATTCGCATAACAGGTTGGTTAGGAATATGAAAGCTAACAACCTGACGAAAAGCATGATGAGTAGTTAACCAATCGATTCCTAAAATCACATCAAAGGCAAGTCTTTTCAAAGAGATACGATCGACAGGTAACGTGAAAGTGTTGAGTTGAACAAGATTTATAAATAGTGGAGGTAATGAAGGTTTTCTCCTAACTGAGTTTCAATAGATAAATCAAAATCTAACTTCTCCGGAGTTAAATTCAAACATTGAACACAACTAGGTGAAATAAAAGAGTGAGTAGAATCGGTATTTAACACGGTATAGACTTCACAAGAGTTTATGACTAACATACCTGTGATAATTTTATTCAGGTTCCGTGTCACAAAAAAAAAACGTTCTCTCTTAAACTACCGGCTTTGTCTTTTCTGGGACGACCTTTGGTGCCTCCATCCTAGCTGAACTTGTCTTCGGTGAACGATAAAATCGGGTTAAGTGACCTTCTCTTCCATAATTATAACATGCTTTGGACGACATCGCACAGTTTGGACTGATGTGTCCCTCCCCTCCACATTTGAAGCATATGATAGGTGGTCGTTCTCCTTCCTTAACAACGGGTGCTGGTGCTGACGTCTTTCCATCATTGTTGAATCTCCTATTCTTGAAATGTCTATTCTTATTGTTTTGACCATGATTACCACCGAAGTGGTTACCATTTCTGGCATGTTGATTCCCTCTATGCTTATTGTCACCGCTTTGATGACTGTTATCACCGGTATTATCATTTTGTCGGCTACTCTCTTTTGGTTGCGTTGACTCGTTATCACGCCCCACTAACTGAGCCCTATTTACAACATCTAAATACAAACACAGTTTATGAGAAATAAGATATTGGCGTATCTCCGACTTCAAACCTCTTAAAAACATTCGCGTTATTCGCTCCACATTATCGACCAAATGGGATGCAAACCGGGATAACTCCGCAAATTTAGCCTCGTATCACTGATTTCGTCGTTCCGGACTCAAATATCACGTCCGCGTCTCCAAATTCAACTCCGAACAACATTCATTATTAATATTATAACACACAATATTTATCAACCAAGTCGTTCCCAGGAAAGAGGGGGCTTTCCCATAAGGATTTCTCCCTATTGGCGCGCAATTAGGTGACCAAACCTCTCCTTGACAGAACTTCTAGACATTGTAAATATTGCAATTTATAATATGAATAACTTTGTCGTCTCAAGTATTAATTTAATAAAAAACATTTTATGCAGATGATACCGTGACAATAATTGAATCAATAATATGAGAGATATGATGCAGCAATTACTATAGCAATAATTGAGTATAACTGAGTGACTTCTTACGTAAGCATCAATAATCAATACTGTGTGCTACTATGCAAACACGCGCTTTTATTGTACTTTTACTACGAAGAGTAGTTCAACAGGTTTTAACGATAACACTTTCCGTAGTTATTTTTATAAAAAGTTAATTCGCCATTTTCTAACTACGACAATACTTCCGTTGTGGGGTCCACATTAATGATTGTGCTTGTCGCATTTAATATTCCCCAATACAAAAAAGAATATTCCCCGACCAATCGAATATTTTATAACAACTTGCATACTTTGAAAAATTTATACATACTACCCACAAGTATAACATTATATCAAATCCACACCATAATATTCAAAAAAAATATTTCGATAAATTTAAATCTTTATTCAAAAAATCTGGGGTCTCACAATCTCCCTTCCTTATGAAATTTTGCCCTCGAAATTTACGTACGTACCTGGTATGCCGAACAGGTGAGGATACCTTGACCTCACTTTAAATTCTAACCCTTGAGGTATAACCTTTGAGTGTCGAATATAATCCTTCTTATCCAAGATTTTAACACGTATCTCCTCATACGTTAAATCATCCGCTATCTCATTCGGTTCTAAATTAATAATGTGGTTCGGGTCATCCCCATATTTACGTAATGTCGATACGTTAAAAATGTTATGAACACGCGACATACTTGGCGGTAAAACGAGTCTATAAGCCACAGTTCCTACTTTATCGAGGATTTTAAATGGGCCAATTAAATCGAGGGTTGAGATTTCTTCTCTTCGTCGATTCTTGCTTCTAGAATAACTCCCTCTTGAACCTTCTTAATTCTTCACATTCATCAGCTCCGAGTGTGTAGCTTGAGCGGCTTTAACTTTATCGATTAAAGTCAATTAATTCTACTCGTATATTCGTTATCTTCACGTGGGTTCCTAGAATCATTAACTCTATCTTCATCATTTGTAAGTCGTACGAAATGGGTCTTTGTGTTAACAACATCGCACTCGTAAATGCATACGATCTTCTACTCAACGCGTCAGCTACCACGTTTGCTTTCCCACGATGGTATTGAATGGTACGATCGTAATCTTCAACTGCTCAAGCCAACGTCTTTGGCGCATGTTATGTTCATTTTAGTTGAAGAAATATTTGAGGGTTTTAGAAATGGGTTTTGTACTGGGGCCAATACAAAATTCGATTTCACGCTCTAGGGGTAGGCTAAGAAGTCTTCAAGAATACGTAAGAAAATTTATTAACAATAGAAATATCATTCAAAACTGTGACTCTCATCCAAGACTTGGGTAACACGTCACATTGATACCTATCAACTTGCCATTGTCATTCACAGCGTCGCCTAAAAAAAGTCTGGGTTCGGTGCATTCCACACAAGGAAGTCAACAACGAAAGGATCGGGGCTCTTTACTTATGGCTTGATATGACCATGATTGACTTTAGTGATTTGGTTGCTTGAATTCGCATAACAGGTTGGTTAGGAATATGAAAGCTAACAACCTGACGAAAAGCATGATGAGTTGTTAACCAATCGATTCCTAAAATCACATCAAAGGCAAGTCTTTTCAAAGAGATACGATCAACAGGTAACGTGAAAGTGTTGATTTGACCAAGATTTATAAATAGTGGAGGTAATGAAGGTTTTCTCTAATCGAAGTTTCAACAGATAAATCAAAATCTAACTTCTCCAGGAGTTAAATTCAAACATTGAACACAACTAGGTGAAATAAAAGAGTGAGTAGAGGCAGGTATTTAACACGGTATAGACTTCACAAGAGTTTATGACTAACATACCCGTGATAATTTTATTCAGGTTCCTTGTCACGAAAAAAAAACGTTCTCTCTTAAACTACCGGCTTTGCCTTTTTTGGGACGGCCTTTGGTGCCTCCATCCTAGCTGAACTTGTCTTCGGTGAATGATAAAATCGGGCTAATTGACCTTCTCTTCCACAATTATAACATGCTTTGGGAATGACATCGCACTTACGGTTTGGATCGATGTGTCCCTCCTCCACATTTGAAGCATATGATAGGTGGTCGTTCTCCTTCCTTAACAACGGGTCTTTGGTGTTTGACGTCTTTCCATCATTGTTGAATCTCCTCTTCTTGAAATGTCCATTCTTATTGTTTTGACCATGATTACCACCAAAGTGGTTACCATTTTCGCATGTTGATTCCTCTATGCTTATTGTCACCGCTTTGATGATTGTTATCACCGATATTATCATTTTTGCTTTACCGCTCTTTTGGTGGTTGCGTTGACTCGTTATCGCCCCCACTAAGCGAGCCCTATTTACAACATCCGAATACAAACACAGTTTATGAGAAATAAGATATTGGCGATCTCCGCTTCAAACCTCTTAAAAACATTCTCGTCATTCGCCTCCTCATTATCGACCAAATGGGATGCAAACGGGATAACTCGCAAATTTAGCCTCGTACAACGACACGGTCATATTGTTTTGTTCCAACTTGATAAACTCCACCTCCTTCATGTGACGAATACTTTTCGGAAAGTACTTGTCGTTGAACGACTCTTGGAACTTCTCCCAAGACATCTTGAGTCGTCGCCAGTGGGTATGTTTTCTGATTCCCACCGGTGATCCGCCTCTTCACGCAACATAAAGGTGGAAAAAGGAACCTTTTGCTCCTCGGAGCATCCCAAGACATCAAATATCTTGGTGATCTGCTTTAACCACGTCTCCGCCTTAAGTGGTTCTGGCTTTTTCAAAAACTCTGGTGGTCCCAGCTCCTTGAATTGCTTAGTGGCGACCAACCGTGGGTTACCATCGTTTCCACCTGCAATATGGACATGAGCTGCCTTCGCCCATTTTTGCATGAATTACTCCTTAAACTTCTTAGCGGTGACCGTCCGAGAGTTATCAGTATTTCTACCTGCATTTTAAACAGGAGCTGCCTTCGCCTGTTGTTGCATGAATTGCATAAAGCCTCTGACAATCCCATCATTCACCATTTCATCGGTGTTATTGTTTTCATGAGGAGTATTGTCCTCTGGTTGCACATTATCCTGATTATTGATCTGTGGAGACTCAACGGTCTCCTGTGCCCCATTGATAATCTCAACATTCTTGGATGCCATTTTCAAACACTGCCACAAAACAAGGGTTAATTGACATGCAACATATTATCATTATACTCTGACCGACAAATCAAATACCAAATAAACTTAGGTAGGTCATACTAGCGAAGGAATTCCCCGTCTCTCCCCTCCTAGTTCTAGTCTCACATCTTAGCCAGGGATCATATCCCTAAGCTTTGATACCAACTATGACGCCCCCAAAATTAGGTATACGTCACCCATCTTGGTTGCCACTTACATGGTACAAAATTCAAATACAACTTAATAATACAACTGTCGTGTACAATTCAACAAAATATAAACTGTGAGTTTGAATACAAATATTGTATACTAGAGATTATACAAACTCAAAAGGAGTCCTTATTACAATTATTATTACACTATTTCACGTAATAGTGAGGACTACTAATGCTATCATCCGTCCGCTCACTCCGCTCCCCGACTAGTTCTCGCTACGTTCTCATTTTCAAGAGAACAATAAAAGTAAAAGGTGAGCTCAACTAGCCCAAAGATGAAATATTATGACTAAGATAATGCGTAATATATTATTGTTAGCCTTCAACAATTGTTAAAGCGATACAATATAACAACCAATAAGTTTAATCTGCGGTGAACAAGCAATCCATTAAAAGAGTCAAGTAGAGAATAAAATCTACTATCTTTTATGATTTAGAAGGTTTTTTCATCACTTTTATCGCTGGGACTCAACTTAATAAATAATCCACATCATCGAATCACCCCTGCACTACGGCCAAGGATATTCTTTTAGTATCACGACCACAATTATCCATGCACTACGCCGAAATATTTGTGTATTCATTAATGGTCATGATCATGCCAACAATCGTCCATCAATGCACTACGGGCCAATGAGGACTTTTACCACGTCATTTGTAACATTACGGTCATGATTACACCGAATAATCCCTGGTCATAATCATACCAAGTCCATCTATGCACTATAGGCCACATATGACTTTTCTTTCATTTTTAATTTAGTCCTGCAAGTATTATCAATCTTGCACCAACTCCCCTAATAGTAAATAATTTGAATCAATAGTTCAATCATGTGAATCAATAGTATAATCATGTGAAAAAATACGAATTACAGTATAGTACATCCATCTATACCTCCATTTTTAATTTAGTCATGCAAGTATTGTCAATCTTGCACCAACTCCCCTAATAGTAAATAATGTGATTCAATAGTACACATATGTGAACAAATAGTTATATAAGCATGTGAATTAGTAGCAATTAATTGCTCATTTATCCGATAAATTACCCGATTATCAATATAACCCCTAGACATTAATTATCATCAGAATAAATGTCGATTTTCACTAACACAAACAATTCCAACATAATGAAACTATTTTTATCAAAAATATAAATTTTGAAATTTTGAAGTTTGACTTTTCCCGAAAAAGTCAATTGTTGACTTTTTGACCAAATAGTGAATCCCGGAAAATTTTGTGTTTATAGACTATTTATACTAATTTCGTCATTCCAGACTCAAATATCACGTCCGCGTCTCCAAATTCAACTCCGAACAACATTCATTATTAATATTATAACTCACAATATTTATCAACCAGGTCCTTCCCAGGAAAGAAGGGGCTTTCAATAAAGATTTCTCCTATTGGTAGCAATTAGGTGACCAAACCTCTCCTCGATGTAACTTCTAGACATTGTAAATATTGCAATTTATAATATGAATAACTTTGTCGTCTCAGGTATTGATTTAATAAAAAACATTTTATGCAGATGATACTGTGACAATAATTGAATCAATAATATGAGAGATATGATGCAGCAATTACTATAGCAATAATTGAGTATAACTGAGTGACTTCTTACGTAAGCATCAATAATCAATACCGTGTGCTACTATGCAACCACGCGTTTTACTGTACTTTTACTACCGAGTAGTTCAACAGTTTTAACGGTAACACTTCCGCCTTTATTTTTATAAAAAGATAATTCTGTCATTTTCTAACTACGACAATACTTCCGTTGTTGGGTCCACCAATGATTGTGCCATCGTACGAATATTCCCCGACAAAAAGAATATTCCCCGACCAATCGAATATTTTATAACAACTTGCATACTTTGAAAAATTTATAAATACTACCCACAACTATAACATTATATCAAATCCACACCATAATATTCAAAAAAAAATATTTCGATAAATTTAAATCTTTATTCAAAAAATCTGGGATCTCACATGATAGTAATTCCTTGTCTTATATTTAATTGGGACATTGTATGGTGGAAGGATTGAATTGTACGATAACTATTAACTCAAAGGTTCTTTTATAATTAATGTTGAAATCTATATTGTTTGGAAAGTCGTTGATCGCTAGCGAGGCTTATCCCTATTGTAGAATAAATATTATTTATTTAAATAAATTAATCGTTTAATTTATTTATTTAAATAAGATTAAAATTGTTCTAATTGATTTATTCACAACCGGTTTAATATGGAGAACCTAAAGGGTCACACCAATTATTTAAGAAGTTAATGGCATAATCATAATAATATGTTAAGTATATTTAATTTAATCTATGGTGATAGAATAAATTAAATAGCTTAATATTTATTATTTAATAATTTAAAATATTAAATATAAATTAATAAGAGGAGTCTTATTAATATTATTACAATTATTATTAATTTAATTTCTAAAAGAGTTTAGGAATTAATTTAATATAAGTACTCTCATTTATTCCTAATAGGATTAAGAGGGAAAATTAGTTAAAGAAGTTTAATTAATTATCCCTAATAAGATTAGGAGCTCATTTAATTAAAAGAGTTTAATTAAATAAGTAATACCTTATTTTAATTAAAATAGGGTTACCTGATATCTTTATAAGAGGATTCTTATATCAGATATCAAAATATATAAATAATTCTAATAGTTGGAGAGTACGCCACCTTTTTCTATAAAGATAGGAAAAACTAGGATTTGAGCCAATACACCTTTTTTCTTGAAAATTCTTCTTCCTTGGTGGATCACCTCTAGAGGCCATACACTTGGGTGGCTTACATTGATCAAAGGAAGGAATTTACCCGGAGATTCAAGGAGATCGCGGAGAAGTAGGAGTTAAACTCGTACCTGTGGAAGCTCGTATCTACAAGGGTATGATTACATAACTTCTTGTTCTTCGTTTTAATTAATAATATGCATAAAGGATGATCCGGGTAATTGGTTTGTGAAAATTTTAAAATCTTATTTTATTATGCTTCCGCTTTTTTTTGCAATTTGATTACTACTTTGATTTTCACAAAACCTAACAGTTTCAGTTGTGGATCAACGGAACATAAGGTGAATGACTGTCTGAAAAAGAGAATGGATGTAGGGAGTATGACTACGGGGAAAATCAGCGGGACATTGGTGACAACGGAACCTACTTCAACAAATAAACCAACAGAATCAACCGCAAGAGTCTTCAATATGACGGTCCAGTATACGGTGGCAGCTGAGAATGCAACTCCAAGTATTATTCGTATAACTTGTATATTTTGATATATATGATTTTCCAATATATAATAAATTATTGTATAAAGAAATTTTGAAGGAGGAATTTGAGTTCTTTTAGAAATCAAACTTCCGTATAATCAAATAGACAAGCTTTATGATAAATAGTTAAAGATCGGTTTGATCGAATCTGATCAAGATCTATTTGAAATGACTGTGTGTACGCTATGTACCCTTGTATGTATAAGTTTTAAAACGGTGATTTCGGGGACGAAATCTTTATAAGGGATGGTGAATGTAATAACCTGATATTTTCTATATAAATAAATAAGAAATTTTGCATATTAATTTTTTTTTAAAGATGGGAATATGTGCCAAGTAATGTGTATATATATATGTGATAAATAAAATATATTTATTACATGAATAATTTCAAATAATTTTATTTTAGAATTATTGATCATTATAAAGTATATTCTTATAATAATTAATTTTATAGTAGAAATGTTTTTATTATCTATTTTCTATGAAAATATGGTTATTATATTATTTAAGTAATATATGAAATGATTATTGGAATTATTATAATAACTGCTTTATTATATGAATTTTAGTTCAGATTATTAAGTTAATTATTTTAACTTAATTAATAATGCTATATATGAAAGATAAAGCAGATATGGAATCCAAACCCTAATTTTGGATTTTGAGCTATGAATGAGAATAATAATATTATATTAAATATAATATTATGTTTCAGTGTTATGAATATATAATGTATGTGTTGGTCAATTATGGTGTTTAATGTCAAAACCTTATATCAATTTGTTAAAACCTATTTTGAAACTCAATTATGAGTTCAAAACTGTGTAGTATCGGTGTTATAGGATTTATGGTGTGTATTATTAGATTTAATGTTAATTAGAGAAAACCCTAATTAATATTTGAAAATCCTAATTGTTAAAACCCCTAATTTCTAAATTAGTAAACCTAATTTGCTAGAATGAAACCCTAATTACTAATTGTAAGACTCTATGCAAATTGTGGGATCTTAAACCCAAATTGTTAAAGTAATGTAATTAGAAAACTAATTATAATTAGTAAATTCTAAATTTATATTTTTAGGAAACTAATATTTTATTTTATTTTATTTTAAACCCTAAATAAAATCTAAGAAATCCAATTTTGGAAAACCTTAGGGTTAAACCCTAAGGGTTTGCCAAGTTTACAAGAATGCCATTGGAATTGTTTGCAAAATGACCACTAAATACCCTTTTTGTCCTATTCATGCATTATTGCTAGAAAATCTAGCAAAATCTTGCCAAATCCTAAACCCTAGATATGCCCATGTGCTAGAATCCTTGCAAATCAGTCAACATTACCAACCAAATACATTGAATTAATATCAAGACTTAAAAGATAAGTAAAGTTACTCACTTTACTTTTCAAAGTAACCAAGCCATCCTCTCTCTCTAGATTTCGAAACTTAGAGTGAGATAGAGTGAGAAACAAAGTCATGATCAGTTCATAGCCTTCCAAAAACAGAATCCATGATCAGAAGTCAAGAATCAAGTTAAAAAGGTCTAAACCCTAAGCCAAAATTTTAATCTTGTATGCTATGTTAGATTTGGTGTTTTTATGTTTAATCATGTTGTATAAGGTGTTAATGGGACAACCCGAGAATTTTGAATATTTTTAAAATTTTTATTAATTGATTTAAGGTTCAATATTAGAACCTAGACATAAAATAAGTGTATGCGTTTGATATTTTTAAGAAGGAATTTTGAGGATTTAAAAATTCTGTGAAGGATTTAGGTGAATTATTCAGGATTAAGTGAATACATGAATATATTATGTGAATTGTTTTCAGATCGAAAAACTATTTTCGAAAAACAAATTTTTTACCGAGTTCGTCAGTTCGTGGGTGATTTTTTTTTCCAAAACTAATCTGATTCATGGCTTATCCTTTTTTGAATCATATTGCACACGGATATCATGATTTGCATGATATAAGTTTCCTGATGCAACTTTCCCACGTGGTAGTGTATATATATATATATGATATATAATATATATATATATATATATAACCATAGCTCTGACGCCCCCAAAATCGGTATACATCACCTATTCTGAGTCGCCAAATACATAGTACAAAATTCAAATACAACTTAATTATACAACAGTCGTGTAAAATACGACTAAACATATGCTGTGAGTTTTAATACAAATATTGTCATCTAGACAATATACAAACTCAAAGAGGTCCTCATTATATTTATTATCATACTATTTTATAGAATAGTGAGGACTACTAATGCTATTATCCGGACCATCACTTTGTTCCCCGACTAGTCCTCGCTACACGCTCTCATTTTTCTCAAGAGAACAATGAAAGCAAAAAGGGTGAGCTCAACTAGCCCAAGAAGAAATATTATGACTAAGATAATGCGTAATAAATTATCATTAGCCTTCAACAAAGTTGTTAAACCGATAAAATATAACAAACATCAAGTTTAATCTGCAATGAACAAGCAATCCATTAGAAGAGTCAAGTAGAGAATAAAATCTACTATCTTCTATGATTTAAAAGGTTTTTCATGACTTTTATCGTTGAGACTCAGCTTAATAAATAATCCACATCATCCCTGCACTACGGCCAAGGATATTCATTAGTATCACAACCACAAATTATCCATGCACCACAACCAAGGATATTCGTGTATTCATCAATGGTCATGATCATGCCAACAACTGTCCATCAATGCACTACGGGTCAATGAGGACTTTTTCCACATCATTTGTAACATTACGGTCATGATTACACCGAATAATCCATAGTCATAATCATACCAAGTCCATCTATGCACTACAGGCCATAGATGACTTTCAACATAATATAAACATGAGGATGATGACAATGATATAAGAATTCAATAAAACAAGTTCAAGAATTAATTTATCCAGGAACTAATAATGTCCAAATTATCAACAT
This sequence comes from Panax ginseng, assembly GCA_020205605.1. Classification (NCBI taxonomy): domain Eukaryota; kingdom Viridiplantae; phylum Streptophyta; class Magnoliopsida; order Apiales; family Araliaceae; genus Panax; species Panax ginseng. The sequence goes on from CM035140.1 coordinate 49,888,394, forward strand.
GATACTTCTTTATAGAGTAACACTCAAGAATGCTCAGAAGAATATTTCCATGAAAAGATACTGGATGAAGCGCAAATATCAAGGATATTCCACTAATTTCATGGAGTATAGAAGTCAAAACTTTAACCAACTGAGTATAATAAAGAATGGAATAACAAAAGAAATCACCAGCATGCGATATAGACCGCATGCATAAAAGTTATTCTAATGTAATAATAAATAATGGAATCCGTGTCACGCGTAAACGCTTATGACATGTGATATTCCAATGTAATAATAAATAATGGAACCAGGTCATGCGTAAACGCACAGACATGATGTTCTAACAGAAAATTAAATAACGGAACCATGTCATGCGTAAACGTACAGACAGGATGTTCCAACAGAATAATAAATAATGGAATAACATAAGAATTTCACCAAGTATAGGGTATCCCGTGTATATAGGTTATTCCAACATAATAATAAAGAATAGAATAACAAAAGAATTTCACCAATAAGAAAGAAGGAATACCCCTAATGAGTACAACAAATAATATCCCTTACCGTAAAAGAAGAGTATTTTGATTCAAGGTATGAGGATATACTCAAAGAAAACTTGCACTATGCTCAAAGCTTTCTTAAACTCTAAAGAAATACGCCAAGATTATAGAAGAAGAACTATCTCTATAGTTTCTCTCTAGAGTTTCAAAGAAATTGCATGAAATAATGAAGGAATGAGCTTCTATTTATAGAAGAATGGACTGCATAGTAACTAATTCATGAACGGTCCAGATTGATTTACTTTAAACGGACGGTCCAGATTGGTTTACAATAAAATATAATATATTCTATTTATAATCTAATAAAATGAATAACTTTATAAAAGTATTCTGTTTTATATAAAAAGATTTTACTATGCAAATAATATGCAGGCACTATACAAATACTATGCATAATAAAATATAATATATTCTAATTATTGTCTAATAAAACAAATAACTTTATAAAAGTATTCTATTTTATATAAGAAGATTTTACTATTAGTCTACTAAAACGAATAACTTTATAAAAGTATTATGTTTTATATAAAAAGCTTTTCTGTTTTATTAAATTAATAATACTAATAAAACAAAACTCATCATCATTATTGTAATTCACAATATTAATCGACTGTGTCGTTTCAGAAAGAGGGGCTTTCAATAAGGATTTCTCCCCATCATAGCGCAATTAGGTGACCAAACCTCTCCTTCGATGTAACTTCTAGACATCGTTAATATTGCAAATAATAATATTAATAACTTTGTCATCTCAATTATTGATTATAAAATATTGACAATAATTAAATCAAATAACGTGAGATACTACGCAAGCAATTATCGTAATAATAATTGAACAAAACCGAGTGACTTCTCACGTAAGCATCAATAATCAATACCGTAGTGCTAACATCGCAACTACGCCAGACATCGCATTTCTTTTAACACCGGTGTTTCAACAGCTTAACGGTAAAAACTTCCACCGTTATTTTCATAAAGTATTTTTGTCATTTTCTCAATCGATAATAATTCCGTCGTAGGGTCCACCAATGATTGTGCAAGTTATACCTAATATTCTCGTTAAAACGAATATTCCCCACCAATCGAATATTATATAACAACTTACGATTTTTTGCAAAATTTATAAATATTACCCACAACTATAACATTATATTTCATTCCATAATATTCAAAATGATATTTATAGAAAATTCATCTTTATTCATAAAAGTTGGGGTCTTACAACCTCCTCTTCTTATGAAATTTCACCCTCGAAATTAGGGTACGACGGTATGTCAAGAGGTAAGGATACCTTGATTTCATTTCGATTCTAACTCCCAAGTCATTTCCTCAAGATCGTGGTTTTTCCACAAAACTTTGACTTGAGGTATAACCTTGGAGCGTAGAATATGTTCTTTCTTATCCAAGATTTGAACAGGAACCTCTTCATACGTCAAATCTTCCGCTATTTCATCCAGTTCTAACTCAATAATGTGGTTTGGGTCATCCACATATTTACATAACATGGATATTTGAAAAACGTTATGAACACGAGACATACTTGGCGGTAAAACAAGTCTATAGGCCACAGTTCCTACTCGATCGAGAATTAAAAATGGGCCGATGAATCGAGGATTGAGCTTTCCTCTCTTTCTAAATCTCGTAACTCCTTTCCATAGAGCAACACGTAACAACACATGATCTCCTATATCGAATTCTACGTCCTTTCGATGAAGATCAGCATAACTCTTTTGTCGATCTTGTGAGGTTTTTATACGTTGCTTCGGATCGTTTGAATCTTTTTCTCGTAGTCATAACGTACTCAACTCGGTCCCAAAAACGTTGCTTCACCCACCTCATCCCAAAGATAACGGAGAACGACATTTTCTTCCATACAACGCCTCAAATGGAGCCATGCCAATACTTGCTTGATAATTGTTGTTGTAGAAAAACTCCACCAATGGTAAGAACTTATCCCAACTTCCCTTGAAGTCAAGGACACAGAGTCTTAACCTTAGGAAGACCGGTAACGAAATCCATGATAATTTGCTCCCATTTCCATTCTGGAATTTCAAGTGGTTGCAATGGACCTTTTGGTACTTGATGCCCCGCTTTAACTCGTTGACAAGTTATACACCTTGAGATAAACAGCGCTATTTCTCTCTTCATATTGCTCCACCAAAATGTATGACGAATATCATGATACATTTTGGTACTCCCAGGATGGATTGCAAACGGTGTGTTGTACGCCTCAATCATGATTTTATACTTTAAATCGTGGTCGTTAGGAACAAAAGTCCGGAGTTGACTCAAGTATTCCTTCTTCATCGATTCTTTCTTCCTAAGATAGCACCTTCTTCTTGACTTTCTTCCTCATACGCATCACCTGTGTCTCAGAGCTTGAACAACTTTAACTTTATCAATTAAAGTCGGTTCTACTCGTATATTTGCCATCATCACATGGGTCCCTGGAGTCTTTAACCCAATCTCCATCCTTTGCAAGTCACACAAAATGGGCCTTTGTGTTGACAATATCGCACTCTTACTTGCATATGATCTTCTACTCAATACGTCAGCTACCACGTTCGCTTTTCCAGGATGGTATGATCACAATCTTTCAACAGTTCAAGCCAACGTCGTTGTCGCATGTTGAGTTCCTTTTGAGTGAAGAAATATTTGAGGCTTTTATGATCCGTAAAGATCTCCACATTCTCCCCATACAAGTAATGCCTCCAAATTTTAAGTGCGAAGACAACAGCTGCTAACTCTAGGTCATGAGTAGGATAATTCCTCTCATATTCTTAGAGTTGTCTTGAGGCATAGGCTATGACTTTTCCATGTTGCATGAGAACACATCCCAACCCTTTTGTTCGAAGCATCATCAGAGATTACAAATCCCTCCGAGCCGATGGTATTGTCAAACAAAAAATAAATGAGTCTCCTCTTGAGTTCTTGAAAACTCTTCTCACATTCTTCGCTCCAACCGAACTTTGTATCTTTCCGAGTCAGCTGAGTTAATGAAGTAGCGATTCGAGAAAATCCTTCCACGAATCTTTGTTAATAACCAGCTAAGCCGAGAAAGCTACGTACTTCGGTCACTGATTTAGGTTGCTCCCAGCTTTGAATTGCTTCAATCTTTACCGGGTCAACAGATATTCCATGACTTGATACTACGTGCCCAAGGAATGCTACTTCCTCAAGCCAGAACTCACATTTCTTCAACTTGGCATAAAGCTTGTATTCACGAAGCTTTTAGAGTGTCAGCCTCAAGTGTTGCTCATGATCTTCACGACTTTTGAATAAATAAGGATGTCATCAATAAAGACGACCACCCAAAGTGATCCAAATATTCCTTGAATACTTGGCTCATCATATCCATGAAGGCAAGTAGAGCATTAGTCAATCCAAAGGACATGACTAGGAATTTATAATGCCCGCATCGAAGTTCGAAACCCGCCTTTGGAATGTCATCGGTTCTAATCTTCAATTGGTGATATCCGGAACGAAGATCAATCTTTAAAAAGAATTTGGCTCCTTGTAACTGGTCAAACATGTCATCAATACGTGGCAATGGGTACCTATCTTTGATGGTGACATGATTTCACTCCCGATAATCAATACAAAGTCGCATACTCCCATATTTCTTCTTCACAAATAGAACAGGAGCACCCCAAGGAGACGTATTTAGGACGATTAATGAAACCAATGTCTAACAATTCTTGCAATTGGGTCTTTAACTCCTCAAGTTCAATAGAGCCATTCGATATGGGCTTTTGAAATGGGTTTTGTATCGGGTTCAAGGTCGATACAAAATTCAATTTCACGCCTCGGGGTAGGCCAGAAGTTCTTCAAGGAATACATCAGGGAATTTTTTAACAATAGAAATATCATTCAAAACTGACGTATTTTTGTTTAGATCCGTGACATGAGCTAAGAAAGCTTGACATCCATTTTTCAATAAACGAATAGCTTTATGGCTTGAGATGACCATGATTGATTTTAATGGTTTGGTCGCTTGAATTCGCATAATAGGTTGATTAGGAATATTAAAGCTAACAACCTTACGAAAACAATAAATTTTAGCATGATGAGTAGTTAACCAATCAATCCCTAGAATCACATCAAATGCAAGTATTTTCAATGAAATAAGATCGACAGGTAATGTGAGGGTACCGATTTGAACCAAACAAGGCTTATAAATAGTGGATGTAATGAAAGTTTCTCCTAACGCAGTTTCAACAGATAAGTCAAAGTCTAATTTCTCCGGAGTCAAATTTAATCATTGAGCGCAAGTAGGAGAAATAAAAGAATGGGTAGAACTGGTATCAAATAAATTATAGACTTCACTAGAGTTTATGATAAGCTTACCCGTGATGACCTCATTCGGGTTCCTTACTTTCTGGGAGGTCACAACAAACGCTCTCCCTTGCACTACCTGCTTTGACTTCTCTGGGACGGCCTTTGGTGCCTCCATCCTAGCTGAACTTATCTTCGATGAACGACCAAATCAGCCTAAGTGACCTTCTCTTCCACAATTATAACATGCCTTGGACGGCATCGCGCAGTTTGGACTGATGTGTCCCTCCCCTCTGCATTTGAAGCATATGATAGGTGGTCGTTCTCCTTCCTTAATAACGGGTGATGGTGCTGACGTCTTTCCATTATTGTTGAATCTCCTCTTCTTGAAATGTCCATTCTTATTATTTTGGTCCTGATTACCACCGAAGTGGTTACCACTTCTGGCCTGTTGATTCCCTCCATGCTTGTTGTCACCGCTTCGATGACTACTTTCACTGGTATTATCATTTTGCCGGCTTTTCTCTTTTGGTTGCGTTGACTCGTTATCGCTTCTACTAATCGAGCCCTATTTACAACATCGAATACAAACACGCTTTATGAGAAATAAGATGTTGACGATTCCCGCTTTTAAACCTCTTTAAAACATCCGCATCATTCTCTCTTCATTATCCACCAAGTGGGACGCAAAACCGAGATAACTCGGCAAACTTAGCTTCGCATCATGACTACACGGCCATATTATTCGCTTCTAACTTAATGAACTCTACCTCTTTTATGTGATTTAATACTTTTGGGAAAGTACTTGTCGTTGAATAGTTCTTGAACTTCTCCCAAGACATCTTCAAGGCGGCAAAGTTGAGTACGCTTTACCGATTCCCACCAAAGAATCGCCTCTCCTCACAACATAAAGGAGGCAAAGGGAACCTTTTGCTTCTCTGAGCATCCCAAGACATCAAATATCTTGGTGATCCGCTTTATCCATGCTTCCGCCTTTAAGTGGTTTTGGCTCTCCAATAAACTCGTGGTCCAAGCTCCTTGAACTATTTAGCGGTGACCGTCCGAGAGTTTCCAGTGTTTCCACCTACATTTTAGATAGGAGCCGTTCTCGCCTGCTATTGCATGAATTGTATAAAGCCTCTGAACATTCCATCATTCATCATTTGGTCAGTGTTGTTGTTTGCATGAGGATTGTCGCCTTCCTAATGCACATTATCCTGATTATTGATATGTGGTCAATCAACGGTCGCATGTGCTCCATTTCTATTCTCAACATTCTCGGATGTCATTTTCAGATACTGCCACAAAACAAAGGTTAATTGACATGTAACATATTATCCTTATATTCTGACCGACCAATTAAATACCAAATAAACTTAGGTAGGTCATACTAGCGTAAGGAATTTCTGCCTCCTCCTAGTTCTATTCTCACATCTTAGCCGTGGATCATATTCCTAAGCTTTGATATTAACCGTGACGCCCCCAAAATTGGTATACATCACCTATTCTCGAGTCGCCAAATACATGGTACAAAATTCAAATACAAATTAATTATACAACAAATGGTAAAATATTTATTAAACATATGTCGTGAGTTTTAATACAAATATTGTCATCTAGACAATATACAAACTCAATGGGGTCCTCATTACATTTATTATCACACTATTTCATAGAATAGTGAGGACTACTAATGCTATTATCCGGATCATCACCTGCTCCTCGACTAGTTCCCTCGCCACGCTCTTATTTCCTCAAGAGAACAATGAAACAAAAGGGTGAGCTCAACTAGCTCAAAGAAGAAATATTATGACTAAGATAATGCGTAATAAATTATCATTAGCCTTCAACAAAGTTGTTAAACCGATAAAATATAACAAACATCAAGTTTAATCATAGCAATGAACAAGCAATCCATTAGAAGAGTCAAGTAGAGAATAAAATCTACTATCTTCTATGATTTAAAAGGTTTTTCATGACTTTTATCGTTGAGACTCAGCTTAATAAATAATCCACATCATCCCTGCACTACGGCCAAGGATATTCATTAGTATCACAACCACAAATTATCCATGCACCACAACCAAGGATATTCGTATTCATCAATGGTCATGATCATGCCAACAACTGTCCATCAATGCACTACGGTCAATGAGGACTTTTTCCACATCATTTGTAACATTACGATCATGATTACACCAATAATAATCCTCGGTCATAATCATACCAAGTCCATCTATGCACACCATGTGCCACGTGATGACTTTCAACATAATATAAACATGAGGATGATGACAATGATATAAGAATTCAATAAAACAAGTTCAAGAATTAATTTATCCAGAACTAATAATGTCCAAATTGTCAACATGATACTTCTTAGCAGAGTAACACTCAAGAATGCTCAAGAATATTTCCATGAAAAGATATCGGATGAAGCGCAAATATCAAGGATATTCCACTAATTTCATGGAGTATAGAAGTCAAAACTTTAACCAACCGAATATAATAAAGAATGGAATAACAAAAGAAATCACTGTGCATGCGATAGATCGCATGCATAAAAGTTATTCCAATAGTAATAATAAATAATGGAATTCAGTCACGCAGAACGCATCGGATGTGATATTCCAATGTAATAATAAATAATGGAACCAGTCATGCAGAAACGCATCGGCATGTGATATTCCAAATGTAATAATAAATAATGGAATCAGTCATGCGTAAACGCACGCATGTGATGTTCCAAATGTAATAATAAATAATGGAACCATGTCATGCGTAAACGCACGCATGCATGTGATGATTCCAAATGTAATAATAAATAATGGAATAATGTAAGAATTTCACCAAGTATAGGGTATCCTCACAGATACAAAAGTTATTCCAATGTAATAATAAAAATGGAATAAAAAATAATTTCACCTATAAGAAAGAAGGAATACCCCTAACTAGTACAACAAATAATATCCCTTACCGTAAAAAGAAGAGTATTTTGACCGTAGTAGGCGAGGATATACTCAAAGAAAACTTGCACTACGCTCAAAGCTTTCTTAAACTCTAAAGAAATACGCTCAAGATTATAGAAGAACTTTCTCTATAGTTTTCTCTCTAGAGTTTCAAAGTGAATTCGTAAGAAATAATGAAGGAATGAGCTTCTATTTATAGAAGAATGGACCATATAAGAACTAATTCATTAACTATCTAGATTGATTTACTTTTTAAACAGATATTCAGTATTGGTTTACAATAAAATATAATATATTCTATTTATAATCTAATAAAACTAATAACTTTATAAAAGTATTCTGCTTTTATATAAAAATATTTTACTATGCAAACACTATGCATGCACTATGCAAACACTATACATAATAAAATATAATATATTCTAATTATTGTCTAATAAAATGTATAACTTTATAAAAGTATTCGCTTTTATATAAAAAAGATTTTATTTATTAGTCTAATAAAACGTAATAACTTTATAAAAGTATTTTGTTTTATATAAAAGCTTTTCATTTTATTACATTAATAATACTAATAAAACAAAACTCATCATCATTATTATAATTCACAATATTAATCAACTGTGTCGCTTCCTGTGAAAGAGGGGCTTTCCAATAAGGATTTCTCCCCATTGGCGCCGCAATTAGTGACCAAACCTCTCCTCGATGTAACTTCTAGACATCGTTAATATTGCAAATAATAATATTAATAACTTTGTCATATCAATTATTGATTATAAAATATTGACAATAATTGAATCAAATAACGTGAGATACTATGCAAAGAATTATCGTAATAATAATTGAACAAAAACCGAGTGACTTCTCACGTAAGGATCAATAATCAATACGTAGGTGCTATCGCGTAACTACGCCAGACATCGCATTTTTTTTAACACCGGTGTTTCAACAGCTTAACGGTAAAACTTCCGCCATTATTTTTATAAAGTATTTTGTCGCTTTCTCAATCCGACAATAATTCCGCCGTGAGGTCCACCAATGATTTGTGCTGTATTAATATTCCCTCGTTAAAACGAATATAATATTCTAATATTATACCAATCTTTGCAAAATTTATAAATATTATATAACATTAATCAAATTCATTCCATAATATTCAAATAATATTTATAGAAAATATCTTTACCCACAAGTTGGGGTTTTATAACATTATATCAAATTCAAGGGTCCTCCATAATATTATATAATAATATATATATATATATATAAAATTATATATATATATTATATAAATATTAATAATTTTATAATTAAAATAAAAGAGTTTATTTTAATTTTGAAATTGGATTTCATGCAAATATAAAATTGCCCATTAAATGATATTCATAAATATATGGAATATATATATATATATATAATAAATATGATTATGGACTATACCAATGTGATTGAATTTATTTTATGGATATATATTAAATAACTGCCTTTTTTCTCGGTTTTCTCTCGATGTAAATTCTATCTCTCTTATGTACTTTCCTTAATCGGCGATCAAGGTTTCTATTTAAATTAAATAGTTTATGTAATAGGATTAGTTAGAATTATTTTCAAGAATATCAAGGAGCAAGGAGCGCTTGAAGATTAATGAAGTCCGGGTTTAAATGTAATAGTTATATTTAAATGAACCAAAAAGAATAAAAGTTCATTTCAGAAATAGTATTCTATATATGCATGCTAGTATTATATATATTATATATTATGCAAACATATGACGTATTTTATATATATATATATATATATAATATATATATATATATTATAATATTTAATATGAGACAAATAATAACAAATTCAAAGTTTTTTATATTAAGTCTTAACCATCAACGGTAATGATAAAATTAATAAGTATTAAATATTTAATATAGCTTGTTTGTCACCACAAGGCAAGTAGTATTTAAGATGTTAATTTATCACATTTGATGCTTATAAAGAAAATTGAACAATATTGTTTTGTCAGGTCACCACAAGGACAATATTTTTTTTTTTGAATATATGGAAGTGCTAGGTTGACTTAACTTAGATAATTTTGATTCTGACAAAGCCACCACTGATCAAAATAATCTAAGAGGCAAAAACATAAGGAGTTACATGATGATGTAATTGACAAGGAGTTGTCTACCTATTTATTTATATATAGTTTGTTGTGTCACCACAAGGCTATATATATTTGAAATGGGATCCTTATTCTCACTAGCAAAACTTTAATTAGATTTTGTTTAACTATATAAATGAGGGTAATATAGTTTGAAGAAAATAGTGGGAGATACCAATATAAAATAAGACCTAATTTATTTTGGTAATTAATTAAATGAATGTTTGCTAAAATATTATCTTTTTACATGTAGAATTTTGAAAATGTCACATTCACTAATTTCATCACAGAAAGCATACTTGATGCTAACAAACCGACCGGACCAAATTATAACTGGATCGTTAAGGAATCGAGAATTGTTCTCATCATCGAAAAGATTTCTTATGTCCTAAATTCGCCCGTACCTGCAAAAGTTGCAGAGACAGCCTCTGAGGAAGAGATTGCTACTTTTAAAAAGTGGCAAGATGATGCATCTGTGGCTCAATGCATCATGCTCACATCCAAGAGTAACGAGCTTCAAACACAAGATGAAACCATGGATGCTCCTACTATGCTACCGCACCTTCAAGAGTCAGTATGGTGAGCAAAGTAGGACCGCTAGATATGAAATATCTAAGGAGCTCTTCCGATCTCTGGATGACCGAGGGTACTACCGTTGAGACTCATGTCTTAAAGATGATCAACTGATTGAACGCCTTGGACAACTTGGGTTCACATGGATGGGGAGTTGAGTCAAGATTTGATCTTGCAGCCACTCCCCGACACCTTCTCACAATTTGTTGTGAATTTTCACATGAATAAGTTGGATGTCACTTGCCTCGAATTACTTAACATGTTGAAAATCATCAAGGTCACTTCCCATCCAAGAAGAACCATGTCTTCATCGGTGGATGATTCTTCCAAGAAAAGGAAGAGGCCCAAGGTATCTTTTCAAAAGAAGAAATCCAAGAAGGCTAAGGGAAAGGCGTAAAAGTGAAGGATCAAAAGAAACTCGATCCAGCCTAGCAAAGGAATTTGCTTCCATTGCAACAAGTCGGGTCATCGGAAGAGGAACCGCAAGGATTATCTTCATGAACAAAAAAGTAAGAAGCTTGGAGAAGCTTCAATCCTAATCAAGGTTTGTTTATGATTGAAATTAATTTTTTCGAAAGTCAATCTTCTACTGGGTATTGGATACCCTACCGTGGTTCTCACATATGTAATAATATGCATGTGGACCGGTCAAGTAGAAAGTCGAAAGCAAGGATGAGGTCTCCTACGAGTGGAAATGGAGCAAAGGTTGTTGCATTATGTAGGGACTTATTGTTTAGCACCGCTTACGGGCAAGTTCATTAATTTAAATAATTGTTATTTTGTTCCAAATATCATTAGAAACATTATTTCTATCTCTCGTATTGGATATGGATGGTTTTAACATTATAATAAAGAACAACAATTGTTCTATTTATAATGATAATGTTTTATATGGTGTTGGTAATTTTGTAAATGGACTTTATATACTGATTTGCATGAAAATATACTTCAAATTGAACAAACTAAGAAAAGGAAAAGAGATGATGTTAATTATACCTTCATGTGGCAATCGTAGACTTGGTCATATTAATGAAACAAGATTATCCAAGTTGTATAAAGATGGGCTCCTCTAGAGCTATCGGATTATGAATCATATCCAACTTGTGAATCTTGTCTCATGGGAAAATGACTAAATCTCCTTTTAGTGGAAAAGGAGAAAGAGTTACAGAGAGTTGTTAGCATTGGTACACAATATGTATGTATGTGGACCTATGACAACGAATCGCACGAGGAGGGTATTCTTATTTTATTACATTCACCGACGATCACTCAAGATTTGATATGTGTATTTAATGAAATACAAATCAATCATTTGAAAAGTTCAAAGAGTTCGTAAGTGAAGTAGAGAAACAAACCGGCAAGAGTATTAAGATTCTTCGATCCGATCGAGGAGGAGAATACTTAAGTGGTGAGTTTCTCAATTGTCTCAAAGAAAATGGTATAATCTCACAATGGACTCCACCAGGACGCCATGATGAATGGTGTATCCGAAAGGAGAAATCGAACATTGTTGGACATGGTTCGATCCATGATGAGCTTTTTACCGACCTTCCAGTTTCTTTCTTCGGGATATGCCCTAGAATCACTCAGATACCTACTTAACAAGGTACCTACAAAATCATCCCCAAGACCCCATATGAAGTTATGGATAGGAGGAAACCAAATCTTAAGCATGTTAAGACTTGGGGTTGTCCAATTTTATGTCAAAAAGTTTGAAAACGATAAGTTATGACTAGATCCGATAAATGTAGATTTGTGGGATACCCTAAAGAAACATCGGGTATTATTTCTATCATCCAACCGATCAAAAGGTGTTTGTTGTAAACATGTCGCCTTCTTGGAAAAGGAGTTTATCCTTGAAGGGGTCATGGGAGTAAGATATATCTTCAAGAGGTTCAAGAACCACAAAATACTACAGATCAAAGTGAGGTACCTAACCAAGTAGAGAACCTATCGTATCACACCCTATTCAGTATAATCTGAAGAGTACCAAAGATACCGATAGGTATGGACTTGTCATAGAGGATGACGATGAGGTACGATCATAGATGATGATGATCCATTGAATTACTTAACATGCTATGAGTAGTAAAGACTCAGAGAAGTGGCAAGAAGCCATGAAATCCGAGATGGACTCCATGTATGAAAACCAAGTATGGACTTTGGTTTCACCACCTGAAGGCATTAAGCCTATTGGGTGTAAATGGGTCTTTAAAAGAAAGACTGGAGCAGACGGCAAGGTAGAGACCTATAAGGCCCGAACTGGTCGCAAAAGGTTTCAAACAAAGACAAGGAGTCGACTATGATGAAACCTTTCTCACCAAAGAGCAATGCTCAAGTCCATTCGGATTTTGCTTCATGATTGCAGCCTTACCATGACTACAAAAATCGCAGATGGACGTGAAAATGGCCTTCCTCAATGGGAAACTTGAGGAGGATGTGTATATGACATATACCAGAGGGATTTGTTTCAAAGGTTGGAACAAATCAAGTCTGTAAGCTACAACGATCCATTTATGGATGAAGCAAGCTTCTCGTAGTGGAACATCCATTTTGATGAGACAATCAAAGAGTTTGATTTTATCAAAATGAGGATGAACCCATGTGTACAAGAAGGTTAGGTTGGGAGCGCTGTTTCATTCCTTGTATTATATGTTGATGATATATTACCGATAGGAATGATATTCCTATGCTACAATCAATTAAAATCAAGTTATCTAAACACTTCTCCATGAAGGACTGGGAGAACATCCTATATTTTGGGGATAAAGATCTATAGAGATAGATCTAAAAGGATGCTTGGCTTATCCCAAGGAACGACATTGACTCGATGCTAAAGAGGTTTAGCATGGAAGATTCCAAAAGAGGTCTCATGCCGATGAGCCATGGAATACATCTCTCCAAGAAACAGCCCCAAAGACACCGAGAGAGAGAGACCAGATGAGTAAGATTCCTTATGCTTCAAAGAATAGGATCTATCATGTATGGTAGATGATATGTACTAGACCGATGTCGCCATGCACTTAGTGTAACAAGAAGATATCATTTAATCCAGAGAGAAGAACATCGAAGGCAAAAGTGAAAAATATCCTAAAGTACTTAAGAAGAACTAAGGATGTATTTCTTGTCTGGTGGGTCCGAATTAAAACTAGAGGGCTTCATGACTCAAGTTTTCAAACGGACCAAGATGACAAAGAAATCCATTTTGGGGTATGTGTTTACCTTAAATGGTGGCGCAGTTGAGTCGAAGAGTTCCAAACAAAACAAAACATTTGTCGATTCAAAGGATGAGGCAGAGTACATAGTCGCAAGTGAAGTCAGCAAAGGAAAGTTTTTGATGAAGAAGTTCATTACCAAACTTGGTGTGGTTCCTAGCATTAGAGGACCAAGACTTTTATTCTCGTGGACAACACCGAGTCATTGCATGTGCTAAGGAACCTGTGTCTCATCGTAAATCCAAACACGGTTGTCATGCATGGATTTCATTTGATCAGAGAGATCATTGAAAGAGGAGACGTCACCCTCGAGCGTGTGGACTCTCAAGACAATATTGCAGATCCATTTACTAAAGCGTTAACACAACAAATAGCTTTGATCGTCACTTAGAGAAGATGGGTATGAGATACCACGACGATCGGGGCTTTAGTGCAAGTGGGAGATTGAAAGTAGTATGCATACAAGCCAATCATGTATGATGATAAAGCATATACTTTGTAATCAATCTTATTTATTTATTAATAAAAGAATTATTTATTAAAGGCATTTATTATCTACATGGTGTCGTTTTTAATAATATGTGATAAACCCATAGTTTTAAGCAATGCTTTTAGAATCATGATGAGATCATGCTAATGAGATCTAAATTTTAGATAGCTTAAAACTAAAATGTTCTCAATCAATGGATTACTAAAAGGGGATTAGTGAACTGGATAGATTGGTACGTACACGTTGTTTGCTCATCGATGGATGAGGATGATTGATCTCATGATCATTTGTGTGGAGACACTAAAGCAAGTATGTAGGTGCTTATTAGAGAATAAGTTCACCGAACGTGACTCGCTAAGGAATACCTAATGGAGTTTTACTCATTTCGTCAATAGGAATTCCTCAGTAGTGATAGTAGACAAATGATCCTTAGACTTGAGATCATCATAGTATCTTATATATAATGAATTACACTTTGACTTATTCCTTAAGACTCTTAGAGTATATCAAAGGGTATGCTTGGGTGTAATAAGTTATATATGGAGATAATGAATGATCAATAAAGAATCTACCACTTCTAGTAAAAGAAGAGAAATGTCCTATGTGATTCGATAAATGACAACCTGTGAATCCTTGGTTAAGGTGGAATGAAATTAGAAAGTAGTTTCTAATTTGCATTCATTAGAGAGTGTGCATTAGGAATCGAAATACATATAATTAAATAAAATAAGACTCGACAAGTAATTCCATGTCTTATATTTAATTGGGACATCAGATGGTGGAAGGATTGAATTGTATTAATAACTATTACTCAAAGGTTCTTTTATGATTAATGTTGAAATCTATATTATCCGGAAAGTCGTTGATCGCTAGGAGGCTTATCCCTATCAGTAGAATAAATATTATTTATTTAAATAAATTAATAGTTTAATTTATTTATTTAAATAAGATTAGAATTGTTCTAATTGATTTATTCACAACCGGTTTAATATGGAGAACCTAAAAGGGTCACACCCAAAAAAGGAAGAATAATTATTTAAGAAGTTAATGACATAATCGTAATAATATGTTAAGTATATTTAATTTAATCTATGGTGATAGAATAAATTAAATAGCTTAATATTTATTATTTAATATTTTAGAAATATTAAATATAAATTAATAAGAGGAGTCTTATTAATATTATTACAATTATTATTATTTTAATTTCTAAAAGAGTTTAGGAATTAATTTAATATAAGTATTTCTCATTTATTCCTAATAGGATTAGGAGAGGAAAATTAGTTAAAGGAGTTTAATTAATTATCCCTAATAAGATTAGGGAGCCCATTTAATTAAAAGAGTTTAATTAAATAAATAATACCTTATTTTAATTAAATAGGTTACCCGATATCTTTATAAGAGGAGTCTTATATCGATATCAAATATATACGTAATTCCAATAGTTGGAGAGTACGCCCCTTTTCTATATAGAGATAGGAAAACTAGGGTTTGAGCCAATACACCCTTCTTCTTGAAAATTCTTCTTCCTTGGTGGATCACCTCTAGAGGCCATACACTGGGTGGCTAACATTGATCAAAGGAAGGAATCTACCGAGATTCAAGGAGATCATGAGAAGTAGGAGGTGAACTCGCATACTGTGGAAGCTCAGATTACAAGGGTATGATTCCATAACTTTTGTTCTTCATTTTAATTAATAATATGCATAAAGGATGATCCGTAATTGGTTTTGAAAAATTTAAAATCTGATTTTATTTTGCTTCCGCTTATTTTTTTGCAATTTGATTGCTACTTTGATTTTCACAAAATGTGTTTCGTCAATTATGGTGTTTAATGTCAAAACCTTATATCAATTTGTTAAAACCTATTTTGAAACTCAATTATGAGTTCAAAACTGTGTAGTATTGGTGTTATAGGATTTATGGTGTGCATTATTAGATTTAATGTTAATTAGAGAAAATCCTAATTAATATTTGAAAATCCTAATTGTTAAAACCCCTAATTTCTAAGTAAACCTAATTTGCTAGAATGAAACCCTAATTACTAATTGTAAGACTCTATGCTAATTGTCGGATCTTAAACCCAAATTGTTAAAGTAATGTAATTAGAAAACTAATTATAATTAGTAAATTCTAAATTTACATTTTATTTTATTTTAAACCCTAAATGAAATCTAAGAAATCTAATTTTGGAAAACCTTAGGGTTAAACCCTAAGGGTTTGCCAAGTTTACAAGAATGCCATTGGAATTGTTTGCAAAATGACCACTAAATACTCTTTTTGTCCCATTCATGCATTATTGCTAGAAAATCTAGCAAAATCTTGCCAAATCCTCAACCCTAGATATGCCCATGTGCTAGAATCCTTGCAAATCAGTCAACATTACCAACCAAATACATTGAATTAATATCAAGACTTAAAAGATAAGTAAAGTTACTCACATTACTTTTCAAAGCAACCAAGCCATCCTCTCTATCTAGATTTCGAAACTTAGAGTGAGATAGAGTGAGAAACAAAGTCATGATCAATTCATAGCCTTCCAAAAACAGAATTCGTGATCAGAAGTTAAGAATCAAGTTAAAAAGGTATAAACCCTAAGCCAAAATTTTAATCATGTATGCTATGTTAGATTTGGTGTTTTATGTTTAATCATGTTGTATAAGGTGTTAATGTGACAACCCGAGAATTTTGAATATTTTTAAAATTTTTATTAATTAATTTAAGGTTCAATATTAGAACCTAGACAGAAAATAAGTGTATGCGTTTGATATTTTTAAGAAGGAATTTTGAGGATTTCAAAATTCTGTGAAGGATTTAGGTGAATTATTCAGGATTAAGTGAATACGTGAATATATTATGTGAATACGGTTATGTATGTGTACAGAATGTGGTTACGAGTTAGGGGTTGACCAGATAAACGATATCTGTAACAAACCCTAAGTATATATTAAGAACGTCAACGTTCGGTTTGAAAATTCTACGATTAACAAGAAATCCTAAAACCGGTTCTGAAACCCTAACTTCAGTTCCGGGACGGGAATCCAAAATCCTAATTCAGTGTATGAAACCCTAAATTGGGAACTTAATGGCGTAAGTGTAAATAATTATAATATTAATTAGGGTAAGGCTTAATTAATTAGCAAACACTAATTTCATATTTTGAAAACCCTAATTTCTGGATTAGAAACCCTAATTTATAATTAGGGAAGACCTAAGTGTTAATTTAATAATTTTTATGTTAATTAGGAAATATTAATCCTAATTTTCAAGATATAAGTAATTCGAAAGTCCTAATCTAATTACGAAAATCTAATTTCTAAATTAGAAAATTATTTTTCTATTAGAAACCTTACTTTTAGGGTTATAAACTCTAATGACCATTTTGACCCTATTTGCTTAATTAGCAATTTTAATTAGGAAATACTAATCCTAATTAGCAAGATTTAGATTTAGATTATGATTAAGAATTTTAATATAATTATAAAATTCTAATTATAATTTAGAAATATTAATTTTTTATTTTTAAAACCGAAATTCGGAAATCTTAGAAATTAAATTGCAAAGTTAAGGTTTAAACCCTAAACCCTAAGGGTTCAAACCCTAAACCCTAATTGGCTCAAACCCTAAACCCTAAGGGTTGCAACAAATGACAAATCTAGAAATAAAAATGGTATGGAAATGACTATTTTACCCTTATGTCACATTCTTTAATTGGTAGCTTGCAAATATTGCCATGATTTTGGGTTGTGACTAACCCTAGCCCTAGACCTAGATATGTGTCCAAAAATCAGCCACAAGTTACTAGCAAATTCATTGAATCCAATCAATTATATAGATTAGGAAAGAGAAAAATGCACACTTTAATTCTCATTCTCTCCAACCCTTTCTCTCTCTAAAAATTCGGGAATGGGGAATGAGAGAGAGTGTTAAGATAAGCCAAGATCACTTCTTAGCTAAACAATCTCAGATCACAAAGTCAGAAGTCAAGATCAAGCACTAGAAAAGTATAAGAACTCTAATCCTAGAAATCCTTTGATCTTATGTTTGATGTTGTTGTTTGTTGTTTAGATATGTGTTAGAGGGTGTCACTTGATGATCCGGGTTGCCAAAACTTAGATCCATAACATCAAAGTCCTCGAATCTAGCATTTTGTCAAATCTGGAAAACTAGAAAAATATCGACTGACAGCCTAATGTCAGACGCCTTAAATTCTTCTCTGTTTTTGATATTTGTTGTTATATGTTATAAATATGTTCTTTGTCATGAGGACTATGATCTAAAACAAGAAACAAGACCAGATCATTAGTATATTGAAAGATATGAGAAAGCAATAAAAATGCGTTGGCCGGCCACGATCGACGATTACAGGTAACCCGGTTTACCCGTAAAAGTCCGATGATGATTTTCGAGGCCTTGATCTTGCTTGTCTTTTATGTTTTATGTCACGTTGTTGGTTTGATCGGGTAGCCTGACATAAATACTACAATCTGAAGTCTTTATTTCACTCAGATCCAGAACAGAATAGTAGATAATCATGGTCAAACCACCGTTGACCTACACACCGGAAGGAGATTCTGGGTAACCCAGAATCTTTAAGACCCGTTTCCTGACCCTTAGTTTAACCGGCCCAGATCTTGTGTATCTGATGTTGTTATGTTGCTATGATGCTATGAGGTTGTACTCTGACATCAAGACTGCAATTGTGAACTTTTATATCACACAAACAAGTCATAGAATGCAAACTATATGGATCCAAAGTAGGAATCTCGTCTGTTCTTTAATTTCTGGAAAACCCAGAAATTGAAGAACATCGTCTGACAGGTTTTTAGTTGCTTAGATCTCTCTGTGATTATATGTTTTGGTCATGATCTTTGCTTATATTTGTAGTATTACATTTGGTCTATAACATCAAAGTAATTACCAGCCCAGAAACCATATAACCTTGAATCAAATGATAGTCAAACTACTTACCTTGGTGACTGGCGATGAAGACTCAAGAACACTCAAGAACACCTATAGCGATGGGTCTGTCGCTATAGGGCCCTTTAGCGACGGTTTTATTAATTTTGAATTTCTGATTTTCTGGAAATTATTTAAAAATAGATAAAAATGGTTTTTAATTATTAAAAATATAAAATAAATTCCTAAAATTTATTTTAAAGTCTAAAAAATAGTTTTTAATTATTTTGAGTATATTTCATAAATATTTAATATTTTGGAATATAAATGATATTTAATTTATTTAGTTATAATATTAAATAAATTATTTAAAAATGATTTTAATGCATGAAAAATCATGGAGAATAATATTATGGTAAAAGAAAATATTTTAAGTTATTTTTAGTGCCTTTTAATATTTTGTGATGAATTTCATTAATTAATCAATATTAATGATAATTAGTTTATTTAATAACTATATTAAATAAATTATGGAAAAATAGAATTAATGTTTTATAAATCATATAAAATTGATTTAAGGGTTATAAAAATATTTGAAGTTATAAAATATAACTTTTTATATTTTGTCATAAAAATATTAATATTTTAATATTAAAAGCAATTTTAGGATAATGAATTTAATTGTTTAAAATCATATAAAGGTGATTTTAAAGTATTAAAAATACTTTGTGTTATTATAAAATATATTATAATATTATGTGATGATTTTCATTAATATTTGATATTAAATAAATATTAATGATAAAGGGATTATGTGGTATTTAATTCATTTAAATACGTTATTAATTATTAAAAATTCACGATAAGTAATAATAATAATTATTATGAAACTTAGAAAAATATTTTAACTGATATTAAAATTATCTAAGTTAATTGTTAAGTGTTTAGACAGAGTTTAATTGAACTTAGACTCGATAAAAGTCCGACTAGACCATCGGGATGTCGATTTGTGTCAGTTCAACTCGATCACAATAGTTTGACTTGATCTTGAGAGTCTTATGTGTGTTATAGACTGATAGGGTTATGTGTTATGTGTATAGGTTATTCTATGTCTATATATATAATAGTATTATATTGTGATGATATTATTCTAATATTGGAGATCTATATTACTAATATTAGGTCTTCGGATAAAGCGTTTTAAATTGCGTAGCGGTAATCAACGGTTCAGGCAAGTTTGTTTTTACTTAACTCTACTAAGAGTTATTTTATTCATATATACTTATGGATAATCATTGCTGATTGCCATGGTAGAATTGTACTCTGTACATATTGCATGTATAAGTCAGGTATGAAAGACTGATCACCTTCATTATCCTTTGGTTCAGATATATTTATTCATGTTATATACTTGTTCAGTCAAAAGTTTGTCCCTGCTAGTTCACAATTATATTGTTGAATTATAGCCAGCTTATTATTCAGATTCTTTCAATCATGATGTATCGTTATATTATTGAACTTAAACTTGTTGGGAAAATCTTATGCTCACCCTTGCTATATCATGATAAACCTTGCAGATTAAGACGAATGCGTCGGATACAAAAAAAGGTTAAAGACAGTTCCAATGTAAAGTCAATGTGTGCGATTAGAGTTGTAATAAGTATTATATATAATGTTATGTGTTTAATAAGTTATGATTTGTGTATTAAGTTAAGGTTACTCGACCTTGGGGAATAATGTGTAAATGTATTGTATAAACAATTTATGTTTATCTCTTCCGCAAATATAGTAATAGTGATAGAATGATCGAACCGGATCCGCGGTGATTCGGGACCTCGGATTCGGGGCCCTCACAGTTGGTATCAAAGCTGTAGGTTATGAACTTTAGGTAGGAATACCTGAGACTACTAACCGCAGTGATTAGGATAAGATCTAACTCACATAGAGTTAGTTGGTCGGTAAGATTCAAAGACGAATCTCGGCGGGTTATAAAAGATACAGAGTTCCCTAACTCTGATAATAAAGTTGAACAGTAGTGATGAATAGATAGAGTCTAAAAGACTAAAAGCAAAGTGATAGGAGATCATAAAACAAAACGATCAAGATAGAAAAAAATGAATCGTAACATATACGATGAGATTCACTCCGTGATCTGATAAGGTGATAGCAGGGAGAAGGATCAAGCAAAGGATTAAAACGTTTATAGCAAGATTGTTGGGTGTCAGTTGTACTATGAATTGGTACAGATTCGGGAAAGGATTATGAATACGAGTTAAATGAAATTCGTATTGAGAAGGGAGTTAGTGTTAGGTGGGGATTCAATTGAGGATTCATGTCGGCAGCTGAGTTGTATGATTCCTTGTGTGGGCGGGGAATTGTACTTGGTGTAACAACTACTTAGTTCTGATAATGATAATCATTGAAATGTTTGTGTCGCGCTATTTGTTATATGCATGTTAAGAGGGTGATTCCTTTCTCATATGTATAATAGATAGATAGGTTATAGGTAGAGAATATAAGGTTAAGTACGAGTTCTTAAAACTCATACTTATGTGACATTCTTGATTCATAGTTATATAAAATGTTTATGAACCCCTTAGTGAATAGACGCCAAAGGTCTGACTAGGACAAGTTCTTAAACTCATATGATTGTGGCAAGTAAATGAACTCATAATGGTTTGACGAACTGGGTATAGTTGTGTGTAAATGGAGTATTAAAGATTATAGGAACAGATATATTTTTAAGCAAATGATTATTAGTGAAGACATAAGTTTTCCAAAACTCCCAGCTATGCTAGACTTCGGAATTTTGACATCAAGCTAAATACGCACTATGTGCTTTTGAAAGAAAAAAAGGTAGACTCGTAATCATTTTTGAAACGGTTTAAAGTATAGTCTATGCTACTTATTTCAGCTAGACGCAAATGATTTGAAATATCAAAATATCTTTTATTTATCACTCATGTACCATGTAACCTGGTGCAAAGATGATAAAAGTTGATGGAGTTGTAAATGCAGGAAAACTTAGTGCGAATTCGATCTGAAAATCATTGTCCCACTATTGTATGATGTGTTATGACAAAGTCACTCGATGACGGCATCCTCAAGCGATCGTTAATACTGAGTACGACATCATGACGTCATTCTCAAAAATATTTTCAAAAATTTTAATTTGCCAACGGGGTTTGGCTACACCTAAATAATTCGATTGAATTGAATTATTGATATGAGTCTACGCTATTTTATTCAACTAGACTAATGTTATGAAAACTTTACGAGTTCTTAGAAAAATTTCCCGAACCAAATTATTTTGGTGCGGATTCTGCTAAAGACTGAGGTAAAAGTTTATGCGCCCAAGGTGGATAAGAGGAACAAATTGTTTCGACCAGCAGTACTTGGCCAGTACAGGGCATATCGGGCTAATCACCCTTTGTGTATGTAATTTATGATGGTTTACGGATGAATTTCCATAAAAAAAACCTTTGCAAAAATGACAGACAAATAGTCTATATGACTCTTCAGCAAAATTTGAAAATTTTATTCTTGTGATTGGTGTATTGGGTAGCATGTGATGATGTGTATGTATGGTGTATGGTGTATGGTGTATGGTGTAAGGTTTAAGGTAAATTTCGGGAATGAAATTTTTAGAAGAAGGGGTGAATGTGACAACCCGAGAATTTTGAATATTTTTAAAATTTTTATTAATTAATTTAAGGTTCAATATTAGAACCTAGACAGAAAATAAGTGTATGCGTTTGATATTTTTAAGAAGGAATTTCGAGGATTTCAAAATTCTGTGAAGGATTTAGGTGAATTATTCAGGATTAAGTGAATGTGTGAATATATTATGTGAATATGGTTATGTATGTGTACAGAATATGGTTAAGGGTCAAGGGTAGACCAGATAAACGATATCTGTAACAAACCCTAAGTATATATTAAGAACGTCAACGTTCGGTTAGAAAATTCTTAAGAATAACAAGAAACCCTAAAATCAGTTCTGAAACCTTAACTTCAGTTTCGGGAATCCGAAACCCTAATACGGTGTATGAAATCCTAAATTTGGAACTTAATGGTGTAAGTGTAAATAATTATAATATTAATTAGGGTAAAGCTTAATTAATTAGCAAACCCTAATTTCACATTTTGAAAACCCTAATTTCTGGATTAGAAACCCTAATTTATAATTAGGGAAGACCTAAGTGTTAATTTAATAATTTTTATGTTAATTAGGAAATATTAATCCTAATTTTCAAGATATAAGTAATTAGACCGGTAATTAGCTTCTCCCTTCATCAAATGGGTAGCAAAAGTTGTATTTTGCTCATTTACTACTCTTGCAATAATAAAAGCCTTCTCCATCTCCTTTACCCAGGTTTGAGCTTCAATATGATCAGTGATTCCTTTAAATTCTGGCGGCCATACCGCTTTAAAATCATTGAAATTTGCCATTCTATTGGCTAGATGATCTCTTGCTACTGGTGCCCTACTTTCCATAGCTTGAGCTAACATGTCTACAAAGTTTTGCATTGGGTCTGCTTGACCTCCTTCATTATTCACCGATTGCTCCTCCCTTTAGTTTCGATTTTGTCATCTAAGCGACATTATCTGATTAAATAAAAATTTATGTTAATCCCTTATCTCTACACCACTTCTTATTATTAGCATAATAAGAATGTAGTACAAAGTTTTAAACATAAAGCAATTCATTCTTGCTCGATTTAGCAACTTCAGTTTGTCGAATTAATAAATTAATAGATAGACAGCGTACTATCTTAATCTTCAAAATTTTATTTACTTAATCCAACATATAATCATACCATATATATTTATTTAAATAGCACATAGTACTCGTTAGTACAATACACATACTGATATAATCATTTTCTATCCCTTTTTGACAAAAGTCGGGATTAACTACTACAACTTTACACAAAAAGTTGAGATTCACTAAAATCATCTTAATATTCATACCCAAAAACAAGGATTACATTCATACAGATATATATATATATATATATATATATATATACCTACTCATCGTTCACGATATTACAATCTTTAATATTGCATCTCACTACCAAAAGGTACTACTGCTCTTGTTTAATCTGTCTACAGTCCACTCCCTTCACATGTCTTCTTTTTAGGAAACTTGTTGAACCCGTGACCCATTCCACCACATGAAAAGCATCTTCTTTTATTTGGCTTAGGGCAATTTGGCAAAATATGTCCTTCCTGTCAAATATTGAAACACACATTTTCCCCATCTTACATTCTCCCGAATGATTCTTTCCACACTTGACACATGCTTGCTTCTTCTTTAAATTTGAATTCCCTGAGTTATTATCACTGTAATTGTTCCTTTTCCTTTTATTGTTTCCCTTCTTCTGCTTGATTATATCTTCAAATGATCCACCACCTTCAGCCTTCATTCTATCCACTTGGGCCTTCAAATCATCTCATTCTTCTGTCATCTTGCGCAATGCCCTCTCCATCTTCCACAATTCCTCCAAAAGAAATACATTACTTCATAGTTCTTCAACTTCTGCAGACAGCTGACCTTTTTCGATTCCTACTCTACCTTTTTCTCCCACTACGGCCTTTATTCCTAACTCCACCTTATCTTCTTTGGAATCTACTTCTTCATCTTCATTCAGATCCATTTCGAGATACTCGTAATGATCACTTCCCAGATTCACCATAGGTTCGTCTCTTACAACTTCTTCAACTAACTCACTCTGAGCTGGCACCTTAACTAATGGCATTGATGCAACAACTGCTAACATCTCTGTAACGATTTCATCATCTCCTGACATCCTACAATCAGTTTTAAACAATCTTGATTAGTACATCACCAGTACAAAATTCATAAACACTATGTGTTCACATATCTTACTATTGATGCACTTCGTCAATCCCTCACTTAGAACTCTAAATGAGTTTTCTCTATCTTGCTTATGGTTATATTCATAAGGTTTCCCCCCACTTAAGGTTTATAACCTAAAGCTTTGATACCAAGTTGTGACGCCCCCAAATCCGGGTTACCTAACACCGGGTTTGGTGCTCACGATCCATCATATAAATAACATCTAACTACCCATTCATTTATGAATAACATCATACATACCATTAATTAATATAATTAATACAATATCCCAGGTTATCTAACCTTAACATAACATACATACCTTCAGATATACAAAAAGGTTTATACATAATAACACAATAAGTAAAGTTTATAATAACTACTCGTGTATTTTGTCCTTACCCTTGCCCTTGTCTTTCTCTAACCCTCCTACAACTTCGTTCTTAGCTGAAATGTTATATTTAAACAAGGGTGAGCAATGAGTATGCTCCGCAAGTTAAAACATACAAAAAGAGATATGAATCAAGAATATAAGACTCTAGATTCGTTATAACTTCAATAAAGTTCCAAGGACTTTGAAGTAGATGAATAAATCATTTATCAATAATAAGATTTTATCGACTTACATGCTACACAACAATTCAAGGATGAAAGAGTAAAACTCTTTTGAAGTTTCAATAATGTTCAATTGATTATTAAGAGATAATACTACTGCAATAACAAAGTGGAATATTTCCAGATTTTATGTTGAGTGATCACAATGGATCTTAAACAAATCGAGTAATTATTAGATATTCAATGTTGAATTACCCTAGACGTATCAGATAACCATAAATATTAAATCATACACCTCCGCAAGTACATAAAGTGATCAGCTTCATTGTACCCTATATTATGCATAATACTCAAAATAGCGCAATAGCCGAATATTCGACCATAAAGTCCCCTTTATATAAGGGTTGTAAATCTTAGTCTTACATCAAGAGTTCGTACCCCAATAATATGGTTTGGATTGCTATTAAGAAATACTAGGATTTTAACATATAATATCTATATCGATCTAGCCAAAATAATTGACATTGATCTTTCAATAACAACTTAGTTCAAAGACTAGAACGTATCAAGTTTTAACAAATATTAGTCTCACCAAAACAATTAGCTGAGATAAAGCTCAAAAACTATTCAATAATAGACAGAAATCAATTGCACTATTTGCAATCAACAATAATATTGTGAATAACCAACAATAGTTATTCACCAGTCATACTTTCGAAATTTAAAATTCAATTTGAGTTAATGAACTTGCACTAATTGTGAATGATCAATAATAATCTCAGACGTGGAATAATCAACAATAATTACCTACTACTATGCTTGAAAAGTAATAACTCAAGATTAAGTTAATGAAACTTGCCTTGGTCGTTGACTACTGCTACACAATATAATTTAGCTTCGTTTGAAAGACCTATAATCAATAATGTTGGTCTCGCAATTAGCGTAATACATCGCGTCACATAATACTATCATTAAACGTCATTATATCACTTAGACACGTAATCGTGTAGATAAAACAGTGTTTAGAACCTATACAAATACTTATCAGGTCAAATTATTTCAGTTTGGTTGGACTTCGATATCAGTACAGTGTCTCGATTGCCATGTCAGATAATAAATGAGTTTATTTTTAATAAAACTCTACTTTACGGCTTCAATATTATTTTAGATAATTAAAATATCATTTATAATATTTTTCAGAAGCTTATAATAATTTTCAAATAATTATTATCTTTTATAATAATTTTCAAACACTGATATCATTTTTAAATGATTTAAATACTGGATAATTACATTATCATTAATATTTAAATAATTTTAAAATATTAATGAAATCCTTGTAAAAATATTAAAGTTATTTATAATAACTCAAAATATTTTTAAAACACTATAATATTACTCTTAAATGATTTTTAAAACATTTAAAATCATTTTTAAATAATTAACATTAATATTCAAATATTAATGTATTTTTCATCAAAATATAAAAAGTCATTTATTATAACTTAATATATTTTTAAATCCTTTTTATTATTTTTAAATGATTTTTAAATCATAAAAAATATTTTTAAACCATTTATTTAATATAATTATTAAATATATTTATTATCATTAATAATAAGTTATTAATGAAATTTATCTCAAAATATTAATGATAATCTTTTATAACTTAAAATATTTTTTAATACTTTATTATCATTTAGAATGATTTTTAACTAAATTATTTAATACAATTATTAAATAAATTTAATATCATTAATATTAGAGTAAATTAAAATATTAATGAAAATTATGTCAAATTATCAAAAGTTAATTTTTATAATTTAAAATAATTTTTCTAAAACTCATTTTTGATTTTATAAATTATTTTCTATTTTTATTGATTTATTTGAAATTAAATTAATTAATTTTAATAAAACTGCCGCTATTGGCTTTAGCGACGAAAACTGTCGCTATTAGTGTTCTTCATCACTGAAGAACAACCATGGTCAATGCCATGGGGGCAAGTTTGACCATGGTTAATTCCTAACTGTTTTGGATTCTGGGCTTGAGAGTGTAATCATGGTGTTGTACTAGTGTAATACTATAAGTACAAACCAATTTCATGGTCTAACTACTACACATCATGAATATCTAAGGGCTCAAAGTTGCTGTCAAGCCTGTTCTGGGTTTTCTGGGTTACCCAGAAACTCAGACAGTTCTTGGTAGGTACTTTGTAGCTTGATTAACTTGGTTTCTGGATGTTGTTTGGGTGTTGAGTGTTACATTCTTATATATAACATGTCAAAGAACAAAAGTACTACACTTAAGTAGCTTAAATACATCCCATATGCAAGATTTGGGTCGGTCAAACCCTGTCAGGAAACTTGTTCATCAGTTTTCTGGACATTTCAAAAAACCCAAATTGTTCTCGATCAACCTATTTTAACTGTTCATAACTTTGATTATGTTGATTATTTATGTGTTCTAATGGCATGGTTCTATAGTCCATATACCAAAAACTCATATCCATGACTAGTAAACCTACTTTGACCATTAATAACTTAGAATCTGGACATGCTATGAACATGATTACACTTCCAAATTACTCTCCTCATAACATACTACAACACTAATACATCTAACAAGTCTAACAATTAATAGATTTGGATCTATGGCCTCTGACATATGACTGTCAGGCCATATTTTAGGGTTCTTGACAATTTTCAAAACTTCATTTTCAAGCACTTAGATGTTATGGATCTATGATATATCATCATAGATCACTAAATAACATCCTATAACACATAAATAAACACAAAAACACAAAATTTATCTTAGCATACAAGATCTAGCTTAGTTAGGGTTTATACCTCTCTTTGAACTATCTTTGATCCTTGCTTCCTAATCTGATCTTGGGGTGTTATGAACTTATCTAGGGACTGCTTTACTAGTTGATTTCGTGGCTTGAGAGAGACTTGGCTAGTGTATGGAACTCAAATGAGACTTATCTTGATTTTTCTCTTACTTTAATCTCTTAACTTTGATTCAATGAACCTAGATGTTGCTAGGTGGCATAAGTTGGCTGATTTAGCTTGATTTAGAGCACATGGTAGTATCCAAAGTGATGATCGAGTCACAAGATTTGGAAAATCTTTTAACTTACAAGTTAAGTAAAAGGGTATTTTAGTAATTTTGCCTCCAAAAGGGTATTTTGGTAATTTCCCACATAAATTTAAAGGTAGTTTAGTCATATGACATGATTCCCTTTATTCTTAACCTTTAGGGTTTAATAATCACCACTGGGGTTTTCTAATTAGGGTTTAAGGTTCCCAAATAGAAAATTATGGTTTCCAAAAATATAATTAGGGTTCCTAATCGATCGTTAGGGTTTCTTAATCACATATTAGGGTTTCTATTTTAATATTAGGGTTTGCTAAGGTTATACCTTATCTTATCAAAATTTGATCATTAATCCCATACTGCACAAACACATACTCATAGATACAATTATAATAACTGTATTAAGTATCAAATCCCTATCCGTAATTAGGGTTAGGGTTTTCATCAGCTGTTTAACATAACTTCATAAATATTTCTTAGTTAATAAATAGTTTTACTATCTTGCTTTGCTCATATCACATATACTCAACATAATATTGATAATCAATACCGATATTAAATTATAAAAAAAAATTATTCGTAAAAATATAATTGTTTAAAATTCAGGGTCCTCACATGTTAAACATTTCGCGACACATTCTTCAATATCTCTTTTCATATTTGGCCACCAGAAATGTCGTCGTAAATATTGATATATCGTCGTACTTCCCGGGTGAATTGAATATCTTGAATTATAAGCTTCAGTCAAGATTCCGTCTTTAATTTCAGGTACTGACAGAACCCAAATTATGACGCCCCCAAAATAGGTATACATCACTCATTCTAAGTCGCCAAATACATGGTACATAATCCAAATACAAACTTAATTTATACAACTGTTAAGTGTCGTGCAGAATACGACAACACATAAGTTGTGAGTTTTAATACAAATATTGTCTCCTAGACAATATTCAAACTCAAAATAAGTCCTCATTACAATTATTATCACACTATTCTTATAGAATAGTGAGGACTACTATAGCAATCATCTTGGACCATCACTCCATTCCCTGACTAGTCTCAGCTATATTCTCATTTCCTGAAGAGAACAATAAAAGAAAAGGGTGAGCTCAACTAGCCCAATAAAGAATATTTTGACTAAGATAATGCAGAATAAATTATCGTTAGCCTTCAACAGTATAACAACTTATAGAATACAATAGACAACAAGTTTTAGATTAACAACTACAGCGGAAATAACAATCCATTAGAAGAGTCAAGTAGAGCATGATATCTACTATCTTCTATGATTTAAAAGTTTATCGTCAATTTTATCACTGAGACTCAGCTCAATAAATAATCCACATCACTGAATTATACATGCACTACAGGCCAATGATATTCATTATTATCACATCCACGAATCATCCATGCACTACGGGCCAAGGATATTCTTTATTATCACCAATGGTCATGATCATGTCAAACAACAATTCATCTTTTCACCCTTGGCCGAAGAGAACCCATGGTCATGATCATATCAACAACTGTCCATCAATGCACTACGGGTCAATGAAGACTTCTACCACATCATTTGTAATATTATAGGTCATGATTATACCGAATAATTACTGGTCATAATAATACTAATCAACAGTCCATCTATGCACTACGGGCCAAAGATGACTTTCATCACAATATAAGCATGAGGATGATGACAATGATATAAGCATTAATCAAACAAAATCAAAGATAAATATTAAAGACTTTAAATTTATTCAGAGTTTAAAAATGTCCAAATTGTCAACATGATAACTGCTTTGTGGAGTAAAATTCAAGAATAATATTCACGTATCAAAAATAATTTGGATAGAAAAGAATAATTTTTTGTCGTGAATAGTACCCCATGTGAATAGTACCCGAGTGAATAGTACTTCATGAATAGTACCCTGTGAATAGTACTTCGTGAGCAGTGATAAACGTATGAATAGTATTGTACGTATGAATAGTGTCGTATAAATGAATAGTACCCATGAATAGTACTCTAGCATGAAAGCTTAAAATTTAACAAGAATGTTCAAAAAAATATCATTGTGAAACGATACTAGATAAAGCGCAAATGTCAAGGATATTCTACTAATTTCAAGGAGTATAGAAGCAATACTTATCAAAATAAGTGTAGAATTCAGAATCTGAAATGAAATAATATTACTTACATACTATAGAGTATGGAAGAAAATATTATTTCATACGAATATTGAATAAAAATAATATCCCTTACAACTGTTGAGCGAAAATTGAACGAAGATAATATTCCTTACGAATATTGAACAAAAATAATATTCCTTATGAATATTTAACCCTATCTCTATCATTTGTAAGTAATACGAAATGGGTCTTTGTGTTAACGACGTCGCACTCAACGCGTCAGCTACTACGTTCGCTTTTCCAAGATAGTATTTAATGGTATTATCGTAATCTTTCAATAGCTCGAGCCAACGTCTTTGGCACATGTTACGTTCATTTTGAGTAAAGAAATATTTAAGGGTTTTGCATCGGGTTCAAGGTCAATAAAAAATTCGATTTTACGCTCTTGGGGTAGGCAAGGAAGTTCTTCGGGAAATACGTCAGGAAATTTATTAACAATAGAAATATCATTCAAAACTGTGACTCTCATCCAAGACTTGGATAGCACCTCACATTGATACCTATCAAATTACCACCGTTTTCACGGCGTCCCTTACAGAAAGTCTGGCTTCGGTGCATCCCACACAAGGAAGTCACTAGCGAAAGGCTTGGGGATCTTTACTTATGGCTTGATATGACAGTGATTGGCTTTAGTGGTTTGGTTGTTTGAATTCTTATAATAGGTTGGTTAGGAATATGGAAACTAACCTTACGAAAACAATCAATTTTAGCACGATGAGTAGTTAATGAGTAGATTCCTAAAATCAATCAAATGCAAGCATTTTTAAAGAGATTACATCGACGGGTAACGTGAGGGTGCCGATTTAAATCGAACAAGATTTATAAATAGTGGATGTAATGAAGGTTTCTCCCAACATAGTTTCAATAGATAAGTCAAAGTCTAATTTCTTTGGAGTCGAGTTTAAACATTGAGCACAATTAGGTAAAAATAAAAGAGTGGGTAGAACCAGTATCGAATAAGGTATAGCCTTCGTAAATAACTTCATTTGAGTTCCTCGTCACGAAAAAAGCTCTCCCTTAAACTACTGACTTTGACTTTTCTGGGATAACCTTTGGTGTCACAATCTCAGCTGGACTTGACTTCACTACACGACAAAATCGAGCTAGGTGACCTTCTCTTCCGTAATTAAAACACGTTTTGGGTTGTCACAGACAGATTTGACGGATGTGTCCTCCTACATATTTTTTAGCATAATGCCAGGTGGTCGTTTTCCTTCCTTTGAAACGGGTGCTAGTGCAGCTGTCGATGTCTTTGCATCATTGTTGAATATTCTCTTCTTAAAATTGTTCCCACTTAATTCACCTTTCCTATTATCTTGGCCATGATTACCACTGAAGTGGTTACCATTTCTGGAATGATAATTTCCTCCACGATGGTTATCATTGTTCCGATGGTCATTGCCACCGGTACGATTATTATCGTTTTGTTGGTCGTTCTCTTTTGGTTAGGCTGACTCATTATCGCGCTCCAATAACTGAGCCCTATTCACAACATCTGAATATAAATAAAGTTTGTGAGAAATGAGGTATAGACGTATTTTGGGTTTCAAACCTCTTAGAAACATCCGCGTTATACGATCCTCATTATCTACCAAATGGGATACAAATTGGGATAACTCTGTAAACTTAGCCTCGTACTGCGATACGATTATATTATTTTGCTCTAGCTTGATGAATTCTACCTCCTTCATGTGACGAATACTTTCAGGAAAGTACTTGTCGTTGAACAATTCTTGGAACTTCTCCCAAGACATTTTCAGTGCGGCAGGCTGAGTACGTTTTGCAGATTCCCACCAATGATCTGCCTGTCCTCGCAATATGAAGGTGGCAAAGGGAACCTTTTGCTCCTCGGAGCATCCCAAGACATCAAATATCTTGGTTCTCTGCTTAATCCAAGTCTCTGCCTTAAGTGGTTTTGGCTTTCCCAAAAATACTGGTGGTTCCAGCTCCTTGAATTGCTTAGCAGTGACCAACCGTGAGTTGTCATTGACTCCACCTGAGGATTATTGCCTTCCTGATGCACATTATCCTAGTTATTGATCGTCGGTGACTCAACGGTCTCATTTTCTCCATTGCTTCTCTCAACATTTTTAGATGCCATTTTCAAACACTACCACAAAACAAGGGTTAATTGAAATGTCACATATTATCCCTATATTCTGACCGACCAATTAATTAAATAACAAATAATCTTAGGTAGGTCATACTAGCGAAGGATTTACCCGTCTCACCCCTCCTAGTTCTAGCCTCACATCTCAGTCAGGGAATATATCCCTAAGCTTTGATACCAACTATTTAAAAAAAAAAAAAAATAGGTATACATCACCCATTCTGAGTTGCCAAATACATAGTACATAATCCAAATAAAAACTTAATTTATACAACTATTAAGTGTCGTGTAGAATTCGACAAAACATAAGTTATGAGTTTTAATATAAATATTATCTCCTAGACAATATCCAAACTCAAAATAAGTCCTCATTACAATTTTTTATCACACTATTCTTATAGAATAGTGAGGACTACTATAGCAATAATCTTGGACCATCACTCTATTCCCTGACTAGTCCTAGCTATATTCTCATTTTCTAAAGAGAACAATGAAAGAAAAGGGTGAGCTCAACTAGCCCAGTAAAGAATATTATGACTAAAATAATGCATAATAAATTATCGTTAGCCTTCAACAGTATAACAATTGATAGAATACAGTAGACAACAAGTTTTAGATCAACAACTAAAGCAGAAATAACAATCCATTAGAAGAGTCAAGTTGAGCATGATATCTACTATCTTCTATGATTTAAAAGTTTATCATCAATTTTATCACTGAGACTCGGCTCAATAAATAATCCACATCACTGAATTATCTATGCACTACGGGCCAAGGATATTTATTATTATCACATCCATAAATCATTGATGCACTACGAGCTAGGGATATTTGTTATTATTACCAATGGTCATGATCATGACAAACAACAATTCATCCTTGCCATCTTGGCCGAAGAGAACCCATGGTCATGATCATACCAAAAATTATCCATCAATGCACTACGAGCCAATGAGGACTTTTACCACATCATTTGTAACATTACAGGTCATGATTATATCAAATAATTCCTGGTCATAATCATACCAATCAACAGTCCATCTATGCACTACGGGCCAAAGATGACTTTCATCACAATATAAGCATGAAGATGATGACAATGATATAAGCATTAATCAAACAAAATCAAGGATAAATATTAAAGACTTTAAATTTATCCAGAGTTTAAAAATGTCCAAATTATCAACATGATAATTGCTTTGTGGAGTAAAATTCAAGAATAATATTCACGTATCAAAAATAATTTGGACATAAATGAATAATTTTTTCGTCGTGAATAGTACCTCAAGTGAATAGTACCCGAGTGAATAGTACTTCATGAATAGTGTCGTACGTATGAATAGTACCGTACATATGAATATTGTTGTACATATGAATAGTGTCGTATAAATGAATAGTACTCGGGCATGAAAAGCTTAAAGTTTAACAAGAATGTTCAGAAAAATATCCTTGTGAAACGATACTAGATGAAGCGCAAATTTCAAGGATATTCTACTAATTTCAAGGAGTATAGAAGCAATACTTATCAAAATGAGTGTAGAATTCAGAATCTGAAACGAAATAATATTACTTACATACTACAGAGTATGAAAGAAAATATTATTTCATACGAATATTGAACAAAAATAATATCCCTTACAATTGTTGAACAAAAATAATATTCCTTACGAATATTGAATGAAGATAATATTCCTTACGAATATTGATTAAAAATAATATTCCTTACGAATATTGAACGAAAAAAAATTCCTTACGAATACGAAAAATAATTTCGTAAGCGAATATGAAATAAATAATACTCCTTACCTCAAAAGAAGAGTAATTCTGACTGGTTTAGCAGATATATTCTTGAAGAAAACTTTCACTATTTTCTACACTCAAAGCTTCCTATAACAAAAAAAATGAGATAACTTTCTACCGATAATTTTGAAAATGGGTAAGTGGATGGTCCATGCAATAAGCCAAAATTACAACAAATACTTCAATAAAAATCCCTCTATTTATCTTCACTCACTTGGCTTCACGAAACACATTTGTAATAACATTCATTATTAATAATATAACTCACAATATTAACAACCGTATCATTCCCAGGAAAAAGGGGGCTTTTCGATAAGGATTTCTCCCTATTAGCGCGCAATTAGGTGACCAAACCCCTTTTCTCGACAGAACTTTCTACACATCGTCAATAATGCAAATAATAATATTAATAACTTTATCGTCTCAATTATTTATTTAATAATATAATATTTTATGACAATAATTGAATCAATAACGTGAGATACTATGCAGCAATTACTGTGACAATAATTGAAATAAACTGAGTGACTTCTCACGTAAGAATCAATAATCAAAGATCTTTGTATAATACCAGGTGCTACTATGCAACCACGCCAGACATCGCATTACTTTTTATCACCGGGTATTTCAATAGTTAACGGTAAAAATTTTGCCGTTATTTTTATAAAAAGATATTTCTGTCGTTTTCTAACTCCAACAGTAATTCTGTTGTGGAGTCCACCAATGATTGTGTCGTTGTACGAATATTCCCTGATAAAATGAATATTCCCCGACTAATCGAATATTTTATAACAACTTTCTTACTTTGCAAACTTTGTAAATATTACCCACAATTATAACATTATATCAAATCCACACCTTATTATTCAAAATGATATTTAGAGAAATTAAATCTTTATTCATAAAAGTTGGGGTCTTACACAAATTCTTCCCTCGAACCTTGTTAATCCTTCAACATCGATCTTGAACTTCATCTCACCACCCTCAGACACTTTTTCCTTGATTTTCTCGCAACCTTCATCTTGTAGTTGAGCGTTCTTTACCCTATCCACTAAAGTTGCACTAGCTTCCATTTAGAACAATCTTTCATCTGATTCCTTCGAAAATTGTACTTCCAACTCTAGTTTCGCCATTGCTGAAATGAGCTCCTCTCGGGCAGTTAACAACATCAATTTCTCCCGACCCTTTGTACTCAAGGCATTGTCAACTACATTTGCTTTACGTGGATGATAAAAGATTTAGCAATTATAATCTTTGATCAGTTCTAACCATCGTCTGTAATGCATGTTCAGATCTTTCTCTATGAATATATACTTCAGACTTTTTATGGTCCATATATATCTCACATTTATCCCCGTAGAGATAGTGTCTCCATATCTTCAGAGCAAACACCATCGTAGCTAACTCTAAATCATGAGTCGGGTATCCTTTCTCATATTCCTTCAGTTGCCTTGATGCATACGCAATGACTTTGCCATTTTCCATAAGCACACAACCCAGTCCTTTATGTGATGCATCACTATACACCACAAAGTTTCTTGTATTATCTGGTAATGATAACATATGTGCCATGCTTAGCTTCTTTTTTAACTCCTGAAAACTCTCTTCGCACTTCTCCGTCTAAACAAATTTTACGGCTTTCCTTGTTAAATTTGTCAACCGAGTGGCAATTTTGGAAAAGTCTTGAATAAATCATCTGTAGTAACCTGTCAATCCTAAAAAACTCCTCACCTCTGATGGTGTCCTTGGTTGTACCCAATTTATTACATCTTTGACCTTTGATGGATCCACTGAAATTCCCCTTTATCAATTACATGCCCAAGAAATTGCACGCGCTCTAACCAGAATTCACATTTAGAGAATTTCGCATACAACATTTTTCTTCTTAGTGTCTCAAATGCCAAACGTAGATGTTCTATATATTCCTCTTGAGTTCTGGAGTACACCAGGATATCATCGATGAACACCACCATAAATTTATCTAAGAATGGTTTAAACACCTTGTTCATCAAATCCATGAATGTTGCAGGGGCATTAGTCAAACCAAAAGACATTACCAAAAACTTTTAATGTCCGTACCGAGTTTAGAATGCCGTCTTCGGTATATCCTCCTTCCTTACCTTTAGCTGATGATACCCACTTCTCAGATCTATCTTCGAGAAGTATCTAGCTCCTTTAAGCTGATCAAACAAGTCATCTATTCTTGGTAACGGATACCTATTCTTAATAGTAACTTTATTTAACTCCCTATAATCAATGCAAAGACGCATTGTCCCATCCTTCTTCTTCATGAATAACATTGGTGCTCCCCACGATGATACACTCGGTTAAATGTATTTCTTGTCTAATAGCTCTTACAGTTGTACCATCTATTCCTTCATCTCTACCGGAGCCATCCTGTACGGGGCCTTTGATATCGGAGTAGTTCCTCGTGCTAAATCGATAATGAACTCAATCTCTCTGTCAGGTGGAAGTCCTGGAAAATCGTCCCAAAATACGTCCACAAAATCCCTAACAACTGATATCTCTTCCAGTTTTACACCCTTCTTCTGAGTATCGACTATGTAAGCAAAATATCCTACACAACCTTGCCTCAATAACTTCTTGGCTTGCATAATCGTTAGACAACTAACTTGTCTAGGCAATTTGCTACCATAGAACACTACCTTAGACGGAGTCATAAAGTTTACATATTTCTTTTGGCAATCAATTATCGCTTCATAATTGAATAGCCAATCCATCCCCAATATAACATCAAATTCTTCAAGTTTAATCGTGATTAAATCTACTGTCATTACGTTTCCCTTAATATTCACCCTGTAATTCCTATATACGAATCTAACAGGAATCACCTCCCTATTTGCAATTTATATGTTCAAAGGGAAATTCAACTTTTCACTAGGCAATCCTAAACTCTTAGCAAAATCATCAGATATAAATGAACTAGTAGCACCCGAATCAAATAATATATATGCATTTATATCATTGATTGGTATAATACCTGACACAACATATTTTGACTTCACCGTATCTTGTACAGTCAAATTGAAGGTTCTGGTTGTGGGTTTGCTCGATGACATCTGTCTAGCAATAGCCAACGTACCCCCGCTGCCACCTCACTTGCTTCCAATTGCACTTCCAGTTGTCTTCATAAGACACTCGCGAGCTAGATGATCCTTTGATCCGCAAACAAAATAAGCACCCTTCTTCGGTTGAGGGAAATTCAGAGTAATGTGACCCTCCTGGCCACAGTTATAGAACACTCGCTTACTTCTCAAGCACACACCAGTGTGATTTCTCCCACAAGTAGCACATGATAAGTAGGATTTTTACCTACTTATGAAGTACTAATTCATGCGAACTATGCCCATCTCAAGTACATTTTAGTTTGTATTAGCTGCATTTCATGTTAATTTGCATTGCACGTTCTTAAAACTCCTTTTGGTGAATAAGTGCAGGAATCGGCCTATTTTGGTGGTGTTATGGAGCACAAGGCAAATGGATGCTTGAAACGAGGTAAAAAGATGGGATATGCATGGCATGAAGGTGCATTGGTGCAAGGAGATAAAGCATGACCGAGCAAGCAAAGACATAGTGGGGAAAAAGGAACCGGATCAGAGATTTCAAGACGTTATTGCCGCAGAAGATAGACTTGAAGACGCACAAGACGCCGCGATTACCCAGCCAGATCTTGGATGCTACTGCAAGTCTCGCGGCCGCGAGAAAGACAAGCCTATGAAGCACTTGCCCGCGCGTGAGATCAGCCAACCATACGAACCTACTGCAAGTCTCGCGGTCACGAGACTATCATGCTGGAAGAACGCGCGGTCGCGCGCGATGTCTGATGCTGCTGATGTGTTTTATTTTATTTCCAAATTTTAAAGGTTGTATTAGATTTAAAACAATTCCTGACTGGTGTCAGGGGGATGATTCGACATTTTATTAGTTTTTCACGTATCTTTACATCGTAATTAGGGTTTTTACTCTCTAGCGAGGATTCCAACGTAGAAGGAGGCTATAACTCTATTTTTCTACTCTGGGATTTTCTCTATGAGAGCGGATTATGAATATTAGTTTTTGCTAGAATCTTATGTGGATTGAATATTGATGTGTATTCGGCAATTGGGTTTGATAGTTTCATCTTTCATATTTCAATTGTTGCGTATTGATCATGTTTAACTTTGATCCCATAATGGCTTTTGGTTAAGTCATGAACTAAACTCCATTATGGGATTCTAACGGATTTTATTATGTAGTTTGATTGCACACTTAAATGCTTGGTTGTTTTGCATATTATATGGGATGTCTGTCATGATTGTTTTGCATACATGAATGCTTGATCACCATTAGTTTCAGTATTTGTATGGAATTGACAATGAACATGCAAATATGGATTGTAATCATGATAGTATACGTATATAGGGCTGTGTTATATGGCTTATGTATTTCGTGAACCAGATAGACATATAATGTTTCACAGTATAAGTTAAGATAAGAGCTTGAACTTAAAATCAATATAGTTGCAATTTCACATAGACGTATAGTGATGTTGGTTATATTGATGATTACATAGAGTCTATCATCTGTGGATGTTGTGTAAGTAAGTCTTAGTGCATTGAAAAATGGCTAATACTCTTTTAGTGCTCTTGGCTACTTTCTTATGATATGTGAACAAGTCAGGCATAATAGTGGCGATTGAATGAAATATTGAATGAAGTTAGAATCCCATTAGTTCCAATATCATTTATTATATCATTTATATTGTTTTAGTTGTTATTTACAATTCGAGAACAAACCAAGTTTAATCCATAGTGTGAGCATATGAATATAGTGATTTAATTAATGAATAGTAGTTTAAGTTAAATAACTTTCTCTGTGGGATCGATACTTTACTTGCTCTGTATTACTTGTTGACGCATGTATGCTTGCATGAGTTAGAGCTCTTTTGTTAGTCGTAAAAAAGAGGCAACAAGTTTTTGGCGTTGTTGCCGGGGAAAGGCGTTTAATTTAGTATTATTATCATTAGTTTTAAGCTATATTGTATGACTTAAACAATTCTAGTCTTATCTCATTTCAGTTTTTGTTTTGTTTTAGGAATTTGGATAAATTTTTATGCGCACACGGTCAACCAACCACGAGTTAATACCTGTTCAGGATAATATAAACGGGAGAGGTTGGAAAGTGGGTGTACGTAGAAATTTACAAGAACAGTTGGAAAACACGACAGCTAACATGGCAGCCGAGGCACAAGGAGAAGATCAAAGAGAGGAGCATCGGGCTCTGAAAGAGTATTCCATGCCCAATATCAACGGACTCTGATCCAAAGATAGTCGGAACAAATGATAGCGACTAATACCTTTGAGATCAAGACTGACACTATTCAAATGGTGCAGAATACAGTTCAGTTTTGGGGTGCTGCTATGGATGATCCGAATGAACATCTATTGAGTTTCATTGAAATTTGTGATACATTCAGATACAACGGTGTGAAGGAGGATGCTATTCGACTAAGGTTGTTCCCATTTTCATTGAGGGATAAATCAAAAAGTTGGCTTCATTCTCTACCAGCAGGATCTATAACTACATGGGAGGATTTAGCACAGAAATTCTTAGCTAAGTTTTTCCCAATGGCTAAGACTGCAAAGATGAGGATAGCTATCTCTCAATTTGAGAAACAACAGGGCGAATCGTTACATGAAACATGGGAGAGATATAAAGAAATGCTGAGAAAGTGCCCACATCACGGTTATCTCTTCATCAGTTACAATTTTGTGCCGCACATCTCTCAATCAATCAGCCATGATTCTCTCCTCATTCAAAGTCTATATCTCCTCAACTTCTCCAAGAGTGCTATAAAGCTAGGGTTTCTATGTGGGAGTGCAGAAATAAGTGTGAGAGCTATCAATTTCAAGCTTTTCTTCTTTCCCAATCATATCATCTGTGAAATTACTAGCCAATACAAATGGGGCCTAAGCGAGCACGATCTATTGTGTCGTCTTCTTCATCCTCTGTGGGCAGTCAAGAGGCTGACATTGTGGATCACGAAAAATTCCTTAATTTGGAAGCTCAACAAGAATACTACCGCATTGTGGCAAAAACGTTCGTCAAGGAGAGAGGATTCAAGCCGGCAAGTCAAGATGATCAGTTGTGCGCCATGATTCGAAAGAGAGGTTGGGGTGGATTGACGGCGACTCCAATACCCAGTCTTATGAGCATAGTCCGTGAATTCTATGCCAATGCTAAGATTACTATGAGCGGAATATCTCTGGTTCGGGGTAACGAGGTAAATTATAGGCCCCATGCTATTCGTTCAATTTTCAAAATTACGGATGCACTTGATAGAGAGTCGCTAATTGGATAATCGTAACTCATTTGGAGACCGACATGGAGCTGATCATTGCAGAGTTATGTGTGCCGGGTACAAAATGGACATATAAAGTTGGCACAACACAGTCGTGGTTATTCCCAGCTGCAACACTAAATCGCTATGAAAAAGCATGGAACTTGTTCATAAGTAGCATGAAATATCAGCGGAGAGGGCACGTCTTCTGTGGGGCATAATCACCGGAAAGTACATCGACATTGGTCATCTCATTCACGAGAATATACTGCGCTATTTATGGGGAACAATGATTGGGAGCATTCCACACGCATCTATGGTAGCCATGCTTTGTGCTAATCAGGGATGTAACTGGGGAAATGAGCAGATGCAATACCCCAGCCAGGACATTACTCATGCCACGATCGAAAATTTCGAAGACTGGGCAGGTGGTGTACCGCATCCACGCGGACTAGGATTCATCCTTCATCCTATTTTTCTAGAACAACAACAACCCCCGCAAATAGATGAAGCCGGCCCGTCCACGCACGCGCGTGCCACCAATGGCGATCGACAGCTCCGAAGGTTGGAGCGCAAGGTCGATGCCATGTATGACAATTTGGGCACATTTGCGATGGGACTCACAAGGGCTCTAGCCGAAGCGTTTGTCCAACAATGAATAACACAAGAATGGCCTCAGTTTGTAACCGCAGCACCATATCCACCACCAGACTCACCACCCGAGGAGGGTGGCACCACCGATAATTAAGGGAGTTTTCATACCTTTTACCTTCATTTAATTGGGACATTGAATATTTTAAGTTTGGGGGTATTAGGTAGTAGTTAGTAATTTTTTTTATTTATTATTAGTTTTACATTTTAGCACATAGTTGCATGTTGCTTACCTCACAGTTCTTGCCGTTTAGAAAAAAAAATTGTCTAGCCAATGATGAAAGTGAAGTTTTTAAATGAATTCTGAATATTTTGGATAACATGAGCTAAGTTATAACGTTTTATACAACGAAATTCATAATGCTGTACATGCTCTCGGTTTGCACAAATGGATTCGCAAGCACTTGTAGGTATAAGAAACACGTGTGTTTTGCTCGACGGAAAAATGTAGTTTTAAAAAGAGAAATATGTGAAAATTGGTTTGGAGACTGTATAAAACATCGATTTTTAAACTCTGGGAAAACATAGGTATCTGTGTATATAAAAAAAAGTAGAAATAGCATGGCTAGTCTTATTTCGGGGCCCTGGCTACTTGAGTAAGTACGCCCAAGGGGATTGTCTCTACACCTAGCGCCCTAAGGTCTTTCATGGTCTGGGAGTCGTTGGTCGAAAGCTCGCTAAGTGGTAGCAGTGTGCCTAATGGAGTAAGACACTGTACAGTCATGTAGAAAAGAAAGAATAGGAAAAAAATAGCAATAAACA
The DNA here is from genome assembly GCA_020205605.1 of Panax ginseng. Taxonomy (NCBI): domain Eukaryota; kingdom Viridiplantae; phylum Streptophyta; class Magnoliopsida; order Apiales; family Araliaceae; genus Panax; species Panax ginseng. The sequence goes on from CM035140.1 coordinate 49,930,876, forward strand.
CTGCGAGAAAGAGCAAAATTCGCCCTCGTGAGTACAATAAAGCAGATAAACTCATTGTTGAACCTTAGTTTATTTTAAGATGTTGGAATAGTTCAAGTCACATATATAAACATAAGTCTTGATTAATGCTATAATTTTTCTGGGTTGAGCAAGATAGCATGAGCATTCTATATCTAAATTAAGTACTGGTCGAACACAACACAGACACACACAGCATCTGTATAGCATTGGTGAATTATTTGAGTATATGACATTATGCCTGTAGTTTGGTTTGAATTTGTATTCGCAAATCTAGAAAAACTTTGCTGAGGCAAATTGGACTGAATGTCTATAATGGTTGGGACAATGTGAGAATTAAGTGCATAGTAATGTAGTTGCATCATTCATTAATCATTAGTATGCATTGCTTGAGGGCAAGCAATGGTTCAAGTTTGGGGGTATTTGATAAGTAGGATTTTTACCTACTTATGAAGTACCAATTCATGCGAACTATGCCCATCTCAAGTACATTTTAGTTTGTTTTAGCTGCATTTCATGTTAATTTGCATTGCACATGCTTAAAACTCCTTTTGGTGAATAAGTGCAGGAATCGGCCTATTTTGGTGGTGTAATGGAGCACAAGGCAAATGGATGCTTGAAACGAGGTAAAAGGATGGGATATGAATGGCATGAAGGTGCATTGGTGCAAGGAGATAAAGCATGACTGAGCAAGCAGCAGCAGTAGTAGGAAAAAAGGAACCAGGCTCTGCAGATTTCAAGCCACGCGGCAACATAGCCTTGAGGACGCGCACCTACGCGAATACCCAGCCAGATCTTGGATGTTACTGCAAGTCTGCATGGTAGTGAGAAAGACAAGTTTATGGGGCGCTTTCATGCGAATTATCTGAACTCTATCGCAAGTCTCATGGTAGTGAGACTATCATATTTGGAAGAGCGCACGGCCGTGCGATGATGTCTCGATGTCACGATGTGTTTTATTTTATTTCCAAATTTTAAAGGTTGTATTGGATTTAAAACGATTCCTGACTGGTGTCAGGGGGATGATTCGACATTTTATTAGTTTTTCACGTATCTTTACATCGTAATTAGGATTTTTACTCCCTAGCGAGGATTCCAACGTAGAAGGAGGCTACAACTCTATTTTTCTACTCCTTCTTGCGATTTTCTCTACGAGAGCGGATTATGAATATTAGTTTTTGCTGGAATCTTATGAGGATTGAATATTGATGTGTATTCGGGAATTGGGTTTGAAAGTTTCATATTTCATCTTTCAATTGTTGCGTATTGATCATGTTTAACTTTGATCCCATAATGGCTTTTGGTTCAGTCATGAACTAAACTCCATTATGGGATTCTAACGGATTTTATTATGTAGTTTGATTGCACACTGAAATGCTAGGTTGTTTTGCATATTATATGGGATGTCTGTCATGATTGTTTTGCATACATGAATGCTTGATCACCATTCGTTTCAGTATTTGTATTGAATTGACAATGAACATGCAAATATGGATCGTAATCATGATAGTATACATATATATAGGGTTGTGTTATATGGCTTATGTATTTCGTGAACTGAGGATAGACATATATTTGTTTCATAGTATAAGTTAAGATAAGAGCTTGAACTTAAAATCAATATAGTTACAATTTCACATAGACATATAGTGATGTTGGTTATATTGATGATTACATAGAGTCTATCATCTGTGGATGTTGTGTAAGTAGGTCTTAGTGCATTGAAAAATGGCTAATACTCTTTTAGTGCTCTTGGCTACTTTCCTATGATATGTGAACAAGTCAGGCATGATAGTGGCGATTGAATGAAATATTGAATGAAGTTAAAATCCCATTAGTTCCAATATCATTTATTATATCATTTATACTGTTTTAGTTGTTATTTACAATTCAAGAACGAACCAAGTTTAATCCATAGTGTGAGCATATGAATATAGTGATTTAGTTAATGAATAGTAGTTTAAGTTAAACAACTTTCTCTGTGGGATCGATACTTTACTTGCTCTGTATTACTGGTTGATACATGTATGCTTGCATGAGTTAGAGCTCTTTTGTTAGTTGTAAAAAAGAGGCAACAGCACACACTTCAAATTTCTTTTTCTGCTGGTTACTTTGCTGACTTCCAGCACCTGCACCCTCATTCCACTACCTCTTTGGGTTATTATTTCTGCCACTGCTTCCACTAGTTTTGCCTTCATTCTCATTCTTCTTTTTTCTCTGTTCCTGATTGTATTTTGTTAAGGCATCGCTTCCACCCTCCGCGATAATCGCCTTCTCAAGTACTGCTGCAAATGTCTTTAACTAAAACATAGAGACTCTACTGTACAACCAGGGCTTCAATCCCTGTTCAAATCTTCTTGCCTTGCACTCATCTGTGTTAACCTGATATGGCGTAAACCTCGCCAACTCATTGAATTTTGCGGCATATTCTGACACTGTCATCGCACCCTACTTCAGCTTTAAAAATTGAACTTCCATCTGATTTTGTGAGCTTTCTGGAAAATAGGTCTCGATAAATATTTCTTTAAACCTATTCTATGCCATCACTCCCTGACCCCCTCTAGTTTTGTTTGTCTGCCATCAGTAGTTGGCTTCTGCTTTCAACATGAACATTGCAAAAGCAGTCTTCTGGTCTTCACCGACTCTAGAAATGTTGAAAACCTTCTCAATTTCCATGATCCAAGTTTATGCCTCGACTGTATTCATGGACCCATGAAACTTTGGTGGTACAACTACCTTAAAATCTTTAAAGGTGCTTGGTTCTGCGGCTGATTCTGAAGTGCTCCCGTCAATAATGTCACCAACTGCTAAACCGAGTTAGCATTGGTGTTATTGTTATTGGTAGACCCCTCAGGGGTTAGTTGTCGTGGTTGATGTCTTCCTGGAGGCATTTTCTATTTAAAATTCACTTATTAGATCGTTACTTAATTTCTTAAATATCTATTATTTAACTTGTAAATCATAATTGATCATCACATAACACATAACATCTTGAACAAATAATAACATTTTATTCATTCATAATCTTTTAGAGACATAGAAATGATAGCATCACTACTCTTTACATCACCTTCCCAAACTAGTAAAGTTTCATAATAACATCATCATATCCCATTGGTCACATAACACCTGAGATTTACATCTTATTTATTATATAATTATTCACTCAATAATTACACTTTCTATTAAGACCTAATAAGACGTTGTACAGCCTTATGGCACTCCTCTTCCATGATACGGAACATCGTTCTACGATCTAACATATACCATGACAACTCCTCGAACTAAGTCGGATAGTACATGACTCAGTCTTGAGCTCTTTTCACCACAATGTGGAAAACACAGTCCATCTCTTCCATCTTGACCGTCATTGCTAGAACCTCTCCCTCTGCTACATCTGCACACTGGGAAGCCTTCTTATAAGAATCTTCAACTCTTACTCTCTTAGCGAACTCTTCTTTCAAGTTATCCTTCAATTTTGCAACCTCCTCCTTCAGTTACTCCTTTTTCCCCTCTATGTGGACCAGCTTCCATTCCACATTACCGAGACGTTCGTCAAGATCTCGGATTTCATCGTCCTTCTGTGCCATCAAAATCTGATGTTCATCTACCAGCTCCTCCAATTCGCTGACTCTATCCTGAAGCTCAATGTTACGGTCGTACACCTCGTCACACATTTGAGCTGCAATAGAGTTTGGCGGAAACTCTTCCCCTTCCCCCTCCTCATCAGTTTGTGGTAGCTCCACAGGGTCCTCATCCATCTCTACCTCATCCTCATCATTTAATAATCCCTCCTGCCCAAACTCTGGGTACCCAACAACTATAACCAATGGAGATGACTCCCTTGGCACTAGCGACTAATTGAACATCTCGAGGCTCCTCCTCTCTAGGCATCTGAGGTCTCTCCTCCTTAGCCTGACTGGATTCTCCCAAATTAGCCATCCTGATAATAAAATTTTAAGTTTTTAATTACGAACTGACACTACTCGACACTCACGAGCACATAGGTTGCAACCACATAAGCACATATAGTATTTTATTATTTCTTCCTTAAAACTCGATAAGAGTTTATCACCACTATCTTTACAATCTCCTATAAGGTTACTCCCTAAGGTTTTTCCCCCACCTAAGGTTCATAACCTAAGGCTCTAATACCAACTTGTGACACCCCCAAACCTGGGTACTTCATTCCCATAGGATTTGGTGGTTACTGTCCATACATTCATTTTTAATTACTCAAATTTAATAAAAGTTTAAGCAATAAATCTCCCCATTAAAGGGTTACATAACGTAAACCAATAAATCCCAGGTTGCCTAACCTTAAAACATTCATCAAATGCGGAAAATTAATTAATTACATCACATAATTAAAACTAAGTCTAAAAACATAAGTCTCAACAAATTAACAAGTCTTCAATACTTGTTCATCTTGCATTTTGCTTTACTAGTGGTTGGCTCGTCAACCTTCTCAACTTTAACTGCAATGGTTATATGTATGTGCAAGAGTGAGCAAAACAAATGCTTACTTGAAGAAAACATAATAACTGGCAATGAATAAGCTTTACTGAATTGAATAACATTTTCTAATATCGATAATCAAGAACGTATATTTGAAATCATCTAAGGGTCACAAGACCATGAACTATGTCCCAGGTTATAAGTATTTCTACTTAAACCTTTAACAATCGTTAGACTATACGGACCTTCTTCTCGTACTTAGGGGGATCAACCCTTCGTACCATGTATTGTGCACAAACATCTTAACGCTTTCGCGTAAATAATCCCTTATAATAGGGTTGTTCATCTTAGTTTTAATATACGAGTCCGCACTAAAGGAAGTTTAATTTGGATAAGTTTCAAGGGTAATTTAGAGTTCAAAGTACATCAACTAAGGATTACTTAAATCAAAAGTTTAATGACAATGCAAAGGTTCAACATCAACGTATTATAGGTTAGTTATGAACCAATAATGAATATTGTAAAGCAACAAATTCATGCTTTAAGGATAAAATTCAAAGCATTGAAAAGATATAATAAACCTTGCTTGAACAAGATGGTAAGATAAGGTTACAATTTCCAACAAGGAAACAAAGTTCAAAACTTTGCTCAGCAGGATTTAGGAACTTGCTTAAAATAAAATTAAGGTTCGGAAACTTTCTCAAATAAAGTTAGGGTTAGAGAACTTGCTCAACTGAATAATAGATTCAAGAAACTTGTGTAATGTAAGAGTAGGGATAGAAGACTTGCCTTATGTGTTAACTACACAATTATAACTCACACTTCCCAAACACCCTAAACATTCAATTAACATTGTAACACAACTTTAGTCACATAATATTAATCTCATAGATTCAACTATAACTTGTCAGCCCAACTTGAATTCTGATTTCTTAAATTGATAAAATTTAACCAATCTAAAGTTCTTCCTTAGTCAACGATTCAACTTCATTAATCACATAATAAAGCTTTACAATAATAGCTTAAAGTATAGTTTATAAATTTTCACAACTTGAAATCATAAATTACACATGAACAATCTGTTATAATATTTTGGTATAAGCCTAACAGATTGTCATGAACTTTAAACTAGATTTGACTAAGTTTAAGTGATTGAACAAATAACATCTCATCATCGACTGCATTCGGGTCAAGCGCAATTTGCTGCTCTAAGCCTTAGGCGAGGTATGATTGCGTCGTTTACGCTTTTAACATCAAGACATTCTTATTTGGTAAAAGTATGTAAACTACGCATGAGACTATTTTAGGCTCTGTTCAAACCCAAACTCACGAATTTCACTATTTAAACAACAAATTAAACACACCCAAATCACATAAACTTCATATAAATGTTACCCAACATGTATACATTGATTTAAAACATCAAAACAGCAACAACAATCAAATTGAATCCTTTAAATTCCATATTTTTGCAAAAACACCATTTTTAGACATCCGTAGCAAAAGTAATCACTGAAAATTCATTATTACACCAAAACAATCCGTTTAAATTACTTTGTTTTCATTTTTTCATGTATTAACACATTTAAGAATCAATTTATGGTTTATTATACCAATTGAACATCAATTTTAACATCATATAAGCCATATTCATATATATTTCACTGTAATTCAATTTCTTCACTTTTAAATATTTTTCTACGAATTTGATTACTCTAACTCATGAATAAACGGTATAAAATAGTTTATAAACATCTATTAACACATATAACACCATATTTTCAATAATCATTCACAAAAACTTATTTATAGAGAATTTTTCATGAAAGCTTAAGAACACCAAAAACTAACAATAAAGAGTTAGATTTCTACCTTAATTCCTTGTTAGATGATGAGAATTACTTTGTTAATCCCCTTTGATTCCCAAAACTTCCAATTTTCTCTCAATTCCTCTAGAGCTCTCAGTTTCTTCTCTGTTTTCAACTCTTTCTCTCTATACTAAATAGACTTAGAAAACTAACGTAGCTAATATATGATATAACTCTACGTAAACTAAAACTGAAAATATAATATATAAACTGACGTATAACATAATATCACCTTAATAACATGTTAGTTATATTATTTTTTTTAAATTCAAAAGCCACTAAGGCTTGTTTGGCAAAACTGAATTAAAACACGGATTTAAAATCCTAAGTCTTGTTTGGTAGAAATTAATTAAATTCCTCCTGTTTATTTTAATAATACATTTACTATATAGTTTAATTAGCACACTTTATTTAGTTAAATTCTAATATTTAAATTTAACTAGAGTTAACATCAACTTATTAACTCATATAGCCACATAAATCAAATTGTTTCATAAATCAAATAATTATAAAATTATAATTTTAATATAAATTATAATTTTATCTAACAAATTAATAACTCTCTAATTTAATTATTAAATTAAATTAGAATATTACCATTATGTAATATAATGATAAATTTAAAAATTCATTTAATTTAATCAACTCATTAAATTAAAATCCCAAATCAATAAATTATCAAACATCAATTTAATTAATAAATTACGCTAGATTAAATTAGTCCACCACCACAATTCATGAATTATTTATTGAACTAATAAATAATTAAGTCAATCAAGTATTTATTTAACAATAAACACATCAACTAAAATATTTATTTATTTCAATAAATACTTTAAATTACATATAAAAATTCTGGATTGTTACACTAATCCAGCCTTTCCTGTCTGGCTAGATATTTGGATGGGATGTTTGATCCGTTGATGTTTTTCCCTAGCTTTTTGCCAGGATAGAAATCCAAAGACATCATTTCTTTACCAACGGACATCACTTCGGAAGAAATCTTTGGTTTCAAGGTTGGAGCCCCGATAAGTTTATAGTGAGTGTTGCTCACTTCGAAGGCTTGAAAACTCAGTGGCTCAACTCCTTCGTGGAGGTTGATCAAAGGCATATCCCTTTGTACATAGACTGGGTATTCTGGATCGTCATTGACGGTGACCAGATTTCCATTGATGATGTATTTGACTTGTTAGTGAAGGGTGGATGGGACTGCTCCTGCCATATGAATCTATGGTCTTCCCAACGGCAGATTATATCATGTGGTGATGTTCAACACTTGAAAGGATATGTAGTAGGTATGTGGATCGATCTTCACTGGAAGTTCGATTTCTCCTACAGTATTTCTTTGAGACCCGTCAAAGGCTATTATGAATATGTGGCTGCTTCGGATTCGATTTGGACTAATCTTCATTCTTTCTTAGGTGTCTTAGGGACATATGTTCAAGGAAGATCCTCCATCTATCAAGACTCCTCCAATCACATACCCAGAGGATATCACTTCTATATGCAATGACTTGTAATGACCAGTTCCTTCTACTATTATGTCATAATCAGTGAAAGATATCATATTGCAGTTGAAAATGTAAGTGCCAGAACTTTTCTGTATCCATAGTCTTAGGCAGATATATTCTTCCAGCACTTGTGTTAAGATTTTACGATGATCTTCAGAAGATAATACCAAGTCCATAATGGATATCTATAGAGGTGCCTACTGTGACGCCCCGAAAATAGGTATAAATCACCCATTCTGAGTCGCCAAATACATGGTACAGAAAAAAATACAACTTCATTAATACAATTGTCATGTAAAATACGACAACACATATAGTGTGAGTTTAAATACAAATATTGTCTAATAGACAGTATTCAAACTCAAAAGGAGTCCTCATTACAATTATTAATACACTATTTTACAAAAATAGTGAGGACTACTAAAACAACTTTCTAGAATCATCACTCTATACCCCGGCTAGTTCCTGCTAAATTCTCACCTCCTGAGAAGAAAAATGGAACAAAAAGGAAAAGGGTGAGCTCAACTAGCCCAGTAAAGAATATTATAACTAAGATAATATACAACAAATTATCATTAGTCTTCAACAGGGAAAAATCTGATAAAATATAATAGACAACAAGTTTTAGATCAACAACTACAGCGGAAACAGATATACATTAAAAGAGTCAAGTAGAGAATGAATTCTACTATCTTCTAAGATTAAAAAGTCCATCATCAATATTTAATTCCTGTAACATCAATCAATATACATCTTGAATCAAATATTCATCTTTGCACTACAGGCCAAAGATAATCATTTGTATCACCAGTTGGTCATGTTCATCTCAACACATGTTCATCTTTGCACTACGGGCCAAAGATATTCATCAGTTAATCATTCATCTTTGCACTACAAGCCAAAGATATTCAGTAATATCATCATTTAGCACTGAGGATGATGAAAAATATCTTAAAGAAAATGAATCCAGTGAGATAAAAGATCAAAGATTAGGGATTCCTACTTTAGTTTATCCAAGTTCAAAAATACCGTATAATAATCAATTGTGGAGCAAAATTTCAGAATAAAGATCAAAACATGGATACAATCAAAGATAATAACCACAATAGACAACTTGAACAAAGAAAGAAAAAATTTATTTTTCTGTGAATAGTGTCGTATTCGTGAATAGTGTCGTATACGTGAATAGTGTCGTATACGTGAATAGTAACCCCGACATAAAAAAGGTAGAAATTCCACAATAAAATTTATACCAATATTTCGGTATAATGATATTAAAAGAATAACATCATTATGAAGAAAATAACATCCCTTACCTCAAAAGAACAGTACTTCTGACTGGAATATCGAATATAGTGCTGAAGGAAACTAGCACTGAATAGCAACTCTCAAAGTATCTAAATACTCACAAAATACGCTCGATAATATATAGAGAGAAAAAAAAACATGTTTCTGGTGTGATTTTCAATTCTAACTAAGTACCCTATTTATAGAAAAATGAAGGAGACTAAATTAATAAAATATTAATTTTCAAAATTTTCAAGCACGCCACTTTTGATCAGATTTTAGCACACCACAGTGGGGCCCACCAAAATTAGCCAATTCCAAACCAACCAAAAGTGGGGCCCACCCATGTTTTAAATAAAAACATTTATTTTTGAAACTTCAATATTTCATAATAAATAGCCCTTTTATCTGAAAAATACGAATTTTATGTCCATTCCATAGGAAATCGAATTCTCTACAACTTTGTAGAAGAAAGTTTTTCCAAATTACAAACATAAAATACCCGAAATCCATATACGGGCAATTTTTAATACCTCCATTCCGACAAAATACTGATAAAACACCTCGACATTAATTCCTTCATTTATATCCACACAAAATAAATATTTCCCTATCCATCCACATAAAATAAATATTTTCTTATCATATAAATCAATAATTAATAATTCACAAATAATATTACAGAATCATAATTATGACAACCAGGTCGTTCTTAGGAAAAAGGGGGCTTTCCGATAAGGATTTCTCCTTATTGGCGCGCAATTAGGTGACCAAACCCCTCTCCAAGACAGAAATTCCTTAGAAATTGCCAATAATGCTATCTAACAATATTATTCAAATAATATGAATTATTGATCTGATAATGAAGATACTGCACAGTGACAATTATTGAAACAACAATAATATAAAATAGTAATTATTGAATAAAGTAAAATATTGAACAGTAATTACTGTAACAATTATTGAGCAGTGCTTTAATACGTAAAAATCGATAATTCAAAAATACTGTGCAATACCGTGTGTTACTGTGCAACCACGCATATTACTGTATTTTACCCACCGAGTATTCCAACAGTGTTAACGGTAACAACTACGCCATTATTTATAAAAACTCAAACTTGTCATTATCTTCATCCGACCTTTTTTTGTTATGGGGACCACAAATAGTTGCGTCGTCGTACGAATATTCCACGACAGCAAGAATATTCCACGACCAAACGAATATTCCTCGACAACAATGAATATTTTATAACCACCTGCTTATTTTAAAAATTTTGCACATTTCACCCATAACCAAAGTATTATAAAAAAAATTAACACATTATTATTCACAATAATAATTAGAGGAAATTTGATTTTATTTTTAAAAAAAAGTTAGGGTCTTACACTTCCCTTAATCTATGCACTATCTTCGCTTCATTATGCCCCATTTTGCTAAGGAATTCTTCAATTTTCTCCTCAGACACTCTCCTCTTGGTTTTAGTGACTAGCTTTATCACTAACTGAGGTAGACACAACGAGTTTTCTTTTGATATAGTCGCCGCATGATTGGAGATTGATCCCTCATTCTACTCATAATTCCATGGGTTTCTTTTCAGGCTGATAAAGGGATACTGCGGCCTAAATAGCAACATCAAGGGTTCTGATACAGCCACTTTTAAAGGATTTTTTCCTCCTTTGTCCTCCATTCCCTGAATTGTCAAAGGTGTTGCAGGCAAGCCTCCTTCAGAGGATATGACCGCTATAACTTCCCTCCATCTCTATGTTCTAGGGGGAAATATTTCCTCTTCTTTAAGCAGGGTATTACCATTATTTACCATTTATAGGTCACAGCTATCAATCCTATTCTGGATCAGGTGACAGAGTGCCCAAAAACTTTCTGTGTCATTACCAGGAGTGTTGTAATGGTATTAACATATCCCGGTAACATCAAACCGCTTGAAACGGGGATTGATTAAAGGTAATAGTTTCGTGATCTTCCTTTCATTGATCAACATATGTAGGATCCCCTCCATCAGTTGACCCAAAGGAGTAAACTTTCTTTTATCTGCATACTCTCTACGAGCCTAGGATCTAGTCTTCCTTGTAAATTTTTCTTCCCAAGTTTCATTCTCCTGGAATTGTCAGAGATGTTGCAGGCAAGCCTCCTTCAGAGGATATGACCGATATAACTTCCCTCCATCTCTGTGTTCTATGGGGAAATATATCCTCTTCTTTAAGCATGGTATTACCATTATTTACCAGGTCACAGCTATCAATCCTATTCTGGATTATGTGACAAAGTGCCCAAAAACTTTATGTGTCATTACCAGAAGTGTTGTAATGGTATTGACATATCCCGGTAACATCAAACCGCTTGAAACGGGGATTGATTAGAGGTAACAATTTTATGATCTTCCTTTCATTGATCAACATCTGTAGGATCCCCTCCATCGGTTGACCCAAAGGAGTAAACTTTATTTTATCTGCATACTCTCTACGAGCCTAGGATCTAGTCTTCCTTGTAAATTTTTCCTCCCAAGTTTCATTCTCCTGGAATTGTTGTTGATCCCTTATTACAATAGAGAGGATATTTTCTTGCCCCTGACTGATCAGTTGTCGAGTGACTTGGTACTGATGTATCATCAGTTCTGCCAGTTGACCAATCTATTATGTGATAGACTTCATTTCATGCTTGATTGAAGACCATCCTTCAGAATAACTCGACTCTGCCGAGGTACTCTCATTTGCTTGTGACGTTTCTCCAATGTATTGGAGGTATTTAGAAGTTTTCCCCCCTCCAATATCGATCATGTTTACTCCCTCCTCATTGTGTTGAGGTAAAGGGTTATCCTGAACATATGGCTGCTCTAGTTTTGTCACCACAATCTCGCCATTGTCTATCAGGTCTTAGATTTTGTGCTTCAAAGACTAACATTCTTGGGTGTCATGGCCTAGAGCCCCAGAATGATAATCACATTCCTTTCTTAGGTCAAAATTCTTCCCACTTGGATTGGCTGGTGGAAGAAACTGAGCAATTTTCTTCTGTGTTGTCAGAAGCTTGAGAATATTTTCAAGTGAGTACCTTAAGGGTATAAATGTCCTTCGACGTTTGGCCTCTCTGGTTCTTTGGAATGGAGGATTTAAGGGTTGAACAGATGTTTAGAAAATGGAATAATTCTTTCTCTGAATGGGTAAGTTTTGGTTTTGATTGCCCCTTTGAGTTTGATTTTGTAGTACCAAGGATACATCCTCTTCTTTCTTTTTATGAACTCAACGAGAATTATTCCCATTATTTTCGGCCTGAATGTGCTCAGCCACAGCTTCTAAAGCAGTAAGGTCTTTAATCTTTCCGAAATTTAACCTCATCTCGACCATTTCTTCGTGTTTGATCATTTTTTAGAACGGTTTTCCTATACCTGCTAGGACTCTCTCATAGAACGGAGCTTCTTGTATGTTGATGAAGGTCATTACCATCTCGATTTCTATTATTGATGGAATAACTTGAGCCGCCAAATGTCTCAATCTTTGGGAATATTCTCTAAATGACTCAGTATTCTGCTCTTTGACTTTGGTAATTTGATATCTGTCCGGAGCCATTTGTGACTGGAAGTTGTATTGATTTAAGAAGGCATGGGATAGCTCTTCCTAGCTGTGAATTTTGGAATTATCCAATCGAGCATACCAGGCTCTGGCCTCTCCGGTCAAACTTTTCTGAAATATCTACATTCTCAGCTTTTCATCCTCTGCATAGGATCTGAATTCTCTAATGAACACTTTCAAATGAGTGTAAGGATCTCCTAATCCGTCATATTTCTCCAAATCAAGAATTTTTAACTTGTCTGGGTACCAGGCCCTTGGAAAGATGCAGAGGTCTGAGTAATTAACACTCCCATATGCTCTAGTCCCTTTGATAGACTGGATTGTTTCTTCCATTTGCTAGACTTTCTTATGAATATCACTATTATCTCGATCTTCTTTGAGATTGATGATTTCAGGGGTTTTGTTGGTCTTTTCATTGTTTTGAGGTTCTGGAATCTAAGGTTCATTTTTCTTGTCAGTACCTTGACTACTACCTTGTTCGGAGGACTCTGGTTGAGTGGGTATTTGCTTACCCAGAGTACTTTTGCTCTGTTCTTTCAAGAAGACATCCAATTCTGCTATCTGATTTTTGAGTCCCTCAAATTCTTCCCGAGACACGAAACCTGACCCTTGTTGGGTGCTTTCTTCTGCGTTAATGAGTAGGCTTTTGCCTTCTTAGATCTGGATCTGGTAATAAGATCAATCTTGCCTACAGTAAAAGTAGGTAGTTTAGTCTTGATGAACCTGAACAGTATACATGCTCATGCAATGTGTCAGTTTTAGGGGTGTTTTAATTAATGTTTTCCTGCAAAACAGATGTCAGTTGTTTTGATGACAGGATATCATGACAGGATTTTATATTTGACAATGAATTATATATTTACAACATTTACAGCATTTACATAGCGCATGTGTAATAATCTGAACCCTAATCAAAATTATTAGTAGAGATTATGAATATTAATATTTGGGTTACTATAATTGTCAGAATGTGTATATGTGATGGATAGCAGGTGTCTAAACCTTAAATTTTAAATCCTAATACAGGTATTATTAGATTGTATATAGAAATTATGGGATATAACATTAAATTAGGAAACCATAATTTGAAAACCCTAAATAAGGGAACCCTAATTTAAGAATTTACTCTTAGATTAGAAACCTTAACCCTAATTAGGGTCATAACAAGAAATCATGACTTAGTATATTTATAAGTACATGAGTACTATGTGATAAACACTAAGTATGGTTATATAGAAATTTAATTGGTGCACTTTTCGTTCAGAAACCCTATTTGAGAATTAGGAAACCCTAACCCTAATATCAAACCCTAATTTTATATATTAAACCCTAATTACGATTAACAAAACCCTAATGACCAAAACTTAAGGCATAAATTTTAAACTTTTTAAAAGCATGTGAAATGACTAAATTGTCCTTAGAATTATGTGTGAAATTACCAAATTACCCTTAGTGAGGGTAACAAGACTAAAATGGCTTTGAACTTATCCTTTAACAAAAGATAGGATCAAATCTTGGTGACTTATCACCCAAGATATCACCATGTGCTAAAAACAAACTAGATCAAGCCTCTAATTGACACTTAACATCAGATCATGCAAGGAATTAAGCCACTAGTCAAAGAAAATGGACTAAAGAGCTCACTTAGATTTTTATATCTATGATAAGTCTCTCATAAGTAAACCTCCAAATTTTACACTTCATATATTTCATATTGTAGTCCCCAATTAGCTTAGAGCAAGTCTAGATCAGAATCATAGAGAGGTTTTCTAAAGGTTGCTTAAAAAGGTAAGAAACCCTAATTCATGCTAGATCTTTAAGGCCTCGGTAGATTTTATGTTTTTTTGTTTAAATATGTTTAGAAGTATGTTATTTAGTGATCTGGATTGCTAAAACATGAATCCATAACATCTAAATGCACAAAAATGAAGATTTAAGAAAACTATCAAAAACCCTAAAAACCAAGACTGACAATCAAATGTCAGGCCTTGTAAATCCTGATTTGTTAGTTGTTTGAACTGTTAAGAATAATAGGGTTATACTATGTCATGATGTTAGTGTTCTAGAAGTGGAATCATGACCATATCGTGTATGGATTGCAAGTTATTAACAGTCAAAACTCGTTGACCAGTCATGGAAAGTTTTCTGGAAAACCCAAAAAACTAAGAACAAGGCCTGACAAGATTTTTAGGACCTTAGATCTTCCAACTGTGGTATTGTTAGGACCCCTAAGTGTAACACTTTTGTACATTGACATATGGACTACATGTCCATGACAACCGATTACCCAATACATCAACAAGTTGCTAGATACAAGTTGTCAAAAGTCGTTGACCAAACACGAATTCGATTTTCTAGAAATTCCAGAAAGTAGGATGAACAGGATCTGACAGCCGTTTGACCGGCTTAGATCTTCAATTTCTGATAGTGTTAGGATATTAAAGTGTAATACTTTTATTCCTTGTCGTGTCTACTACAAATCTATGACAATAGATCACTTAAATAATGAGCACAATGAAAGTTATTTATGGTCAAACCTCCTTGACCGATCACGGTTCTGTTTTCTGGAAAACTCAGAAAACTTATGAACACTTGACTAGTGTCTGACGGTCTTTTGAATTACTTAAATATCTCACTTAGGTTGTTGTTAGGCTAAATCATTGTCACATTTTTGAACCTTACCATGATTACTGCAACCTTCAACCATTAAAACACTTAATAAACACACAGATTGAAAATTATTAGCAATTGAAAAGAATTGACCGACCATGACTTTTGTTTCTAGAAAACCCAGAAAGGCAAAAACAGCCTTAGGTGGCTGATTTGACCCTTAATATATTTTGATTATGTTATAGTTAGACACCAAAGTTGATCAAGACTTGTACTACTACATCAACACTACAACTTGGGTGCACTATCCAACTCAATTAACATGTTGTAAACTAATCATGGTCAAAGTAGGGGGTAAGGGTTGTTCATCAGACCTCAAGAACACAATTAGCCACACTTTCTGTCGTTGTAACCTTTAGCGACAGTTTTTAATAAATAATAATAATAATAATAATTAAAATAATAGAAATAAATTTAAAAAATACTAAATAATTATTAATAATTAAGTTTTAAGTTTTAAAATTCATTTTAACTTATAATAAATAATTTTTAATATTTTGACATAAAATTTCCTTAACATTTAAATTATTTAAATATTAATGATAATAAAAATTTTAATAATTCTATTAAATAAATTAGTTAAAAATAATATTAATGTTTTAATAATCATTATACATGATAATGAATTATTTAAAATGATACTAATGATTTAAAAATCATTATCAATAATAATAAATTATTTAAAATAATATTGATGATATAAAAATCATTATGAATGATTAATAATTATTTAAAAATAATATTAATGATTTTAAAATCATTTTACTTGATAATAAATTATTTAAAAATAATATTAATCATTTAAAATTTGTTTTGAGCTTCTAGAAGTTGTTATAAATAACATTTAAATTATCCAAAGTGATATTTAAACTTTTAAATAAAGGTTATTGGAAAAATAACTCGATAATTAACCGATAAAGCTATAAAACAACGAATAGATATCAAAATCAACCCAGATGCTAATAGTTTGATTAGATGTTAGTTGTTATTGTTTGTAATGACTGCGATGGACATATTTAGGTTGCGTAGACAATTTCAAATATCATAAATTAGCTGATCTTCGAGCAGGCAAGTTTTTCGCACTATGTGCAAACTTTATATTTTAATGCAAGTTTTCTAACTTCATTTAATTTATATATTAAATGCAAGTCTTATATTTATCATATATGATCTTGTTATATATTGTGTTCGTGATATATGTTATTAAAAGGGTTATTAATTCTTGTTCAAGCATAACCAAGTCATATGAACTGTTATTTGTGTAAAATGTATTTGATTTGATATCAAATCATAGACTATGATAAACCAATGTTGTGACGCCCCCAAAATAGGTATACATCACCTATTCTGAGTCGTCAAATACATGGTACAGAATACAAATACAACTTAATTATACAACTGTCGTGTAAAGTACGACAAAACATAAGCTGTGAGTTTTAATACAAATATTGTCGTCTAGACAATATACAAACTCAAATTCAATATTATTATATTTATTTTCCATTATTTCACTGAATAGTGAGAACTACTAATGCTATCATCTGGTCCATCACTCCGTTCCCCGACTAGTCTCTGCTACGTTCTCATTTCCTGAAGAGAACAATAAAAGTAAAAAGGTGAGCTCAACTAGCCCAGTAGGAAATATTATGACTAAGATAATGCAGAATATATTATCATTAGCCTTCAACAGTGTTAAACTGATACAATATAACAACCATCAAGTTTAACTGCAGCGAAACAAGCAATCCATTAAAAGAGTCAAGTAGAGAATAAATCTACTATCTTTTATGATTTAGAAGGTTTTTCATCACTTTTATCGTTGGGACTCAGCTTAATAAATAATCCACATCATTGAACCACCCTGCACTACTACGCCGAGGATATTCTTTAGTATCACGACCACAATTATCCATGCACTACGGGCCAAGAATATTTGTGTATTCAATAATGGTCATGATCATGCCAACAACTGTCCATCAATGCTCTATAGGCCAATGAGGACTTTTTCCACATCATTTGTAACATTACGGTCATGATTACACTAAATAATCCCTGGTCATAATCATACCAAGTCCATCTATGCACTATAGGCCACAGATGACTTTCAACAAAATATAAACATGAGGATGATGACAATGATATAAGAATTCAATAAAACAAGTTCAAGAATTAATTTATCCAGGAACTAATAACGTCCAAATTATCAACATGATACTGCTTTGTAGAGTAAAATTCAAGAATGCTCAGAAGAATATTTCCATGAAAAAAATACTGGATGAAGCGCAAATATCAAGGATATTCCACTAATTTCATGGAGTATAGAAGTCAAAACTTTAACCAACTGAGTATAATAAGGAATGCAATAACAAAAGAAATCACCAGGCATGTGATAGACCGCACAGGCAAGTTATTCCAACAGAATAATAAATAACGAAATCAGGTCCAGCGTAAAATGCACAGACAGGATATTCCAACAAAATAATAAAGAGCGGAATCGGTCCCGCGAAAAAAGCGCATGTGACAGGATATTCCAACAGAATAATAAAAAGCGGAACTAGGTCCCAAAGTAGAAACCGCATGCATGTGATGTTCCAATGCGAATAATAAAGAATGGAACAACAAAAAGAATTTCACCAAGTATAGGGTAGCCCACGTATACAGGTTATTCCAACAGAATAATAAAGAATGGAATAACAAAAGTTCTCTTCATGGATAAGAAAGAAATAATACTCCCTACCTTAGAAAAGCCGGATCTTTGGAATAGTGAGGAGGTGAGACTTTCTTCTTCTTTCTATAATTTCTCTCTATAATAATCGCTCTAAAGCTTTTGTGAATTGGTGAGAAATGAAGGAAGAATGAGCTTCTATTTATAGAAAATATAGTTTTCGATAATTTTGCGTTTTGGGGCTCGAAAAATTACGAGACAATACCTCTAACTTTTCCTTTATTTTTAATTTAGTCATGGAAGTATTATCAAACTTGCACCACCTCCCCTTATAGTAAATAATGTGATTCAATAGTAAATTATGTGAATCAATAGTTCTAGACATGTGAAAATACGAATTACAGTATAGTACCTCCATCTTTAACTTAGTCATGCAAGTATTATCAATCTTGCACCAACTCCCCTAATAGTAACAAGAATGTGAAACAATAGTATACCCATGTGAACAAATAGTTATAATCATGTGAAATAATAGCAATCAATTGCTCATTTATCCGGTTAAATACCCGATTGGTCAATATAACCTCCAGACATCAATTATTATCGAAATAATTGTCGATTTTCACTAACACAAATAATTCCAACACAATGAAACCATTTTTATCAAAATATAAATTTTGAAATTTTAAAGTTTGACTTTCCCGAAAAAGTCAGCTGTTGATTTTTTGACCAAATAGTGAATTCGAGAAAATTTTGTGTTTATAGACTATTTTTACTAATTTCATCATTAGGACTCAAATATCACGTCTGCGTCTCCAAATTCAACTCTTGAACACAATTTCAATTTTAATAACATTCATCATTAATATTATAACTCACAATATTTATCAAACTGTGTCGTTCCTGAGGAAAGAAGGGGCTTTCCAATAAGGGTTTCTCCCTATTGGCGTGCAATTAGGTGACCAAACCTCTCCTTGACAGAACTTCTAGACATTGTAAATATTGCAATTTAATAATATGAATAACTTTGTCGTCTCAATTATTAATTTAATAAAATAACATATTATGCAGATGATATTATGACAATAATCGAATCAATAATATGAGAGATATGATGCAGCAATTACTGTAGCAATAATTGAGTATAACTAAGTGACTTCTCACGTAAGCATCAATAATCAATACTGTGTGCTACTATGCAACCACCAGACATTCATGTACTTTACTTTACTAGGGTAGTTCAACAGTTAACGGTAAAACTTCCACCGTTATTTTCATAAAGTATTTTTGTCGTTTTCTCAATCCGACAATAATTCCGTTGTGGGGGTCCACCAATGATTGTGTTGTTGTACAAATATTCCCTGTTAAAACGAATATTCCCCGACCAATCGAATATTATATAACAACTTGCGTACTTTGCAAAATTTGTAAATATTACCCACAACAACATTATATCAAATCCACACCATAATATTCAAAAATATATTTCGAGAAAATTTAATCTTTATTCAAAAAGTTGGGGTCTTACAAATGTTGTTTAGACCAAACATATATACTGATACTATTATGACCGGCAGTTATATACTGACCGGGGTTTATTTATGACCGAAATTTGTAGCAATGACCTGGGGTTATTAAGATATAATGATATGCATACTCTTAGGTTGTTTCGTTGAACGAATCAACTTGGGTTGCTAAGTCTATATGACTGACAGAAACTCATAATGTGTGGGGTTTCACAGATAAATCTCAGTATATATATGTGGAAAACATCTTGAACTATATGTTCATTCAATTCAGATTCAGTGTGAGTATTAGTATTACTTGTTTAAATCTTGTTGAGCTTTCTGTAGCTCATCATTGCAAATATTTTTCCATTTGCAGTCAGAAATGATGTATCTAGAAATTCGAGTACTTGTGGATAGTAAAGCTTAAGACATGGTTATCCTTTTGAAGACTCTGATGTAATAGTTAACTATATTTTGGATCTATGTAATATATTATTAGTTTTCATACATTGCTTAGTTTTACCTTTCTAAAGAAAATAGAAAAGAGTACAGTATCTATATGAACTATACATCTGAATGATAGTATTGAAAGATCTTGGGAGTTCTCTGATGCACTGAAGTTGCGCCCCTCAGTTCCAAGAACAACCCTAACATTAATATTGTGAATGACAAATAGATAAGAATTATTGATATGAAAGAAATATATGTAAGATACTAAATCTATACATCCAAGTGAGGGTATTCAATACAGTAATTGTTCTGATGAGAACTACTATCTGCTATGAGTATAGTGACTCTTGGATTAATAGAAATTATTATCTTATGAAATATTTACGTGAGCACAAAATGTGTTTATACAGGACATGTATTGAAAGAGGGAAGGTATGCAAAGACTTCCCTTCGCGTTTAGCTTATCAGATGTTGACCTATCTTAGGCTACTCTCACGGGCTTTTCGGCATGGAGGTTTCCAAATCATCGCAATCTACTAGATATGAAGTTACTCCGATCTTTCAAATGAAGCGGATCTGAGTGGTACCTTTCCTGAGCCTCACTTGGACTTAATCGTCTTTGGAGTCCAGTAATCAGTGATCGATGGGTTTGCCTCCTGGTGAAGGAATCACACAACATACATTCATCGTGTCTCACCGCATACAAAATGATGACATTGTCCGAAGCACTAATATAAAGCGTGGTAAAGAGACATTCACATCCATTCAATGTAAAGATGTCATTTCATACACATGCACAAAGAAAAGAATTAAAAAGATTGAAATACGAATTAAGTCCTCTACTGCCCCCAGCAGAGTCGCCACCAGTCGACGCCGAAAATATTATTTTTATCTCCCTTTTCCTATGTATTTCTTACCCTTTATATTTTTTATGTGAATTGGTTTGATCTGAAGGGTGAGGTTTTCAGGAAAAAGGCCGACATATAATGTCGACGATTTGAAAGGATTTGGTTTTATTGATCTGAATTAGACAGAGTCCCCATTTGGTATGAGTTAGATGGTTGTACCAACTCAATCGAGTTTTAAAAGGTTTTGCAATATGGCCCAATAGTGGACTCTATTTAATTGATTTTGGAAATCGAGATTTATAGAGTTTGGGGGCTTGATTAAGCGGGGAAGGTATTAGGCCCCAAAACTTAGAAACACAGTTCTTGCTCTTTTTGTTAAAGTAAATTGTGTGTATGTGTGTGTATGAATTGCAGTTAATTAGGCCTAAGGGCCTTATTTGGAAGTAGTGTTATGCCTCTTTTACACCTATATACAAATGGTTTGACTTGTATAAAAGTTCAATTTTAATACAAGATATATATAATGATGTTTTGAAAATAGGTTTTCAAACCCTTATATTCACATAGTAATTGAGGCATTTGATACTTTTATTTTATTCCGTATTTGGCTTATTTTGATTTTATTCTCGAGATGCGAAGCATCTTCGACAAAATAATATATATATATATATATATATATATATATAAGTGTCGGGCTCCTTATGGGCATTAAAGCCATCAAAGTATGCCCGAGCACCACACATAGGGTTTTCACTATTACGGGGACCTTAAATTCGGATAACCATTTTAAGGTCCTTTATTTACAGTTACAAACTTGCATGGTAGCTGTACAACTGAAAAAGGTCCATCATGGGAACCAGATCTAGATCGGTCAACTGGATCTAAGACCACATGGCTCCTAGGCTCACATAATATCACATAAATAGCCTGCATAGCAAATATACTGAAACTAAACATATATATTTACACTACACGTCGCAAAATAAAGGATTCATCAGTCAAATCCTCGCATGTGCGTAACCAAAGCTTCCAGCTTCCTCTAGATACAGATCTAGGGTCGCGTGGTTACTAAATATTTATTAAAACTAGAAAGAAAACTAGATTTGCACATATCTTAGCCATTCTAGCTTCCAAGTTCTAGTCTTACAACTTTTGA
Organism: Panax ginseng; assembly: GCA_020205605.1. Classification (NCBI taxonomy): domain Eukaryota; kingdom Viridiplantae; phylum Streptophyta; class Magnoliopsida; order Apiales; family Araliaceae; genus Panax; species Panax ginseng. Next base: position 49,952,897 of record CM035140.1, read on the forward strand.
ACTGGTCAAAAGCTAGATATGGCTAGATCCAGTACAAATCTAGTTAATACAACTCAAATATTGACTATTTATAGGAAATGAACGGTTAAAACTTTAGATCTAACGAATATCAACCATTAAAAAGTTGTACAAAGCACTTATATGTGTAATAAAGCAAGCTAAGAAGCCAGATCTAGCAAAATCTTATAGTTAGGCACGAGAATGGCTATCAAACAGCTTTTGGCGCCTCAAAAGTCATTTTCCACCGGTTAAAACTTGATATATTGTAGTATATATGTATATGAGTGTTTACAAAGAAGTTTTACAAGAATCAGAGCATGATTCAAGCTCCGTTCAGCTATTTTAGCCTCTATTTCTCTCGCATTGGCCCTCTTCTTGCCTAATCTTCTCTTGGAAGTCAAAGGGGTGAGGCCCTATATATATACCCGATCAGCCACGAGTCTACCTGTGGCAGTCGCGGTTCTATTTGTGGCTAACCCTGGTGGGCCCATCTTGGTGGGTCACGTTGTCTCGAAGTACGTACATTCTGACCAACGCGTAGTCTGGTCGAACCTTTATAACTTTTAATCCAGGAATCCGATGGAGGCGTGCTATACCTTTCCGAAAAGCCCTTTCTAAGAGCTACACAATGACATGGGATTTGACCTTTTTCGAATCTGGGAAGATGGGTCTTCCCAGATTTTGAGTCTTCGTAGTCTTTTCGTTGAGGGTTTTTTTGTTCTTTTCACTCGGGATTATTGTTATGGTCCTACATGACCTTATTCATGGTAATGTGATTTGTTGTTGAGTTGGAAAAATTACTCTTTTTCCCTTCCGAATTGATTTTTGAGCTTGATGTGTTGCAACTACCTTTCCTCGATGTTGTCTCGGGGGTTTAACTGTTATCGACTTCTGTCTGTCCTCAGGGTTGTCTTTGAAGTTACTTTGATGATTTCTTGGGGTTATCTCCGGGGATCGTCTTGATGATTTTCCAGGGTTGTCTTCGAGGGATTGGTTTGATGATCTCCCGGGGTTATCTCTGGGGAACTGATTTGATGATCTCTTGGGGTTGTCTCTGGGGTTTGATTTGAGGATTTCTCGGGTTGTCTCTGGGGGACTGGTTTGATGATTTCTCGGGTTGTCTCCGGGGAACTGGTTTTATGATTTCTTAGGGTTGTCTCCGGGGAACTGGTTTGATGATCTCTCGGGGTTGTCTCTGAGATCCGGTTTGATGATCTCCCGAGGATGTCTCCGAGGACTGGTTTGATGATCTCCTTGGGTTGTCTCTGAAAGATGATTTTTCCCTCCTGCATAGTCAGAACAAGAATGCAAAATCAGTAAATATTATTTTTAGGAAGGGTGGGGGCTAAAAATTTGGGCGTGGGTGGGTGTATCTGAATAAGTAAATATCATTTTTGGGGTTAGGGGTAGGGGTGGGGTGGGGTGGGTGGGAGGAGTGGGGTTGTATACATAATTAGTAAATATTATTTTTTTTAGGGGTGGTGGTGGTTGTGGGGTGGGTGGGTGGGTGGGGTGGATATATATAATCTTTGAATATTAATTTTTTGGGAGGGGGAGGGGGTGGTGGAGGTGGGGTGGGGGGTGGGGGGTGCGGGGAGGGGTGTTATACATAATCTTTGAATATTATTTGAATATTATTTTTTGGGGGGTAGGGGTGGGATGGGGGGGTAGGGTAAGGTGAGATGAGGATAAGGGTGGGGTGTATACATAATCGGTAAATATTTTTTTTGGGAGGGTGGGGGTGGGCTTGTGGGTGGGTGGGCGGGGGTGGGAGTGTATCTGAATTAGTAAATATTATTTTTGGGGGTGGGGTAGGGTGAGTGGGGTGGGCTAGTGGGAGTGTATACATAATAATAAAATTATTTTTGGGGTTGGGGTTGGGGTTGGGGTGGGGGTGGGGTGGGGTTAGGGGTTAGGGGTGGGGTGGGGGTTGGCGGGGTGGGAGTGTATATATAATCAGAAAATATTATTTTTTTTTGGGGGTGGGGTGGGTGGTGGGTAGGGGTGGGAGTGTATACATAATCAGAAAATATTATTTTGTTTGGGTGGAGATGGGGTAGGGTGTAAGGTAGGGGTAAGGATGGGGGTTGGGGTGGGGGTGTATATATAATTAGTAAATATTATTATTTTTGATATATAAATAAGTTTAAAATATGTTATTATTGTTAAGGGAATAATAGTCCAAACGATATTTTTTAATCGAATACTTTAATTAATCCTGGAAAAAAAACATAACATGGAATTATTTTAAGTTATCCCATGAATAATCACATAAAAAAATAAACACATGACTATGACTATTTAATCCTAGGATTAATAGTCTTGGGGTTATAATCACATGGATTATAATCTCGGGATTATAATCCTTGCAAACAAACATGGCCTAGGTGAATCTCACCGTCAAGGGTCCATGACAATAATTCCTGTCCGAGATATCAAGGGAAGTAAATTCAAGTTTTGTAAAGTTCGACATAGTGAGTTGAGAGAACTACATAAATAATCTTTTACAATTGGATGATAACTTCCTCTCCAAAATTAAGTAAAAATTCATGTTGATAACGTATTGAGAAATAATAGATAAAACAAAATTAAAAAAACAAAATATATATATATATAATAATAATAAACTCTTATATTCAAATAATTATCCATAATTCTTTTAATATCTCTCATAATCTCTCAGATCGGTGTGTCCCTCTACAAAACATCACTTGGCTCCCTCGATAGACCTTTTATTATAATAAAAAGTAAAAGCCCTTTTGATTGCCCAAGTTGTCATTTATTTCCTTGTGGCCCCCGCAAGTCAACTTATGGTTGTCCAATCTGTTTATTGGGCCATGATTGTTTGGGTCCGGTTTGTATGGTGGGCTGCAGTCCACATGAGGTTGTTTAAACCTATGTGGGATTCTATTTTTGTAGTTGGAGTATTTCAAGGAGTTGAGGATTCCTAATTATATTTGGTTTCTGATCCTTAAGGAAAGTGTCAGGTGTTAAACGAACTTTCTTTCCTTAGGGGAATTCTATTTTGTTCCCATTAAGGTATGTTACCTAATGAGGAACCCTAATCCAGTACGAGGAAGGATTCTATAGAGGTCGTGAGATCACTATAAATACAAGGCTTTATCCTAATTCTAAGGTACACACAATTATTATTTTCCAGCACTAGAGCATTAAGCCTTCATTGTTAACCTTTTTCAGCCTGTACTTATTCTTTGGACGGACTATCCTGGCGGCAATTTCATGTCAAGCTTTCGGTGTTTACCCGTTTTTGTGCAGGATTGGATGCGCTTTGGTGATTGAAGCGCGTGAATGGATCTTGGCATTAACATTGGCGCTAAAAGGAGGGCTTGAAAGTGTTGGCTTTCAATCACAAAAGGAGTTTTCTTGGTTGGAATTAATCATGGTAGAACAAACAGACAGTGTCAGGCATTGGTCAGTCAACGGTGGGTGGGTCCTCTCAGCCTAGAGGGTTCGTCATAAATAGGTTGGGGTTTTCTAAGAGCATCCATGATAGGCTCGGGCAGTGGGACCAAGGGATGCTAACAGGGAAGATGTTAGGCGAAGGCTGTTCTCAATAGCCAGCAAAGAGGCAAAAGACCGGAGGCGTGTAGGGTGCACACCATCCCGAACATGACTCCAAGATGATCACGAGGACATGAGGTCGGTTCTTAAAAAAAGGATTGGGAAACTGATGACGCGCTGAAAGCTTTACTGTTGCAGAAGGAGGAAATCACTAGACAAATGTTCCATGTGGTAGAAAGAGAGGACGGTGCCTCTAGCCACAATCGAGGATTTTGAGCCTAATTCTGTCGAAGAATGTAGACGCGGAAATGATTGGAAAAAATAGAAAGAAGAAATTCAGGCAGAATTAAATACACTTACAAAACATGAATTTTGGACACAGTAGTCCAAACACACAAGAAATAAAAGCCGATTTGATACAAATGGGTCTTTATCGAAAAAAAGAAATGAGAAAAATAAAATCGTAGAAGATATAAGGCACGACTTGTGGCACAAGGGTTTTCACAAAGACCTGGCATTGATTACGATAAAACATATTCTCCTGTGGTAGATGCTGTAACGACCGAGAAATTCGGATCTTATTGTAAAATGATTTTATTAAATTAAATAATAATAAAATCATATTCCATGTGTTATCAAGATGGTTGTCATTGTATAACCTATTGATGTTAGAATGTCGTAGTATTTGAGCTACGCGGATGAATTAAAGTGTTTGAATTTCCAAGACGAAAATAAAAGTTTTCCGAGAAATTTTTCGAAAAACACTATTCATCGGTATTTGCTCGGGATATAATTTTGAGTTTCCGAGAAATACGTAATGATGGAATAACAAGGTAAGATGGATTATGTAATAAAAATCTAGTTATGGAAAATGTAATAATTCACTTGTGGACTTAATTTATAAATGTTAAGTAAAGCGAAGTGTTAATGAATAAGTAATAATTGTATGATACATGGTATTGTACGAAGCAATGAAAACGAGTATAATACGAAGTATTATACGAGTTTGTATGAGGGATGAAATACCATATATAAATTCTATATGAATTAGAATACGAAAATAATACATCAACAATATGTATTAAGAAATGTTAATGGACTTGGATGATTGGTTAACAATTATATACAAGTCCAAGTGAATTAAAGAGAGAAGCCCAACTATTAATTAATGAACCAACTAGTGGTTATTAATGCAAAGCCCAAAGAGTGAATTAAAGTAAGCCCAAGCTAGAATCCATGGGTTGTATGACCCATGGGGCAAACCATATTGATATGGTTATTGTGGTGATCAAGTAAGTGTAATGACCAAGACTTAGGAGTATTGACCAAGACTTTGAAGTAATGGCCAAGTATGAGATAAGAGAGTGGTTAACAAGTAATGAATAGTAAGGAGGTGGCTTAAGGAGGTGGGATGATTTAATGACCAATCTACCCTAACCTTGGAAAGTCTATAAATAGAGGAAGCTTATAAGTCATTTGTTGGTTAATCAAATAATCCAACACTTCTAAAGTGCTTAAGTGTTAGAGAGAATAAGTGCGCATATAAGTCATTCCATATGCAAGAAGAAAAAAAAGCTACCTTACCAAGACTTCAAAAGAGTAAGACTTCTTCTCAATTATCTTCTATCTCTACCATGATAGGATGATAAGAAAAGATGGATTAAGAAACATGAATGATAAGAAGCAAGAAGAATGTATAAGTCATGAACTTAAGCCACATAAGTTGGCAATAAGTCATTTAAACTTATAAAAGTTATAAACTTATTATAAGTTAACCTTGAATGTTAAGTATGAAAATATGAACTTGTGATGAGTTTAGTAAGAAAAGTGAATTAAGAACTTATATGATTATATGAATCATATATATATCTAAATTAAGTTATATGTTAAGAACATATAAGTATGATGAACATATAAGAACTTATATGGAGCACATAAAGAAGAGTTCACCATGCAACAATGAACTATAATACATATTGTGGCATGCAATGCCATGAGCAGTACCAACAACCTTCGAGAGTGGCGCATTTGCGATAGAACATGCCCATTAAGTAAGGACTGTGTGCAATGCCGCCATGTCAGGACAATGATATTAAGAGCTTCTGGGGCATAACAACATGAGATGTAGGTATAAAGATTGCACCGCAACGCCAGTCTCAAAACAAAAATAGTAATGAATGTTTCTAAGTACAAAGAAAATAAAATGAAGTAAACACAACTTAAGGAATATAACGTAACATTGTTTAAACTTTGTTAAACCTTAAGGAATGTTATGTAAAGGTTAAGATAACCTAGTCGAATATAAATGAAAGAGTAATGATAAACCAGAATGAATAGTAACTGAATCTAATACACAATTAGATTGAAATGAAGGGTATGATATAATCATATACATACTTGATTATATGTGACCAAATGTAAGGCATTATGTGATCATGTATTGTAGAGACTTGAACGACTTGAACATAAAGTTAAAATACCGTAGCAGACGCTAAAGGTAAGTATTCTAACTCTTGTCTCAGTTCAATCTGAACAAGTTTTTGAGGTTCATGTATTCTTTTGCATGAATTGAGTTATGATAAAGTTGAAGCCAATTCCTTTGGCTAGACTTGATGTATTGATAATCTATTCATGTATTATCAAATGTTGTTATCTTTTGTCAACTACTTGATATGGTTTTCAAAAGAATACTGAAATGTTAAACAAATGTTTTGTCGGTAAAAGCGACGAGCACGTGAGGTTGCCAAATGCTTAAGCGTGCATCGTTTAATGGATGTAGTGTTGATCAACATAAGTACAATAGGTGATCACCTAGAAGTGATCGTAAGTAATATCAGACTTACGGACTTGCTTGGGTTGTCCTTTTCAATAAAGAATGAATACTCGAGGGTCTCGATCGGAGTGAATGTTTTACTAAATCTTGTTGTTATTGTAAAACATTTTGAAAGAAAAGATGAAGTGCTATTTTGAATTATCAATAGTACTTCATAACTATTATTCGATTATTGAAGATATACGATTTGTATGTGTCAAGAATGTTGTTATTAAATTGTTATACTTACTTTGAGCTAGTTATGCTCACTCTTGCTTGAACCATATGAATGCAATTAAGGTGAACGTCAGAAGGATCGAAAAGGATAAGGGAAAAGCTAAAAGTGATTACTAAGCTTTCTTGTAATAGTATAGGTCTATTGTTGTAATTTAAGCGATATTATGATGAGAGAACCTTTGTACGGTATAGAACTTGGGAAATATAAATATTACTTTAAATATATAGAAGTTATGTTCGTTCTTTGAGACTTTTCAATTGAATGAATGTATGAATGTTTTTTAAAGATATAGCACCATCATTGGGTTGGAAGATACCTGATTTGGGGCGCTACAAGTTGAGTATCAAAGCCTAGGTTATAAAACTTAAGGGGAAAGTAGAACCTTAAGTCATAACCTTATTTAAAGAATAAAAAAGTAAAAGATGGAAAGTAACCTTATAAAAATGCATTATATTATTTTATGTATTTTTATTATTTTCTTGGACGTGTACTAATCAAACTATATTGTTTTATTGTAGATGTCTGGAGAAAATGATATGTATAGAGATATACATGTAGTGAGCGAGATTGATTAATCGGGTAGAGATACTACCAAATCCGTGTAGTAGTAGTAGAACCGAGTTGGTGACCGTCGAGTCGGGAGACTCGGGGACGATTTAGACTATATGTCTATATTTGATGGCATGCTAGAGGAGGAGGTGGGCGTGATGTCATTTGACCGAGTTCCACCTACATGAGGAAATGTCACGGGAATCAATGAAAGCATTGTTTATGTCGGTATTGGATAGGAATGTCCATTCTTGCCAAGAGGTTAAGGAGTTGAAGAGGAACTCCAAGGCGTCAAGTGAGGATAAGGCTAGCATGGAGGAATGTGGGAAGAGGAGCATGATGATAGAATTTTAGCTAAGGACAAGGTCAGGAGAGGTGAAATGTGAAGTCTTTGAGCTCAAGCAGGAGCTAAAGACTAAAAAGAGGAAGTTGGAGAGGATGTCCTATATACATAGTAGTTCTCACGTAGATTTCCAAAGAACGGTGGTGGATATCGAGGATAGAAGCGAGGCGGGACAGACACACTATCAGTAGAGATGTAATTGCCAGTCTGGCCAGCAAGGATTTTGAGAATGCCCTACGGCAGATGTAGTCTAGCAATAGCTAGAGTAGAATACATATGCAAATATTATGTATCTAGTAGTGACGTAAAACCCTCTTTTGTATAACAAAGGGTAGTCTTTAGTAAATCCCAATTTTTGGAAAGTAATTGCGGGATGGTAATGTAATCAGCTAAGGCTGAGTAATGTAAACAATGTAGTTTTATACTACAAGTTATGAATCAATATAAGTCTTTTTATGGAATATGTTGAGTAATGAGTATAAGTTGTTGTTTTATTACAAATAATAACAAACCAACAAGAATAAAGTAATAATGATGTGTTGTTTTCTTAATGAAGAAAATGCCGCTAAGAAGGAGACAACGAACTCAAGCGCTAATATTAACCAACATAGGAGGGTGGTAGAGTTAATCAATCGCAGGAGTTCGTTAATCTTTTAACGGCTACATTTAATAAACGAGAGGCTAATGTACGTGATTCACGGAGTAAAGACGAGCTACTACTTTTAAGGATTTAAAAGTGTAGGTCAAATTGAAGTTCAAAGGAACTACTGGACCTATAGAAGCCGGACATGGGTAAAAGAAATTGAGAAAGCATTTGTTATAGCAAATGTTGAGGAGGGACAAAAGGTTGCCTTTGCAACCTATTTAATGAAGGAAGAGGCCAACTTCTGGTGGGAGGCAAACCAGGCTAGGGCCGATGTAGGAAATCTAACGTGGGAGAGGTTCAAGGAAATTTTCTTGAGAACTATTTTCCCCACAGTATGCAAGAGAGGATGGAGATGAGGTTTCGGAGTTGAGACAAGGGATATGACGGTTCCCAAGTATCTTCGCCAAGTTTAATGAATCTGCACGATTTGCTCCACATCAAGTGGACCTTTGAAGTGAGAAAGGCTAGAAGGTTCGAAGCGGGGCTTGAAACCACGGCTCTATAAATAGAATCTCTGTGTTCCAAAGTACTTCCTTTGGAACCATACTAGAAAAGGCAATAATCTTTGAAGGTGGGAATGAGGCTTTTAGCCAATACCACAAAGATAAGAAGACCAAAGGCAAGGTTGATGGAGGAACCAAGACTGAGAGAGCCAGTGGAAGTGGCGACGATCAGAAGAGAAAGGGCTTTAACTCTGGGAATACCGGAGTAAAACAAGGGGACTCTAAAAGGAGGATGGAGGCCTGTAAAACCTGCGGGAAGACTCACTTAGGAGTCTGTCTCAAAGGTAATGCGGTATGTTATAATTGTGGATAGGAAGGGCACATTTTGCCTAACTGTCCCAATCCGAAGAAGAATCACGGATGCTTTGTATGTGGATCAACTGACCACATAGCAAAGAACTGCCCGAAGAAGGGGATAGAAGGAAATAAGGGAACTAATAGCGGGAAGTTAGCTATTAGTGGTCCAAACTCACTGGGAAATCAATGGCCCGCACTTTTAATATGACGGTCCAAGATGCGGTGGCATCAAGGGATGTAGTTGCAGGTATTATTCGATCAACAATATAAATGCATACGTGCTATTTGATTCGGGTGCTACTTGTTCGTTTATAGCATGTGATTTTGCTAGGCGACTAGAATTATTTTCCAAAAAAGTGCCTATACCTTTGAACATTAAGGTAGCAAACGAAGAGATAATTCCTGTTGAAGATATTCATAGGAGTTGTTGCGTAGATGTACGTGGTTGTAAGTTATCGGTAGATTTAATACCAATAAAGTTAGGAGAATTCGACGTAATTCTCGGAGTGGATGGTTGATTAATCATGGAGCAATTATAGATTGCCAAAAGAAATGTGTGAGCATCAGGACGTTAAAGCAACCTCCTGTAGTATTTTACGGTAGTAAATTGCCGAGACATCCGTGTTGCCTTACGATGACACAAACGAGAAAACTTTTAAGGAAGGGTTGTGTAGGTTAACTATGCCATGTTGTTGATACCCAGAGAGTGGGAGCAACCATGGAACAAATACCTATAGTAAATGAATTCAAGGATGTATTTCCAAGTGAGTTACCGGGTTTACCGCCGAATAGGGAAATCGAATTTGTGATAGACACTATGCCAGGAACGGCACCGGTCTCAAGGGCACCGTACCGTATGGTGCCTGTGGAAATGAAAGAACTAATGGTTCAGCTACAGGAACTATTGGACAAAAAGTACATTCAATCAAGTGTTTCGCCGTGGGGAGCACCGGTGTTGTTTGTCAAGAAGAAAGACGGATCGTTAAGGCTTTGTATCGACTATCGGGAGTTGAACAAGTTAACGATAAAGAATAAATACCCATTACCCAGGATCGATGATCTCTTTGATCAATTGAAAGGGCAAAGTATTTTTCTAAAATAGATTTGCTATGACGGGTATTATCGGTTGAAGGTTAGGAAGGAAGATGTACCAAAGATCGCATTGAGGACTCGTTATGGTCATTACGAGTTTACGGTGATGTCATTTGGATTGACGAATGAACTTTCTTGCATTTATGGATATGATGAGCGAGTGTTCAAACTATATTTGGACAAGTTAGAAGTCATGGTGTTTATCGATGATATTCTAGTCTATTCTAAGGCGCTTGAAGATCATAATTTAAGAACTTAAGATTAGTGTTGGAGACACTAAGGAAGGAGAAGTTATATGCGAAATTCACCAAATGTGAATTTTGGTTAGAAAAGGTGCAGTTTTTAGGTCATGTCATTGACCAAGAGGGGATTTCAGTGGATCCAGCGAAGGTAGAAGCAGTAATGAATTGGGAACAACAGAAAATGCCGACTGAGGTGCGGAGTTTCCTAAGGTTAGCAGGGTACTATCGAAGTTTTATCCAAGATTTTTTGAAGATAGCTACCTCGTTGACTAATTTAACAAGGAAGACGGTGAAATACGTATGGACGGATAAATGTGAAGACAGTTTTCAAGAACTGAAGAAGAGATTAAGTGAAGCTCCTGTTTTGTCATTGCCAGATGACACAAGAAATTTTGTAGTGTATAGTGATGCTTCATATAGAGGACTTGGTTGTGTGCTTATGCAGCATGGCAAAGTCATTGTGTATGCATCTTAATAGTTGAAGGATTATGAGAAAGTTTACCCTACTCATGATCCTGAGGCTGGCCCATGATAGTGTTTGCCCTAAAGATATGGAGACATTATCTTTATGGGGAAAATATGAGATATATACGGACCATAAAAGTCTAAAGTATATCTTCACTCAAAAGGAGTTGAATATGAGACAGAGAAGATGGCTAGAGTTGATAAAGGATTATGATTGTGAAATCTTGTTTCACCCTGGAAAGGCCAATGTAGTTGCCGACGCCTTAAGTAGGAAGGGTCGGGAAAAGTTGTCTATGTTAACGGCTCAAAATGAGTTAATAACAGAGATGGCTAAGTTGGAAATAGAAATGAAGATGCCGAGTGATTCGGGGCAGTTACTCTTTGCGACGGAGATGCAATCTACCATCGTAGAAAGGGTCAAGGAGGTACAACTCAAGACGGATGAGTATAATCAAATGAAGAAGCGGTTATCCGAGAAGGAAGATGTTAAGTATAGTCTTGATAATGAGGGATTATTAAGATTTGAGGGAAGAATTTGGGTTCCGAATGAGACAGAATTAAAGGACCAAGTGTTACAAGAAGCTCATAGTTCGAGGTACTCGATACATCCTGGTAGCACTAAGATGTATCAAGACCTTCGACAGAGTTTTTGGTGGCCAAACATGAAGAGAGAAATAGCAGAGTATGTGAGTAGGTGCTTAACTTGTCAAAGGGTTAAGGCCGAACATCAACGACCCAGTGGTTTATTACAGTCATTGGAGATTCCAGAATGGAAATGGGAGCATATCACGATGGATTTCGTGATGGGACTTTCGACGACACAAAAAGGGTACGATTCAATTTGGGTAATAGTGGACCGGTTGACGAAGTCGGCTCATTTTTTGCCAATTAGGGTCAAGTATAACTTAGACCAGTTAGCTAAACTTTATGTTAAGGAAATCATTTCCAGACATGGAGTACCGGTATCGATTGTGTCAGATCGTGATCCACGATTCACATCGAACTTTTGGAGGAGTTTACAAGAGCAGTTGGGAACACAGCTGAGGTTAAGCACGGCTAATCATCCACAAACTGATGGGCAGAGCGAAAGGACAATTCAGACATTAGAAGACATGTTGAGGTCTTGCATCATGGATTTCAAAGGTAGTTGGGATGATCACCTACCACTAATAGAGTTTGCATATAACAACAGTTATCATGCAAGCATAGGCATGCCACCGTACGAAGCTTTGTATGGAAGGAAGTGCAGAACACCTGTGTGTTGGGATGAGGTAGTGGGAGAAGCAGCAGGATGCTAGGACCGTAATTGGTGCAAGGGCGGCGGATGTGGTAAAGTTAATTCGGATATCTCGTCACACTCAGATGTATGATGGAAGAAGTATGCGGACTCACATAGACTAAATCGAGAGTTTGAGGTGGGCTCGTGTGTGTTTCTAAAGGTATCTCCCTGGAAAGAAAAGATACGCTTTGGAAAGAAAGGAAAGTTAAGTCCAAGGTTTATAGGACCTTTTGAAGTATTAAAACGGGTGGGAGAGGTAGCGTATATGATAGCATTACCTCCAGACCTAGAACGAATACATAACGTGTTTCACGTATCTGTATTACGTCCATATAAGCCGGACTATAAGCATGTAATCGAGTATGAGCCAATTCATATCGAGAAATACTTATCATATGAAGAGTCGTCGATGCAGATCATTGATAGAAAGGATCAAGTTCTAAGGAACAAGGTAATACCATTAGTGAAGGTATTATGGAAGAACCACGATGCTGGAGAAGCAACGTGGAAACTAGAAGAAAAGATAAAGAAAAATTTTCCTCATCTATTTGATTAAAGTAAGACGAGATTCTAAGGCGAGAATCTTTATAAGGGGGGGAAAGAATGTACGCGTAGAAATTTGGATCTTATTGTAAAATGATTTTATTAAATTAAATAATAATAAAATCATATTCCATCAATCATTATCAAGATGGTTGTCATTGTATAATCTATTGATGTTAGAATGTCGTAGTATTTGAGCCACGTGGATGAATTAAAGTGTTTGAATTTCCAAGGCGAAAATAAAAGTTTTTCGAGAAATTTTTGAAAAACACTATTCATCGGTATTTGTTCAGGATATAATTTTGAGTTTCAAGAAATACGTAATGATGGAATAACAAGGTAAGATGGATTATGTAATAAAAATCTAGTTATGGAAAATGTAATAATTAAACATGGACTTAATTTATAAATGTTAAGTAAAGCGAAGTGTTAAGGAATAAGTAATAATTGTATGATACTTGGTATTGTACGAAGCAATGAAAATGAGTATAATACGAAGTATCATACAAGTTTGTATGAGGGATGAAATACCGTATATAAATTCTATATGAATTAGAATACGAAAAATAATACATCAACAATATGTATTAAGAAATGTTAATGGACTTGGATGATTGGTTAACAATTATATACAAGTCCAAGTGAATTAAAGAGAGAAGCCCAACTATTAATTAATGAACAAACTAGTGGTTATTAATGCAAAGCCCAAAGAGTGAATTAAAGTAAGCCCAAGCTAGAATCCATGGGTTGTATGACCCATGGGGCAAACCATATTGATATGGTTATTGTGGTGATCAAGTAAGTGTAATGACCAAGACTTAGGAGTATTGACCAAGACTTTGAAGTAATGGCCAAGTATGAGATAAGAGAGTGGTTAACAAGTAATGAATAGTAAGGAGGTGGCTTAAGGAGGTGGGATGATTTAATGACCAATCTACCGTAACCTTGGAAAATCTATAAATAGAGGAAGCTTACAAGTCATTTGTTGGTTGATCAAATAATCCAACACTTCTAAAGTTCTTAAGTGTTAGAGAGAATAAGCTACACATAAGTCATTCCATAAGCAAGAAGAAGAAAAAGCTACCTTACCAAGACTTCAAAAGAGTAAGACTTCTTCTCAATTATCTTCTATCTCTACCATGATAGGATGATAAGAAAAGATGGATTAAGAAACATGAATGATAAGAAGCAAGAAGAATGTATAAGTTATGAACTTAAGCCACATAAGTTGGCAATAAGTCATTTAAACTTATAAAAGTTATAAACTTATTATAAGTTAACCTTGAATGTTAAGTATGAAGATATGAACTTGTGATGAGTTTAGTAAGAAAAGTGAATTAAGAACTTATATGATTATATGAATCATATATATATATCTAAATTAAGTTATATGTTAAGAACATATAAGTATGACGATTAAGAAACCTTAATTGTCATAAGTCATGAATAATCAAATCTTAAGTAGTTTATAAATGACAAGTTATAAGCTCATAGAGAATAAGTCTAAAATACAACAATGAATATAAGTTATTGTATTACATTTGTTGAGATGTTCACATGATGAATGAAGTTCATTTGTAATGTTGAACAAATCATAAGAAGGAAGAATTGTCGAAATTTGCACGATTGGACGATAATCGTCGAATTCGTAAAATTCTCGGAATGGAAGTCAAATTTTGTGTTTGAAGTCGGAACCATTTTTTTCCAATGGAGACAAGTCATATTTGGCATTTAAGAGTTGTAGACTCGAAAATGACCGAATTCCGACTAAGAACAAAAAAAAAAGAATAAACGAGCGTTGAACGTTCACGAACGTTTATCGTTTTCGTTAAAAATGAACCAATAGGTGAATTTTTAGCAAATAAAGTCGAATAGATAAAATTCTTGAATGATCATGTAGATTATGTAATTTGTGAACCGTAGGCTTTTGAACGAGCCAATTCGAACTTATAACGAAGAAGTTATGCGTTCGGGAAATTCACAAAATTCACAAACTGAATTTGGTATCTGGTGCACAGAGTTGGCGCCGTGGCGCCAACCCCAAACAAAAAACCATGTGCGCTGAGTAATAAAGAAAGAGCACTGCTGCGAAGAGTTCATGCAGTCATGAACTATAATACATATTTGTGGCGCCGCAACGCCATGAACAGTACCAACAACCCTCGGAGAGTGGCATGTGCATGACCTATTATTAAGTAAGGACTCTGTACATGGCCAAGTCCGGGACAATGATATTAAGAGCTTCGCAGCATGAGATGAGATGTAGGTATAAAGATGGCGCCGCAGCACCAGTCTCAAAACAAAAATAGTAATGAATGTTTCAAAGTACAAAGAAAAGAAAAGGAAGTAAACACAACTTAAGGAATATAACGTAACATTGTTTAAACTTTGTTAAACCTTAAGGAATGTAATGTAAAGGTTGAGATAACCTAGTCGAATATAAATGAAAGAGTAATGATAAACCGGAACGAATAGTAACTGAATCTAATACACAATTAGATTAAAATGAAGGGTATGATATAATCATATACATACTTGATTATATGTGACCTAATGTAAGGCATTATGTGATCTTGTATTGTAGAGACTTGAACGACTTGAACATAAAGTTAAAATACCATAGCAGACGCTAAAGGCAAGTATTCTAACTCTTGTCTCAATTCAATCTGAACATGTTTTTGAGGTTCAAGTATTCTTTCGCATGAATTGAGTTATGATAAAGTTGAAGCCAATTCATTTGGCTAGACTTGATGTATTGATAATCTATTCATGTATTATCAAATGTTGCTATCTTTTGTCAACTACTTGATATCGTTTTTAAAAGAAGACTAAAATTGTTAGTTCCTAGTAGGAACAAGTTATCTAGAAGGGGAGGTTGAATAGATATTTGAAAATCTATTCATTTTAACTTGTTCTTAGATAATGATTAAAACTTTGCGGAATTAGTATTTGTTTTAATCTTCTTTACCAAGCAATGGAGTTATGTGCGAGTAAGGCAGTTATAGCAGATATAGCAGTTATACCATGAATGTAAACGACACATTTATTTTTAAGTGGTTCAGAGAACTCAAAGCTCCTAGTCCACTCTTCTACTCAACGAGTAGGATATCCACTAAGGATGTTTTTTACAATCTTCTGAATCACACAGATTCCTTCTAGACTGCGAGCCTAGAACTTTCTAGTTCACTCTTGAACTCTTCAAGTCCAGCAGACTTGCTTTTCTTACTGATTCACTTCTTAACTCTTCAAGTCCAAAGCAGACTTGGTATACTTCTTGATTGATTGATAGTTGTTGAGTTCTTGATGGTTGCTACTCAGTTGCTGTGTAAGAACTGGTTCGTTAAGAACTGAGTAGCTGAGAAAGCTTTGCAATATCTCATATCGTAGAGTTGAGCTTGAGAGAGATGTTCACATTGTTTGATTAATGCTTGCTTTTTTCTCTCTCATCTGTCTGATCTGTATATATGTGATGTTGAAAACTATCCGTTGGATCCATCCGTTGTGGCATTAAATGCATCTGAACTTTCTGTACTGTGATGGAGATATTTCGCACATCTTCAGAATTCGCATTCGCCCATCGACACCGACAGTCGCTTCTCACCTACCTACCACCTGAAAAGGTGTTTTGTCCCTCTTACCCATAGTACTATCCTTAGCTTTTTCAATACGCTTCTTTGTTGCATACTAAGGATATTTCATACAATCTGGGACTGATGAGTACTGCAGCATCTGGGATCCATTCCTCACTTGTTGAAAACACATATCATTCGGCTCGACGTTTTCTGACGTGAGATAGATGATGCTCTATGATTTGGATCGTGGTTTTATACGATTTAGATCGTAGTGTCTTTTACATCTTTTCACACTACGATGCTATTAGCTGAGAGCACTACGATTTCCCTTTAAAACCTTCGTACACTACGATCTTCTCTTGCTCGTGTTGTTGAATCTACGTTCTCAAGAGAACACTACGATCGTTGACTTGTAAACTTCATGTTTCCTTTAGCACACTACGATCGTGGAGTTAGCTCGGCAATCGTTGGGACCACTCTACGAAGTTTGAAGAGTCTCCTTCAAGGAAGGCACAGTACGATCTTCAGGCTCTACATTTTCTGTCTTGACTTCTGCAATGTTGATCAAACTTATGCACTATGATTTCTTCAAGACTAATCCATTACATCTTAAGATCAACCTAACAGTTTTGATCTTTATCTATACATTCTTTAACAGAATGATACACGTTGAAAGCTTAGATTAGCCTAACAATTTTGATCTATCACTAAGTCCTTGTACATATATTCATTTAAGGACCTTACAAATAATCATGAACACATGTATTAAAACATCAAATCATAATATGCATTCTCCCAATAATCTCCCCCTATTTGATGTTGACATAACCAAGGAGATTTGTTGTCATGATTATTAGTGACTAGATGCATTTGCAGGAAATATAAACATAACTTAGTATTTCAGTGAACAGCTAAAATTTCTAGAGAATAAGCATGAATTTATTGATGATCAGAAGATATTACAATATAGCATTACATCAATAAAACACTAAACTCTCAACGTATCTCTGTTTTCTTGGTCTCTTCTGTGGAGGAGGATTGGCATACTCTTCAGCCCTTCTTTTCCTTTGAGCTTCCTCATTCCTTGCTAACTCTTCCATTTCGCCAGACTTATTTGGATTCGATTTCTTGTCTGCGCATGAATGCAGGATCTCCAATTGGCATTCTTATGCGTACCGTAGACACGTCTTGTGAGCTAGGAGTTGGCTCCTTATGACTCAAAGGAATAGTTGTAGGAATAGCTGTTATAATTTCCTGCTGACCAGATCGTTAAGTCTAATGATGTCTTGTAGGAGGGCTTCGTGATGTCTGAGCATGAAATTGACTTCTCCCCCTTTCTTGAGTTTCATGACCTCTTCCTCTGCCTTGACCTCCTTGATCTCCTTTCCTTTTATTATTCTCCCCCTTTATGTCAAAGATCAAGGGTTCGAATATCGTGAGATGTACCGATTAACTCCTTGAACAAGCTCATTCAGTTGGCTTTGGGTTTGAGCAATGTCCTCTCTATTCTCCTTGATCTGTTTTTCAGCTCTAGCTTCTTTATTTTGGAGGACTTTCAGAATCATATCATTATGTTTCTCCTGATTGGCATAAGATTTTTGGAAGTCATAAACAGAAGCTTTCAAGTTGAGAATATTGTCAAAGATAATTTGATGTTGACGATCTTGGTTTTTCGCATTTCAAGCACTGACCTCTCTTTGTTTGGCATCAACTCGAAATGGATCTCATCTCCGCATCGATATACTCTTGTAATCTCTTTGATAATTTCCTTTAGCCTCGTAGTGAGCTCAGTATTCATTGTACTAGGGAATTTGTTAGCAGCTTTTATCATTTGATTCAGGCGGATGTCAAGGAGATCAGAGTGGGATTCCAGACTTGCTTCGATAGACTTGATCATCTGCTCAGAGGTTTCTTTTAAGTCATCCTTGGTAGGCAGGCTTGGGAGAGCATTATTTGATTGGGGATTGTCCATTTGAGGGGTTCTTGGTGGAGATTGATCTTGCAAATTGTACAACACAAGATCAAGACTGAAAAAGTCATGTGATGAGGAGGATGGTATATCAGCTGGAGGGGTTTGGGTTGGATATCTGGGATAGGTGACTCTACGATTTCAACATTAGACTCTACGATGTGGCTTGAGTCTGGAATCATAGAGTTGGTGATTTGAGGGAGTAGGGTAAGGTTGACTTCTTCTGGTTCTTCAGTTACAGAATTTTGGGGTTCTACAACTAGAAACTGATTTATTGGATTGGGAATCACTTCCAGCCATTTAGGAAATTTATAGAAATAGCTAAATGAAGATGATGGCAGGTGATTAACTCTAAAACTGGTAGGGATAGTCAATACCTCGGGTTTATCTTTTGATGAGGAATGGTTCAGTAGCGACTTTTTTGGCGAAGATGACTTTCCTCGAAATCCATGAGCCGTAACTAAGATTCTTTGGATATTCCTGAAGCTCCGAACATGTGATCCCATGATTTTGTGGATTTGAGCTTGATGGTATGCCATCATAGGTAGATAAGATAACATTTGGTTGTACAGATAGCTTCTGTATCCATCTTTCCCTACACCAGTAATTTCAAGCTCATCATCATCATCATTTTCTTCCTCTTCTTTGGTTTCTTCTGAAGAATCCATTATCTCAATGGCCTCTAGAAGGTTTGACATTGGTTCATCTCCATCTTGAGGAAGGACCTCTTCTTCAGCCATTGGGATATTATGAGGCTCCCCCTCACTATGAACATCTTCTTGGAGGTTTAGAAACTCCCCTCAGCTGGTAAATCTTCTTCTAAGTTCAAAGAGTCCCTTCCAGCTGGAACCTTTTCTTAAGCAGTAGGCTTCTCCCCCTCAGCCGATGTATACTCGATCACCCTCAGCTGGAGCATCTTCTTCTAAGTTTACTTGGGATAGTTCTACTTTTGCAGCCACACTCTTGGCTTCCTTCTTCAGTATTTTTTCATTCTCAAGAATATACTTCTTGACCAGCTTTCTCCTTGCTTTGCTGGTTTTAGTCACCACTTCTGGACTCTCTTGAGTCTTTGTTTTGACACGTTGATCAGCCACTCTTGTTGAAGCAGCTTCTTCCATTTCTGCCACACTTGGCCTGGTCTCAGAGAACAGCAGAGACTCTATGATCGAAGACACTGTTGGTCTTTTGGACTTATAACCAGTCTTGTTCTTCTTTAAGATCTGTGAAATAGTGGCTTGATCCTCTTCAGCTTCCTCTTGTTGTTGCATGTTCCTTAGCCTCCTTAGAGTCTCTATGTCAGAGGACTCTATAGGAATGTTAGTTGTAGATCCTTGAGGCTCTTCGACTTGTCTTGCCCTTAGCTTTCTCTTGCCCTTGCTTTTTCTGGCAAGAGCAGAGGGTTCTCCCTTGTCTGTTTCTTCTTCTTCTTCAACTTCTTTGACAACAGACATTCCTCCTGGAAAGCCTGCTTCCTTTTGTTCCCCAGTTCTCCCACTGGACTCTGTCATCATTCTTACATAATCAGCAGGGTTCCTTTCCCAGTTCTTAAACAACTGCTGTGTCATTCTTCGATTTGGGTTGATAGCTTCTCCTTCATCATCCCCAATTTTGTCACCCAATGCAGATTGCAGAATGATGCTAATGAATCTCCCATACAAAGATCTTCTTGAGTACTTTTGATTGATTTCTTGGTGACGATCCACTCGAAGTAATACAAAATTTCATAATTGAGTTGAGAACCATGAACCAAAGCGGTACATGAGCTTGAGTGAGTCTCATTTACCGAAGTCATGACTGAGCTCTTGCAAAGATATGCATTTCCCAATAATGTCACCAAAAATTTGTACCTTTGAGGAACTCCTTCTTTTGTAGCCTTTCACAGAGGATTCTTCTTGTGGTGCATTTTCTTCAAACCCTCTTGGAAGCTTATGCTATCTAGAAATGGGTGCCCCGTGCTTGAAACCTAGGGCCAGATTGAAGTTTTCTTCCTTAGCATCATTTCAACTCCTCTTACTCGTGTAGTGATGGTGTTGTGTTCAGACACTCCATTCTTGTAAAACTCCTTCACTAGCTTGGGATAGATGAGGGGTGCCGATTGCTCAGCCTCTTCGAGACCACCTTCTTTAGTAGTGCTAAGGTCTTGTGAAATTTTGGTGGAGCATCCTTGAACTCATCAAAACAGCAGTCTCAGAGTTTGAGATTACATTTAGGCAAATGCCATGATTCTGTAGTTGAGAAGTGGAATACGACTGAGATTTCTCTTGAGTTAGGGTTTTGCTTTGAGAGAGAGAGAGAGAGATAATCTTTTGAACTTTAAATTTCAAAAAACACGGTTCCAATTTGTACTTGTAGCTTCCCTCTCTCTTTTTTTGACTTAGTGGGACAGGTGTCGCCTTATGCTTGGCTCTACGATTTTGACTGTGCATGAATGTACTGATTTTCCCTTTGAGTCTTCAGTGCTGAGATGTCCTTAGGATGACTACGATTGTAGAGATAGTCTTCTGGTCGTTGAGTCTGTCCTGCGATCGTCGAGTCTGTCTGGCAGTCGTTGAGTCTAATCACCATTCGTAGAGTCTGTCCTACGATCGTCGAGTCTGTCCGGATCCTTGTGATGAGTTTTTGACTAAGCATTCTTTTCAAAGTAACTCGGGAAGGGCCAACCTCTTGGTGATTCAAGGGTTAGGTTTGTCCCTGAGGCACCTCTTAAAGAGATTGCATTGTTATAAGGCTTGTCATCACAGGATTCACTTTTCTTATTGGAAGGGCTTTAGGTCATCGTCGAGTCTGCACTATGATAGTTGAGTCTTTGCTACGATCGTTGAGGTAGTTGTCTGTTCGGCTCTACGATCGTGAACTTCCCTTGATCATGTCTACGATTTTGAGTACAGCCTTTATATCTATCATGGTTAACACAATCTAGAGCATACAGTTCATGGTTGAAGATTTAGCATGCCTAGCTCACTTATTAACTTGTTAAATCTGGATTTATCTAGTGGTTTTGTAAAAACATCAGCAAGTTGATTTTTAGTAGGGGTATATTGTAAAGATATAGTTCCATTGTGCACATGATCCCTAATGAAGTGATGCCTTATTTCTATATGCTTGGTCCTATAATGCATGACAGGATTATGAGTTATTGCTATGGCACTTGTGTTATCACAGTGTATGGGAATAGATTTGAAATCGAACCCATAGTCAGCTAGCTGATTTCTCATCCATAGGATTCGAGTAAGCAGACTACCAAATAATATATTCAAATTTTCCGCAACAAGTGAGATAATCGAGTTTTGTTTTTTGCTAAATCGGGACACAAGTGCATTTCCAAGAAGTTGACAGTGCCATTGGTACTTTTTCTCGCTCTATTTTGCATCCTATAAAATCAAAGATCTCGTGTATCCTATCGGGTTCAAATGAGGATTCCTTGGGATACCATAGCCCCAAGTAGGGTGTACCCTTGAGATACCTGAAGATCCTCTTTACAGCAGACAAATGTGACTCTTTAGGGTTAGCCTAAAATCTAGCACATATGCATGTTGCAAACATTATATCTGGTCTACTGGCAGTTAGGTATAAAAGAGAACCTATCATACCTCTGTATTGAGTTATATCAATACATTTACCTTTCTCATCCTTGTCAAGCTTGGTTGCAGGAGCAATTGGTGTTTTCATGGGAGAGGCTGATTCCATGCCATACTTATTTAGTAAGTCTTTGATGTATTTGGCTTAGTTAATGAATATTCCTTCATTAGTCTGCTTCACTTGCAGACCAAGGAAGAAATTCAGCTCACCCATCATGCTCATTTCAAACTTGCTATGCATTAGCTTAGATAATCTCTTACATAACTTTTCGTCAGTAGAACCAAAAATGATATCATCAACGTATATTTGAACTAGTAAGACTTTGTCTTTATGCTTTCTAAGAAATAGTGTGGTATCCACTCTACCTCTAGTGAACCCATTTTCTATTAAGAAGTTAGTCAGTGTTTCATACCATGCTCTAGGTGCTTGTTTAAGACCGTATAAAGCTTTGTCTAATCTATACACATAATTGGAA
Organism: Panax ginseng; assembly: GCA_020205605.1. Classification (NCBI taxonomy): domain Eukaryota; kingdom Viridiplantae; phylum Streptophyta; class Magnoliopsida; order Apiales; family Araliaceae; genus Panax; species Panax ginseng. The sequence continues at coordinate 49,975,023 of CM035140.1, forward strand.
AGAGATGGATTGATGAAACCTGGAGGTTGTTCTACGTAGACTTCTTCTTGAAGCTCTCCATTTAGAAATGCACTCTTGATATCCATCGGAAGACTTTGAACTTCATGTGGGCAAAGAAAGGCAAGAAAGATTTCGATGGCTTCTGGCCCGCAATAGGTGTAAATGTCTCATCATAGTCAATGCCTTCTTCTTGAGAATAGCCCTTTGCCACTAATCTTGCCTTGTTTCTGGTGATGACCCCATCTTCATCCATTTTGTTCCTGAAGACCCACTTGGTTCCTATGACAGGATGACTCTTTGGTCTTGGTACCAATCTCCACACTTTGCTTCGTTCAAATTGGTTAAGTTCTTCCTGCATGGCTTCTATCCAACTGGAGTCTTCCATAGCATCCTCTATCTTCTTTGGCTCTATCTGTGATAGGAATCTTAGATAGAAGCATTCATTCTGAGTAGCAGCTCTTGTTTTAACTCTTGCACTTGGATCTCCAATGATTAGATCCTGAGTATGATCTCTTGCCCATTTATTCCCTGTTGGGACATCTGTCCTGATCCCTTCCTATCTTAGGTCTTCAAGGTCTATCTCTTCTTCTTGAAGTGGAGGCTCGCTGTCTTGGATGGACCTCTCTACGATTTCATTATCATGCTCTACGATTTCACTATCTGGTACTACGATCGTAGTGTTGAGCTCGATGATTGCATTCGTAGTGTCTGTACTATTGGTCGTAGTGTCTAGAGGCACTGCTTTGTCTGTGTCAGTTTCATCGAAGAAGATGTGTATTGAGACTTCGACATTCAGTGTTTTCTTGTTGAACACCCTGTAAGCTTTGCTGTCTGTGGCATATCCAAGAAAGTTCCCTTCATCTGACTTGGGATGGAATTTTGTCAGATACTGCTTTCCATTGTTGAGAATATAGCATGCACAGCCAAAGACATGGAAATAGCTGATACTTGGTTTCCTTCCTTTCCACAGTTCGTAGGGTGTCCTCTTGATCGTAAAGTGAATTAATGATATGTTACATGTGTAACATGCAAAGGTGTCACAACTTACGCTTGTATATTCAGCAGGACGAGTGCTCGCTAGTAGGGTCCTTCCAATTCTATCGAGTTCATTTTTCTTTCAAAGAACTCCATTTTGTTGAGGAGTTCGTGGAGTCGAGAAGTTATGATCGATGCCATTGTCAAGCGCAGAACTTGTCTATTTCGAGAAATTGAATTCTCTTCCATGATCACTCCTTATTGCCTTGATTTTCTCCTTTCTCATTCATCACCAATCCGAACATTTTGATTAATTCGGACCTCGTTTCATCCTTTGAAGTTAGGAAGAATACCCATGTGAATCTAGTGAAATCGTCGACTATGACTAGAGAGTATCTTTTGCCTCCAAGACTAGCCGTTGGGATTGGTCCAAAAGATCCATGTGGAGCAATTTGCAAGGGTTTGTCAATGGAGTTCAAGCGATCTTGCTCTTGAATGAGCTTCGTTTGCTTTCCAAGTTGGGCAGTGTTGCATGGCCTTTCCTTCACAAAGTTGAACTTGGGTAGGCCACCACGAGATCTTTTGATGCCGCTTTGGACATGTTTTTGAAGTTTAAGTGAGAGATGACTTTCTATGCCATAGTGACTCATTTCCTCGGATGCTTTTGCCAGAAAACATATTGTCTCATCAGAGCTTAGTTGACCAAGATCTACTATGTAGACATTTCCTTTTCTTGTTCCGGTCAGCTTTATGGCAGATGTCTTCAAATCTCTGACTAGACATTGGTTGTTGAGAAATGTTACTTGGTGACCCTTATCGCAGAGTTGGCTGATACTTAGAAGGTTGTGTTGGAGTCCTTCCACATAAGCTATTTTGTTGAAAGATACAGCACCATTTCCAGCAGAGCCATATCCTCTTGTCTTGCCCGAGCCGTTATCTCCAAAGATGACTGAGGGACCCTCCTTTTCTACATAGTTGGATAGTAGAGCTTTGTTCCCTGTCATATGCCTCGAGCAACCACTGTCCAGATACCATGTTGAGGTCGTGGAGCTCTTTTCCTGTCAAAACATTTGAACCTTCATTTTGGTACCCATATTTGCATGGGTCCTTCTTTGTTAGTGCCTTTGGGGACCCAAATTTGTCTAATCTTGGGTCTCACATGCATGGAATTATAATAACACTTTGTAGCCCTATGACCATTTTTATTGCATATGAAGCATCTATTATAATGCATGCCTGTGTGTGTGTGGTGATTCATCTTCCACTTGGACTTGTGTGGTTCCTTAGTTAACCTTCTGTTAAACTGATTCTCTTTATTCCACGTGTCCTTAGGTTTCATAAATAGTGATGAGTGTGTCTTACCTCTACTGTACCTTCCCAGTTGATTCGTAGAGTTGATTTTGTTTGACTCTACGATTCTTCGAGGTTGGTAAGTAGAGGTTGGATTACTCTTTTCCTTGATGAAACCCAGACCAGCGTGATATCTTTTACTTCTCTGAGTATAACTAGAGACAGTAGAACAAGGTTGAACTGGTTCTTCCAACTATGAGGATTTCACAAAAGCAATGCCTCTACCAAAACTTGAGACATTACTAGTGCAAGTTTCCATTGTCTTTTCCACACTTAGCTCTGAGATGGATTCCCCAAAGCCTAAGCCTGTTTCATTTAATGTGCTTCTCGACTGCAGAGAGCAAAAGTAATCCATGGATGATGAGGATCTATTCCATGCGTAGATAGTCTTTCTAGATCCTCAATTTTAGAGGTTAGCTTAGACTCTCTTTTGCATGATGTGTGTTTGTTCTGCTTTTAAATTTTCATTCTCAAACTTCAAGCTTGGAGAGAAGATTAGTACTTAGAAGAGGCTGCTTTCAAGCTCTTCTTAAACTTTCTTCTTCTCTCTGAAGAAGTGAATGATCTTTAGACAAGACTCGAACCACTTCATGTATTGAAGTAGAGTCGCTGGTTATGCCATGCAAAGCGCTTCTCAAGTCACTTATATCTACATCGAGAATTAAAGTCAAATACCTCATCGATATTTTACATCATGTATGTTTAGGCTTTATTTGTCCTTTGCATGTTTGGCCATTAAGCAAAGATTGGCCATATGTGGTTCTTCCTCATCTTTGAGTCCGTGATTTGAGTCATTATCTGAATCACTCCACGATCCTCCCGTGACCTGTGCCTTTGTCTCTTTTCTCGAGGCCTCTTGGTTCCTTTGTATTCTTTCTTTGCCTAAGATTTCTTCTTTAGCTCTTCTTTGATAGGCTTGTTGCAAATTGGCAATGAAATGACTGTGTTTCTTTGCAACAGTAGCATAAATCATTCATTTATTTCTCGGTGGCATAGTTGCTTAACTTTCTTTGCTTGGCGGATTCGCCTTGTCGCATGAACCTTCTTAGTCTCTTTACCAAAGATAAGAAAGTCATCGTCATCGTCTTCATCATCATCGAGAGTCAATCTGGTGATGACTTTCGATGCATTATCATTTTCCTTGAGAGCAACACCCTTTATCCTTTCTTCTTCCTTCCGATAAGGTTTTGCGTTGGGTCGACTCCATCAGACGTCAGAGATTTCCATACGATTGTTGAACCGCTATCTCATTAAGATTCTTTGATTCTCTTATTGTTGTGGTCTTTGCATCCCACCTTTCTCAGATGGCTCTCATGAAACTTTATGGTTAGATCCTTGTTAGGATAGATCTTCCCATACGCCGTAGAGAGTCGAGCGTAACGTTAAATCTTTCATAAGTTGCGACCACGTTTTCTCCCCGCATACGAGGCGAACATTTCATATCGCCGTGTCGAGAGAGATCGCTTGTTCTCTCTCCGACTTCTTGGTTCCTTCGTGCATAATCAAGAAGTGCTTCCCAAACTTCCTTAGTTGTTTTGCTATTTACAACATTTTCAAATAGATCGTCCCTCTAAGGATTGGAACAGATGATGTCTTTGCCTTTTTTATCAAGTTGGATGACTCTCTTCTGCGTGGTTCCATCCATTCTTCTTTCACTTTTATTTGTACTGCTTGGATCGCCAATGGTTGGTGTAAGCTTTATCCAGATATAGGGCCCATTAAGAAACGGTCTCAAATAGATCTTCATCTATTGAGTCCATGTAAGCTTACATCCCCGACTTTCCAATTAGCAAATTTATCTTTGTTACACATTGGTGGCTTCACGCTTCCCCCGATCTCGGATTCGCTTGGTACGAAAGTGCCATTTGGATCTACTAAAGCGTGGTAAGTCGTAAAATAGAACCCGCTTCTCGATACCAATTGTTAGTTCCTAGTAGGCACAAGTTATCTAGAAGGGGGGGTTGAATAGATATTTAAAAATCTTTTCATTTTAACTTGTTCTTAGATAATGATTAAAAATTTACGAAATTAGTATTTGTTTTAATCTTCTTTACCAAGCAATGGAGTTATGAGCGAGTAAGGCAGTTATAGCAGATATAGCAGTTATAGCATGAATGTAAATGACACAGTTATTTTTAAGTGGTTCAGAGCACTCAAAGCTCCTAGTCCACTCTTCTACTCAACGAGTAGGATATCCACTAAGGATGTCTTTTACAATCTTCTGAATCACACAGATTCCTTCTGCACTCAAGTTAGCCTAGGAACTTCTCTAGTTCACTCTTGAACTCTTCAAGTCCAAAGCAGACTTGGCTTTCTTACATATTCACTCATTTAACTCTTCAAGTCCAAAGCAGACTTGGTATACTTCTTCGATTGATCGATAGTTGTTGAGTTCTTGATGGTTGCTACTCGATTCTTTGTGTAAGCACCGGTTCGTTAAGAATCGAGTAGCTAAGCAAGCTTTTGCAATATCTCGGATCGTAGAGTTGAGCTTGAGAGAGATGTTCACGTTGTTTGATTAATGCTTGCTTTTTTTCTCTCATCCGTTCGATCAGATATATGTGATGTTGAAAACTATCTGTTGGATCCATCCGTTGTGGCATTAAATGCATCTGAACTTTCTGTACTGTGATGGAGACATTTCTGCACATCTTCTGAATTCTGCATTCTGGCCCACTGACACTGCAGGCTGCTTTCTCACCTACCACCTGAAAAGGTGTTTTGTCCCTCTTACCCATAGTACTATCCTTAGCTTTTTCAATACGCTTCTTTGTTGCATACTAAGGATATTTCATACAATCTGGGGATCGATGAGTACCGCAAAGATTCGGGATCCATTCCTCACTTGTTGAAAACACATATCATTCGGCTCGACGTTTTCTGACGTGAGATAGATGATGCTCTACGATTTGGATCGTGGTTTTATACGATTTAGATCGTAGTGTCTTTTACATCTTTTCACACTACGATGCTATTAGCTGAGAGCACTACGATTTCCCTTTAAAACCTTCGTACACTACGATCTTCTCTTGCTCGTGTTGTTGAATCTACGTTCTCAAGAGAACACTACGATCGTTGACTTGTAAACTTCATGTTTCCTTCAGCACACTACGATCGTGGAGTTAGCTCGGCAATCGTTGGGACCACTCTACGAAGTTTGAAGAGTCTCCTTCAAGGTAGGCACACTACGATCTTCAGGCTCTACGTTTTCTGCCTTGACTTCTGCAATGTTGATCAAACTGATGCACTATGATTTCTTCAAGACTAATCTATTACATCTTAAGACCAACCTAACAGTTTTGATCTTTCTATCTATACATTCTTTAACAGAATGATACACGTTAAAAACTTAGATCAGCCTAACAATTTTGATCTATCACTAAGTCCTTGTACATATATTCATTTAAGGACCTTACAAATAATCATGAACACATGCATTAAAACATCAAATCATAATATGCATTCTCCCAACAGAAATGTTAAACAAATGTTTTGTCGGTTTCAGAAACGATTGAGCACGTGAGGTTGCCAAATGCTTAAACGCGCATACGCTTAATGGATGTAGTGTTGATCAACATAGAGTACAATAAGTCGATCACCTAGAAGTGCTCGTAAGTAATATCGCTTATAGACTTGCTTTAGGGTTGTCCTTTTCCAATAAAGAATGAATACCGAGGTCTCGACGAGTGAATGTTTTACTAAATATCGTTGTTATTGTAAAACATTTTGAAAGAAAAGATGAAGTGCTATTTTGAATTATCAATAGTACTTCATAACTATTGTTCGCTTATTCAAGATATACGATTTGTATGTGTCAAGCATGTTGTTATTAAATTGTTATACTTGTCGAGCTAGTTATGCTCACTCTTGCTTGAACCATATGAATGTTGCTAAGACCGAACGTCCTAAGGATCGAAAAAGGATAAGGGAAAAGCTAAGGCGTATTTACTAAGCTTTTTTGTAATAAGTATAGGTCTATTGTTGTAATTTAATCGATATTATGACAAAGAACCTTTGTAACGGGTATAGAACTTGGGAAATGTAAATATTACTTTAAATATATAGAAGTTATGTTCGTTCTTTGAGACTTTTCAATTGAATGAATGTATGAATGTTGTACAGTATAGCACCATCTGTCGGGTTGGAAGATACCCGGATTTGGGGGCGCTACAGATGCAATTACATTGCAGTATCTTATTAACCTAACAACTCATGAAAAACTTGATATGTGTTTAATGAATGTTGTTACAGCCTATTTATATGGGTAAATTGATAATGATGTTTATATGAAAATTCTTGAAGGATTTAAAATGCCTGAAGCATATAAGTCAAATCCCCGGAAAGTTTACTCAATCAAGTTGCAACGGTCCCTATATTGGTTAAAGTAATCAGGACGCATGTGATATAATCGTCTTAATGAATATTTATTGAAGGAAGGGTATAATAATAACCATATATGCCAATGTGTTTTTATAAAGAACTCAAAATCTGGTTTTGCTATTATTGTTGTGTATGTTGATGATTTAAATATTATTGGAACTCATTGAGAGATACCAAAGATAGTGAATTATTTAAAGAAAGAATTTGAGATGAAAGATTTTGGAAAAATAAAATTTTGTCTCAGCCTGCAGATCGAGGCATTTAGCAGATAGAATTCTTATTCATCAGTCAACTTACACAGAGAAGGTCCTTAAAAATTTTATATGGATAAAGCACATCCATTAAGTACCCCAATGGTTGTTAGATCATTTGATGTTAAAAATGACCCTTTTAGACCTCGTGAGGATAATGAAGAATTACTTGGTCCCGAAGTACTATACCTCAGTGCAATTGGTGTGCTAATGTATCTTGTTAATAATACACGACTTAATATAACATTCTTTGTGAATTTGCTAGCAAGATATAGTTCTTCTCCTACTCGGAGACATTGGAATGGAATTAAACATATTTTTCGTTATCTACGAGTAACTATGGATATGTGCTTATTTTATTCAAATAATGAGAATCATGAATTAGTTAGATATGCTGATGCAGGATATTTATCTGATCCACATAAAGGTCAATCTCAAATAGGTTATCTCTTTATGTATGGTGATACTTCTATATCATGGAGATCTACAAAGCAAACATTAGTTGCCACTTCATCTAATCATGCTGAAATACTTGCGATCCATGAAGCAAGTTAAGAATGTGTGTGGCTAAGATCAATGACTCAACATATTCGTGAAACATGCGGTTTATCCTCCAGCAAAGGAACTCCAACCACTGTATGAAGACAATGTTGCGTGTATAACTCAATTAAAAGGAGGATACATCAAAGGAGATAGAACAAAACACATCTCACCGAAATTCTTTTTCACACATGACCTTGATAAGTGTGGTGACATTAATATTCAGCAAATTCTCTCAAAAGATAATCTAGCAGATTTGTTCACCAAAACATTACCAACTTCAACGTTTAAAGGATTGCGCCGCAATATTGGAATGTGACAGCTGAATGATTTAAGAATACATTCATGAGGGGGAGCTAATATGTGTTGCACTCTTTTTTTCTTAACCAAGGTTTTTCCCATTGGGTTTTTTCTTGTAAGATTTTTAATGAGGTAGTTTTCAATGTGTATGGTTACACAATAGACATCCAAGGGGGAGTGTTATAAAATTATAATATATGGATGTCTATATTCATTCCTCCCATCTTTATTGTTATAATCTTTGATCTTTTGAAACTCTCATGTCTTTTAAGTTTTGAAACTCATGACATTTGAGTTTTGAAACATCCAAATATTAATGTTCATGTACCTATAAATAGATATATTATAAAAAAAATGATATACATAAAAATACAATGAAAATGCTCTCTCTTTTACTCTAATTATCTTTGTAATATTAGTATTCTTTTATAATAGATTTCACCAAATTTTGGTTTCACAAATTTTTTTTGTCCTGCCTTTTACTTTCCTATTGAAATTAGTAGAAGTATTATCCAAATTTGTAACATTTAGATACTATCCAAATTTATAAAGTATTCAAAAGAAACCCCAAACCTATTAGGAAAAAGGAAGATATATATTTTTTATATCTTAAAAAAATTATATAGGATAATTTTATTATTACAATATTATTAAGATATCAAAAAATATTTTAACATATCTCACAATATTTTATATTAAAATTAATTAAAACTTAAAATTTTACCAAATCACACATTTAATTGTAGTAATAATATTTGAATTTTTTTAAAAAACATAATAACTTTAAAATTAGTTGAAAATTTTAGCAAATTATTTACTAACTAATGTCATAACTACTTAAAATTTATTAAAGTTTGAGTTTTATACTTCTATTCGTATAAGAATTTCAAGCAAATTTTCTCAAGTATAAATATTAATATATTACAAACTTAAATAAATTTAAAATAATTATTTTCTCATAATCATAACTAAATAAATATGGGCTCCCTTCAAATGTTTAGAATTTAAATAAATATTTAATAATTTAATAACTATAATTATCTTTCTCAAAATTTTAATTTAATATTTATATTTAATAATATAATAAATCATTTTCCATGTCACATGTGATTCGCATAGGGGTTGGTCACAAGCTTGTATGTATACTTATTTATACATGAAGTACACCCTAATAAACCGTATTAATAGTTATTTTAATTATAAACTAGTAATAAAAGAAAGATTGTTTTTGGCTATTAATTAGTAACTTACTAAAAACTCTTTTCTTTCTTTTTTTATGGAAAACTTGAAGCATCAATTTAGTAGAGATAGATTGCTACAATCTTAACAACTTTCCTTACTACAATCTTCGTGATCCTTGACTAGCTAAATTGTTGGGATTTCTCAATCAATCAGACATAGAAAAATTTATATATATATATATATATATATATATATATATATATATAAAATGGTGATATGTTTTGCCTGCATCATGCATTCACCATTGCTTATATATATGCAAATCACGCCCTAAAAAACTTTATTATGAAAAAATTTCAATTCCATAAAATATTAAATATTTTTTTAGTTGTTAAAAAAAAAAAAAAAGAATCCGGACCGGATAAAATCCCTGGCGTCCGGACTGGAACCGATATATATATATATATATATATATATATATATATATATATATATATATATATATAGTCAAAACATTCACCTTATTCATCCATTATTATCATTCATACATAGGCTAGATATTTCACTAATTATTTCTCTCCATGATGACGGGAAAGAAAACCCTAGGCCGCAGGAAAATAGAGATGAAGCAAATAGAGGACACAAACCACCGCCATATTGCCTTCTCCAAACGCCGAGGCGGCGTCTTCAAGAAAGCAAGCGAGCTTTGCATATTAACCGGTGCAGAAATCGCCATCCTCGTTGAATCTCCGGGTGGTCGATTGTACTCTTTCGGCCACCCGAGTGTCGATGCTATAATTGACCGCTATCAAACTGAAAGCGGTCAATCACTGCATCGCACAGGACCCTGCACTCCCATGCAGGATCAGTTTAACAAAGAGTTTGCTCAGATTTCGAAGGAATTGGAGGATGAAAAGAAGAAAGAAGCCATGAAGTGGAATAGTGATAATAATAACAATGGGTTGTTTTGGTGGGACGGAGATTTTGAGCATCTAGGGGTAGAGGAGCTTGGGAAATATATAGCTGCAATGGAAGAACTGAAAGAGAAGGTAAACAAGAGAGCTGATGAATTGAAGATGATGGAAAGTTCTGGTGGTTTAAAGAAGATTTGAAGTATTTTTTTTTTTTTTGTCCCAAAAAAAATTAAAAACTGAAGTTTGGTCTTTGACCTAGTTGTTATGGAATTAGGGTTTAATTATTCATGCATGGGGTATTTTGTTTCAATTGTATTATGGTTGACTTCCTTAATTAATTTCAGTATTATTCTCTAGTTTGGAGGATGTTTAATTATGGTTAATTTGTTGAACGATTTCATAATTTTCATTCAAATACATGATTAAATTATGAAAGAAGTGATAAAAGTAGATTTTAATATCAAGACAAGATCATCCAAAATATACAAGTCATTAGTGAGTTTTGCTTATCAAGTTGAGTCGAACAATAATTTTAATAATAAAAATATTAAAATTATAATAAATATTATCAAATGAGTCAAATCGAGCTTGAACAAAGCATAACTCGAGCTCGACTCGTTTTTATTCACAAACAAAAAAATATCTTGTTCAAGCACAACTTATATTTAAACGAAAGCTAAATTTTATTCAATAAGTCTAGGGGGATATTTTTTTAGTGACATTTTTTTTAATTTGTTTTTTTTGGTTTTTTTTTTTTTTTGTAATACCACCCAAAAAATGTTTAGTATTTATTTCAACTGAAATTTTTATAAAAAACAGTGTTTTAGGTGTAATTTGAATACATACAAGAAACATGATTGTACAGACTGCACATGCCCTGTTTCTTTATATATTCAAATTACACCTAAAACACTATTTTTATAAAAATTTCAGTAAGAATAAATACTATATAATTTTTGGGAGGTACTACAAAAAAAAAAAACCAAAAAAAAAAATATCACTAGAAATGTCACTAAAAATGTCCCCTTAGAAGGACTCAATTTTATTATCAGTCTAGGCTTTAGATTAGTTGAATACATGCGTTGGGGTCTTAACATCTATAGGCATTACAAACATGCAGAACTCACAAGTAAATAATCATACCAGAACCCAAAAAAAATGCAACACCACCCAACAAAATATTAATATTAAACATTATGACCTTTAACGACCTGTTAATATTACAAAGAAGACATTTATACTGCTCATTGTACAATGTACATGAAAGGAGGTACAATTCTACCGAATACTAATCAATTAATGGCAATGTAATTACAAAAGTTCTTGAATAATAGTAGGTCGTGGGTATGTTTAAACTGAAAGAATACACGAGAATTCGCGAGAAGAATCATGTCGCATGAGTGTCGTGTGTTCTTGAAGCCCATATACCGAAAACAAGAAACCAGAAGACAAATAAGATAGCCCAATAGCGTGCTGGTCCGTACTTGATTTTTGTTAGTACGAACTGCAGATTTCAGAATCCAGAATCAGTCAGATTTATCATAATTATATATTTATATGAATAGAAATATGGATCTTAAATATGCGGACCAAACAATCAAGAAATGAAATGATAATGGACCAAGAGAACAAAGTTAATGATCTCTACAATTGAAAAAGAGAACAACTAAGTCTCCAAAGTTCAAGTAATGAATAATTTAAATGAGTGCCTGAGAGTTTTCAAGGACAATACTTTATATTCAGGGACGGACAAACTCATCCTCACGAATAGGGTCTACGGACACTTTACCAAAGCGTGCATAAACCAAAGAAGGAATTTAAAAATTCAAAAAAAAAAAACTATTAGGGGCGGTGGGCCCCACTTGACCCCCTTGGGTCCATCCCTGTTTATATTATCATAATGAATTTCTCAAGAAAGTTGTGCAACAAGAGCAATAGATTTTGGATATAATAAGAAAACTAATTCAATTCCACGAATGTAGCTAACATCCTTGCTGCAAACAACCACTTGATTCACAAGAACCTCAGAAGTATATCTAACTTTCACCAAAACAACTTGGCAAAAGACGAATGTGAGGATACCGCCATTAACATCATGTATCACTCATTAGTTACAAAGCTATAGGCGGCTGCAGAAGTTTTTGCCCACTGCAATAAGAAGTCACTCTGACAAAACCAAGAAATAATCTCCTGGCCTTTCTCTCTCTCTAAATATATATATTAAAATGTCAACAGAATTGTCAAAAAACGGTTATTGAAGACAAACACGCACAAAGTGCACTTCAACTTATAAGAAGTTGATTGCCATTTGTAGTTGTGAGGTTAACTTAGAGCATGCAGTAAAGAAACAGAAAACAAGGAACACCTTATGCAACTATTTATATTATTCTTAATATTCTTGATTGTAGTATATATGCTAGTAACATCTATTTATGTTGCATTGATCAACTAAACTACCTGTCCAAGGGGATTATTATGGCCTTGCATGCCTTGAGAAAAGAGGAAGGAAAACGGAAAAACCAAAGGGAGAAGAAACTAATTTCTATGGCTCGACCAGAACAGTACAATAAGTCAAACAATGCTCGATATTAGAGTTACAAAACATAACAAAAAAGAAAAGAAAGAAAGAAAAAAGAGGCTAAATTCCACAATCCTTGAGGTACGAACACCATAAATGAGAAACCTCTTTAAAAGAAGTCAACTCCATTGAGGTCCTATTATAGATGGTGTTGAACCAATAAGGATCACTTCTTCGATTTCAACAGTTGTGTGTTTAGCAGCACAAGGGTATATTTCTAATTTATATCCATCAACAAGAATAGTGTTCAAAACCATAGTAAGAAAAGGTAAGAGTTAATACTTTTCCCTAATAGCAAAGAATTCCTGAAAAACCAAAAAATGTTCCATTTCCTAAACCTGCACTATGCTCAGAAATAGCCACAGTATACGACTAGCACCATGTTTTCAACATCGATCTCAAAAGCAGTCTTAGCAATCTCCTGACCTCCAAAGGCCTTCCCAACAAAGAGATCCGGCCTCCATCTAAAAAAACAAAAATAGAGCACCACATTAACCCTTCCACCATTTGTCTCGACTCAATATCCTCTTCATACAACACTATAAAAATCAGTTATCTCATCAGAAATCAATAAGAATCCCTGAACAAACTCCCCTGAATCAAGTTCAATCTCCCTAATGAGGCTCCAACATACCTACCACTAGTCACCTTTTGGAAAGGCTTCACGTTATCCTGATCCTTAACCTAATAATCATAACTAGAGGAGATTCCTCGCAAAAGATCTCCTCAAACTCATTTTGAACAGAACTCTTTCATCTTATGAACTAGAAAGTATTCAAATTATAAACATATAAATTTAAATCTATATTATACTTACAAGTTTATTGTATATACATTATAAAATGACTGATATATTTTATGCTTAACATTGTATAGACTCCCTCCATTCCAAAATATAAGAGCAAAATAAGTTTTAGTTTTGTTCCAAAATAAATGAGGAAACTGAGTACGCAAGTATAAATATATAAATGAATGCCTTAGTTCTCAAGAGGATAAAGCTATATCCTTATTTTTTATATATACTTTTGGTAAGTTACTCTTACATTTTGGTATGGAATATATTACTCCAATCTGAAAAGATAGTCTCTTGTTTCAGGATTTTTTAGCAAGGACTTTAGAAAAGCCAAAAACATATTTATAAATTATGTTTTTGTATTTCTACATACTTGTATGTTATATTTTAAAACCATATCAGAAAAAAAAATTAAAATAAATGAATAAATATGTTTTTGGCACAATCTTAAAATGTGAGGAAAATTTAATTTTCTCCTCAGCATGTACTACGTAGGTAGTACATTTTAAGAACGCCTGTAACAACCCAATATTTTATATTAATAATCTAAAAGAATAGCTTAACAAATTAATGATGATAACATAAATATTGAGGATATCATTTTATCGTCCTTAATAATATGAATAAAATATCAAAATCCTTTACCCGTTACAGGGATAATATTGTCAAGTTACGATTTTTGCTCATTTTTGTGATTGAAGAAGATTCAGGATTCCACCTCTTGATTGGTGCTTAGAATCATAAATTTTGGGCATGCTATCCAAAATTTGCATCCTATTCAATGCCAATAACACGTAACAAATGCCAAAACAAGATACCTAATGGGAGTCAATTCCTTTTTCTATACTATGGAACCCATCATGCCCTAAATCTAATCATGCTGATCACTCATAGTCATAGATACTCATAAATTGATAATCAAGACCTTCCAACTCCTCAAAATCAAGTTTATTTTTATTTTTCTGATAGAACAAACTTGAAGTTATTCTTTTCATTCTACTCTGTAAAAGTCAACACTGCTTTAATCAATTAAGCTAGACACATACTGGTGTCAAAGCATCAATATTTTTAGTGACATTTGCCGGCTTTTAATAACCGTTGAAGCATCAATATTTTTTGTGACATTTGTTCTTAGTGTTAAAGCAGTAGAGGACAATCTTAATTTTAAAATTCCTCATCTTTCCCTTCACTCGACGAAACATGTTATTAGTTTTCAATATTCTCTAACTAAGTATAACTTTAAAAATATGCAATGCAGTAATATAGAAGGCTAAAAGTAGAATGAAAACAACTTACAAAGCGGAAGAAGACTACAACTGTTAGTGCACAGATGCCTCCAAGGAGAATATGAAGACCACTTTTTGCAGTTTTCTACAAAATATGGTGTAATCAGTAAAACAAAAGGTTATTATAGGAAAAGAAAACATTAATAAAGATAAAAAAAAATAAAAAAAGGTGAAGTACTTTATGTAGAATCTAAAATCAACTTCTTACTTCCAGAAAATTATATCTATTATTTTCCTTAAACATTTATTAGTATGTATCATCTAGCACAAGCTATACAGATAACATATTATAAGGCAAGAAAGAAGCCAGTATGATTTTTAATCCATATAACGTATAAATATATAAACATGGGGTCTCGGAGGTACCTAGGTGGGTTCACAAAGTCTACACGGGCGGCTAAGATGCATATTTTGATATTTTCAAAAAATATAACTGCATGGATATAAAGAATGCTTAGAAGTAGAAGATCCCCTAAATTTTCATATGATTTGTGAACATGGAACAACTTCATCACTGAAGCAAAAAAAGTTTACATACGGTTCATATTCACTCTTTTCTGTTATGTTAAATTTTACTACTTTA
Source organism: Panax ginseng (assembly GCA_020205605.1). Classification (NCBI taxonomy): domain Eukaryota; kingdom Viridiplantae; phylum Streptophyta; class Magnoliopsida; order Apiales; family Araliaceae; genus Panax; species Panax ginseng. The sequence goes on from CM035140.1 coordinate 49,990,155, forward strand.
ACATCTTCAAATCATATGAAAATTTTAAAAGATCTTCCTATTTTTATCCATTGTGATTTATATATATATATATATATATATATATATATATATATATATATATATATATATATCAAAACACGTCCATTTGTTCGCTTGATTAACAAATTTTATATACCCACCTAGGTATCTCTCACTCACTTTAAAAATATAGAACATTATGATGCAGAATGCAAGTCAAAGGAATGTCGCATTCTTCTCGGACTATGCGTCATATATTTTGTAATTAGATTTAGGGTTAATTTGGATTCTATTGTTGTAATCCTAGAGTTGTTTGGGATTATTAGGTGTCAGGGTATTTTAGTAATATAGTTATTTGGCCTTCAGGGTACCTCATTTAGCATTTGGGCATCGCCTTTTTAAATGATATTCTTAGGTTTAGCAAGTCCAACAAGAAGTCCAAAATATTTAAGTTAACTTGGTCCTTTGGGTTTTCTATATATGTATCGGAACCCCCACAAATTAGTTGGGTTATTTGATAGAATGCGGTATGCTAGGGTAGTTTTATATGAGTCCTTATAAAGTTCTTTTATACTCTAAAAGTCACTAAGTTTGTTCAAGATTTTTAGTTGATCGTCCAAACTTACTAATTTAGATTTTAGAACAGATGTAATGTTTGTCCATCCAATACTAAGTTCAAATATTTATCAACTTAACTATAGGTAAAACAACCAAGACATATTTCAATAAAATAAATTTAGAGTATTGGTACATAAGAGTACCATGTTTGGGTACACAAGTACCAATACATCTGGCAACTCTACACCAAACTAAAGAAAAACAAGACCAAAAAATCACTTGAATGAGTGCCCTCCAACTCTACACAAATAAGTCATAGTATCCCTAAAAAACCCCCATCACAGAAGCCCTCAGAGAAGCAAGAAAAATTAACCTATCACTCAACAACTTAAAAAGGGAAACATATACCTCTAAACAAACTAGCATTACGCTAATCTTATTGAGATTGTGATTAGGAGGGTTGTTCATCAATCATCATCCTCACCTTTTTCACCTCTTCTACATTCTAATAATAATTCTTAATTTATTTAAAAATATCATGTAGACAATGATAGTAAAGGTCTCTGGGAAAAAATTATTTCGGGGACAGAAAATTTTATCAGAGTAAATAGAATACAAAATATGAGGTTGAGAGAAGAAATCCTCCAAAATTAGTGATCTGGAAAGTTATGAAACCCAGGGCAGCCCTCTAATCCCTAAGTAAATCTAAAGATCTAATCCCACCAAAAGTACTCAGTAGTCATCGCCTTTCAGCTGAAAATCAATCAAAGTGAAGAAAGTGATTTTTGTCCCTGAGAAGATTTTAAATTACAGAAATTGATACTAAAACCCAAGCACTCTCCTTCCAAAGAACAAGAAAACAAGCACACAGCCAAAGCTTATTCCAATCCTTCTTCCTACCAAAACCCCAAAACCTGGTATGGAGCAATTCCTCAACTCTCGTAAGACAAACCCAACACTCTCCAAACAACCCAAACAACAAACACCACATCTATCATCCTATGGGACAAAGAAGAAACAAGTGGGAACTAGTCTTACTGTTACTGGACTGTGAACAAATCACACACCACACACATCCTATACAAAGCTTTGGCACAGTCTGCAATCAAATCGTCACTTATTGAGCATATTAAGGATCAATAACCTACATAAGAAACTTGAGACCTGCTAGGGAAACTTGAGGATTGACCCCATAAATTCCAACCTTAGCTTTCTGATGTGTACCCCAAAACTATGCTGGTCTACATTATTTTGGCATTTATATCGGGAACCAATCAGCAATTGCGCTTAAAAATGATAAGTGGGTCTCATAAAATTTATTACATACAACACTTTGTGAATTATTTTTCAAGGATCTTTTAGGTGCAATTACTTGAAGATCTAAGAGAAGATCAAAACAAAAAGGAGGAAGGACAGGGTTTCAAGTAAAAGTATCATTTCAGAAAGAATTTTGTCAAGCAAAGGGCAAAAATTGTTGAAAAATCACCAAGGAATTTCACAGTTTTTCTTTTCTTTTCTTTTTTATAAAAAACTAAGTTTTATAATAAAAAAAAATGGAGGTACATTGAAAAGGGGAACAAGAAATCCACCCTCACCAAAATAATCACCAAAATAATGGAAAACAATCCAAGAAGATCTGCAAAAAAAAGTGCTATCCGGTGCCCACACATCATTAACAGAGTTGCCCATCAAGTTCCCCATAACTGTATCCCATTGGGGATACAAGGAAAATAACACATTCAAAGAAAAGCAACTCCCTGCAAACAGTCGGGCATTACAATAATTCCAAATTCCCAATAAAACTGAGAAGTATACTTCTATAATTTTTGCACTGTATTTACATCCAAATCCTCAAAAGCGAAGTAATAACATACCGTGTTAGGCTAAAATGGTCAAACCTAGTGAGCTTTAAGTAATTCGAACCAAATATATAGAGTGAGGTTCAAATAAAGAGATGATATGGTATAGTCATTCATCAGTTTAGTTCATTCATAATATTCAAATATGTTTACACCTTACGTACTCCTACTAATTATATTAGGACTAGACTTGGCTAATAAAAATTATCTTGGGGACCAAAAAAATAGTACTAGCCATGTGATTTTATTTTCTAGAAGCCTTCTTAACTAACTAAAGAGTCCCAAACTTTACTTAAACTCTACTAACAACCCTTGGCCTAACATACTGGTGAAACCAGGGCACACTCACACCTCCTCTAACACTTTAAACATAGAGTTAACAAACCCAAATAACATAACAATGCAACATGTACGTTACTTTGTCTGCACATAAAACAGCAAATAGGGTCTACCATCTTCGTAGAGAAAAGTGGACATTCAAACATCTAAAAGTCATGAATGAAACTATCAGGTCTTTTCATTGGAATTCACCGCCTCAGTTTTCAAAGTGGACACAAAAACATCCACCTCAACAAGTGAAACTATCACATTTTTCAAAAAATGCCAAAAGTACCCGTTCTCCACCTAATCAAGTAATCACATGATAAAAATTGACAAACAGTCCCTTAATTATCCATCATCATCAAACTCTAGCTGGTATCTGCAGAAAAGAACCCAGAACAAACAAAAAAACAAGGAAGATTCTGGCAAGACTCGAACAAGATTGGCGACTTCTCATTTACTCCTTTCTTTTCCCTTTTCTTCTTTTCCCAGTGAGATCGACGCGATTTTAGGAGATTAGAAATAGTAGGGTGAGATTGACTATGGTTTTTCCTTCTCTTATGGGCTGGTTCGGCTGCTAGGTTTCTTCTTCTATTTCTTTGGCAAGTTTGGGTCGTCACAGCGATGATGCTGATGTTATACGGGGGGAGAGAGGGAGGGAGGGAGAGAGAGAGAATCAACTAAAAATAGGCTGTGAATGGTGATGCCTATATGTCATTGCCAGTGGGAGAGAGATGTGTGTGAAATTGAAGGTTTTGAATCAACTGAAATCCACAAATTTATTCCCCATTTTTGCCTCCCCTATGGCTTGAATATATTGATGAAGAAAGACTGCTTTAATAGTCGATGTGAGTGGACGGGTTTTTTTCAGATAAGATATTAAGTAGCAGGGACAAAAAGTGACCACAGACCACCATTTTCAACATATTCAGTGTTGCCACTGTTTCCCCATGTACCTTCCCAATAACTAATTAGCCCGTAAACCAGAAGTTCTTTCTCCTCTCGTTTTTATGGTGTTGCTCATAACAGAAAATAAAAGCTTCTAGATTGATATGCTTACTTTTGGAATAATAAATAATGGGGGTATAGGGACGAAGGAATATCTCATAAAAATTCTCAATAAACTATATAATTCAACGTATCAAAAACAATAGAATACATTCATATTATAATACTCCTAAACAACTTTCCTAGCCTAAATTGGATTCTAATAAAATAACTACGAAAAATATAAATTAAGAAAATTAATTAAAATACAACTTCTAGAATTCTTTTATTTCTATGGGCTTCCAAAGTTTTTTGTATTGCTATAACCAAGTATCGCAGGCTTGTTTTGCATCAATAGACTATGGTGTCTTAGAATATTGGATTGTGAAGTAGAGAAATCTCTCATATTTTGCAATTTAAAAATAATAGGACAGAGTTTACTGTAAGGAGGAAGGAGGAGATGAACAAGAAAGAAGAAAAAGAAAGAAGAAGGGCATAATAGTATTTGCATATAAATTTTAACATAGTTGAGACAGATAGTTGTTTTGCACTTAACTTCAAAACTTTAGGTGTTATGTGTCCAATTTTAATACTAAGGCGGAGATGTGCAAAATTGTGTAAATCTCATGTGGTCATAATTTTAACCTTCAATCTTAGTGAAACCATGACCACGCAAAATCCTTAAGGGATGAAAATCCCAATAAATAGAGTTCCCGACATGTTTTATGAACCTTAAAAATGGGAGCATCATAATGAATAACTGTGACTGATTACAAGTTGTAGAGAAGGAAAAAATTCCCACCCAAGTATTTTCTCTAAACCGAATACGATGACCATCTAAGGGGACAGAAGTTCAAGATTTAGAATTAACAAGGGAACTAATGGAAGAAGGACAATATCCATATAAGCACAAAGCCCTTACTACTTCTCTCATCAAATGAGGGGATTGCATCCCCTATATAATAAACCTACTACTCTTCCTAAATTAACTATGATTACTAATACTATAATGAAGAAAATCTTTTCCTAACATATCTAGGAAACAAATCAAAATAAATACTTTCGGAAACAAATATAATGTGACTATTAAAATAAAATTACTAGGAAACTCTTGTTGGACCCTTTGGACTCTTTGACAAAATGACATGTGCTTCCATAGTCTTTTAGACTGTTCCAACCACGTTATGCAGCTTCGACCTAGTAGGACCAGTTACACCAGCTTTTCAGGGACATGTACCTATTGTCCTATTCTTGCTGCCACATAATGTTTCTTCATTAATTGGGTCGAAACTATTCCTCTAAAATGACTTACCGTGCATCTCCATCTCAAAGAAGAATACCCTTGGGAGATTAATTCTCGAGGACTAAAGAGAAACATAAGTGGGCCTAACATCCCACCCATTCAATTACATACCAAACTTGCTCCAAATAACCTTATTCCAAAGGGAATAAGGTTTCAAAGGAAATTTCTAAAAGCACTTACCCATCAGAGCAACATTCTTAATTCTTAATGACCAAATTACCCAACCATGGACTTCCCTCCTCTTTTGACAAAGGCTGTTTCCCACTCAACCAAATGATCCTGCTCCAGACCAAAGAAAATCCCTCATCCACTTTTCCTTGGAAGAACCAGGATCCTACTCATAAAATCTAGCAAAATTTTCATTTCTTTTTCTTCTTTTTTGTGATAAGTTAAAATCTAGCAAAAATTTTGGAATAATATTACATATTGTTAATTTGAGAAAAATTGAGACATCCATCAACCATACATTACAACTTGACATACACCAATTTAAGGTGGTCCTTGTACCATATTCTACAAGTTCTTGAATATATATTGGCAACACCGACATAAGCTAATAGCAATGTATAAATACCATAAAGAATTAAAGAGATAATAACAAAATTGGAAGGATTTGACAAGAGATAAAGAACAAAGAAAAATATAGACGTCCCTGCCTCTAAGATGAACAATAAGCATATACCAAAAGGTCAACATCAAATTCTGAAGATATGAGATAGACATCTCCAATTATACGAAATAATGCCCTTCCAAATACCTTTCCGACACGAGGAGCAATCAGCCATGCCAAAGTAACAGTAAGCAGCCCCGTAGCAAGAAGGATCCCAGTACCCTCCACAGCCCATTTGGTTGCACGACTTTCAGAAAGCACAACTTCTTCGGCAATAGAGTTAGAAGTTTGTTCAGAAACAACCTGTGAAACTGTGGCTGAGTAATTGTTATTATGTGGACCAAACCACAATGATATTTCACTCAGCCTTTGCCTCCGAATAGCAGCAAGAGCATCAGGATCGACACCGGAACTTGTCTGCACGTGTGCAGGATTAGGTACGCCATTGGCAGTCCTTTCCCTTAACATTTCATACTCCTTCAATGAACCCACAACTTTCTTCAAGTCTGTACTGTTAATATTCTTTGCTACACATCCACATATTTCACAAACAGTGGATCCATGGTTCACAAACCATTTGAGCGCACAAGCATAGTGTACCAAAGCAAGATCATTTTTGCATGAACAACCAAGCTCTATCAACATGTCTTGGTTGTGATCAAACCCTTTTTCTATATCAGTGTTACAAACAAAAACCTCGCCGTCAGGGCTGACAAACTCAACAAACCTGGAATCTCTTGTACCATCTTTAGTAGGAGCCTCACATTCAACATCTTTGAAGAAATCTTTGCAATCAGGCTTCACATCCTTGTTTCTTTTATGCAAGTTTCTTAATGTTGGAGTGATACCTAGAAAATCCAATGCCGCATCACCCCTTCTGTCCGATTCAGCACATTGGCACACACGGCAAGCCGCCAAGCCTGCCTCTTTGTCTAGACTTTGACGTGACATAGAGGAAACTCTTGAATCTTCAACCTTAACAGGTGAACGACTTTCATCACCAACCTCACCGCTGATTGTTTGAGGTAAATTCTCCTTACCCATCAAAGCAGTTGAGGTAAAAAATTGAGAATATGAATGTCATGCTTTTTAAAACTGCACTATTCTTACTTCCTCAAGTATAGGAGCCCAATTTCCCCATTATACTCTTCTATGGAACAACAAGAACTTGGATTCACATCCGAAATTCCGAATTGCGAACACCATCCCAAATGAAAAGAAAGGTTTAAACCCCAAAAATAGTTTTGTCAGGGAAATGAACGAATTTGATATGAAACGATACTAAACTTGTCTCCTGGTAAGAAAGATGTATCTGCATTATATAACAAGTGAAAATTCAAGATTCTTCTGAATGCCTAGACCAATGCTTTAGTCAATGATAAAGATATCACGGTTTCTAGACTAACATGTCAAGAAACTGAAAAAAGGAACAATTAAGAAATCTGGTTAGTCAGTAGCCTTAAAAAAAGTGAATATGTCTGCATATTCTTTAAAATAGATTGACGTCCAGCATTTGACCTTAAAAAACAGAAGATAATGATTGATATTGAAGGTGATAGATAGAGTAAAGAAAAGTGTATTATGAACTTAAACTGATTATTATTGCATCCAAGCTAAATGGGTTCAACTACGGAGATGCTGATCTCCATCTGTTCAGTCTACTTCTTCTATTTGGATACTATAGAGTATGGACATTAAACTTCAATTAACATTATCTCTCCAAGAGTAATCCTTAACAACTTCTTTACTCAAGTTGCAATTCTAATGATAGAAAGAAACAAATATTGATTATAAGCAGAAATTTGTAAGAAAAATAATAAGTTAAATAAAATTTTCAAAAGCACTAGAATCTCAACAAACAACATGTTTATAACAGTTAATTACTTTTGAGAATTGATTTCTGTTTGGATTGATTTTAAAATTTCTTTTCAGCAAAATAATGATCCTATCAACCTTATTTTGGAATTTGAGTTTTGATTTAATCTCTTGAAAGGAAAAAATCATGCACCAAGTAAATTAAGACTCCTAGTAACTGAAGCAACAACCAGAACCTTCCATTTGTACAACAAGCCAAATGATCACCAATTTTTTTCAAGTGTTAAATACCAATTTAAATTAAACATCTTAAAGCATACTTGTAGACTCTAGTAGTTCACTTTGCACTTCTTGAAGACTGTGCTATAAGTACATCTATTTGGATATATATAGAGAGAGAGAGAGAGAACCAGGATCCAGTCCGGGATCCCGGTTTTTGTTAAGTTACGGAATTTTATTTTATTTTATTTTTTGCTTTTTTTTTTTAAACAACTAAAAAAAAGTTTAATATTTTATGGAACTGAAATTTTTACATAATACAATATTTTGGGTGTGATTTGGATACATATAACAAAACATGTGTGTACAGTCACACCGTATTATGTATCCAAATCACACCCAAAATACTGTATTATGTAAAAAATTCAGTTCCATAAAATATTAAACCTTTTTTTTAGTTGTTTTAAAAAAAAGCAAAAAAAAAAAAAATAAGTCTGCATTTTAAGAGAGAGTCCGGATAGGAAACGGACTATATATATATATATATATATATATATATATATATATATATATATATATATATATATATATATATATATTACAAGTTATAAAAGTAAGAATCAGTCCAGTTTCCCAGTACAAACTCCTAAAAACTTTAAATAAATAAATAAATCATAAACCCACTAACTAATCCATAAGAACACATCACAGTAAGAATTCAGTAGAAATACACCTTAGGTATTGTTAAGAAGCTAGATCTACCAAAAGCCCAAAAAATGGACGAATACCCATTAATTATCAACTCATGCTAACCAACAGACGAGCCCTAATGTAAATGAAACGAACCCATTAATGCATTCACCTTTTATATTGGGAAAACACTGAAAATTCATAATATCAACAAATTAAGAAAACATTTGCATCAGGGTCTGTAAGAACAACAATTTCATGATCTAAAATTCATACCATAATACATAAAGATTAATGATTTCCTGTAATACAAAAAGTATGTACAGTAAAATGAAATTAAGAAATAAAAACCTGTGGTCACTGTGCTGGCACAGTTGAAGAAGAGGATTAGATACTATAGCGATCAGCAGAAGCAGCCATTATTGTGGTGGGTTTTGGGTGAGGTAGGAGGAGATCCAATTCTCTCACTGAGGATTTATCTCTCTCCTAAATGGGTTTGGTGTATCTCTCTACCGACTAAAATCAGTCGCACTGTCGTCAGTTGCGGATGGGACAAGAGAATGTCAACTACTGCTTGCCTACTAGTCCACTTTTCATTTCTCTCTCCTTCATTTTATAACTTAAAAGAACCCCTGTATTTTGTACTTTATTTCAGTTTAGTCATTGTATGGATGGTATGATATTTGTCTTATAATTTACTCCATCCGTTCCGAATTGCAAAAATCAATTTAAAACATTTTAAATTTTAAAATTAATATGATTAATTTAAATTTTAAATATAATAAATTTTACAATTAGAAATATAATTTATGATATTCATAATTGTATTGACACGGAAATTAAATGAATTTATGTCAATTTTAAATTTAAAATTAATTTTTAGAATAATGATCTTATAAATTAAAACGAATGAAATATTTATTTTTTCTAATGAGAGCCTAAGGGGGGGCAAAAGGGGAATTAAGAGAGAACATAAGCAAAACTCGTTAAATTCTAATTTCTTACTAAAATATTCGAACGTTTAACTTTGCACAATAAAGAGAGAAATTTTTACCATCGAGTTATCACCTTCGGTCTTTATTTTGTAGTTATCTCTACTTTATGAAAGAGAAAAACATTAATTCACATTTTATGTTCACCTCAATTTATTTGATGAGTTGAAATATTTAATCATTAAAACTTTTAAGAAAATATCTGTTATAGAGTATTTTATATATTGGTCAATGTTTTTATTTTTCTTCATAAATTTATTTGAATTCTCCAACTCATCAAAATTTTCTACTATAAATTTTTTAAATTATTACTTTACATCCCTTAAGAGTTTAAAATTTATGATAATGTTAATTACCTTAAAAATTTTATTTAAAAAATGTTTCAAATAATGTGTCAAAATTCAATTATAACTAGAATAGTACAACTTTAAGTGACGATGATCGTATTATCGTCCGAAATTTTTTATGACCTCCTTCAATATTGGGTGGTCGATTACTTAGGAACTTATGAAGTCTCGGCGACAAAATTTTGTAACTTGTGTTGGGAATAGGGAAGAGGTCTCGACTTGCAACAGCCCATCTTAAAAAGATAGAGGGCACAAGCAAAACACAAGTCTAATTAAACTAAGTTCCACAATAAATAATATAACGATAAAAATAGTACTAAAATTTCAATACACCAAACTAAGTATCAAAGTCAATACTAATAAATAAACCCCTTGACATACACAAAGTTATAATTATCTAACTAAAAACTTAAATAATAACTAACGAAATTCTCCAATTATTCTTGAAAAATCCATTTAACAATAAGAAATAAAACTAACAAGGTCCATAATCCTAGCGAATGAGCTCTCCACAAAACTGTTAGAAATGAGATTTAAATTGAATGAGAAAATTGACTTCAAAATCGGGTCGGGTCGGGTCGGGTCGTGGTTGTGACTTCAAATGAGACTTTGTGAATTCAAAGGACTCCGATTTATTTATTAATATTTCCTGTGATATATATATATAAAATTATGTTCTGTTTTATCATATCTATATATATTAAATAATACTATATATTACAGATAACAATCTTAAAGCAAATTTATTATTCTGTAAATATAATAATATTTAATTTATGCGGTTTTTTTTTAACAGAAAATCATTGCATGGAGACAAAAACGTTCTAGAATTCCATTGCATGTTAACTACTTTTCTGTAGTTAAAGTATTATTTTATGTGAACACATGAATAAATATTTGATGTACGTCAAAAATCAGTGGTTTTTTTTTTTTTGTTTTTTATTTCCTGATTTTGCATGGCTTTAATATTGGATATGCATGCATGTTTTTAGTAATTCACTTTAATTTTATGTCAGAATGTCTAGTCATTTTTAAGTACATTATTGCAGTATGTTAGTATAATTTTTTGTTTGAAAAATTCTGTTAGTATATATTTATTATATATATATCGGTAATATAATAATATATACTATATAAGTGCAGTAAATTTTGTTTGCATCTCAATTTTAATTTCAATCAATGATTGCATGATGTAATAATGTTCTGCATGTTATGTCTTGGCCACATGTTCTGCTCCTTATCTCAAAGTGTTGCTTTCATGGTTAAATTACATAGTTTCCGTTGCAGTGCAGTAATTATAATAATATTTAATCTGTAAATATTCTGAAAATTGTTTACATGTTAATAGATATTATTCTGTTATTATATATATTGCAGGCATATTATATGTATTAATTGTTTGCATATTCTGTTACATTTATTTTGCATATATAGAATTTTTCTGCAAAATAAATTGTTAACAGATTTTGTTGTTAACAGATTTTGTAAACAAATTTATTGTTGACCGATTTATATATTATGTTATTATATATAAATTACATGTTTATATTGTTTAATTATATATGTGTAATATATATAATATTCCGTAAGTATATTTCGCAATTTGCTTCTGGAAAGACTTGTTAACATAATTACTGTGAACTTTTATGATCAGAACATACTATGTAATATAATTGCTATATGCGATATAATGTGCAATAATGGTATGAATTATTATACAAAATATGTTCTGTTAGAAACTTTGTAATACTTTTTGCATGTTAAATATATAATATTCTGTTATTGTATTTATTATAGAAATATTATATTTATTGCATGTTGATTGATTTTTATATTCTGTTATTATATTAATTTCATGTTAATTGAATGAATATTAACATTTGGTAATTCTGCAATTATCCTAAGTTTTATTGTGGAATAATCTTTGTGTTGGAATTTTAAAAAAAGTTGTCCTACTTTAGAATACAAATTATTTTTTAATTTGTGATATACAAATTTTTTTAAAAAAAAAAATTAAAAATTTGTTTGAATTCTGATAAACTTTTGTACAAACAGAAATTTATTTTAATTATTGATAATATTTATTTGTATAACAGAAATGACATCTACTAGTACCATTCATGCCGCGAGTATGTCTCATGGAGAAAAACCTTAAAGGTTCAATGAAACTGATTTCAAGCGTTGGCAACAAAAAATGCTCTTCTATCTTACAACACTGAACTTGGCAAGGTTTCTATAAGAGGACTGTCCTACTCTTGTTGAAGGAGAAACTGACAAGGAAAAGGTGGTGGTTGTTGATGCATGAAAACATGCAGATTTCCTTTGCAGGAACTATGTGATGAATGGTTTAGATAATACATTATATAATGTATATTGTACAATTCAAACTGCTAAGGAACTTTGGGAATCTTTAGACAAAAAATATAAAACTGAAGATGTTGGCATGAAAAAATTCATAGTCGGTAGATTTCTTGATTATAAAATGATAGATTCTAAAGCAGTTATCACTCAGGTTCAAGAATTACAAGTAATTCTACATGACATTCATTCTGAAGGAATGTCATTAAGTGATTCATTTCAAGTTGCAGCAATGATTGAGAAGCTTACACCATCATGGAAAGACTTCAAGAATTATCTGAAGCATAAACGCAAAGAGATGAATCTTGAAGAACTGATTGTGCGACTTAGGATTAAAGAAGACAATCGAGGATCTAAGAAGAAGAGTGGAAAGAACTTCATTGAAGCAAAGGCAAATGTGGTAGAACAAAGGCCAAACAACAACAAAAGGAAGCGTGAAGGCAAAGAGACTTTCAAGGCCAAGAAGAAATTCAAAGGCAAATGCTTCAACTGTGGCATTCCAGGACATAAATCAAATGAATGTCGCAAGCCAAAGAAGTTGAAGAAAGAACAAAAGCCTCAAGCAAATGTGACAGAACTGGAAAAGCTTTCTGAAGATGTTTCAGACATGAATCTTTGTGCAGTTATATCTGAATGTAACTTGGTAGAAAATCCTAAAGAATGGTACGTGGACATTGGGGCTACTTGCCACATTTGTTCCAACAAATGGATGTTTTCTACTTACAATCCAGTTAAAAATGATGATCAACTCTTTATAGGAAACTCCTCAAGTTCAAAGGTTCAAGGGCGTGGAAAGATTGTACTGAAAATGACATTTGGAAAAGAACTAACTTTGAATGAAGTGCTTCATGTGCCAAATATCCGCAAAAATCTAGTTTTTGGGTCACTACTTAGCAAGAATGGCTTCAAGTTGGTCTTTGTGTCTGATAAGTTTGTACTTACTAAGAATGATATGTTTGTAGGAAAGGGCTACATGAATGATGGGCTCTTTAAGATGAATGTTATGACTGCTGTACCGAAGTCTATTGATAATAATAAAATTAATTCTTCTGCTTACTTGTTAGAATCTTCAAATATATGGCATACTAGATTAGGACATGTTAGTTATGATACATTACATAGATTAATTAATTTAGAGTTCTTGCCTAGATTTGATATTAATCTGAAACATAAATGTGAAATTTATGTGGAATCAAAAATGACAAGATTACCCCTTTCATTCTGTTGAAAGAAAATCTGAACCTCTAGATTTAATTCACACTGATATATGTGACTTAAAGTTTGTTCAAACTAGAGGTGGGAAAAAATATTTCATAACCTTTATTGATGATTGCACAAGATATTCTTATGTATATTTGCTAAGAAGCAAAGATGAGGCTATAGAAATGTTTCAACTTTATAAAAATGAAGTTGAAAATAAACTTAGCAAAAAGATTAAAGCAATAAGAAGTGATAGAGGTGGTGAATATGAATCACCATTTGAAGAGATATGCTCTACTCATGGTATTATTCACCAAACTATCGCTCCTTATTCACCTCAATCTAATCAGATTCTTTGAACGCAAGAACCGAACATTGAAAGAAATGTTGAATGCTATGTTAAACAGTTCTGGAGCACCCCAGAATTTGTGGGGGGAAGCTTTGCTTTCTGCCAATTATATTCTTAATAAAGTGCCTCATAAGAAAACTCACAAAACACCCTATGAACTATGGAAAGGTCATAGACCTAGCTATAAATACTTAAGAGTGTGGGGTGTTCAAAGAAAGGTAATGGTTCCTAAAGCTAAAAAGGTTAAGATAGGACCAAAAACAATTGACTATGTTTTCATTGGTTATGCAAATAACAGCAGTGCTTATCGCTTTCTTGTTCATAAATCTGATATTAATGATATTCATGTTAATACATTTATTGAATCAAGAGATGCATCATTCTTTGAGAATATTTTTCCATATAATGGAAATAATGATTCAAATTTAAACAAAAGACCTTTGGATGCTACTAGTGATAATCCTGGAAATATGTGATAAAGAGTCTCAGAGTGGATGAACCTAGACGTAGCAAAAGGGCAAGGACTTCAACGTCTTTTGGTCCGAATTTTCTAACATTTTTGTTAGAAAACGATCCTCGAACCTACAAGGAAGCAGTATCCTCTCCAGATGTTTCTCATTGGAAAGAAGCAATAAATAGCGAAATTGAGTCCATTATGCAAAATCATACATGGGAACTGGTGGATCTTTCACCTGGTTTAAAACCCTTAGGGTATAAATGGATCTTCAAAAAGAAGATGAAAGCTGATAGCTCAATTGATAAATATAAAGCAAGGATTGTTGTTAAAGGCTATAGACAAAAGGAAAGATTGGATTATTTCGACACGTATTCATCTGTTACAAGAATTACATCTATTCGAATGCTAATAGCAATAACATCTTTAAATAGACTTGAAATACATCAAATGAATGTAAAGACTGCATTCTTAAATGATGAATTAGATGAAGAAATATATATGGAACAACCTGAAGGTTTCACTGCTCCTGGACAAGAGAGGAAAGTATGCAAACTTGTTAAATCCTTGTATGGATTAAAACAAGCACCAAAACAATGGCATGAGAAATTTGATAATGCTATGTTATCAAATGGATTTAAAATCAATGAGTGTGACAAATGTGTTTATGTCAAAAGCACTCAAAAGGAATATGTCATTGTTTTGTCTTTATGTGGATGATATGTTAATCATGGGTAGCAACAATGAATTTATCAACTCAACAAAACGTATGTTGTCAAATAGGTTTGATATGAAAGACTTGGGGGTTGCAGATATAATTTTAGGAATCAAAATTTCTAGAACCTCTGATGGAATTATATTATCTCAATCTAATTACATTGAGAAAATACTTGAAAATTTTAACAAGTATAATATAATTCTAAATAAGACCCCAGTTGATATAAATCTTCATCTAGCTAAAAATGAAGTCGATAGCATATCTCAATTAGAATATTCTCGTATAATAGGCAATTTAATGTATGTCATGAATCTGCATATAAGACCGTATATAGCTTATTCGATAAGTAAGCTAAGTAAGTATACTGTAATAATCGGTAAAGATCATCGAAAGCAATTTTGAGAGTTTTAGGATATTTAAAACATACTCAAAAATATGGGTTGCACTATACAAGATATCCAAAGAGATGTTGGAAGGATATAGTGATGCTAATTGGATATCCGATAATAAAGACTCAAAATCCACAAGTGGATATGTCTTTACCCTCGAGGTGCAAATGATATCTTGAAAATCCTCAAAACAAACATGTATTGCTAGGTCTACAATGGAATCGTAATTCATTGCTTTAGACAAAGCAGAGAAAAGTGAGAGTGGCTTCGTAATTTCTTAGAGGATATTCCAAATTGGTCAAGACTGTGCGCATTATATATATATATACATCGTGATAGCCAATCAAGAATTGGAAGAGCATGAGTCATTTATATAATCTGATAAGTCACGCCATATAAGACGAAGACATAATACAATTAGAAAATTGCTCTCAAATGGAATTATCTCAATTGACTATGTAAAGTCAAAAGATAATATTGCGAATCCGCTTACAAAAGGTTTAACAAGAGAGCAAGCGAAAAAATCATCGAAGGGAATGGGTTTAAAGCCTACTGTTTAAATAAGAGTCGTCATAGTGGCAACCCAACTTAGCTGACTGGAGATCCCAAGATCTAGGTTCAATGGGCAAACCGAACTATGTAGTATTCAGTAAAGCACTGAGGAGATATTAACTCCTAACCATTCCTATTATGAGACAATGCACATCTGTCGAGAGAATTAGGATAAGTTACGCTTTTAATGACTTTTATATCTTGAAATACGTTCAAGTGGAGTATTGTAGGATACTCTTCATAGAAGTCACCTACGTGAGTAAGAAGGGGCCACTCTGTGAGAATTTTGAAGGTCAATTTCTAATATACTCACTAACCAAGAGGTGTTTCAAGGCCAAAATGAACACAAACGTGAGAACCAACTATGTCTCAAGAGATATTTTGTGAATTCTATTGTCTTGGTTTACAAGAAAAGTCGATAGCTCAAAGACATCAAGTTCATCGATTAGCCAAGTAAATTGATAGATTTTACTAGGGCAAGTTCAAAGCCACCAGGCTACTTAACTCGATGAAATATCTTTTCTTATGTACTCGAACTAGTGTTCGTGATATTCATAACATATTTTGCATATTGTAAAGCCAATTTTACATTCATGTGGGGGATTGTTGGAAATGAGATTTGAATTGAATGAGAAAATTGACTTCAAAGTCCGATCCGATCGGGTCGGGTCGTGGTCGTGATGGGCGGGTTCGTGATATATATTTTTTATCATCACAATACTACGTCGTTTTGACGACGGTTACATGAGAATTTTTCCTATAAATAAACGGTGTGGGAAAGCATTTCAAAAGATAACAAATTTTTCCTCCCATTCTGAAAAATTTCAATCCTGTTCTGCTCGCAGAAAATTCTGTTCTCCGCTCACAATAAATTCTCGCCCGCTCTTAAGTATATTCCTTCCGTTCGCTCGCAAAATCCTGCTTTTCATGCAAAATTGAAAAGTGTTGTTGAGTAAGTTTTTCTCAATGTTTTTCCATGCATACATCATTAACATTCATATTAAGTTCAATTACATAAACATTGAAATTGGTTCGATGAATTCTTAATTTTTAATGCTACTAATTAATTGCTCCGCTTTTAATTGGGAAGCAATTATTCAATTAACCCTTAGCATCTATGGGAGAATAAATTTGCTTTAAGGAGACTTTTGTGAATTCAAAGGACTCGGATTTATTTATTAATATTTCTGTGATATATATATATATATATATATATATATATATATATATAATGTTCTGTTTTATCATATCTATATATATTAAATAATATTATATATTATAGATAAAAATAACATCTATCTTACCCTTGCCTACCTACAGAAGGGAAGTAAAAAGAGTGAACCAAAACCTAGTATATATATACGGAAAGGATCAAGGGTATACCCTTTGATCCTGCATATCTTCATATCCCCCTTTCTTTAATTTGGGCGGGCGTTGGTTAAAATCGGCCTTTATATGTTGTCTGTAGCTAAAAGTTAAAATCACGGTTCTCTGATATAGCGACGGACCGAACCAACGCACGGTCCGTCGCTAAATGGGGTGAGTATGTATGTAAAATAAGGGAATGAGCCCTTGAAATAGACTATATATATAATGTAATTTGGAGATGTAAGAGCGGATGATCCTTACCAATACTCAATTTTTAAGAAGATACAAAATGAGTAAAATAGCAACGAAGCAAAAATAATAATTTAAGAATGACTTAAAATGCTTTCAAAATC
Source organism: Panax ginseng (assembly GCA_020205605.1). Classification (NCBI taxonomy): domain Eukaryota; kingdom Viridiplantae; phylum Streptophyta; class Magnoliopsida; order Apiales; family Araliaceae; genus Panax; species Panax ginseng. Next base: position 50,007,597 of record CM035140.1, read on the forward strand.
ATAATATAATAAAACGTAGCATATCATTGCAAATATAAACATACTGTATTATAGAAAATTCATAAGTAATAAAACAAGTCAAAAATACAATGGGGCTTATTGCATCTTGTGCCCACCAACTCAAATGTTCCCTCTCCCATTATCCACAGGGGCGAAACCAAGATTTAATCTTAGGAGAGCCAAAAAAACTTTTAACAACATAATATATATTCAGAAAAAGGGTACTTGGGAAGAATGCATTGATATGGACCGTAATTGATATAAGCTCGTCGAACTTCATCAAATAAATTACCACGATATTTTTATATTTCGATACGTTTTCCAAGATCACGATCCAAATAATTAATATCTCATTATTTACCTTTAAGTTTTAGTGATTTTAGAGAATGTTGTTCTTGTTCAGAGGTAAACAGAGATGTTTGAATATTAGGCTCAGGGGTAAGCAGAGATGTGTCAACATGATTTGATTGTTTTCTCTTGAAAAAGAATCAATAATATGTGATTTTCCCATGATTCTAAAACAAAAAATTAAAAATTAAATTAATTACACTACAAGAATGAGTTAATCTATTATTGGACCAGTCATTGAACTTTTTAATAATAAATTTTTCATAAATTTGCAATCAAATAAGTAAGGGTTTTAGTTGGTTACCAGAAAATAAATTGAATATGCAATTGAAATTAACATACACAATATTATGATCACTCATTAAACTTTTAAAAATTAAAATATCAAGTTTCATAAAATAAACAAAGAATAAATAAATAAATAAAGGGTTTTAGTTGGTTACCTGGATGCAAATGTATCATTCAATTGGAATAACATAAATACAATATTATGCTCAAGTTATACAAATATGCAATTATAGTGAATTTAATAATAAAATTAGTTTGCAATTAGAAAAACTCCATGAACAACTTGATAAATGAACAAGTGGACCGTATAAATTTTTCAAACCGGGGAGGGGGGGCTCTCAGGTCTAACATAGTTTCTTCCCTGGTTATCTATGAGTAAGAACAACTGGAATGAACCTGACATTCCGCCTAACATAATCGATCATGATCTTCTCACGCCCTACAATCAAGGTGATGTGCCCGTAAAATTTTAGTACCGGTACAGGTTGGTACCCAGTCAATATATAACATGACAACAAACTACTCGTGTAACTCCCTAACTTTTAATAAATAAAACCTAATTTTTTTTATAAATGCTATTCTAAATAGTAAAGTGTTAATTTGATAAAAATGTTAAATTTAAAGATGATATTGTTAGTTTCTAGAGGCACAATAGTTATCTAGAAGGGGGGTTGAATATATATTTTTTATTTTCTTCTTAAAAATACTTGTTAGTTTTGATAATGATTTGAATACAGTGGAATTAAGATTTTTTTGTTTTCCCTTTAAGATATAACGAGTTAACAGGAGTAAAGCAGTTATGGCAGTTATAGAAGTTATAGCAGTTATGGCAAGAATATAAGAGACACGTCGATTTTAAGTGGTTCAGAGAACTTAAAGCTCCTAGTTCACTCTTCTACTCCTCGAGTAGGAAATCCACTAAAGATATCTTTACAATATCTGAATCTCACAGATTCCTTCAAGACCAGCAGTCTTGGAACTTCTTACTTCACTTGATAATAGTTGAGTTCTTGAATGGTGCTACTCAGTTGCCCTTAAGCTTATGTTCGAAAGAACTGAGTAGTTGAGCAAACTTTCTTTTTCAGATCGTAGAGTTGAGCGTTGAGTGTTCTTCAGCGTTTTTGTTCAGTGCTTGCTTTTTTTTCTTTTATTTGCTGATGTTTTGTATATATGATGCCTTTGAAATGTATCCGTTGAAGACATTCGTTGAAGCATTAAATGTATTTGACATTTCTGAGCTTTGATGGAGACTTTTTGCACAACTTTTGATTAGTAGTTTGGCCTACTAACACAGCAGACTGCTATTTTCTGCTGACCCATAGTACTTTCCTTAGCTTCTTCAATACGTTTCTTTGTTATATACTAAGGATGACTATTGTGTCATTGGGACTCCCGAGGACTTCAATGTCTATAGTCCATTCCACATTTGTTGTGATTTATTCTTAAATAAATGGACAATGCTCGATGCTTCTGATACAGACAGATGATGCTCTACGATTCTTGTAACAATGCAGATTTTTAATTATAATATTTAAATATTTATTGAATTATATAAATATTTAATGGATGTATTTATCGTTGAATAAATATTTGTTTAATTGATTTGATTTGGTTAATTATTTATTTAATAAATAATTAATGAGTTAAGGAAAGTAATTATTTTGAAATAGTAATCTAATTTAATTTAATTATTAAGTTAGAGAGTGTACAATGATTAAATGATTTATCTAATAAATTGTTATTGGTATTTATTAAATTAAGTATGAAAACTTAATTAAATAAAGTGTGACAAATAACTATATTATAAAGTAGTTATTAAAATAAATTAAAGTAGTTTTGATTTAGTTTGTCAAACAAGGCTTAAATATATTAAGTCTTTAATTTTAAAGGGTTTTGCCAAACGAAGACTTATGGCTTTTGGATTTTTAAATTTGATTTATTAATAATATAAATTAAATAAATAAAATATAAATATATATATATATATATATATATATATATATATATATATATATATATATTGTAACCGATAACTTATTAGCGATGAGTTAATATAGTCGTTAGTTTCTAAGCAAAAGTGAAAAGTGAGCGTTGGTTTTAGTTTATACGTATATAGTGTATTTTGGTTAAGCTTCAAGAAAGGAAAAAGAGAAGAAAAGAAAAGGGTTTTCAAAGAAGAAAAGAGTTCTCAGAAAATTGAGAGAGAAAAGTCTGGGATTCCATTTCAAGCAATTTTCAAATTGAAGTGAAAGAATTTCTTAAACAACAAAAGGTATGTTTTAAAACCTTCATATATATATGTTTTACGTTCTCGTGTTTGTGTTCTTGAAGTTCACCCACCGTGTATAAAGTTTTTACAAAATTTCAGTAAATTTAGTTATAACCTGAACTATGGTGATTATGTGGGTTCATGATGTTAGAACAATTGTTTAAACAAGGATTATTATGTTAATTGGGTTTAAAAGAAAGAGAAATGGTTTTTACAGTGATTACATGTACTTGAACATATTTTGGAGTATAACAAAATTAGTATGTGATTGTATGCTAATTGTGAAATTGAACCTTATGTATGATTAATTGGGTAAGAACTTAATGAGAACGTAGTTCAAAGGAATGAGTTCGATGAATAATTGTGGTTTACAGTGTTAAACCTTGTTAAACAACGTCAACAATGGAGTTTTGTTTAAAAATAGTGTTTCAAGGATTTAACTTCTCTTAAATTATTATTTAAGTTGTGGTAAATTTGTATATGTATGCTTGGTAACGTGTATGTGTAAATTTGTAAGTAATAAGCATGTTAATTTAGATGTTAGCAGTGTTAAATAGACAGAAATTAGTTGTTCTGTTTTCCGGTGGTTGGGTTCTGCAAGTTTTGGCACCCCAGCGCCAAAAATGGAGTCGCGGCCCAGATATTCACGCCGTAACGCTGAAATTCGCGCCCCAGCGCCACTGGCTAGCTTAGTCCTTGCGCCCCAGCACCAGAATTGTAATCTGAGTCGGACAATTTTGACCTCCTGTAGTAAAACGACCATAACGTTTTCATACGAACTCCGATTGAGGTGATTCAAGATGATCCAGAACGAGGATGAATAAAACTATAACTTTCGTTCTTTAAGTTTTTCAATTTGAGGTCTGTAACAGTAGTCAAAATGGTCATCTTTAGGACTGTTGTGTTTTCGGGGGCAATCGGAGGGCGTCGGGCATGCACATATGCTAGTATAGTGCTTCTGACGATAAAAGATGTTATTCTAAGTTATAAAACATGAATATTAGTAAATATAATGATGCTTAACATTAATAAATGATGTATTAGATAAGTTGTATAAGCATACTAAGCACACACAAGAGAGACGAATCAGGCGTGTGACGAATGAACGTCGAAATGTCGTACCAAGTGTTAATGAACTTAAAAAGTATTTCCATTAAATTGAAATGAATATTATAAGATATGGAACGTATTTAATATAAAACCAATAAATAGTCCTAGCAAGACTTAAGAACTTGAATGAACTTCGAGTTTGACTAAGAAGAAATATAGTGAGTTATAAGTCTAAAGTTAACACAATCAAATTGAACATTGTGTATTGATTAATAGGAAAGATTATGAGATGTGGAGTAGAGTTTACATTACAATTACTATGTGTTGTTATGTGACTAATAGTGATGTGTATGATTATATAATTGTGTAGGACACGTGAAGTGCAGATAACTGTAAGATGTTAAACTGTTATTGGTAAACAACGATCAAGACAAGTCTTTCGGTTCCTATTTTCTACGTAGACTTGATGAACTGTTTTAAATTGTATGATATGTTATACATGTTGAAATCATGAAATGTTAAAGTCAATTTATGACTGCATTATTTTGGTTAAATAAAGAGGATTGAGTAAGGAACTCAATCTTTATATTTGCTAAGTGAATTAAAAGCATGTATGCCATTTTACTTTAATTATTATGATATGTATGTTTAACATATTATTATGTGTTATGTGATGCATGAAAACTGTTAGATTTTGTTGGGCTGTCGAGCTCACTCTTGCAAATAACCATTTTTGCAGGTTAAAGATTTAAGGTAAGGATATGTGCTACGTGAATTATAGAGATCCATATTCACGAATATTACTTATGTTTTATGGGAAATATATTTAATATTTTGAATGTAACATGTTGTTGAATTATAAGTTGAGTTATCCGGTGTATATGGATATCTATTGATGATGTAAGACTTTGTATAGTCATTTTGTTGTAACGATTCATGATATAGATTTGAATCGAAGAGATGTAATGTAAAGGTTGCGATTTAGGTCAGTAAAGAAGAAAATGTATAAAAGTTTTAAATATTCTGCGTTTTTAGTGATTTTAATATCATATAATGATGTAAAGATTGATTAAAGTTGTATTGTTAACTATCGAGAAGGAGAATATTATTGTATAAATTTTGGGGTCGTTACAATTCTGATCGTGGTGTCTTGCCACCTTGGTGCTTGATCCAGTACTAGCAAATGAGAACACTACAATTTCTCTTAAGTACTGGCACACTACGATCTTCACTTGCTTGACTTGCAGACTCTACGCATTCGAGAGCACACTACGATCTCTGAGTTGGCTTGACAAACGTTTGGACCACTCTACGATTCCGGGAGAGGCCCTCCAAAGCAGACACACTACGATTCTCGATGTTCTACGATTCTGCCTTGGCTTCTGCAATCTCTTGATCAACTTGATAGACTACGATCCTGTTGAAGCCTATCTATTACATCTCAAGATATAAATCAACCTAACAACTTTGGTCTTTTCATCTATACATTCATTTACAGAATGATAAACATTAAAAGCTCAGATCAACCTAACAATTTTGATCTACCACTAAGTTCTTGTACATATATTCCTTGAAGGACTTTACATATAATCATGAATATTTACTTTCAACATCCAATTTAAATATGCAATCTCCCAATAATCTCCCCCTATTTGATGTTGACATAACCAAGGAGATTTGTGTCATGATTATCAATTTCTAGATGCAGTTGCTAGAAAGTAAATATGACTTAGTGTTTCAGTGATCAACTAAAATCTCTAGAGAATAGGCATGAATTTATTGATGTTTGTAAAGACATATATTATAATTAAGCTTAGTTACATCAATAAGAATTGAGTTTCAACTTATCTCTATTTCTTTTTTCTTTTGTTCCTTGGAGGATTGGCATATTCTGCAGCTCTCTTTCTCCTGTTGGCTTCGTTTCTCCATGCTATATCTTCCAGCTCATTTTGACTTAGTGGTTCCTAATTCTCGTGTCTGTTCATGAACGCATGATCTCCAATTGGCAAGTTTAGATGTGTAGTGGTTACACCTTGTGAGCTGGGCTCTTGACTTCTTAGTGGTTAAGCCATGATAATTTGTTGTTGTTCAGATCGTTGAGTCTGATGGAGAGGCTGTCTTACAGAAGGGCTCCTTGAAGATTGAGCGATGAATTTGCCTTTGTCTTTGCCTTTTTCTCCTTCCCCTTTATTCTCCCCCTTTATGTCAGCATCAAGGGTTCAAATGTCTTCAGATAGTCAAGTCATGCCTTGTACAAGCTCGTTGAGCTGATTCTTTGATTGAGCAATGTCTTCACGGTTTTTTTGAATCAGAGAATTAGTTCAAGGTTCTCTCTTTTGGAGAATGGTCAGGACAGTTTCTGCTTGTTGCATTTGGCCCACGGAGAATGCTTGGAATTCTTTCATTGAAGTTCGTAGACTCGTGAGACTTTCCATCATTTGATTATTTTGGGATTCCTGAGTATTCTGTAAAACGAGAACTGCTTCCATGTGTTTCTTGGCAGCTTGAAAGTGGATTTGATCCCTTTCATTGATACTCTGAATCATCTCCTTTATAATCTCCCTAAGCTTCTTTGTAAGGAGGGTGTTGGCAGCATCAATCAAATGAGTCAGGCTTAGGTGAACAAGGTCTGAGTGGACTTCAAGATCTTCTTGTATATCCTTGGTCACCTTCTAAGATGTTTCAGACAACTCTATCTTAGTAGGAAGATCTGATATGAGCTCAAGGAGTTGCTGGTTGTTTGGAGGAGAGGTTCTTGTATATTTATCTTGCATATTGTAGAGAGCAAGATCAAGATTGAAATAGTTATTGGTTGATGAGGAGTGGATATCTGATGGAGGGGCAGGTGTGTGAGGTTGAGTCTCGGGAGGAGGTGACTCTACGATTGGATTTGTATCAGTAATCGTAGAGTGAGAGATGATATGAGACTGGATCAGCACAAAATTAGGCATGTTTGGTTCATCAGGTACAAAATGTTGGGATTCTATAACTGGAAATTGATTGAGTGGATGAAGTATCATTTCCAACCATCTTGACAATTCGTAGAATTGATTGAAAAATGATGGTGGACAGTGACTAACCCTGAAAGAGATGGGAATAGTTTGTACCTCATGCACATTTTTAGAAGAGGGGCTGTTAGTGATTAGCTTTCAGGAAAAAGTGAGGTTGCCTGAGAATCCATGAGCTAGCACCGAGATTGCTAGATAGGCTTTGAAGGTGCAAAAGATGTGATCCCAAGAGTTGAGGATTTGGGCTCTGTGAAAGGGCATCATAGGTAGATAGGAGAACAGTTGATTGTAGTTGGCTCTCATATATCCATCACAACCCACTGCAATAATCTCAACTTCATCATCCTCTTCTTCTTCTCTGTCTTCATTTGAAGTTTCCACTACATCAATTATCTCTACTTGACTTCTTTGCTCTTCTGCTCTCTTATCCTCCATAGCTTCAATCCTTTCAATTTTGATTGTTTCTGAAGCTATAATCTCTTGAGGAACTAAGGAAGATTCAAGATGATCTCTTGGCAATTCCTCCTCAGTTGTAGCCTTTTCTGACATAGGGACTTCTTGAGGCTCCCCCTCAACTCGATCATCCATAATACAATCGCAATAACAAAGTGAATTATTTTCCAGATTTTATGCTGAACGATCCCACTGGATCTTGAACTTCTCGAGTAACTATCAAAGGTTTAACTTTGAATTACCCAGGTGTATCAGATAACCATAAAGATTAAATCATAACCCTCCATAAGTACATGAAGCGGCTAAGTCCTTGTACCCAATATTATGCATAATACTCACACGCGCGCAACGGCCGTATATCCGACCACAAATTCCCTTTTATATAAAAAGGTTGTTCATCTTAGTCTTACAACAAGAATTCGTATCGCAACAGTATAGTTTGGATTTAACGAAATACTATGATTTCAACATCTAATCTCTATCTCGATCTAGCCAAATTAATTGGCATTGAACTTTCAATAACAATTGAGTTCAAATACTCAAACCTATCAAGTTTCAACAAATATTCTTCTCGCCAAAACAATTAGCTAAGACATAGCTCAAAATTGTTCTATAATAGACAGAAATCAATTGCACTATTTTCAATCAACAATAATATTATGAATAACCAACAACAGTTATTCCCCAATCAAACTTTCGAAAATTAAAATTCAGTTTGAGTTAATGAACATGCACTAACTGCGAATAATCAACAATAAATCTGAGACGTGGAATAATCAGCAATAATTACTCACTACTATGTTTAACTCGAGATTGAGTTAAGGAAACTTTCCTTCGTCGTTGACTAATGCTACACAATATAACTTAGTTGCGTTTGAAAGACATATAATCAACAATATCGGTCTCGCAATTAGCATAACACATCATATCACATAACTTTATCATTTAAAGTCAGTATATCACTTAATTACGTAATCACGTAGCTACAACAGTGTTTATAACCTCTACAAGCACTTACCAGGTCTAACTAGTTCAGCCTGGTTGGACTTCGGTTTCAATTCTAGGTCTTGATTACCCTATTCGACAATTAACAAGTTTATTGTCAATCAAACTATGTCTCAAAGCTTCAATATTATTTTAGATAATTAAAATATCCTTTATAATATTTTTCGGAAGCTTATAATAATTTTCAAATAATTATTATATTTTATAATAAATTTTCAAACAGTGGAATCATTTTTAAATGATTTAAATACTGAATAATCCCATCATCATTAACATTTAAATAATATTAAAATATTAATGGAATACTTCTCAAAATATTAAAGTTATTTATAATAACTCAAATATTTTTAAATCACCAATATTCCTCTTAAATGATTTTAAAACATTTAAAATCATTTTAAACTAATTATCATTAATATTTAAATATTAATGTATTTTCCATCAAAATATTACAAGTCATTTATTACAATTTAAAATATTTTTAAATTACTTATATCATTTTAAATCAATAAAACCATTTTAAAATCATTTATTTAATGTAATAATTAAATAAATCTAATATCATTAATATTAAATTATTAATAAAATTTATCTCAAAATATTAAAAGTCATATTTTATAACTTAAAATATTTTTAAACACTTTATTATTATTTAAAATAATTTTTATAATATTAAAATCATTTTAACCAATTTATTTAATATAATTATTAAATAAATTTAATATCATTAATATTCAAATAAATACAAATATTAATGGAAAATATGTCAAGTTATCAAAAGTTAATTTTTATAATTTAAAATAATTTTTAAAACTAATTTTTAGAATTTTTAGAAACTAATTTCTATTTTTAATGATTTTTCATAAATTAAAATAATTAATTTTAATAAAACTATCGTTGAAGCCTTTAGCGATATAATCTGTCGCTATAGGTGTTCTTGAGCCTCAAGAACACTCATAATCGGTCTCTTGGTGCTCCTTTTGACCAACTCAAATGTGACGCCCCCAAAACAGGTATACATCACCCATCTTGGGTCGCCAAATACATGGTACGAAATTCAAATACAACTTAATTATACAACAGTCGTGTAAAATACGACAAAATATAATCTAAGAGTTTTTAATAAGAATATCGTCATCTAGACAATATACAAACACAATGGAGTCCTCATTACATTTATTGTCACACTATTTAACTGTATAGTGAGGACTACTAATTTATCATCATCGGGACCGTCACTCCGGTTCCCGACTAGTCCATTGCCACGTTCTCATTTTCTCAAGAGAACGGTGAAAGAAAGGGTGAGCTCAACTAGCCCAGTAAGAAATATTATGACTAAGATAATTCAGAATAATTTATCGTTAGCCTTCAACAGTGTTAAACTGATAAAATATAACAAACATCAAGTTTAATAGCAGCGGAACAAGCAATCCATTAGAAGAGTCAAGTAGAGAATAAAATATACTATCTTCTATGATTTAAAAGGTTTTTCATCACTTTTGTGACCCCCCCAAAATTAGGTATACATTACCCATTTTGAGTTGCCAGATACATGGTACAAAATTCAAATACAACTTCATTTATACAATTGTTGAGCTGTCGTATAGAATACGACCACAGTTAACTATGAGTTTTAATACAAATGTATGTAACTCTCATGGTACCTCGACCACAACCTTACAATGATACTTTACATAAAAGTATAGTTAAAAAGCTTTTAGAAATTAAAATCTTTGGGAAGTGCTCAAGGAAAACTTCGTACATGGGAGGCCATGCGTCTAGGTTATGATAGATATCATATGTCCACAGAATTATCCTTGGTTGATCCAAAAGTCCCCAAAGAAAAACAAGAAGATTACTATCATCTTCTTTCCAATGGTGAGTCTTCTCTTGACATATAAATATCTCCGTTGTCTCCAAGTGAAAATTTTGTTTCAAATAAACTCCAAGATCATACAGGTAGTGCTCGTAGATATATTCAGCAAGTGGATGCGCACAACCTTGTCTTATGATAACACGAGGTTGTATGTCATTAGACATCTTGTATGATAGTGGCAAAACACCCGTCCAAAGTTGGGTTTGCCTCACCCTATTTGATTCACCAAATGTAACTACTAAATGATGTATAGAATACAACACACTTTTCTATACTGTTTAGGGAGAACCTCCACAGCTAGAGACCACCGTTCTATTTCCATGTTATCCCCGCTTGACCCGACAACACTCTTATTACCTAAAAGGAATTGTGAAGCAGAAAGGGTGAGCACAACTAGCCTAGTAAAGAATATCATAACTAAAGATAATTAAATTATTAATAGCTTTCATCAATAATAAATCAGAGATTTAGAACATATGGTAGATGATAAAATTTTCAACCATAGTTGCAGTGAAACGAGCAATCCATTAGAAGAGTCAAATAGACCATAAGGTCTATTATCTTCTCTATGTTAAAAGTCCACCAATAATATTTTATCCCTGTAAAAAAATCAACAGTTTCTGTCCACAATCATATGAATAACTCACAATCATAATTGTAGTTCTAAATTCCTCTTCGCAACAAGGACGAAGCTAATTTTCATCACCTATCTTCACCGTAAAGAAACTGAATATAAGCGTAGGGAAGTAACAGAATACTTTTCTATAGTTTCTCTATAATTTCCCTCTCTAGAGTTGCAGTGAATTCGTAAGAAATAATGAAGGAATGAGCTTCTATTTATAGAAGAATGGATTGCATAATAACTAATTCATGAACGGTCCAGATTGATTTACTTTTAAACGGACCGTGACGCCCCCAAAATAGGTATACATCACCCATTCTGAGTCACCAAATACATGGTACAGAAACAACTACAACTTCATTAATACAATTGTCGTGCAAAATACGATAACACATAAACTGTGAGTTTAAATACAAATATTGTCTTCTAGACAATATCCACACTCAAATAAGTCCTCATTACAATTATTGATACACTATTTTACAAAATAGTGAGGACTACTAAAATAACTGTCTTGAACCATTACTCCACACCCCGACTAGTTCCCTTTATATTCTCGTCTCACGAGAAGAAAAATGGAACAAAAAGGAAAAGGGTGAGCTCAACTAGCCTAGTAAAGAATATTATGACTAAGATAATGTACAACAAATTATCCTTAGTCTTTAACAGGGAAAAATATGATAGAATACAATAGACAACAAGTTTTAGATCAACAACTGCAGCGGAAACAACAATTCATTAGAAGAGTTAAGTAGAGAATGAAATCTACTATCATCTATGAATTTAAAAGTCCATCATCGATATTTTATCCCTGTAACGTCAATCAATATACATCATAAATCAAATATTCATCTTTGCACTACAGGCCAAAGATATTCACCAATTGGTCATGTTCATCTTTTCACTACGGGCCAAAGATATTCATCATAAAATCATTCATCTTTGCACTACGGGCCAAAGATATTCAGTTATATTATCATTTAGGACTGAGGATGATGAAAAATATTTTAAAGAAAACGAATCCAGTGAAACAAAAGAATAAATATTAAGGATTCGTACTTTACACAATCCAAGTTCAAAAATACTTCATAAGTAATCAGAGTGGAGTAAAATTCAAGAATGATCAAAATATGGATACAATCAAAGCTAGTATCCATAATAGATATTTTGGACAAAAAGAAGAAAATTTTATTTTTTGGTGAATAGTGTCGTATTCGTGAATAGTGCCGTATACGTGAATAGTACCGTATACGTGAATAGTAACTTCAACACTAAAAGATAGAAATTTCACAAAAAAAATCATCATGCTTCGTGAATAGTACTCGTGAATAGTAACTCGTGAATAGTAACTCGTGAATAGTAACTCATGAATAGTAACCCCGACATGAAAAGTTCCAAATTTGATAAAATTAGCACTCAATATTTTGGCATAATGATATTGAAGAAATAATATCATTTACGAAGAAAATAACATCCCTTACCTCGCAAAAAAAAGATTCCGATTTGGAATAATGGATATAGTCTTTGAAAGAACTTCAAGACCGTATAGCAATACTCAAAGTACTACAATACTCACAAAATACGTTCGATATTATAGAGAGAGAAAGAGAGAGAAAACTTTAGTTTCTGGTGTAATTTTCAATTCTAACCTAAGCACCCTATTTATAGGAAATTGCTTAGAACACCAAAGCAAAAAATTTAATATAATAATATTATATATAAACAAATTTCCTACGCCCACTTCTTGAATCTGAATTCAGCAACTACATCACATGCAAGACCCCCAATTAATGACAAAAACGTTTTTCATATAAAAAATAATTAAAACTTCCAAAAATCAATTATTTCGGAACTTCAATAATTCATAATAAATAGCCCTTTTATCAGAAAATTTGAATTTTATGACTTTTTTATAGGAAATTCAATTCTCTACAACTTTACAGAAGAAAGTTTTTCCAAATTCTAAACAGAAATTGACCGAAATCCACATACGGACGATTGTACAGGCTATAATCAAATTTCAGTCAAGAAATGGGGTCCGCCGACACACAAAACATGTGTTAATCAACTTTTGCAACAAAAATACTCTTTCTCCTCATATACTCATATATCCCACATTCATTGTAAAAATATCATCATTATTCTATTATAATAATATAATAAAATATTATTTTATCAGAAAAATAAAATATCAATTTTTAACAATTGTCATATTAAAAATTTTCTCCATCTATATCACATAAAATCAATATTTTCCTCATCATATAAATCAATAATTAATTATTCACAAATAATATTACAGAATCGCAGTACTGGCAACCAAGCCGTTCCCAGGAAAGAGGGGGCTTTCCAATAAGGATCTCTCTTCTTGGCAGCAGCAAGTAGGTGACCAAACCTCTCCTTAGATGCGAACTTTCTAGACATTACCAATAATGTTTTCTAATAATATTATTCAGATAATATGAATTATTGCTTCGATAATGGAAAATACTATGTAGTGACAATTATTGAAACAACAATAATATAAAATATCAACGCAAAGAATTATTGAATCAATAAAATAAAATAATCGAAGCGATAATTTACGTAACAATTATTGAGTAGTGCCTTCTTATGTAAGAATCAATAATTGGTGCAATACCAGGTATGCCATCTTGTGCAACAACAACGTAGACATCGTGTTTTAACCACGGGGTATTCCAACAAGATAATAGCAGTAATAACTACGTCGTTATTTGTAAATAACTTATACTTGTCGTTTTCTTCATCCAATCGCCAAGTTATGGGGCCCATAAAGGCAAAAGAGTAAATACGAATATTCCCGACAAAGCAAAGAATATTCCACGACCAAACGAATATTCCCCGACAACAATGAATATTTTATAACCACTTGCTTATTTAAAATATTTGAGCATTTTACCCATAACTAACCACATTAATCAAATCAACCCTTACTATTTCAAAATGATAAATAGAGAAAATTAAATTTCATTTATTAATAATTTGGGGTCTTACACGGACGGTCCATATTGGTTTACAATTAAAACTTAAAGTAACGGTTCATACTGATTTACTATTAAAACTTTAAACCAGCGATCCATATTGATGTACTATTATATCTTCAACTAACGGTCTGAAAAATTAACACATCTCCTCATGGACTAATATTGTACCCAAATATAATTTGGATCGAAAAGAAATATATTTTACGGGTGAATAGTACTCCGTGAATAGTAACTCGTGAATAGTAACTCATGAATAGTAACTCGTAAATAGTAACTCGTGAATAGTAAATCATGAATAGTAACTCATGAATAATACTCCGACACAAAAAGTGTCCCGAATACCCGATTAAACAATACTGAGTGACTTCTCATATAAACATCAATAATCAATACCGTGTACTACTATGCAACCACGCGTATTACTATACTTTTAACACCAGGTGTTTCAACGGTTAACGGTAAAACATCCGCCTTTATTTTCATAAAGTATTTTTGTCGTTTTCTTAATCCGACAATAATTCTGTTGTGGGGTCCACCAATGATTGTACCGTCGTACGAATATTTCCTGATAAAAAGAATATTCCCCGACTAATCGAATATTCCCCGACAAAACGAATATTTTATATCAACTTGCCTACTTTGAAATTTTTTTTTTACATATTGCCCTTAACTTTAAACTTTTATCAATTTAACTATTTACCAAAATAGAAAAATTGAATACTTTTATTTCATAAAATTCCGGGTCTCACAATCACCCCTCTTTATGAAATTTCGCCCTCAAAATTTACGTACGTACCTGATATTCGAAGAGATGAGAATACCTTGCTTTCTTTTCAGATTGTACCTTCCCGGTAATTTCTTCGCTACCATGATTTTCCCATTTCTCATCTCCTGTATTTCAGATATCATTCTAGAATATAGCTTCAAAACAAAGGTTAATTGATATATCATAATTTATCAACTTATCAAGTGAACAATTTCAGCTTAGGTAAGTCACACACTAGCTAAGTATATAACTCTCTCTCTCCTCCTAGTTCTAGACTCTTATCTCCACCAAATGACCATATCCCTAAGCTCGATACCAAATGTGACGCCCCCAAAATTAGGTATACATCACCCATTAAAGTCGCGGATACATGGTACAAAATTTAAATACAACTTCATTTATATTAATTGTTGAGTATGTCAGATAGAATACGACCACGATTAACTATGAGTTTTAATACAAATGTATGTAACTCTCATGGTACCTCGACCACAACCTTACAATGATACTTTACATAAAAGTATAGTTAAAAACTGTTTTAGAAATTAAAATCTTTGGGAAGTGCTCAAGGAAAACTTCGTACATGGGAGGCCATGCGTCTAGGTTATGATAGATATCATATGTCCACAGAATTATCCTTGGTTGACCCAAAAGTCCCCAAAGAAAAACAAGAAGATTACTATCATCTTCTTTCCAATGGTGAGTCTTCTCTTGACATATAAATATCTCTGTTGTCTCCAAGTGAAAATTTTGTTTCAAATAAACTCTAAGATCATACAGGTAGTGCTCGTAGATATATTCAGCAAGTGGATGCGCACAACCTTGTCTTATGATAACACGAGGTTGTATGTCATTAGACATCTTGTATGATAGTGGCAAAACACCCTTCCAAAGTTGGGTTTGCATCATCCTATTTGATTCACCAAATATAACTACTAAATAATGTATAGAATACAACACACTTTTCTATACTGTTTAGGGAGAACCTCCACAGCTAGAGACCACCGTTCTATTCCCCTGTTATCCCCGCTCGACATGGCAACACTCTTACGGAAACACTCTTATTACCTGAAAGGAATTGTGAAGCAGAAAGGGTGAGCACAACTAGCCCAGTAAAGAATATCATGACTAAAGATAATTAAATTATCAATAGCTTTCATCAATAATAAATCGAGATTTAGAACATATGGTGAGCGATAAAACTTTTCAACCATAGTTGCAGTGGAACGAGCAATCCATTAGAAGAGTCAAATAGACCATAAGGTCTATTATCTTCTCTATGTTAAAAGTCCACCAATAATGTTTTTATTCCTGTAAAATAAATCAACAGTTCCTATCCACAATCATATGAATAACTCATAATCATAATTGTGGTTCTAAATTCCTCTTCGCAACCAGGACGAAGTTAATTTTTATCACCTATCTTCACCGTAAAAAAACTGAATATAAGAGTAGGGAAGTAGCAGAATACTTTTCTATAGTTTCTTTATAATTTCTCTCTCTAGAGTTTCAAATGAATAAGTAAGAAATAATGAAGTAATGAGCTTCTATTTATAGAAGAATGGACTAGATAGTAACTAATTCATGAACGGTCCAGATTGATTTACTTTTTAAGCAGACGGTCCATATTGGTTTACTATTAAAACTTAAAGTGTGGTCCATACTGATTTACTATTAAAACTTTAAACCAGCGATCCATATTGATTTACTATTATATCTTCAACCAACGGTCTAAAAAATTAGCACATCTCCTCATGGACTAATATTGTACCCAAAAATAATTTGGATCGAAAAGAAATATATTTTACGGGTGAATAGTACTCCGTGAATAGTAACTCATGAATAGTAACTTGTGAATAGTAACTCATAAATAGTAACTCGTGAATAGTAACTCATGAATAGTAACTCGTAAATAGTACTCTAACACAAAAAGTGTCCCGAATACCAGATTGAACAATACTGAGTGTCTTCTCACATAAGCATCGAGAATCAATACAGAGTGTCTTCTACTATGCAACCACGCGTATTATTATACTTTTAACACTGTGTGTTTTCAGCGATTAACTTAAGTAAAACTTCCACCGTTATTTTCATAAAGTATTTTTGTCGTTTTCTCAATCCGACAATAATTCCGTTGTGGGGTCCACCAATGATTGTACCGTCGTACGAATATTCCCCGATAAAAAGAATATTCCCCGACTAATCGAATATTCCTTGACAAAACGAATATTTTATATCAACTTGCTTACTTTGCAAAAAAAAAATTCACATATTACCCTTAACTTTAAACTTTTATCAATTTAACTATTTACCAAAATAGAAAAATTGAATATTTTTATTTCATAAAATTTGGGGGCTCACAACTTTTATCGCTGAGACTTAGCTTAATAAATAAACCACATCATCCCTGCACTACGGTCAAGGATATTCATTAGGATCACGACCACAAATTATCCATGTACTACGGGCCAAGGATATTCGTGTATTCATCAATGCTCATGATCATGCCAACAACTGTCCATCAACGCACTACGGGCCAATGAGGACTTTTATCACATCATTTGTAACATTACGGTCATGATTATACCGAATAATCCCTGGTCATAATCATACAAAGTCCATCTATGCACTACATGCCACAGATGACTTTCAACATAATATAAACATGAGGATGATGACAATGATATAAGAATTCAATAAAATAAGTTCAAGAATTAATTTATCCAGGAACCGATAACGTCCAAATTGTCAACATGATACTGCTTTGTGGAGTAAAATTCAAGAATGCTCAGCAGAATATTTCCATGAAATGATACTGGATGAAGCGCAAATATCAAGGATATTCCACTAATTTCATGGAGTATAAAAGCCAAAATTTTAACCAACTGAGTTTAATAAAGAATGGAATAACAAAAGAATTCACGAGGCATGCGATAAACCGCACAGACCAGTTATTGCAACAGAATAATAAATAATGGAACCAGGTCATGCGTAAACGCACAGACAGGATATTCCAACTGAATAATAAAGAATGGAATAACAGAAGAATTCACCATGCATGCGATAGACCGCACAGATAGGTTATTCCAACAGAATAATAAATAATGGAACCAGGTCATGCGTAATACGCACAGACAGGATGTTCCAACAAAATAATAAAGAATGGAATAACAGAAGAATTTCACCATATATGCGGTGACTTGTGATGACATGAGTTATTCAACAGAATAATAAATAACGGAACCAGGTCATGCGTAATTCGCATAGACAGGATGTTCCAACAGAATAATAAGGGATGGAATAACAATAGCTCTCTTCAAGAACACGAAAGAAATAATATCCCTTACCTTAGAAAAACTGGATACTCGAATAGTGAGATAGCAGACTTCTCTTCTTCTTTCTCTCTATAATTTCTCTCTATAATAATTGCTTTAAAGCTTTTGTGAATTGGTGAGAAATGAAGGAAGAATGATCTTCTATTTATAGGAAAATATAGTTTCGATAATTGCACGTTTTGGGGCTCGAAATATTACACTATAATACCTTCATCTTTTTCTTCATTTTTAATTTAGTTCTACAAGTATTAACAAACTTGCACCACCTCCCCTAATAGTAAATAATGTGAATTAATAGTTCATTCATGTGACTCAATAGTATAATCATGTGAAAAAACTAATTACAGTATAGTACCTTCAATTATACCTCCATTTTTAACTTAGTCATGCAAGTATTATCAATCTTGCACCAACTCCCCTAATAGTACAAGAATGTGATTCAATAGTACACACATGTGAACAAATAGTTATATAAGCATGTGAATTAGTAGCAATTAATTGCTCATTTATCCGATAAATTACCCGATTTATCAATATAACCCCCAGACATCAATTATCATCGGAATAGATGTCGATTCCACTAACACTAATAATCCCAACACAATGGAACTATCAAATTCATCTTTAATCAACACAACTTATTGATCATTAATATTATAACTCACAATATTTAACAACCAGGTCATTCCCAAGAAAGAGGGGGCTTTTCGATAAGGATTTCTCCTTATTGGCGCGCAATTAGGTGACCAAACCTCTCCTTGACATAACTTCTAGACATTGTCAATATTGCAAATAATAATATGAATAACTTTGTCGTCTCAATTATTGATTGAATAATAATAAATATAATGCAGATGATACTGTGACAATAATTGAATCAATAATATGAGAGATATGATGCAACAATTACTGTAGCAATAATTGAGTATAACTGAGTGACTTCTCACGTAAGCATCAATAATCAATACAGTGTTCTACTATGCAACCACGCGTATTACTGCACTTTTACTATCGGGTAGTTCAACAGTTTTAATGGTAACACTTTCGCCGTTATTTTTATAAAAAGATAATTCTGTCGTTTTCTAACTACGATAATACTTCCGTTGTGGGGTCCACCAATGATTGTGCCGTCGTACGAATATTCCATGTTAAAATGAATATTCCCCGACCAATCGAATATTGTATAACCACTTGCTTACTTTGCAAAATTTGTAAATATTACCCACAACTATAACGTTATATCAAATCCACACCATAATATTCAAAAATATATTTCGAGAAAATTATTCTTTATTCATAAAAGTTGGGGTCTTACAACCTCCCCTTCTTATGAAATTTCATCCTCGAAATTAGGGTACGTATCTGGTATATCGAAGAGGTGAGGATACCTTGATTTCATTTCAGATTCTAACTCTCAAGTCATTTCCTCAACATCGTGGTTTCTCCACAAAACTTTGACTTGAGGTATAACTTTAGAGCGTAGAATATGATCCTTCTTATCCAAGATTTTAATAGATAACTCTTCATACGATAAATCTTCCTCTATCTTGTCTGGTTCTAAATCAATAATGTGGTTCGGGTCTTTCATATATTTACGTAACATAGATATGTGAAAAACGTTATGAACACGAGACATACTTGGCGGTAAGGCGAGTCTATAGGCCACAGTTCGTACTCGATTAAGGATTAAAAATGGGCCAATGAATCGAGGGTTGAGCTTTCCTCTCTTTCCAATTCTCGTAACTCCCTTCCATGGAGCAACACGTAACAACACATGATCTCTAATATCGAATTCCACGTCCTTTCGATGAAGATCAGTATAACTCTTTTTTCGATCTTGTGAGGTTTTTATACGTTATCGGATCGTTTGAATCTTTTCCATAGTCATACGTACCAACTCCGGTCCCAACATCGTTGCTTCATTCACCTCATCCCAGCATACTAGAGAATGATACTTTCTTCCATACAATGCCTCAAATGGAGCCATGCCAATACTTGCTTGATAACTATTGTTGTAGGAAAACTCCGCCAATGGTAAGAACTTGTCCCAACTTCCTTTGAAGTCAAGGACACAGAGTCTTAATAGTCCTCTCCATTTGCCGTCGATCACCGAGGATGATATCTTGAGCTAAATCAGAACTGCGTGCCCATAGCTTTTTGCAAACTAAACCAAAATCTTGAAGTGAATCTTGGGTCTCAATCGAAACTATGGATACTGCAAGCATACCATGCGATTTCACAATCTCGTTTATGTACATACTGAGCAAGAGGCGTTCAAGTGTATAAGTTTCTCGATAGGTAGGAAATGAGCGAGACTTGGTCAATCTATCAACAATAACCCAAATTGCATCTATGCCTTGAGAAACCTTGGGAAAACCGAAGAATGAAATCTATGGTAATGTGCTCCCACTTCCATTCACGTAATTTCAAGTGGTTCTGAATGGACCTTATGGTACTTGATGCTCACTTTGGACTCGTTGACAAGTTAAACACCTTGAGATAAACTCCGCTATCTCTCTCTTTATATTACTCCACCAAAATGTATGTCGAAGATCACGATACATTTTGGTACTCCCAGGATGGATTGCAAACAGTGGTGTGTGCCTCCATCATGATTTTGTACTATAAATCAGGGTTGTTTGGAACACAAAGTTTGGAGTTGACTCGAAGTATTCCTTCTTCATCGATTCTTGCTTCCGGCATAGCACCTTCTTGTACTTTCTTCCTCACACGCATCAGGTCCAAGTCTGTAGCTTGAGCAGCTTTAGCTTTATCGATTAAAGTCGGTTCTGAAAGTAGTATGCATACAAGCCAATAATGTTTGATGATAAAGCATATTCTTTGTAACAATCTTATTCATTTATTAATAATAAGTATTAAAGGCCTTTAAATTATCTACATGATGATGTTTTATAATATGTGATAAACCCATAGTTTTAAGCAATGCTTTTAGAATAATGATGATGATCATTATAATGAGATCTAAATTCTTAGAAAGCTTAAAACTAAAATAGTTCCCAATCGTTGGATTACTAAATTGGGGATTAGTGAATCCGGATATATTGGTACATACGTTACTTGCTCATTGGATGAGGATGATTGATCTCATGATCATTTGTGTGGAGACACTAAAGCAAGTATGTAGGTGCTTATTAGAGAATAAGTTCATTGAACGTGGCTCGCTAAGGAATACCTAATGGAATTTTACTTGCCTGTCAATAGGAATTCCTGTAGTGATAGTAGTACAAGTGATCCTTGGACTTGAGATCATCATAGTATCTTGTGTATGATGAGTTATACTTTGACTTATTCCTTAAGACCCTTAGGGTATATCAAAGGGTATGCTTGGGTATAATAAGTTATACATGGAAATAATGTATGATCAATAAAGAATCTACCACTTCTAGTAAAAGAAGATAAATGTCCTATGTGATTTGATAAATGACAACCCAGTAGTCCTTGGCCAAGGTAGAATGAAATTAGAAAGGAGTTTCTAATTTGCATTATTTGGGGTTGTGCATTTAAGAGTCGAAATACATATAATTAAATAAAATAAGACTTGACAGTAATTTCATGTCTTATATTTAATTGGGACATTGTATTGTGGAAGGATTGAATTGTATTAAGTAACTATTTACTTAAAGGTTCTTTTATGATTAATGTTGAAATCTATATTATCCGGAAAAGTCGTTGATCATGCAGGAGGCTTATCCTATTGTAAAATAAATATTATTTATTTAAATAAATTAATAGTTTAATTTATTTATTTAAATAAGATTAGAATGGTTCTAATTAATTTATTCACAACCGGTTTAATATGGAGAACCTAAAGGGTCACACTATAAAAGGAAGAATAATTATTTAAGAAGTAAATGGCATAATCGTAATAATAAGTTAAGTATATTTAATTTAATCTATGGTGATAGAATAAATTAAATAGCTTAATATTTATTATTTAATATTTTAGAAATATTAAATATAAATTAATAAGAGGAGTCTTATTATTATTATTACTATTATTATTATTTAATTCCTAAAGGAGTTTGAGAATTAATTAATAAAAGTACTCTAAAATATTCCTAATAAGATTAGGAGGTTAAATTAATTAAAAGAGTTTAATTAATTATCCCTAATAAGATTAGGGAACTTAATTAATTAAAAGAATTTAATTAATTAAATAAAACCAAATTTCTTAATTGTTAAGGAGGGTTGCCCACATCTATAAATAAGAGGAGTCTTATTATGGGTGGTGTGGTTGTTGACTTTTACAACATACGTGATTCCAATAGTTGGGAGAGTATGTTCTTTTTCTATAGAGATAGAAAACTAGGGTTTGAGCCAAATACTCATCTTCTTGAATTCTTCTTCTTCCTTGGTGGATCACCTCTAGAGGCCAAACACTTGGGTGGCTAACGTTGATCAAAGGAATGAACCAAACCCGGTGGATTCAAGTTGAACCCAAAAAGAATTGGAGGTGAACTTGTACCTGAGGAAACTCGGATCTTCAAGGGTATGATTTTTGTTCTTTCTTTTTCGTTTAATTAATAATTGTGCATAAAGGGTAATCCGGGTATATGGTTTGTAAAATTTTAAAACTCTGATTTTCTACGTTTCCGCATATTTTGTGCAATTTGATTGCGTTCATGAATATTACAAATCTGACAGTGGCATCAGAACCAAACTTTTATACGAATTATTAATTGTTTTAATTTGATATGTATATTGATATGTGTTTAGAACAATTTAATTGGGCATAATTTTTTTATATAAAATTTTAAAAAAAAAATCGCAAAACTGCACGTTTTTTTTTTTTGAAATTCCGTGTGACATTTTTTTCTTGTGATGCGTGATATAATCTTCAAGGGAATTCTTGGAAATCATCTAAGGTTACTGGAATCTAAGGTTAGAGGATTTGGCGTGTGCACGGAAATCATGGATTCACGCCACTTTAAGCATTCAAAGTTGACAGGTTATATTTTAGTTATAATATATATATAAATAACGGTTATTATATATTTCTATATATTAACTTGGTTATTATATATATATATATATATATATATATATATAATATTTTTAATTGTTTTATAATTAAAATAAAAATTTATTTTAATTTTAAAATTGAATTTCATGCTAACTAATTAGAGTTGGAATTAGATTCCATGATAACTAATTAGAGTTGAAATTGGATTCTATGTTTCCTTAAATAAAGGAGTTTATTTAGATATGAAATAAGATTTCATATTATTCAAAATAAAAGAGTTTATTTGTGAATAGGAAAGAGAATCATAATTTTCTTAAATAAAAGAGTTTATTTATGAATAGGAAAGAAAATCTGAATTTCCTTAAAAAAATGAGTTTATTTAGATATGAAATAAAATTTCATATTATTCAAAATAAAGGAGTTTATTTGTGAATAGGAAAGAGAATCCATGTTTCCTTTAAATAAAGGAATTTTTTTTTACATGGAATTGGATTCCATAATTAATTAAAATAAAGGAGTTTATTTTGATTAAAGATTTTGATTAAAATAAAATAGTTTATTTTATTCAAAATTGGATAAATTAAATTAAAATAGTTTTATTTTGATTTAAATTTGGATTAAAATAAAGGAGTTTATTTTGATTCAAAATTAGATTTTATACTAACTAAATTTGCCCATTAAATGATATAAATATATATATTGAATGTTTATTATTCATGAGATGAATGTTATTTATTGATGCATATGGTGATGTGTATGATAATAAATAGAATTGATTATGGACTATTGACCAATGTGATTGGATTTTATTTTAGTTGGATGCTTGAATGTATGAGCTTTATTAAATGGGGTCTGCGTACCTCGTCTTCTCTAATTTTTCTTAATATAAATTCTATCTCCCTCCTATGTATTTCCCCTTGACTGCTGATCAAGGTTTCTATTTATTTTAAATAGTTTTGTAATAGGAATAGTTAGAATTAATTTTAAAGATTTGGAGATCAAGGAGCGAGGAGGCGCTTGAAGACCGATTTGTAATGGAGCCCAGGTTTAAATGTAATAGTTATATTTAAATATTAATTCTTGCACCCACAAGGTTTGACCTTTTGGTTCACTTGGTGGCTCTAGTAGAACCAAACTAGAATAAAAGTCATAATCAATCCGGTAAAATATAGTATTCTATATGTGCATGCTTATACTATATATATATATATATATATATATATATATATATATATATATATATATATATATATTATATTATGCAAACATGCTTAGCATGTTCATTAATATGACGCGTATTTTATATATATATGTGCATGCGCGCTAAACAAGATGAGACATATTAATAACAAACCCCTTAAATATTTTATATTAAGTTGTAACGTTCAAAGATATTTGGAATATCGAACGTCGCCTTCTAGCATGATAGACACAAGGCGAGTATTAAATATTTAAGATGTTGTTTTTATTACATATGATGTTTGTAAGGAATTGAACATTACTGCTTTGTTGTGCACACACAATGTAGTTTTCTTTTCACTTATATGGAAATCTTTAGTTCGACTTAACTTAAATCATTTTAGTTCGGATGTGCACACACTTGACCATTATGATTTAAGAGGCAAAATACAAGGAGTTACATAGTTGATGTAATTGACAAGAGTTGTCTACCTATTTATTTATATATAGTTTGTTGTGCACACACAAGGCTATATACATTTGAAATGGGATCCTTATTCTCACTAGCATATCTTTAATTAGATATTCTTAGAACTATATATTGAGGGTAATATAGTTTGAAGAAAATAGTGGGAGATATCAATTTAAAACAAGACCTAATTTATTTTGGTAATTAATAAAAGAATGTATGTTAAAATGTTGTTAATTACAAATTCATTTTGAGAATTTTACAATGTCTAAATTACTATCATCCTTTTTTGACATATTAGATGCTAAATTAATCGGACCGAATTACTCGGATTGGTTAAGGAATTTGAGAATAGTTCTCATGGCTGAAAAGTTATCTTATGTCCTTAATATGCATATCCCTGCAATGGTTGCAGACAATACCTCTGAGGAAGAGATTGCTACTTTTAGAAAGTGGCAAGATGATGCACAATTGGCTCAATGCATCATGCTCGCATCCATGAGTAACGAGCTTCAGCGTCAGCATGAAACTATGGATGCTCCTACTATATTCCTGCACATCAAGTAGTTGATGGTGAGGAAAGTAGGACTAATAGATATCAGATATCTAAGGAGCTCTTCCGATCTAGAATGACCGATGACACTACAGTATAGATAAAAGTCCTTTATATTATCAATTTGATTGATCAATTAGGACAACTGGTTTTTTCATGGATGGAGAGTTGAGCCAAGATTTGATCTTGCACTCACCCCGGACTCCTTTCACAATTGTTGTGAATTTTTCTTATATACAAGCTAAATATCAGCCTCGCTGATTTGATTAACATGTTAAAAAATGTTGAGAGTCACTTTCCAGCCAAGAAAGACCATGTCTTACTAGTAGGGGCCAAAGGATCTTCTGAAAAGAAGAACAATTCTAAAAAGGTAAATTAAAAAGGCATAAACAAAGGATAATAAGACCAAAACTGATACGGATAGAAAAGGAGTTTGCTTCCACTGCAATAAGCCTGGACACTGGAAAGAAACTGCGAGAAGTATCTTGCAGAGGTTAACCAAAGAAGCTTAGTGAAGTTTCGGTTACAAATACAAATTTGTTCATGATTTAAAATAAATTTTTTCTTTAAGTCAAGGTTCTACTTGGGTATTGGATACCGAATTTGGTTATCATAAATATAGATTTATGAAGGGACCAAGCAGAAGTAGAAAGCTAAACAAAGATAAGTAATCTTATGTGTGGGAAATGAAGCAAAGGTTGCTACATTAGCCATAGGAACTTATAGTTTAGCAATCCCTACGGGCAAATCTATTAAGTCAATAAATTGTTATTGTATTCCAGTACTTGTAGGAAACAATATTTCCATTTTATTGTTGGACAATGAAATCTTTGGTATTATATTTAAGAATAATTGTTGTTCTATTTATAATAATAATATTTTGTATAGAACTGGAATATTACTTAATGGATTTTGTATACTTGACTTATGTGAAAATAATTTTGCAAATTGAACAAACTAGTATAAGAAAAGGAGATGATCATTCAAAGAGTTGAATGTGTGTATTTGCTTAAATACAAGTGTGAATTATTTGAAAGGTTCAAAGAATTCAAAAGTGAAACAACATGGAAAATTATTAGGATTCTTTGATCGGATCAAGGAAGGAATACTTGTGCAATGAGGTTTTAAATCATCTCAAATGGTTTTCTCACAATGGATGCCTCCTGATACGCAATAATTGATTGATGTATCTGAAAGGAAAAATCGTACCTTGTTGGACATGGTACGGTCCATAATGATTTTACCGATATTCTAGTATCCTTCTAGGATCATGTCCTAGAAATGGCTGCATATCTACGAAAAGATAACCTCAAAATCCGGCCCCAAGACTCTATAAAAGTTATGGACAGGGAGGATTCCTAATCTTAAGTATGTTAAGATAAGGGATTGTCCAACTTATGTGAAACGGTTTCAAAGGATAAGCTTGGGACAAGATTTGACATGTACAAATTTGTGGGACATCTTAAAGTAAGTTTAGGGTATATGTTCTATAATTCTACTTAGCAAAAGGTGTTTGTTACGAAACACGCTGCCTTCTAAGATAAAGGTGTTTATCATTGAAGGGGCTTGTGGAAGGATAATAGATCTTGAAGAGTTCAAGAACCATAAAATACTATAAGTCAAATAAGAGGAACACGTAGATGAGACCTATTGTACCACAACAAATCGTAAATCGGAATAATAATAGAAGATACAGGAGGTATGGATTCATCATAGATGATGATGATGAGGTACACATCATAGAAGATGATGATCCGATTACATACGATAAGGTAAGAGTTGTAGACACTCAGAGAAATGGATTGAAGCAAGTTTCTCAAATATGGAACATTCATTTTGATGAGACAATCAAAAGAGTTTGATTTTATCAAAAACAAGAATGAACTTAGTGTGTACAAAAGGGTCAGTGGGAGCGTCGTCAAATTTCTAGTATTATATGTTGATATATTACGGATAAGGAATGACATACTAATGCTAAAATCAGTAAAGATAAAATTGTCTAAACATTCCTCCACGAATAATTTGGGAAGAGTATCGTTATTGGGGATACAAATCTATATAGATAGATTTAATAAGATGCTCGACTTAACCCAAGGAACGTATATTCATTTTATGCTAAAGTTGTTTAGCATGGCAAATTTCAAGAGATGTCTCATGTTGATGAGCCATGGAGTGTATCTCTCTTAATAGTCCCCATAGACTCCTAAAAGAGAGATAGCATGAGTAACTATCATGTATGCAATAAAATATACGAGACCTGATGTTGATCAGTCATATTCTGGGGAAGATCACTGTAAGACAGTGAAAAACATCTTAAAGTACTTTACCGACACTAAGGATGTGATCATATTTATGGTGGGTCTAAATTAAAACTAGAGGGCTTAACAGACTCAAGTTTTTTAGACAGACCAAGACGACAGAAAATCCACTTTAAGGTAAAGGGTTACCTTTAATGGTGGTGCAGTGAATTGGAAAAGTTCCAAATAGCAAAGAGTTACTGGTTTAGTGATAAAGACAAAGTATATAGCTATAAATGAAGCTAAAAGTTGATTGTTTGGATGAAAAGTTCATTACAGAACTAGGAATAGTTCCTAAGTCTCATCTTGAATCTAAACATGTGTTGTGGCACTTTCATTTGATTATAAGAATCATTAAAAGATGGGAAATCACTATAGAGATAGTGGACTCTCAAGAACAACATTACATATCCATTTACTGAAGCTTATCCAACAGCAGGATAATCGTCACTTAGAGAAGAAGAGTATGAGATACCATGACGATTGACTTTAGTGCAAATGGGAGATTGAAAGTAGTATGCATACAAGCCAATCATGTTTGATGATAAAGCATATACTTTGTAACAATCTTATTCATTTATTAATAATAAGTATTAAAGGCCTTTAAATTATCTACATGATGCTGTTTTATAATATGTGATAAACCCAGTTTTTTAATAATGCTTTTAGAATAATGATGATGATCATTATAATGAGATCTAAATTCTTAGAAAGCTTAAAACTAAAATAGTTCCCAATCGTTGGATTACTAAATTGTGGATTAGTGAATCAGGATATATTGGTACATACGTTGCTTGCTCATTGGATGAGGATGATTGATCTCATGATCATTTGTGTGGAGACACTAAAGTAAGTATGTAGGTGCTTATTAGAGAATAAGTTCATTGAACGTGGCTCGCTAAGGAATACCTAATGGAGTTTTACTTGCCTGTCAATAGGAATTCCTGTAGTGATAGTAGTACAAGTGATCCTTGGACTTGAGATCATCATAGTATCTTGTGTATGATGAGTTATACTTTGACTTATTCCTTAAGACCCTTAGGGTATATCAAAGGGTATGCTTGGGTATAATAAGTTATACATGGAGATAATGTATGATCAATAAAGAATCTACCACTTCTAGTAAAAGAAGAGAAATGTTCTATGTGATTTGATAAGTGACAACCCAGTAGTCCTTGGCCAAGGCAGAATGAAATTAGAAAGGAGTTTCTAATTTGCATTATTTGGGGTTGTGCATTTAAGAGTCGAAATACATATAATTAAATAAAATAAGACTTGACAGTAATTTCATGTCTTATATTTAATTGGGACATTGTATGGTGGAAGGATTGAATTGTACGGTAACTATTTACTCAAAGGTTCTTTTATGATTAATGTTGAAATCTATATTATCTGGAAAGTCGTTGATCACTAGGGAGGCTTATCCCTATTGTAAAATAAATATTATTTATTTAAATAAATTAATAGTTTAATTTATTTATTTAAATAAGATTAGAATGGTTCTAATTAATTTATTCACTGTAGGTTTAATATGGAGAACCTAAAGGGTCACCTTTATAAAAGGAAGAATAATTATTTAAGAAGTAAATGGCATAATCGTAATAATAAGTTAAGTATATTTAATTTAATCTATGGTGATAGAATAAATTAAATAGCTTAATATTTATTATTTAATATTTTAGAAATATTAAATATAAATTAATAAGAGGAGTCTTATTATTATTATTACTATTATTATTATTTAATTCCTAAAGGAGTTTGGGAATTAATTAATAAAAGTACTCTAAAATATTTTTAATAAGATTAGGAGGTTAAATTAATTAAAAGAGTTTAATTAATTATCCCTAATAAGATTAGGGAGCTTAATTAATTAAAAGAATTTAATTAATTAAATAAAACCCAATTTCTTAATTGTTAAGGAGGGTTGCCCACATCTATAAATAAGAGGAGTCTTATTATGAGTGGTGTGGTTGTTGACTTTTACAACATACGTGATTCCAATAGTTGGTACAGTACGTTCTTTTTCTATAGAGATAGAAAACTAGGGTTTGAGCCAAATACCCATCTTCTTGAATTCTTCTTCTTCCTTGGTGGATCACCTCTAGAGGCCAAACACTTGGGTGGCTAACGTTGATCAAAGGAAGGAACCAAATCCGGTGGATTCAAGTTGAACCCGAAAAGGATTGGAGGTGAACTTGTACCTGAGGAAGCTCGGATCTTCAAGGGTATGATTTTTGTTCTTTCTTTTTCGTTGAATTAATAATTGTGCATAAAGGGTGATCCGGGTATATGGTTTGTAAAATTTTAAAACTCTGATTTTCCACGTTTCCGCATATTTTGTGCAATTTGATTGCGTTCATGAATATTACAAACCTGACAAGTTCTACTCGTATATTCGCCATCATCACATGGGTCCCTGGAGTCTTTAACTCTATCTCCATCCTTTGTAAGTCATATAAAATGGGCCTTTGCGTTGACAATAATGCACTCGTACTCGCATATGATCTTCTACTCAATGCATCAGCTACTACGTTCGCTTTTTCAGGATGGTATTGAAAGGTATGATCATAATCTTTCAACAACTCAAGCCATCGTCATTGCTGCATGTTGAGTTCCTTTTGAGTGAAGAAATATTTGAGGCTTTTATGATCCGTATAAATCTCCACCTTCTCTCCATATAGGTAATGCCTCCAAATCTTAAGCGTAAAAACGACTGCTGTCAACTCTAGATCATGAGTAGGATAATTCCTTTCATATTCTTTGAGTTGTCGTGAGGCATATGCTATGACTTTCCCATGTTGCATGAGAACACATCCTAACCCTTTGCCTGAAGCATCACTGTAGATGACAAATCCCTCCGAGGCGGATGGTATTGTCGAGCAGGTCTTTGAAATGAGTCTCCTCTCGAGTTCTTGAAAACTCTTCTCACATTCCTCGCTCCAACCGAATTTTGTATCTTTTCGAGTCAGCTGAGTTAATGGAGTAGAGATTCGGGAAAACCCTTCTACGAATCCGATAATAACCAGCTAAACCGAGAAAGCTACGTACTTCGGTCACTAATTTAGGTTGCTCCCAGCTTTGAATTGCTTTAATCTTTTCTGGGTCAACAGATATCCCATGATTTGATATCACGTGCCCAAGGAATGCAACTTCCTCAAGCCAGAACTCACATTTCTTTAACTTGGCATATAGCTTGTTTTCAGGAAGCTTTTGGAGTATCAGCCTCAAGCGTTGCTCATGGTCTTCGCGGGTTTTGGAGTATATGAGGATGTCATCAATAAAGACGACCACAAACTGATCCAAATATTCCTTGAATACTCGGTTCATCATATCCATGAAAGGCGGCGAGGAGCATTAGTCAATCAAAAGACATGACTAAGAATTCATAATGCCGTCATCGAAGGTTAAAGCGATCTTTGAATGTCATGAGTTTTAATCTTCAATGATGATATACGGAACGAAGATTAATCTTTGAAAAGAATTTGGCGCCTTACAACTTGTCAAACAGGTCATCAATGAGAGGCAATGGGTACCTATTTTTGATGGTGACATGATTCAACTCTCGATAATCAATACAATGTCGAATACTTCCATCTTTCTTCTTTACGAATAGAACAGGAGCACCCCAAAGAGACGTACTAGGACGAATGAAACCGATGTCTAACAATTCCTGCAATTGGGACTTTAACTCCTGAAGTTCAATAAGAGCCATTCGATATGGGGCTTTAGAAATGGGTTTTGTACCGGATTCAAGGTCGATAAAAAATTCAATTTCACGCTCTGGGGGTAGGCCAGGAAGTTCTTCAGGGAATACGTCAGGAAATTTATTAACAATATAAATATCTTTCAAATCTGACGTATTTTTGTTTAAATCTGTGACATGAGCTAAGAAAGCTTGACATCCGTTTTTCAATAAACGAATAGCTTTATGGCTTGAGATGATCGTGATTGATTTTAATGGTTTGGTTGCTTGAATTCGCATAATAGGTTGATTAGGAATATGAAAGCTAACAACCTTACGAAAATAATCAATTTTAGCATGATGAGTAGTTAACCAATCAATCCCTAGAATCACATCAAATGCAAGTATTTTTAAAGAAATAAGATCGACAGGTAACATGCGGTTACCGATTTGAATCAAACAAGACTTATAAATAGTGGATGTAATGAAGGTTTCTCCCAACGGAGTTTCAACCGATAAGTCAAAGTCTAATTTCTCCGGAGTCAAATTTAAACATTGGCTTAAGTAGGAGAAATAAAAGAATGGGTAGAACCGGTATCAAATAAGGTATAGACTTCGCTAGAGTTTATGATAAGCTTACCCGTGATGACCTCATTCGGGTTCCTTTCTTTTTGGGAGGTTACGACAAACGCTCTCCCTTGAACTACCGGCTTTGACTTTTCTGGGACGGCCTTTGGTGCCTCCATCCCAGTTGGACTTGTCTTTTATGCATGACAAAATCGGGCTAGGTGACCTTCTCTTCCACAATTATAACATACTTTGGACTTTATCGCGCAGTTTGGACTGATATGTCCCTCCCCTCTGCATTTGAAGAATATGATAGGTGGTCGTTCTTCTTCATTAATAACGGGTGCTGGTGCTAATGTCTTTCCATCATTGTTGAATCTCCTTTTCTTGAAATGTCCATTTTTACTGTCTTGGCCATGATTACCACCGAAGTGGTTACCATTTCTGGCATGTTGATTCCCTCCACGTTTGTTGTCACCGCTTCGATGATTGCTACCACTTGTATTATCATTTTGCCGGCTGCTTTCTCTTGGTTGAGTTGACTCGTTATCGCGCTCCAATATCCGATAAATTACCCGATTTATCAATATAACCCCAGACATCAATTATCATTGGAATAGATGTCGATTCCACTAACACTAATAATCCCAACACAATGGAACTATCAAATTCATCTTTAATCAACACAACTTATTCATCATTAATATTATAACTCACAATATTTAACAACCGTGTCGCGTTCCGGAAGAGGGGCTTTCCAGATAAGGATTTTTCTCCTTATGGCGGCGTAATTAGGTGACCAAACCTCTCATCGATGTAACTTCTAGACATTGTCAATATTGCAAATAATAATATGAATTACTTTGTTGTCTCAATTATTGATTTAATAATAATAAATATAATGTAGATGATACTGTGACAATAATTGAATCAATAATATGAGAGATATGATGCAGCAATTACTGTAGCAATAATTGAGTATAACTGAGTGACTTCACACGTAAGCATCAATAATCAATACCGTGTGCTACTATGCAACCACGCGTATTACTATACTTTTACTACCGGGTAGTTCAACGGTTTAACGGTAAAACTTTTCGTAGTTATTTTTCAAAATATTTGGTCATTTTCTAACTACGATAGTACCTCGTTGTGGGGTCCACCAATGATTGTGCCGTCACGTCATGCGAATATTCCTGTTAAAGCGAATATTCCCAGACCAATCGAATATTATATAACCACTTGCTTACTTTGCAAAATTTATAAATATTACCCACAACTATAACATTATATCAAATCCACACCATAATATTCAAAAATATATTTTGAAAAAATTATTCTTTATTCATAAAAGTTGGGGTCTTACATCAAATTCCCAGTTCATGTTGTTTTTGGGCTAACAAAGGTATTGATCATGTAGTATTGATGTAATACTACATGTTCCAACAATCATCAAGGTCAAATTATAACAAACATGCAAGATCTAAGGCTTTGAAAAGGCTGTCAGGCCTGTTCTGGATTTTCTAGGTTACCCAGAAACCCAGACAGTTCTTGGTACCCACTTTGTGGTTTCCATAACTTGATTTCTAGGTAATGGTTTGGTGTTTAAATGGTCTAATCTGGTAGTCCTCATGTCAAAGAACAACGTCACTACACTGGGGTAATCTAAATACATCACAATCACAAGATTTGAGCTGGTCAAACCTTGTCAAAAACTGTGTTCATCAGTTTTCTAGAATTTCTAGAAAACTCAAATTCATGCTCAATCAACCTAGTTTGACTGTCCACTACTTTGCTTCTGTTTTTTATTTCAGTGATCTAAGGCCATGAATCTATAGTCCATATACTAGAGTATAACACTGATACACTAACATAAACAAATCACATAACATCTGACAGATTCAAGCTCAACAAAATCTTGTCAGACCCATCTGGTAATTTTTGGGTTACCTAGAAACACCAAGTCATGCTCGGTCAACCCACTTTGACCATTAATAACTTGTAATCTGGACATGATATGAGCATGATTCCACTTCCAGATTACACCCCACATAGCATACTACAAGTCTATAACTTCAAACAAGACAAATAATAAACAGATCTAGATGTATGGCCTCTAACATTCGGTTGTCAGGCCATAGAACTAGGGTTCTTGACAGTTTTAAAAACTCCATTTTTAAGCACTTTGATGTTATGGATCTATGATATAACATCATAGATCACCAAATAAAATCTTATAACACAAGATTAAAAACAAAAACACAACTTTTATCTTAGCATGCAAGATCAAATATAAGTTAGGGTTTATACCTCTTTTGAACAAGCTTTGATCTTGGCTTTTCTACACTGATGTTGATGTGTTATGGACCTATTTAGGGGCTAAAATACTTGTATATTTCCTGGATTTAGAGAGAGAAGGAGTTGGTTAAGTGTTGGAGAACAAATGAGCTAAGTTTTGGACTTTCTCTCTCTTTAATCCTTATCTTTTGTTTCAATGAATGTATAAGATGCAAGGTGGCATGTATAAGATCAGATTTGGTATAGATTTAGAGTACATGGTCTTATCCAACATTGGTGAGTCACAAGATTTGAAATATCTCTTAACTTAAAACTTAAATAGAGGGTATTTTGGTCATTTTACCCCTAAAAGGGTACTTTGGTAATTTCCCTCATGATTTTAAGGGTATTCTAGTCATTTGACATGCTTCCTTAGAATATTAACCCTTAGGGTTTAATAATCTCAATTAGGACTAATTAGGGTTTAGGGTTCCCAAATATAAAATTAGGATTCCTGAAAATACAATTAGGGTTCCTAACTGTTCGTTAGGGTTTCTTGATCATAGATTAGGGTTTTTAATCTATCATTAGGGTCTACTAAGGTTATACCTTATCTGATCAAACTTTGATCATTAAGTCTATACTGTACTAACACATACTCACTGATACCAATACCATCAATGTATTAAATATCTCCACTCATATTACTCAGTCAATACATAGTTTGACCATTTTACTAAACGTGTATCACAGATACTCAGCACAATATTGATAATTAATACCAATAATAAAAAATAAAAAAAAAAATCGTAAAATTTGAATTGTTTGAAATTCTGGGTCCTCACATTCTCCCTTCCTTATAAGGATTCCGTCCCCGGATCACCACTTTCTTACTCTCTAATATATTTTAAAGTTGTATCATCAATTCATTCTTATCAACACAATATTAATTTGTGTCTCATATATTAACCTATGACTTGGATTCGTAAAAGAAAATAACTCACAGCGATATCTATCAAATACTACTCACGTAATTAAATTACTAAGCGAAATCGTTACCTGTCACCACCTCTTTTGCAACCATAGCATCTTGAACTGACATGTTTAATGTACGTGTCGTTGGTCTTCCTGGCTGAGTAGGTCCTTTGATCATCAGTGATCCGCTGCTGGTTCCCATGTTGATACTTCCATTATCCACATTCTTCTTCGGGAAATTTAAAACTAAATGATCTATTGATCCATATGAAAAACAACCTTGCATCTTCTTTGGACTAGGACAATTGGGAGACATGTGTCCCTCTTAACCACATTTATAACAGACTCCTTTTCTCTTCAAACAAACTCCTGAATGGTTCTTCCCACAAACCGCACACGGCTCACCTCCCTTCCTATATATTCTCTTCTGTCTTATTTCTCGATTAGGTATTATCACTCCACTTCCGCTTATTTGGATTACTTCCTCCACTACTACCTCCTTAATTCGTCTTCCTCTTCTTCTCCTAATGATATCTGGATGCAGCTTCACTTCCTCCTTCAGTAATAATTTCTTTCTCTAACAAAGCCACAAATGTACTGATTTGCAACACGAGTACCTTGTTAAATATCCCTGGCTTCAATCCAATCTCAAATCTCCGCGCTTTTCGTGCCTCCGTATCCACCTGATGAGGTGCAAATCTCGCTAACTCGTTGAACTTGGCGGCGTATTCTGAAACCGACATGTTCTCCTACTTCAATTCTAAAAACTTGACTTCCATTCTGGCTTGCATACTCGGCGAAAAATAGTTCTCAAAGAATAACTCCTTAAACCTTGTCCAAGTTACTACGGCTGCCCCAACTCTAGCCTGATTAGTTTCCCACCAAGAATTAGCTTCTCCCTTCATCAAATAGGTAGCAAAAGCTGTCTTTTGCTCCTGTGCTACTCTCACAATAATAAATGCCTTCTCCATCTCCTTCACCCAAGTTTGGGCTTCAATAGGATCAGTAGTTCCTTTGAATTCTGGCGGACCTACCGCTTTAAAGTCTTTGAAATTTGACAATGTGCTGGTTGATCTCTTGCTCTTGCTGCTAGTGCTCTATTTTGCATCGCTTGAGCTAACATGTCTACAAAGTTTTTCATCGGGTCCGCTTGACCTCCTTCATTATTCACTGATTGCTCCTCCCTTTGGTTTTGATTTTGTCGTCTAGGCGGCATTATCTGATTAAATAAAAATCTTACATTAATCCTTTATCTCTATACAAATTCTTATTAGTAGCATAAGAATTTAACACAATTTCTCATATAATCGTATATTTATTCAAATAACACATAGTACTTTTAGTAAATAACGCATATTACTTTAATCAGTCATCATCCCTTTTTAACAAAACTCGGGATTAACTACCACAACTTTACATAAAAAGTTGTAATTCACCAAATCATCTTAATATTCATACTGAAAACAAAGATTTCATTCATACACACACACACACACACACACATATATATGTATATATATATTTAAATATGCTCACTCATCGTTTACGATAATAAAATCTTTAATACTACATCTTACTACCAAAAGGTACTACTCCCTTCACCTGCTTTCTTCTTAGGACACTTATTGAATCTGTGACCCATTCCACCACATAAAAAACAACTTCTCTTATTTGTCTTAGGACAATTAAGACAAATGAGTCTTTCCACACTTGTCACATGTTTTCTTCTTCTTTGGATTTGAATTTCTAGAATTATTGTCGCTGTCATTGTTCCTTTTCCTTTTATTGCTACCTTTCTTCTGCTTGATTGTTGTGACACCCCCAAAATAAGTATACATCACCCATTCTGAGTCGCCAAATACATGGTACATAAATCAAATACAAACTTCTTTTATACAATACGACAACAACGTAACTTAGAGTTTTTACACGAATATTGTCTCATCAACAGTATTCAAACTCAAATGAAGTCCTCATTACATTTATTATCACACTATTTCATAAAATAGTGAGCACTATTATAGCCACCATCTCGGACCGTCACTCTGTTCTCCGACTAGTCCCGGCTACATTCTCATTACCTGAAGAGAACAATGAAAGCAAAAGGGTGAGCTCAACTAGCCCAGTAAGAAATATTATGACTAAGATAATGTAGAATAAATTATCGTTAGCCTTGAACATTGTTAAACTGATAAAATACAATAAACATCAAGTTTAACTGCTGCGGAACAAGTAATCCATTATAAGAGCATGATATCTACTATCTTCTATGATTTAAAAAGTTTTTCATCAACTTTATCGCTAAGACTCAGCTTAATAATTAAACCACATCATCGAATCATCCCTGCACTACGGGCCAAGGATATTCATGTAATCATCAATGGTCATGATCATACCAGCAACTGTCCATCAATGCACTACGGGCCAATGATGACTTTTACCACATCATTTGTAACATTACGGTTATGATTATACTGAATAATCACTGGTCATAGTCATACCAATCAATAGTACATCTATGCACGTAAGCCACATATGACTTTTATCACAATATAAGCATGAGGATGATGACAATGATATAAGAATTCAATTAAAAGAAAACAAATGATAAATTTTTAAAGATTTATAATTTAATTTATCCAGAATTAAATAATGTCTAAATTGTCAACATGATACTGCTTTGTGGAGTATAATTCAAGAATAATATTGTTTCAAAAATGATTTGGACCGAAAAGAAATCAATTTTTGTCATGAATAATTCCCCGGGTGAATAGCACCCCGTGAATAGTACTTCAGGAATAGTACTTCAGGAATAGTACTCCATGAATAGTACTTTGTGTGACAACCCGAGAATTTGGATATTTATAAAATCTTAAAATATTGAATTAAGGTTAAATAATAAACCTAGACCGAAAATAAGTTAATGGATTTGAGATTTCTGAGAAGGAATTTCGTGAATTTAAAATTTTTATGGTGAATTATTCAGGATTAAGGATACAAGTGAATATGTTTTGTGTATATGGTATTATATGTGTACAGTATGTCGTTAAGGGTCAAGGGTTGACCAAACATTGGCAAACCCTAATATAATATTAAGAACGTCAACGTTGAGTTAGAAAATTCTTACGATTGATAAGAAACCTTAAAACCGATTCTGAAAACCCTAATTTCAGTTCCGGGAATTCGAAACCCTAATTCAGAATATTAAACCCTAATTTGACAATTTAAAGGCTAAATTTAATTATTTAAGTATTTGTGGGTTTAAATATAATTAAGGATATCCCTAATTAAATATTTAGAAAACCCTAAATTCTTGGGTTTTAAACCCTAATGGCCATTTTGGAAAAACCCTAATTATTATTTAAAATTTTTAATTAGAAAATATTAATCCTAATTTGCAAGCTTGAGTTATGATTGGGTAATGTTAATATAATTAGAGAATTCTAATTATAATTTATAAATATTAATTTTCTATTTTGAAAATCTAATTTTTTGAAATCCTAGAAAATAAAATTTGTAGAACCTTAGGTTTTAACCCTAAGGGTTGGATCAAAGACCAATTATGCCATTAAATTTAAATGTCTAATGACCGTTATGCCCTTTTTAGATTTTTAATTAGTTGGAGTAAGAATATTGCCAAAGAGTGGAGTTGGTGACCAACTCTAACCACTACATGTGCCTTATATTCCAGCAACCAGCCATCTAGGTCAGCAACATGCATTGAATCAAATGATATATAGATTAAAAGTAAGAAAAAGTCTCACTTTATTTTTCAACTTGTCCAAGACCATCCTCTCTCTAAATTCGGGAATGAGGGTGAAAGGGAGTTCTAGGTTAAGCCAATATCAGTTCTTAACTTTTCATAAACAGATTCAAAAGTCAGATTCAAGATCAAAGCTTAGAAAAGGTATAAACCCTAAATTTTATAAATCTTGTGTTTTGATGTTAGTTGTTATTTAGAGTGGTGTTATAAGATGTCATTTAGTGATCTGGGTTGTTAAATCCCAGATCCATAACATTAAAGTGCTCGAAATTAATTATTTCAAAAATTTGGAAAGGTTGAAAAAGATGGCCTGATAGCCATATGTCAGGGCTCATAGATCCTTATCTGTTATTTGTTTTTGTGTTTTAAGAGTTTGTACTTTTAGTATGTTGTAAGGACTTTGATCTGGAACTTGAATCAAGTCCAGATCAAGTATAGATTAAAAGTTATCAGTGGTCAAAACTCGTTTACCGTTCACGAAGTCAGGTTTCTGGGTAACCCAGAAACCCAGATTTCGTCTGACAAGTTTTTGCAGGCTCTAGATCTTGCCGTGTGTTATGTTTTTGGTCATGATATTTGTTGGATGTTGTAGACTAGTATATGACCTACTAATCCATGTTATTAGATCACCTAGATTAACAATAGGATCGATAGTAGCAGTGGTCAAACAAGCGTTGACCAACCGTACTAGATGAATTTCTTGAAAACCACGAATTCACCAAGAACAGTTTGTGTCATGCACTTTGACCGGCTCAGATCTTGATTTGGTGATATTGTTGGACTGAAATAAGTATATGTTGTTGTACCCTGACATGAAGACTATAGTATTGAACCTTTATAACATACAAACTTAACTTGGAAAGCAAAGATTCAAGCTGGCAAAGTAGATACCTTGGCTGTTCTTCATTTCTGGGTAACCTAGAAAATGAAGAACATGCCTGACAAGGTTTTTGTTGCCTTATAACTCATTGATCTGATGTTGTATGTCCATGGATCAAGTTGGTGATTGTAGTATTACATTAGTACTATATGTGACGCCCCGAAAATAGGTATACATCACCCATCTTGAGTCGCCAAATACATGGTACAAAATTCAAATACAACTTAATAATACAACTGTCGTGTAAAATACGACAAAACATAAACTGAGAGTTTTAATACGAATATTATCTTCTAGAAAGTATTCAACTCAAATGGAGTCCTCAATACATTTATTATCACACTATTTTATAGAATAGTTAAGACTACTAATGCTATCATCTGGACCGTCACTTCGTTCCCCGACTAGTCCCAGCTACGTTCTCATTTCCTGAAGAGAACAATGAAAAAAAAAGGTGAGCTCAACTAGCCTAGTAAGAAATATTATGACTAAGATAATGCATAATAATTTATCGTTAGCCTTCAATAGTGTTAAACTGATAAAATATAACAAACATCAAGTTTAATTGCAGCGGAACAAGCAATCCATTAGAAGAGTCAAGTAGAGCATAAAATCTACTATCTTCTATGATTTAAAAGATTTTTCATCACTTTTATCGCTGAGGCTCAGCTTAATAAATAATCCACATCATCGAATCACCCCTGCACTACGGCCAAGGATATTCTTTAGTATCACGACCACAAATTATCCATGCACTACGAGCTAAGGATATTCGAATATTCATCAATGGTCATGATCATGCCAACAACTGTCCATCAATGCACTACGGGCCAATGAGGACTTTTATCACATCATTTGTAACATTACGGTCATGATTATACCGAATAATCCCTGGTCTATACACTACAGGACACTGATGACTTTCAACATAATATAAACATGAGGATGACGACAATGATATAAGAATTCAATAAAACAAGTTCAAGGATAAATTTTTAAAGATTTATAATTTAATTTATCCAGAATTCAATATTGTACAAATTGTCAACATAATACTGCTTTGTGGAGTAAAATTCAAGAATTATAATGTATAAAAAATGATTTGGACCGAAAAGAAATCAATTTTTGTTATGAATAGTACTCTAGGTGAATAGTACCCCGTGAATAGAACTTCGGGAATAGTACTCCGTGAATAATACTTTGTGAATAGTACTCGTGAATAGTACTTTGTGAATAGTACTTTGTGAATAGTACCTGTGAATAGTACTTTTGTGAATAGTACCGTATATATGGATAGTACTCATGGACAGTACTCCGGCATGAAAAACTTAAAATTTAACAAGAATGTGCAGAAAATATCCTTGTGAAGCGATACTAGATGAATCGCAAATTTCAAGGATATTCTACTAATTTCACGAAATATAGAAGC
Organism: Panax ginseng; assembly: GCA_020205605.1. Lineage (NCBI taxonomy): Eukaryota > Viridiplantae > Streptophyta > Magnoliopsida > Apiales > Araliaceae > Panax > Panax ginseng. The sequence continues at coordinate 50,048,677 of CM035140.1, forward strand.
AATACTTTAACCGAATGATGGTATAATCAGGAATAAGAGACGAAATAATATTACTCATATACTACAGATTATGGAAGAAATATTATTCCTATGAATACTGAAAAAATAATATCCCTTACAACTGTTGAACGAAAATAATATTCCAACGAATATTTAATGAAGATAATATTCCTACGAATATTGAACGAAGATAATATTCCTATGAATACGAAAAATAATATCTCTTCAGAATATGAAATAAATAATACCCCTTACCTCAGAAGAAGACTGGATAATGAAATAATGAAGTAGCAGACTTCGCTTCTTCTTTCTCTCTAAAGTTTCTCTCTCTATAGCTTCTCTCTCTATAATTTCTCTTGTGAGACTTAGTGAATTGGTGAGAATGAAAGAAGAATGTCTTTCTATTTATAGGAAAATATAGTTTCGATAATTGCACGTTTTGGGGCTCAAAATATTACAGTATAATACCTTCCTCTTTTTCGTCATTTTTAATTTAGTCCTGCAAGTATTATCAAATTTGCACCACCTCCCCTAATAGTAAATCATGTGAATTAATAGTTCATTCATGTGACTCAATAGTATAATCATGTGAAAAAAACTAATTATAGTATAGTAACTTCATCTATACCTCAATTTTTAATTTAGTCATGCAAGTATTATCAATCTTGCACCAACTCCTCTAATAGTACATGGATGTGAATCAATAGTATACACATGTGAATAAATAGTTATAAGCAGGTGAATTAATAGCAATTAATTCCTCATTTATCCGATTAATTACCCGATTGGTCAATATAACCTCCAGACATCAATTATTATCGAAATATATGTCGATTTCCACTAACACTAATAATTTTCACACAATGGAACTGTCAATTTCATCTTTAATCAACACGAACTTATTCATCATTAATATTATAACTCACAATATTTAACAACCAGGTCATTCCCAAGAAAGAGGGGGCTTTCCGATAAGGATTTCTCCTTATTGGCGCACAATTAGGTGACCAAACCTCTCCTTGATAGAACTTCTAGATATTGTCAATATTTCAAATAATAATATGAATAACTTTGTCGTCTAAATTATTGATTTAATAATATAAAATATTATGCAGATGATACTGTGACAATAATTGAATCAATAATATGAGAGATATAATGCAACAATTACTGTAGCAATAATTGAGTATAACTGAGTGACTTCTTACGTAAACATCAATAATCAATACCGTGTACTACTATGTAACCACGCATATTACTGTACTTTTACTACCGGGTAGTTCAACAGTTTAACGTTAAAACTTTTGCCGTTATTTTTAAAAATATTTCTGTTGTTTTCTAAATACGACAATTGTGACGCCCCCAAAATAGGTATACATAACCCATCTTGAGTCGCCAAATACATGGTACAAATTCAAATACAACTTAATTATACAACAGTCGTGTAAAATACGACAAAACATAATCTAAGAGTTTTAATAAGAATATTGTCATCTAGACAATATCCACACTCAATGGAGTCCTCATTACATTTATTGTCACACTATTTTATAGAATAGTGAGGACTACTAAAATAGCCATCCGGACAAATCAATGCTCCCAGACTCGTCCCAACTATATTCTCATTTCCTGAAGAGAACAGTGAAAGAAAGGGTGAGCTCAACTAGCCCAGTAAGAAATATTATGACTAAAATAATGCAGAATAATTTATCGTTAGCCTTCAACAGTTAAACTGATAAAATATAATAAACATCAAGTTTAACTGCATCGGAATAAGCAATCCATTAGAAGAGTCAAGTAGAGAATAAAATCTACTATCTTCTATGATTTAAAAGGTTTTTCATCACTTTTATCGCTGAGACTCAGCTTAATAAATAAACCACATCATCCCTGCACTACGGCCAAGGATATTCATTAGTATCACGACCACAAATTATCCATGCACTACGGACCAAGGATATTCGTGTATTCATCAATGTCATGATTATGCCAACAACTGTCCATCAATACACTACGGCCAATGAGGACTTTTACCACATTATTTGTAACATTACGGTCAAGATTATACTGAATAATCCCTGATTATAATCATACCAAGTCCATCTATGCACTACAGGCCATAGATGACTTTCAACATATTATAAACATGAGGATGATGACAATGATATAAGAATTCAATAAAGCAAGTTCAAGGATAAATTTTTAAAGATTTATAATTTAATTTATCCAGAAATCAATAACGTCCAAATTGTCAACTTGATACTGTTTTGTGGAGTAAAATTTAAGAATGCTCAAAAGAATATTTCCATGAAAAGATACTAGATGAAGCTCAAATATCAAGGATATTCCACTAATTTCATGGAGTATAGAAGCCAAAACTTTAACCAACTGAGTATAATAGAATATATGATACCGTTAAATGGATTTTTTGCCCGCCATGCAGTAATCCACGAGATGAGATCATTTCCACGATTTAATAAGGAATGAATACGAAGGATCTTTCACCATGCATGTGGTAATCCACATGACAAAGTTATTCCAATGAATAATAAAGAATGGAATAATGTAAGAATTCCTCAGCGCATGTAATCCGCATGCATGACGAGTTATTCCAATAGAATAATAAAGAATGGAAACGGTATTGCGTAACCGCATGCAGTATGGGATATTCAAATGTAATAATAAAGAATGGAACTGTGTCACGCAGAATCCGCATGCATGTGACATTCCAACATAATAATAAAGAATGGAATGACAACATAATTCACCGTGCATGCGATAGAACCATTACAGCATAAAAGTTATTCCAAATGTAATAATAAAGAATGGAATAACAACCCTTACGAGTATTGAAATAAAATAACTCTCTTCATGAATAAAAAAGAAATAATACCCCTTACCTTAGAAGAAACTGGATACTGGAGTAGTGAGGTAGCAAACTTCTCTTCTTCTTTCTCTCTATAATAATTGCTCTTGTGAGACTTAGTGAATTGGTGATAATGAAAGAAGAATGAGCTTCTATTTATAGGAAAATATAGTTTCGATAATTGAACGTTTTGTGGCTCGAAATATTACAGTATAATACCTTCCTCTTTTTCTTCATTTTTAATTTAGTCATGCAAGTATTATCAATCTTGCACCACCTCCCCTAATAGTACATGAATGTGAATCAATAGTACACACATGTGAATAAATAGTTATAAGCATATGAAATAATAACAATTAATTGCTCATTTATCCGATTAATTACCCGATTGGTCAATATAACCTCCAGACATTAATTATTATCGAAATAAATGTCAATTTCCACTAACAATAATAATCCTAACAGAATGGAACTATCAATTTGATTTTTAATCAACACAAACTTATTCATCATTAATATTTTAACTTATAATATTTAACAACCAGGTCGTTCACAGGAAAGAGGGGGCTTTCCGATAAAGATTTCTCCTTATTGGCGCGTAATTAGGTGACCAAACCTCTCCTTGACAGAACTTCTAGACATTGTCAATATTGAAAATAATAATATGAATAACTTTGTCATCTCAATTATTGATTTAATAATAATTAATATTATGCAGATGATACTGTGACAATAATTGAATCAATAATATGAGAGATATGATGCAAGAATTATCAGAAAGCAATAATTGAGTATAACCGAGTGATTTCTCACGTAAGCATCAATAATCAATACCGTGCTACTATGCAACCACACGACATCGCATTTTTACTTAGGGTAGTTCAACGGTTTAACAGTAACACTTTCGGCAAGTTATTTTTATGAAAAGATAATTCTGTCATTTTTTAACTACGACAATACTTCCGTTGTGGGATCCACCAATGATTATGACGTCGTACGAATATTCCCTATTAAAATGAATATTCCATGACCAATCAAATATTATATAACCACTTGCTTACTTTGCAAAATTTGTAAATATTACCCACAACTATAACATTATATCAAATCCACACCATATTATTTAAAAATATGTTTCGAAAAAATTATTCTTTATTCATAAAAGTTGGGGACTTATAACCGCCCCTTCTTATGAAATTTCATCCTCGAAATTAGGGTACGTAACTGGTATATCAAAGAGGTGAGGATATCTTGACTTCATCTCAGATTCTAACTCCCAGGTCATTTCTTTCACATCGTGGTTTCTCCACAAAACTTTGACTTGAGGTATAACCTTGGAGCGTAGAATATGATCCTTATTATATAAGATTTTAACAGGTAACTTTTCATACGTTAAATCTTCCTCTATCTCGTCTGGTTCTAATTCAATAATGTGGCTCAGGTCTTTCACATATTTACGTAACATAGATATGTGAAAAATGTTATGAACACGAGACATACTTGGCGGTAAGGCAATTCTATAGGCCACAGTTCCTACTCGATCGAGGATTAAAATTGGGCCAATGAATCGAGGATTGAGCTTTCCTCTTTTTCTAAATCTCGTAACTCCTTTCCATAGAGCAACACGTAAAAATACATGATCTCCAATATTGAATTCCACATCCTTTCGATGAAGATCAGCATAACCCTTTTGTCGATCTTGTGAGATTTTTATACGTTGTCGTATCGTTTAAATCTTTTCCATATTCATACGTACCAACTCTGGTCCCAACAACGTTGCTTCACCCACCTCATCCCAGCATACTGGAGAACGACACTTTCTTCCATACAACGCCTCAAATGGAGCCATGCCAATACTTGCTTGATAACTATTATTGTAGGAAAACTCCACCAATGGTAAGAACTTGTCCCAACTTCCCTTGAAGTCAAGGACACAGAGTCTTAATAAATCTTCAAGAGTTTGAATAGTCCTCTCCGACTGCCCGTCCGTTCGAGGATGATGATATTTAACTAAATCGTAATCCTGCGCTCATAGCTTTTTGTAAACTAACCCAAAATCTTGAAGGTAATCTTGGGTCTCGATCAGAAACTATGGATACTATCATACCATGCAATCTTATAATCTCGTTTATGTATATACGAGCAAGACGTTCAAGTGTATAAGTTTCTCGTATAGGTAGGAAATGAGCAGACTTGGTCAATCTATCAACAATAACCCAAATTGCATCTATGCCTTGAGAAACCTTGGGAAGACCAGTAACGAAATCCATGGTAATGTGCTCCCACTTCCATTCTGGAATTTCAAGTGGTTGCAATGGACCTTTTGGTACTTGATGCTCCGCCTTGACTCGTTGACAAGTTAAACACCTTGAGATAAACTCCGCCATCTCTCTCTTCATATTGCTCCACCAAAATGTATGTCGAAGATCACGATACATTTTGGTACTCCCAAGATGGATTACAAACGGTGTGTTGTGTGCCTCTATCATAATTTTATACTTTAAATCAGGGTTGTTAGGAACATAAAGTCTGGAGTTGACTTGAAGTATTTCTTCTTCATCGATTCTTGCTTCCGACATAGCATCTTCTTGTACTTTCTTCCTCATACGTATCAGCTCCAGGTCTGTAGCTTGAGCAGCTTTAAATTTATCGATTAATTTCGGTTCTACTCGTATATTTGACATCAACACATGGGTCCCTGGAATCTTTAACTCTATCTTCATCCTTTGTAAGTCATATAAAATCGGCCTTTACGTTAACAATAATGCACTCGTACCCGCATATGATCTTCTACTCAATGCATCAGCTACTACGTTCGCTTTTCCGGATGGTATTGAATGGTATGATCGTAATCTTTCAATAGCTCAAGCCATCGTCGTTGCCGCATGTTGAGTTCCTTTTGAGTGAAGAAATATTTGAGGCTTTTATGATCCGTATAGATCTCCACCTTCTCTCTACACAGGTAATGCCTCCAAATCTTAAGCGTAAAAACGACAGCTGACAACTCTAAATCATGAGTAGGATAATTCCTCTCATATTCTTTGAGTTGTCGTGAGGCATAGGCTATGACTATCCCATTTTGCATGAGAACACATCCTAACCCTTTGCCTGAAGCATCACTATAGATGACAAATCCCTCCGAGCCAGATGGTATTGTCAGAACAGGTGCTGAAATGAGTCTCATCTTGAGTTCTTGAAAACTCTTCTCACATTCCTCGCTCCAACCGAACTTTTTATCTTTTCTAGTCAGCTGAGTTAATGGAGTAGCGATTCGAGAAAACCCTTCTACGAATCTCCGATAATAACCAGCTAAGCCGAGAAAGCTACATACTTTGGTCACTGATTTAGGTTGCTCCCAGCTTTGAATTGCTTCAATCTTTGTCGGGTCAACAGATATCCCATGATTTGATATCACGTGCCCAAGGAATGCAACTTCCTCAAGCCAGAACTCGTATTTCTTCAACTTGGTATATAGCTTATTTTCACGAAGCTTTTGAGTATCGACCTCAAGTGTTTTCATGGTCTTCACGGGTTTTGGAGTATATGAGGATGTCATCAATAAAGACGACCACAAAGTGATCCAAATATTCCTTGAATACTCGGTTCATCATATCCATGAAGGCAAAGAGGAGCATTAGTCAATCCAAAAGAGACATGACTAATACCGTCATCGAGTTCCCGAAAGTAGTCTTTGGAATGTCATCGCTTTTAATCTTCAACTAATGATATCAGGAACGAAGATCAATCTTTGAAAAGAATTTGGCTCCTTGCAATTGGTCAAACAGGTCATCAATGCGAGGCAATGGGTACCTATTTTTGATGGTGACATGATTCAACTCCCGATAATCAATACAAAGTCGCATACTTCCATCTTTTTTCTTCACGAATAGAACATGAGCACCCCAAGGAGACATACTAGGACGAATGAAACCGATGTCTAACAATTCCTGTAGTTGGGTTTTAACTCCTGAAGTTTAATAGGAGCCATTCGATATGGGGCTTTGGAAATGGGTTTTGTACCAGGTTCAAGGTCGATACCAAACTTGATTTCACGCTCCGGGGGTAGGCCATGAAGTTCTTCGGGAAATACGTGAGGAGATTTATTAACAATAGAAATATCATTCAAATCTGACGTATTTTTGTATAAATCTGTGACATGAGCTAAGAAAGTTTGACATCCGTTTTTCAATAAACGAATAGCTTTATGGCTTGAGATGACCGTGATTGATTTTAATGGTTTGGTCGCTTGAATTCGCATAATAGGTTGATTAGGAATATGAAAGCTAACAACCTTACGACAATAATCAATCCCTAGAATCACGTCAAATGTAAGTATGTTTAAGGAAATAAGATCGACAGGTAATGTGCGAGTACCGATTTGAACCAAACAAGACTTATAAACAATGGATGTAATGGAGGTTTCTCCCAACGGAGTTCTCACAGATAAGTCAAAGTCTAATTTCTCCGGAGTCAAATTTAAATGTTGAGCGCAAGTAGGAGAAATAAAAGAATGGGTAGAACCGGTATCAAATAAGGTATAGACTTCACTAGAGTTTATGATAAGCTTACCTGTGATGACCTCGTTCGGGTTCCTTGCTTTATAGGAGGTCACAACAAACGCTCTCCCTTGAACTACTAGTTTTGACTTGTCTGGGACAACATTTGGTGTCACCGTTCCAACTGGACTTGTCTTCGGTGCACGAAAAAATTGGGCTAGGTGACCTTCTCTTCCACAATTATAACACGCTTTGGATGGCATCGAGCAGTTTGGACTGATGTGCCCCTCCCCTCCGCATTTGAAGCATATGATAGGTGGTCGTTCTCCTTCCTTAACAACGGGTGCTTGTGCTGACGTCTTTCCATCATTGTTGAATATCCTCTTCTTGAAATGTCCACTCTTATTGTCTTGGCCATGATTACCATCGAAGTGCTTACCATTTCTGGAATGTTGATTCTCTCCACGTTTGTTGTCACCGCTTCGATGACTGCTACCACTGGTATTATTATTTTGCCGGCTGCTTTCTCTTGGTTGGGTTGACTCGTTATCGTGCTCTAATAACTGAGCCCTATTTACAACATCTGAATGCAAACACAGTTTATGAGAAATTAGATATTGACGTATCTCAAGTTTCAAACCTCTTAGAAACATCCGCATCATTTTCTCCTCATTATCAACCAAGTGAGACGCAAAAGGGACAACTCCTAAAAACTTAGCTTCATCATCGTGACACGGCCATATTGTTCTCGCTTCCAACTTGATGAATTCTACCTCTTTCATGTGACGAATACTTTCAGGAAAGTACTTGTCGTTGAATAGTTCTTGGAACTTCTCCCAAGACATCTTTAGTGCGGCAGGTTGAGTACGCTTTACCGATTTCCACCAGTAATCTGCCTCTCCTCGCAACATAAAGGTGGCAAAGGGAACCGTTTGCTCCTCGGAGCATCCCAAGACATCAAATATCTTGGTGATCTACTTTGTCCACGCTTCCGCCTTAAGTGGTTTTGACTCTCCAATAAACTCCGGTGGTCCCAGCTCCTTGAACTGTTTAGCGGTGACCGTCCGAGAGTTTCCAGTGTTTCCACCTACATTTTGGACAGGAGCCTCTCTCGCCTGATGTTGCATGAATTGGATAAAGCCTCTGAACATTCCATCGTTCATCATTTGGTCAGTGTTGTTGTTTGCATGAGGATTGTCGCCTTCCTGATGTACATTATCCTGATTATTGATCTATGGAGACTCAACGGTCTCTTGTGCTCCATTGCTATTCTCAACATTCTCAGATGTTATTTTCAAATACTGCCACAAAACAAAGGTTAATTGACAAGCAACATATTATCCCTATACTCTGATCGACCAATTAAATACCAAATAAACTTAGGTAGGTCATACTAGCAAAGGAATTCCCCGTCTCTCCCCTCCTAGTTCTAGTCTCACATCTTAGTCAGGGATCATATCCCTAAGCTTTGATACCAACTGTGATGCCCGCAAAATAGGTATACATCACCCATCTTGAGTCGCCAAATACATGGTACAAAATTCAAATACAACTTAATTATACAAATGTTGTGTAAAATACTTACAAAACATAATCTAAGAGTTTTAATAAGAATATTGTCATCTAGACAATATCCACACTCAATGGAGTCCTCATTACATTTATTGTCACACTATTTTATAGAATAGTGAGGACTACTAAAATAACCATCTAAACCGTCAATCCGTTCCCCGACTCGTCCCAACTATATTCTCATTTCCTGAAGAGAACAGTGAAAGAAAGGGTGAGCTCAACTAGCCCAAAGAAGAAATATTATGACTAAGATAATACGTAATAATTTATCATTAGCCTTCAACAGTGTTAAACTGATAAAATATAATAAACATCAAGTTTAATCTGCAAATGAACAAGCAATCCATTGTAAGAGTCAAGTAGAGAATATAATCTACTATCTTTTATGATTTAAAAGGCTTTTCATCACTTTTATCACCGAGACTCAACTTAATAAATAAACCACATCATCCCCAAAGACTACTACCAAAGATATTCATTTAGTATCACGACCACAAATTATCCATGCACTACGGACCAAGGATATTCGTGTATTCATCAATGGTCATGATCATGCCAACAATCGTCCATCAATGCACTACTACAATGAGAACTTTTACCACATCATTTGTAACATTACTACCATGATTATACCGAATAATCTCTTGGTCAGAATCATACAAAGTCCATCTATGCACTACAGGCCACAGATGACTTTCAACATATTATAAACATGAGGATGATGACAATGATATAAGAATTCAATAAAACAAGTTCAAAGATAATTTTTTAAAGATTTATAATTTAATTTATCCAGAAATTAATAACGTCCAAATTGTCAACATGATAATATTTTGTGGAGTAAAATTCAAGAATGCTCAGAAGAATATTTCCATGAAAATATACTAGATGAAGTGCAAATATCAAGGATATTCCACTAATTTCATGGAGTATAGAAGCCACAACTTTAAGCAACTGAGTATAATAGAATATATGAAACCACAAATAGATTTTTGCCCGCTATGCGATAATCCACGTAGACAGATCATTTCCACGATTTAATTAGGAATGAATATGAAGGATCATTCACCATGCATGCGGTAATCCACATAGACAGGTTATTCCAATAGAATAATAAAGAATGGAATAATGTAAGAATTCAAAGCGCATGCGTAATCCGCATGCATGAGTTATTCCAACGTAATAATAAAGAATGGAACTGTGTCATGTGTAACACGCACGCATGTGATATTCCAACATAATAATAAAGAATGGAACCAGTCATGCAGAATCCAAGATGCATAGGATATTCCAGCAGTAATAATAAAGAATGCAATAACAACAGATTCACACTGTGCATGCGATAGTAATCAGATGCAAAGTTATTCCAATGTAATAATAAAGAATGAAATAACAACCCTTACAGTATTGAAAGAAAATAACTCTTCATGAATAATGAAAGAAATAATACCCCTTACCTTGTAAGAAACCGGATATCGGAATAGTGAGGTAGCAGACTTCTTCTTCTTCGCTTCTCTATAATAATTGCTCTTGTGAGACTTAGTGAATTGGTGAGAATGAAAGAAGAATGAGCTTCTATTTATAGGAAAATATAGTTTCGATAATTGCACGTTTTGGGGCTCAAAATATTACAGTATAATACCTTCATCTTTTTCTTCATTTTTAATTTAGTCATGCAAGTATTATCAATCTTGCACCACCTCCCCTAATAGTACATGAATGTGAATCAATAGTACACACATGTGAACAAATAGTTATAAGCATGTAAAATAATAGCAATTAATTCCTCATTTATCCGATTAATTACCGATTGGTGAATATAACCTCCAGACATTAATTATTATCGAAATAAATATCGATTTCCACTAACACTAATAATTCCAACACAATGGAACTATCAATTTCATCTTTAATCAACACGAACTTATTCATCATTAATATTATAACTCACAATATTTAACAACCAGGTCGTTCACAGGAAAGAGGGGGCTTTCCGATAAAGATTTCTCCTTATTGGCGCGCAATTAGGTGACCAAACCTCTCCTTGACAGAACTTCTAGACATTGTCAATATTGCAAATAATAATATGAATAACTTTCTCGTCTCAATTATTGATTTAATAATAATAAATATTATGCGAGATGATCTTTGTGACAATATTTGAATCAATAATATGAGAGATATGATGCAACAATTATCACGTAGAGTAATAATTGAGTATAACCGAGTGACTTCTCACGAAGCATCAATAATCAATACCAAGTGTGCTACCATGCAACCACGCCAGACATCAGATTTTTTTACTAATGAGTAGTTCAACGGTTTAGTTTAACAAAAACTTCACATTTGTTATTTTATAAAAAGATAATTACATGTCGCTTTTGAACTATTTACAATACTTTCGTCAGTGTGGTCCACCAATGATTGCATCGCCATACTAATATTCCCTCGTTAAAAGCGAATATTTCCAGAATACAACTAATATTTTATATCAAGTTGCTTTCTTTGCAAAACTTTCAAATATCACCCTTAACTTTAACCTTTTATCAATTTAACCATTTACTAAATAGAATAATAATTATAGGAAAATTGAATACTTTCATTTCATAAAATTCGGGGTCTTACACTACAGTTCTAACCAAATTAGAAGCCCAACAACATAATGAACAAGAAATTAGAACCGGTCAAACTAGCAACCTTGTAGTTTGACACGAAGTTCTGGAAAAGGCTCAAGAACACCTATAACGACGGTTCTGTCGCTATAGTGCCCTTTAGTGACACTTAATTTCTGGAAATTAATATCTTTATTAAATATTTAGAGAAAATTAGTTTTAAATTATTAAAAATTAGTCTAAAGATTAGTTTTTAATTATTTTAGTATATTTCATAAATATTTAATACTTTTTGAATATTAAATGGTATTTAATTTATTTAATTATAATATTAAATAAATTATTTAAAATGATTTTAATACATGAAAAATCATGAAAAATAATATTATGGTATAATAAAATATTTTAAGTTATTTTTAGGGATGAATTTCATTAATTAATCAATATTAATGATGATTAATTGGTTAATAAATATATTAAATAAATTATGGAAAAATAGAATTAATGATTTAAAATCATATAAAAATAATTTAAGTGTGACAAAAAATATTTTAAGTTATAAAATATAACTTATGATATTTTGTCATGAAAATATTAATATTTTAATATTAAAAGCAATTACCGGATAATGAATTTATCTAGTTTAAAAATCATATAAATATGATTTTAGGGTATTAAAATACTTTGATATATCATAAATATATTATAATATTATTATATTTATGATTTTCATTAATATTTAGTATTAAATAAATATTAATGATAAAGGAATTATGTAGTATTTAATTCATATAAATACGATATTAATGATTGAAAATTCATGATAAATGATATTAATTATCTAAAAATTATCACGAGCTTATGAAAAATATTTTGACTGTTAATAAATTATTTTAGATAATGTTTAAGTGTTTATACAGAGTTTAATTGAACTTAAACTCAAAATTTTGTCTGACTAGACCGTCGGGATGTTAGAATTTTGCCGAACTCGACTTAGACTGTAAAAGTTTGACTTGATGTTAAGTTTTATGTGTGTTATAGACGGATATGATTATGTAATAATGTGTTTAGGTTATTTTAAATACTGTCATGATATTATTCTAATTGGTATATCGATATTATTTATATATTAGGTTCAGACAAAGCTTATTAAATTGCATAGCGGTAATCAACGGTTCAGGCAAGTTTTTCTTAACTCGACCTCGAGTTGTTTATTTATATATACTTGTGGTTAATCCTTTCTGATTGCCATGTCTAAGAATTATTAAATCGCACTCTGTGCATACTGTATGTATTCATCAGGCATGTAAGGCTGATCACCTTCATTACCATTCGATCCAGATATATATATATATATATATATATATATATATATATGTTCATTTTTAATGTTGTTCAGCTATGTAAAATTTGTTCCTGCTAGTTCACAATTATATTGTAGAACTTTAGCCAGCTTATTGTTCAAATCTTTCTATCATGATATATCTTTAATTTATTGAACTTAAACTTGATGGGAAAACTTATTGCTCACCCTTGCTATATCATGATTAACATTACAGATTAAGACGAATATGTCGGATACAAGGAAAGGTCAAAGACAGTTCCAGCTAATTTAGTATACGTGTGCAGTTAGATTTGTAACAGTATTGCATATTAATATTATTATAAGTCAAATAAGTTATGAGTTGTGTATTAAGTGAAGGTTACTCGACCTTAGGAAAATAGTGTGTAATGTTTATTGTATAAATAATTTATGTTTATATCTTCTATAAATAGTAATAGTGATAGAATGATTGAACCAGATCTGTGGTGATTTAGGACCCAGATTTGGGGATGTCACAGTTGGTATCAAAGTTGTTGGTTATGAACCATAGGTAGGAATACCTGAGACTAATAACCGCAGTGATTATGATAAGTACTAACTTAAATAGAGTTAGTAAGTCTGTAGGATTCAAAGATGAATCTCAGCGAGTTATAAAAGATACGGAGTTCCCTAACTCTGATAATAAAGTTGAACAATAGTGGTGAATAGATAGAGTCTAAAAGACTAAAACTACAGTGTTAGGAGATCGTAAAACAAAGTGATCAAGACATAGAAACGAATTGTAATATATACATTGTGATCACCCTGTGATCGGATAAGGTTATAGTATGGAGAAGGATCAAGTGAATGATTGGACAGTTTACAGCAAGATTGTTGTGTGTCTATGAATGAATACGAATTCAGGAAAGGATTATGAATACGGATTAAATGAAATTCGTATTGAGAAGGGAGTTAAGATTAGGTGGGGATTTCAATTGAGGACTCATGTCAGCAGCTGAGTTGTATGATTCCTTGTTATGGGCGGGGAATTGTACTTGGTGTAAAAACCACTAAGTTTCTTACACTGATAATCATTGAAATATATGTGTTACGCTATTTGCTATATGCATGTTGAGAGGGTGATTCCTTTCTCATGTGTATAACAGATAGATAGGTTATAAAAACAATACTTTAACAAAATGAGGGTATAATCAGGAATACGAAACGAAATAATATTACTCACATACTACAGAGTATGGAAGAAAATATTATTCTTTATGAATACTAGAAAAAAATAACATCCCTTACCTCAGAAGAAGACTGGATACTGGAATAGTGAGGTAGCAGACTTCTCTTCTTTTTTACCTCTATAACTTCTCTCTCTATAATTGCTCTTGTGAGTCTTAGTGAATTGGTGAGAATGAAAGAAGAATGAACTTCTATTTATAAGAAAATATAGTTTCGATAATTGCACGTTTTGGGGCTTGAAATATTACAGTATAACACCTTCATATTTTCCTTCATTTTTAATTTAGTCCTGCAAGTATTATCAAACTTGTACCACTTCCCCTAATAGTACATCATGTGAATCAATAGTACATTCATGTGAATCAATAGTTCTATACATGTGAAAAAATAGTTACAGTATATTACCTTCATCTATACCTCCATTTTTAATTTAGTCATGCAAGTATTATCAATCTTGCACCACCTCTCCTAATAGTACATGCATGTGAATCAATAGTACACACATGTGAACAAAATAGTTACAAGCATGTGAATTAATAGCAATTAATTACTCATTTATCCGATTAATTACCCGATTGGTCAATATAACCTCCAAACATCAATTATTATCGAAATAAATGTCGACTTCTACTAACACTAATAATCCGAACACAATGGAACTATCAAATTCATCTTTAATCAACACGAACTTAATCATCATTAATATTATAACTCACAATATTTAACAACCAGATCATTCCCAGGAAAGAGGGTGCTTTCCGATAAGGATTTCTCCCTATTGGCGTGCAATTAGGTGACCAAACATCTCTTTGACAGAACTTTCTAGACATCGTCAATATTGCAAATAATAATATGAATAACTTTGTCGTCTCAATTATTGATTTAATAATATAAAATATTATGCAGATGATACTGTGAAAATAATTGAATTAATAATATGAGAGATATTATGCAGAAATTACTGTAGCAATAGTTGAGTATAACTGCGTGACTTCTCACGTAAGCATCAATAATCAATACCGGTGCTACTATAAAACCACGCATATTACTGTTCTTTTACCAACAGGTAGTTCAATAGTTTAAAGATAAAACTTTCGCCGTTATTTTTATAAAAAGATAATTATGTCGTTTTCTAACTACGACAATACTTCTGTTGTGGGGTCCACTAATGATTGTGTCGTCGTATGAATATTCCCTATTTAAAATGAATATTCCCCTACCAATCGAATATTATATAACTACTTGCTTACTTTGTAAAATTTGTAAATATCACCTACAATTATAACATTATATCAAATTCACACCATAATATTCAAAAATATATTTCGAGAAAAATTAATCTTTATTCATAAAAGTTGGGGTCTTACAACCTCCTCTTCTTATGAAATTTCGTCCTCGAAATTAGGGTCCATACCTGGTATGTCGAAGAGGTGAGGATACCTTGACTTCATTTCAGATTCTAACTCCCAGGTTATTTCGTCAACATCGTGGTTTCTCCACAAAACTTTGACTTGAGGTATATCCTTGGAGCGTATAATATGATCCTTCTTATCCAAGATTTTAACATGTACCTTGTCATACGTTAAATCTTCTGTTATCTCGTCCGGTTCTAATTCAATAATGTGGTTCGGGTCTTTTACATATTTACGTAACATAGGTATTTGAAAAATGTTATAAACACGAGACATACTTGGTGGTAAGGCGAGTCTATAGGCCACAATTCCTACTCGATCGAGGATTATAAATGGGCCAATGAATCTAGGATTGAGCTTTCCTCTCTTTCCAAATCTCGTAACTCCTTTCCATGGAGAAACACGTAACAACACATGATCTCCAATATTGAATTCTACGTCATTTTGATGAAGATCAACATAACTCTTTTGTCGATCTTGTGAGGTTTTTATACGTTGTTGTATTGTTTGAATCTTTTTCGTAGTCATACGTACCAACTCCGGTCCCAACAACGTTGCTTCACCCACCTCATCCTAGCATACTGGAGAATGACACTTTCTTCCATACAACGCCTCAAATGGAGCCATACCAGTACTTGCTTGATAACTGTTGTTGTAGGAAAACTCCACCAATGGTAAGAACTTTTCCCAACTTCCTTTAAAGTCAAGGACACAAAGTCTTAATAAATCTTCAAGAGTTTGAATAGTCCTCTCTGAATGCCCGTCCGTTTGAGGATGATATGCCGAACTAAATCGTAAATCCGTGCCCATAGCGTTTTGCAAACTAACCCAAAATCATGAAGTGAATCTTGGGTCTCGTTCAAAAACTATGGATATTGGCATACCATGCAATCTTACAATCTCGTTTATGTACATACGAGAAAGACGTTCAAGTGTATAAGTTTCTCGTATCGGTAAGAAATGAGCAGACTTGGTCAATCTATCAACAATAACCCAAATCGCATTTATGCCTTGAGAAACCATGGGAAGACCAGTAACGAATTCCATGGTAATGTGCTCCCACTTCCATTCTGGAATTTCAAGTGGTTACAATGGACCTTTTGGCACTTGATGCTCCGCTTTGACTCATTGACAAGTTAGACACCTTGACTTCATCTCAGATTCTAACTCCCAGGTCATTTCTTTCACATCGTGGTTTCTCCACAAAACTTTGACTTGAGGTATAACCTTGGAGCGTAGAATATGATCCTTATTATATAAGATTTTAACAGGTAACTCTTCATACGTTAAATCTTCCTCTATCTCGTCTGGTTCTAATTCAATAATGTGGCTCAGGTCTTTCACATATTTACGTAACATAGATATGTGAAAAATGTTATGAACACGAGACATACTTGGCGGTAAGGCAATTCTATAGGCCCTGATTCCTACTCGATCGAGGATTAAAATTGGGCCAATGAATCGAGGATTGAGCTTTCCTCTTTTTCTAAATCTCGTAACTCCTTTCCATAGAGCAACACGTAAAAATACATGATCTCCAATATTGAATTCCACATCCTTTCGATGAAGATCAGCATAACCCTTTTGTCGATCTTGTGAGATTTTTATACGTTGTCGTATCGTTTAAATCTTTTCCATAGTCATACGTACCAACTCTGGTCCCAACAACGTTGCTTCACCCACCTCATCCCAGCATACTGGAGAACGACACTTTCTTCCATACAACGCCTCAAATGGAGCCATGCCAATACTTGCTTGATAACTATTATTGTAGGAAAACTCCACCAATGGTAAGAACTTGTCCCAACTTCCCTTGAAGTCAAGGACACAGAGTCTTAATAAATCTTCAAGAGTTTGAATAGTCCTCTCCGACTGCCCGTCAGTCTGAGGATGATATGCCGAACTAAATCGTAAATCCGTGCCCATAGCTTTTTGTAAACTAACCCAAAATCTTGAAGGTAATCTTGGGTCTCGATCAGAAACTATGGATACTATCATACCATGCAATCTTATAATCTCGTTTATGTATATACGAGCAAGACGTTCAAGTGTATAAGTTTCTCGTATAGGTAGGAAATGAGCAGACTTGGTCAATCTATCAACAATAACCCAAATCGCATTTATGCCTTGAGAAACCATGGGAAGACCAGTAACGAATTCCATGGTAATGTGCTCCCACTTCCATTCTGGAATTTCAAGTGGTTGCAATTGACCTTTTGGCACTTGATGCTCCGCTTTGACTCATTGACAAGTTAGACACCTTGAGATAAACCCTGCTATCTCTCTCTTCATATTGCTCCACCAAAATGTATGTCGAAGATCACGATACATTTTGGTACTCCCAAGATGGATTGTAAATGGTGTGTTGTGCGCCTCCATCATGATTTTATACTTTAAGTCAGAATCATTAGGAACACAAAGTCTGGAGTTGACTCGAAGTATTCTTTCTTCATCGATTCTTGCTTCCAGAATAGCACCTTCTTGTACTTTCTTCCTCATACGCATCAGCTCCAGGTCTGTAGCTTGAGTAGCTTTAACTTTATCGATTAAAGTCAGTTCTACTCATATATTTGCCATCATCACGTGGGTCCCTAGAGTCTTTAACTCTATCTCCATCCTTTGCAAGTCATACAAAATGGGTCTTTGCATTGACAACTCAAGCCAACGTCATTGCTGCATGTTGAGTTCCTTTTGATTGAAGAAATATTTGAGGCTTTTATGATGCGTATAGATCTCCACCTTCTCTCCATATAGGTAATGCCTCTAAATCTTAAGCGCAAAAATGACAGCTGCCAACTCTAGATCATGAGTAGGATAATTCCTCTCATATTTTTTGAGTTGTCATGAGGCATATGCTATGACTTTCCCATGTTGCATGAGAACACATCCTAACCCTTTGCCTGAAGCATCACTGTAGATGACAAATCCCTCTGAGTCAGATGGTATTGTCAGAACAGGTGCTGAAATGAGTCTCCTCTTGAGTTCTTGAAAACTCTGCTCACATTCCTCGCTCCAACTGAATTTTGTATCTTTTCGAGTCAGCTGAGTTAATAGAGTAGCGATTCGAGAAAATCCTTCCACGAACCTCCAATAATAACCAGCTAAGCCCAAAAAGCTACGTACTTCGGTCACTAACTTAGGTTGCTCCCAGCTTTGAATTACTTCCATCTTTGCCGGGTCAATAGATATTCCGTGATTTTATATCACGTGCCCAAGGAATGCTACTTCCTCAAGCCAGAACTCGCATTTCTTCAACTTGGCATATAACTTGTTTTCACGAAGCTTTTGGAGTATCAGCCTCAAGTGTTGCTCATGATCTTCACGGTTTTTAGAGTAAATGAGGATGTAATCAATAAAGACGATCACAAAGTGATCCAAATATTTCTTGAATACTCGGTTCATCATATCCATGAAGGCAGCAGGAGCATTAGTCAATTCCAAAGACATGACTAAGAATTCATAATGCCTGTACCGAGTTCTAAAAGCAGTCTTTGGGATGTCATTGGTTTTAATCTTTAACTGATGATATCCGAAATGAAGATCGATCTTTGAAAAGAATCTGACGCCTTGCAACTGGTCAAACAGATCATCCATACGAGGTAACGGGTACCTATTTTTGATGGTGACATGATTCAACTCCTGATAGTCAATACAAATTCACATACTTCCATCTTTCTTCTTCACAAATAGAACATGAGCACCCCAAGGAGTCGTACTAGGATGAATGAAACCAATATCTAACAATTCATGTAGTTGGGTTTTTAACTCCTGAAGTTCAATAGGAGCCATTTGATATATGGGGTTTGGAAATGGGTTTTGTACCTGGTTCAAGGTCAATACCAAACTCGATTTCACGCTCTGGGGGTAGGCCAGGAAGTTTTTCAGGGAATACGTCAAGAAATTTATTAACAATAGAAATATCATTAAAATCTGACGTATTTTTTGTTTAAATCTGTGACATGGGCTAAGAAAGCTTGACATCCATTTTTTAATAAACGAATAGCTTTATGGCTTGATATGACAGTGATTGACTTTAGTTGTTTGGTTGCTTGAATTCACATAATAGGTTGGTTATGAATATGAAATCTAATAACCTTACGAAAATAATCAATTTTTGCATGATGAGTAGTTAACCAATCAATCCCTAAAATTGTTAGGTTTTGTGAAAATCAAAGTAGCAATCAAATTGCAAAAATTAGCGGAAGTAAAGTAAAATCAGATTTTAAAATTTTTCACAAACCAATTACCCGGATCATCCTTTATGCATATTATTAATTAAAATGAAGAACAAGAAGCTATGGAATCATACCCTTGTAGATACGAGCTTCCACAGGTACGAGTTCACCTCCTATTTCTCCGCGATCTCCTCGAATCTCTAGGTAGATTCTTTCCTTTGATCAATATTAGCTACCCAAGTGTATGGTCTCTAGAGGTGATCCACCAAGGAAGAAGAATTTTCAAGAAGAAGTGTGTATTGGCTCTAACCCTAGTTTTTACTATCTCTATAGAAAAAGGGGGCGTACTCTCCAATAACTTGGAATTACGTATATCTGATATCTGATATAAGACTCCTCTTATAAAGATATCAGGTAACCCTATTTAATTAAAATAATGTATTATGTATTTAATTAAACTCCTTTAATTAATTGGGCTCCCTAATCTTATTAGGGATAATTAATTACTCCTTTAACTAATTTTCCCTCCTAATCCTATTAGGAATAAATGAGAGTACTTATATTAAATTAATTCCTAAACTCTTTTAGAAATTAAAATAATAATAATTGTAATAATATTAATAAGACTCCTCTTATTAATTTATATTTAATATTTCTAAAATATTAAATAATAAATATTAAGCTATTTAATTTATTCTATCACTATAGATTAAATTAAATATACTTAACATATTATTACGATTATACCATTAACTTCTTAAATAATTATTCTTCCTTTTATGGTGTGACCCTTTAGGTTCTCCATATTAAACCGATTGTGAATAAATCAATTAGAACAATTCTAATCTTATTTAAATAAATAAATTAAATTATTAATTTATTTAAATAAATAATATTTATTCTACAATAGGGATAAACCTCCCTAGCGATCAACGACTTTCCAGATAATATAGATTTCAACATTAATCATAAAAGAACCTTTGAGTACATAGTTACCATACAATTCAATCCTTCTACCATACAATGTCCCAATTAAATATAAGTCATGGAATTACTGTCAAGTCTTATTTTATTTAATTATATGTATTTCGATTCCTAAATCACAACTCCTAATGAATGCAAATTAGAAACTACTTTCTAATTTTATTCCACCTTAGTCAAGGATTCCTGGGTTGTCATTTATCAAATCATATGGGACATTTCTCTTCTTTTACTAGAAGTGGTAGATTTTTTATTGATCATTCATTATCTCCATATATAATTTATTACACCTAAGCATACCCTTTAATATACCCTAAAGGTCTTAAGGAATAAGTCAAATTGTAAATCATTATACACAAGATACTATGATGATCTCAAGTCTAAGGATTACTTGTACTACTATCAATACAGGAATTCCTATTGACAGGCAAGTAAAACTCCATTAGGTATTCCTTAGCGAGTCACGTCCAGTGAACTTATTCTCTAATAAGCACCTACATACTTGTTTTAGTGTCTCCACACAAATGATCATGAGATCAATCATCTTCATCCAATGAGCAAGCAACGATGTATTCAATATATTTGATTCACTAATCCCCTTTTTAGTAATCCATTGATTGAGAACATTTTAGTTTTAAGCTATCTAAGAATTTAGATCTCATTAACATGATCTCATCATGATTCTAAAAGCATTGCTTAAAACTAAGGGTTTATCACATATTATTAAAATAGCACCATGTAGATAATTAAATGCCTTTAATAAATAATTCTTTTATTAATAAATAAATAAGATTGATTACAAAGTATATGCTTTATAATCATACATGATTGACTTGTATGCATACTACTTTCAATCTCCCACTTGCACTAAAGTCAATCGCCGTGGTATCTCATACCTATCTTCTCTAAGTGACGATCGAACTGCTGTTGTGTTAACGCTTTAGTATATGGATCTGCAATATTGTCTTAAGAGTCCACACGCTCAAGGGTGACGTCTCCTCTTTTAATGATCTCTCTGATCAAATGAAACCTCCACAACACGTGTTTGAATTTCTGATGAGACCTGGGTTCCTTAGCTGCCTAATGACTCGGTGTTGTCACAGAATAAAAAGGTAATCGGTGTCAGTAATGCTAGGAACCACACCAAGTTCGGTAATGAACTTTTTCATCCAAACAGCTTCATTTACGGCTTCACTTGTAGCTATGTACTCTGCCTCTGTCACTAAATCA
This sequence comes from Panax ginseng, assembly GCA_020205605.1. Classification (NCBI taxonomy): domain Eukaryota; kingdom Viridiplantae; phylum Streptophyta; class Magnoliopsida; order Apiales; family Araliaceae; genus Panax; species Panax ginseng. The sequence continues at coordinate 50,070,572 of CM035140.1, forward strand.
ACAACTATTTGCTGTTTGGAACTCTTCTAACTCACCGCGCCATCGTTTAAGGTAAACACATACCCCGAAATGGATTTACTGTCATCTTGGCCCATTTGAAAACTTGAGTCTGTGAAGCCCTCTAGTTTCAATTCAGACCCTTCGTAGACAATAAATACATCCTTAGTTCTTTTTAAGTACTTTAGGATATTTTTCACTGCCTTCCAATGTTCTTCTCCTGGATTCGACTGATATCTGCTTGTTACACTAAGTGCATGAGCGACATCTCGTCTAGAACATATCATACCGTACATGATAGATCCTATTACTGAAGCATAAGGAATCTTACTCATACGGTCTCTCACCTCAGGTGTCTTTAGGGCCTGTTTCTTGGAGAGATGTATTCCATGGCTCATCAGCATGAGACCTCTTTTGGAATTTTCCATGCTAAACCTCTTTAGTATCGAGTAATGTACGTTCATTGGGACAAGCCAAGCATCCTTTTAGATCTATCTCTATAGATCTTTATCCCCAAAATATAGGATGCTTCTCCCAAGTCCTTCATGGAGAAGTGTTTAGATAAACAAATTTTAATTGATTGTAGCATAGGAATATCATTTCCTATTAGTAATATATCATCAATATATAATACGAGGAATGAAACAGCGCTCCCACTAACCTTCTTGTACACACATGGTTCATCCTCATTGTTGATAAAATAAAACTCTTTGATTGTCTCATCAAAATGGATGTTCCACCTACGAGAAGCTTGCTTCAATTCATAAATGGATCGTTGTAGCTTACAGAATTGATTTGTTACAACCTTTGAAACAAATTCCTCTAGCTGTGTCATATACACACCTCCTCAAGTTTCCCATTGAGGAAGGCCGTTTTCACGTCCATCTGCCAAATTTCGTAGTCATGGTAAGCTGCAATATCAAGCAAAATCCGAATGGACTTGAGCATTGCTACTGGTGAGAAGGTTTCGTCATAGTCAACTCTTCGTCTTTGTTTGAAACCTTTTACGACCAGTCGGGCCTTATAGGTCTCTACCTCGCCGTCTGCTCCAGTCTTTCTTTTAAAGACCCATTTACACCCAATAGGTTTAATGCCTTCAGATGGTGAAACCAAAGTCCGTACTTGGTTTTCATACATGGAGTCCATCTCGGATTTCATGGCTTCTTGCCACTTCTCTGAGTCTTTATTACTCATAGCATGTTCGTAATTTAATGGATCATCATCATCTATGATGCGTACCTCATCGTCATCCTCTATGGCAAGTCCATACCTATCAGGTATCTTTGGTACTTCTTCATTTCTGAATAGGGTGTGGCATGAAGGAATCTCTACTTGGACAGTTCATCCATTTGATCTGTAGTGGTTTGTGGTTCTTGAATTTCTTCAAGATCTATTTTCCTCCCACTGGCCCCTTCAAGGATAAACTCCTTTTCCAAGAAGGCAGCATGTTTGGCAACAAACACTTTTTGTTCAGTAGGATTGTAGAAATAATATCCTAAACTTTCTTTAGAATACCCCACAAAAGTACACTTATCAGATCTTGTCCCAAGCTTATCATTCTGAAACCTTTGCACATAAGCTAGACATCCCCAAATCTTAACATGCTTAAGACTAGGCTTCCTCCCTGTCCACATCTTATATGGAGTTTTAGGGATGAATTTCGAGGGAACCTTATTTAGTAGATATATAGCCGTTTCTAGGGTATATCCCCAGAATAACACCAGAAGATCGGTAAAACTCATCATGGAACGAACCATGTCCAACAGTGTTCGATTTCTCCTTTCAGATACACCATTCAGCTAGGGCGTCCCTGGTGGAGTCCATTGTGAGATTATACCATTTTCTTTGAGACAATTGAGAAACTCACTGCTTAAGTATTCACCTCCTCGATCTGATCGAAGAATCTTAATACTTTTACCAGTTTGTTTCTCTACTTCACTTTTGAACTCTTTGAACTTTTCAAATGATTCAGATTTGTATTTCATTAAATACACATATCCAAATCTTGAGTGATCGTAAGTGAATGTAATAAAATAATAATACCCTCCTCGTGCATTCGTTGTCATAGGTCCACATACATCTGTGTGTACCAACGCTAACAACTCTGTAACTCTTTCTCCTTTTCCACTAAAAGGAGATTTAGTCATTTTCCCCATGAGACAAGATTCACAAGTTGGATATGATTCATAATCCGATAGCTCTAGGAGCCCATCTTTATACAACTTGGATATTCTTGTTTCATTAATATGACCAAGTCTACAGTGCCACATATAGGTATAATTAACTTCATCTCTTTTCCTTTTCTTAGTTTCTTCAATTTGAAGTATATTTTCATGCAAGTCAAGTATATAAAGTCCATTTTACAAATTACCAACACCATATAAAATATTATCATTATAAATAGAACAACTGTTGTTCTTTATTATAATATTAAAACCATCCATATCCAATACAGAGATAGAAATAATGTTTCTAATAAGCGACGAAACAAAATAAAAATTATTTAAACTAATGGACTTGCCCGTAGGCAGTGCTAAATAATAAGTCCCTACAGCTAATGCAGCAACCTTTGCTTCATTTCCCACTCGTAGGACGACCTCATCCTTCTTTCGACTTTCTACTTGAACTCTCGCATATTATTACACATGTGAGAACCACCACGGTAGGATCCAATACCCAAGTAGAAGATTGACTTTTAGAAAAATTAATTTCAATCATAAACAAACCTTGATTAGGATTCGAAGCTTCTCCAAGCTTTTTCTGCTTTTGTTCCGCAAGATAATCGTTGCAGTTCCTCTTCTAGTGACCCGACTTGTTGCAATGGAAGCAAATTCCTTTGCTAGCTGGATCAAGTTTCTTTTGATCCTTCACTTTCGCCTTTCCCTCAACCTTCTTGGATTTCTTCTTTTGAGAAGATACGTTGGGCCTCTTCCTTTTCTTGGAAGAATCATCCACCAGTAAGACATGGTTCTTCTTGGATGGGAAGTGACCTTCAACAGTTTTCAACATGTTAAGTAATTTAGGCAAGGTGACATCTAACTTATTCATGTGAAAATTCACAACAAATTATGAGAAGGTGTCCGGGAGTGACTGCAAGACTAAATCTTGACTCAACTCTCCATCCATGATGAACCCAAGCTGTCCAAGACATTCAATCAGATTGATCATCTTTAAGACATGAGTCTCAACGGTAGTGCCCTTGGTCATCTGGGATCGGAAGAGCTCCTTAGATATTTCATATCTAGCAGTCCTACTTTGCTCACCATACAACTCTTGAAGGTGCAGTAGCATAGTAGGAGCATCCATGGTTTCATGTTGACGCTGAAGCTCGTTACTCATGGATGCGAGCATGATGCATTGAGCTACAAATGCATCATCTTGCCACTGTTTAAAAGTAACAATCTCTTCCTCAGAGGCTGTCTTTGTAACTTTTTTTGCGAGTGCACAGGCAAATTTAGGACATAAGAAATCTTTTTCAAATGATGAGAACAATTCTCGCCTTCCTTAGCGATCCAGGTGTAATTCGATTAAAGGTCCGTTTGTTAGCATCAAGTATCTTTACGTGATTAAACTAGTGAATGTGACATTTTCAAAATTCTACATGTAAAAAGATAATTTTTTAGCAAACATTCATTTAATTAATTACCAAAATAAATTAGGTCTTATTTTATATTGGTATCTCCCACTATTTTCTTCAAATAATATTACTCTCATGAATATAGTTCGGCAATATCTAATTAAAGATTTGCTAGTGAGAATAAGGATCCCATTTTAAATGTATATAGCCTTGTGTGTGCACAACAAACTATATATAAATAAATAGGTAGACAACTCTTGTCAATTACATCATCATGTAACTCCTTGTCTTTTGCCTCTTAAATCATAATGGTCAAGTGTGTGCACATCCGAACTAAAATGATTTAAGTTAAGTCATACCCAGCATTTCCATATAAGTGAAGAGAAAACTACAGTCCTTGTGTGTGCACAACAAAGCGGTAATGTTCAATTCCTTATAAACATCAAATGTAATAAAAACAACATCTCAAATATTTAATACTCGCCTTGTGTGTGCACAACAAACTCATATTAAATATTCAATGCTCTATTTTTTTTATCATGCTAGAAGGCGACGTTCGATATTCTAAATATCTTTGAACGTTACAACTTAATATAATTTCATTGAGGAATTTGTTATTATTAGTCTCATCTTGTTTAGCGCGCATGCGAATATATGAATAAAATACGCGTCATATTATTAAACATGCGAAGCATGTTTGCATAATATATAATATATATAATACTAGCATGCACATATAGAACACTATATTCTACCCGTATTGATTATGGACTTTTATTCTAGTTTGGTTCACTAGAGCCATCAAGTGAACCAAAAGGTCAAACCCTAGGGTGCAAGAATAAACATTTAAATATAACTATTACATTTAAACACGAGCTCCATTACAAACGGGTCTTCAAACGCTCCTTGATCTCCGGTTCTTTGAAAAAAAATAAAAAAAATTCTAACTAATCCTATTACATAAACTATTTAATTTAAATAGAAACATTGATCAGCAGTCAAGGGGAAGTACATAGGAGAGAGATATAATTTACATCAAGAAGAAAACCAAAAAAGACGAGGTGTGCGGACCCCATTTAATAAAACTCAATCTTCAAACATCCAATCAAAATAAATCCAATCACATTGGTCAATAGTTCATAATCAATCTCATTTATTATCATACATATCATCATATGTATCAATAAATAAAATCATTCCATATATATATGAATATCACTTAATGGGTAATTTTATGTTGTATGAAATCCAATTTCAAGATTAAAATAAACTCTTTATTTTAATTATAAAATTATTATATATATATATATATATATATATATATATATATATATATATATATAACACTATTATATATATAGGATTCCGTGACATCCGTGAAACAAGTTTAACTATAATATATATAAATAACTTGCAGATGCTTATCATGAAAACCATGCTCCCTTATGACAAGTGATCCGTGCAAGATATATATATATATATATATATATATATATATATATATATATATATATAGGAGCCCTTCCATATGCGACCCGATTCTTTATAGTCTTTATGCAACACCCCTTTTTGGACCGTTGATAAATTGAATTGATGGTCACGATTAACTTTTTACTTGATAAGCCTAAGACGGGGTTGTTGTGCCTAATTATTTTTGTCATCTGGCTTCTATTTTTAATAAGTGAGGCCCACGTAAAATTAACTTGTCGTTATAGTTATAAAAATGAATATTTATTATTAAAATAATCAAGTAGGAAGAGCTTGTGTTAGAACTTACATATATTTTTTTTTATTTTTTTTATTTCTCCATTATATGTCATGACTCAAAGACATTAAAATGGAATAAAAAATAAAATAAATTCGACTGCCAGATGTCGATGATTTACTGGTGGCATTAAAATAATAAAAAATTCCTTAAGACAAATTTGTCTGGTGGCATTAAAATAATATTAAAATGCTTAAGTAGAATGCAATTTAATCTGACTTCAATAAAAATTAAAAAAAAATAATTTAACTTAATAAATTTTGTCACTACCGACAATAAAAATTGAAAAAAATGATTTTATTCAAGCAAATTCATTGAAAATGATTCGAACTCATGAACCTCAAACTCCATACACTCGCTATATGACCACCCGAGCACCACTGCCTAGTCATTAATTTCAACCAAGGATATATCTTTATATTAAAACTTCACCATCCCCAAAATCTATATTCTTGCATTATTTTTATATTACGATTTATTATTATTAATAAGTCTATATATAATACATATGGGGTTTTCTATTTAGAAATAAGTTAATATCTATATTTATTATTATCCCTTTAATATTTTTTCTTATTTTTGTAATAATATCAATAAAAGGATTATTAATATATTAAAAAAATATAATTCTTTAATAAAATTAATATAATGATTTTATATTCATTTATTACTATTATTATTATATTCATGTATTACTATTATTAAAATAATATTAATAATGATTTTTAATATTAATATAAATAATGTGATTATTAATATTAGTCAGAATAAAAATATTCATACGATTCAACAAAATAGATAATTTTTTTTCGTATTAATAATATGAAATGGTTTTATGTGATTCAATAATATTCATATTACTAAGTTATGAATTTGAAAATCCCATAAAGTTCAACCAAATAGACATTCTTATTAATTAATATGTACATTAGATAACGTTGGATAAGTTCTATATCTCGTATAGGAAGTAATCTCATGGATTTCTTGTCAGAAGCTCCCATGCGACGCAGAAACGAAAGATCGTGACATCTTCCAAGGACCACTTCTTCGTAAATATTACCATTGGCCCTAACGAATAAATAACATACTTGCATACAAAATGCCATACCGAGTTGTTGTGTTGTTTCTTGGCCGAATCTTTTAAGGAGTCACTTGACGAGAGGATTACATTTGGGCCACTTTCATACGATCGGATTACCATTTCGCAAACAAAATGGTATCAAATGTACCGCATGTACAAAGTAGTTGGTTAATAATTTTTAATATTAAAGGACATTATAAAATTAAAATATTTTAAAACTAAACATACCGCAACTTTAACGAATTCGAAAGTACATTTTATGTAACTTAATATACATAGTGTCATCAGAGTAGGGTCAATTATGGTAACCATCCAATCTTCAACTGCGAATAGGAACAAGATAAAATGGCGTTGATTTGTACTACACACCGACATGAATATGTATTTGCATTCATGTAAAGGTGGACCAACATCTTGGTTAACATACGGATTGCAAAAACTCCATGCAGTATTCCCGTTAGTGCAGGGCACATAGCCCTGCCCAAGATGCATGAAGAATTAATTAATGAAACCCAATTGGGACCACCTTTGTATTCCCCGCGACCTGTAGTATTCCTCTCTGTCTCGTAGCAACAACATATAAGCGTCGATGACATGCTCGAATATCCAACTCCTAGGCCCTAAGGATTGCACTGCATTGTGTTCTAATTCATATAACTGGCGCGGATGTGATAAAGGATATAAATCCTCTTCTGGTGCCACCACGTTTCCAAACATATGTTTATTTACAAATGTCTCCTTCCAATCTTTAAGTCTTTTGGATAAGGACCCTTTTGGTACATAAGAGATGTGGTCTCCTGCATCTTGTACCTGATTGAGACCCAAATGTACATTATTATTATATAGCAATAATAATTAAAACCATCACTATTAACATAACTATATATACCTTTTGTGAACTAGATCCCTCAAGCGTCGCCGGAAAGTCCCGCAAATGAAGAGTTGGTTGGAATGTAACACTCCTCATAGGTTTGGAAGGTTGGAATGTAACACTCCTCGTAGGCTTGGGTGGTGGGAATGGAGCTCTCCTCGATTACTTGTGGGGTGGGTATGTAGCTCTCTTGTACAACATAATCTGTTTGTTTCCCAAGCCCTTAATTTTATAATGTCCTTTAATATTAAAAAATTATTAACCAACTACTTTGTAAATGCAGGTACATTTGATACCATTTTGTTTATGAAATGGTAATCCGATGCGATGAGTGGCCCAGCGGTAATCCTACTATGCAGGGACCTTAAAGATTCGGAATCAAAACAACACAACAACTCGTGATCGTGGCATTTTTTATGCAAGTATGTTCGATTGCTTCGTTAGGGCCAATGGTAATATTTCAAGAGAAGTGGTCCTTGGAAGATGTCACGATCTTTTCGTTATGGCGTCGCATGGGAGCTCTACAAGAAACCGCAAGATTACTTCCCTACCGAGATATAGAACTTATCCAACGTTATCTAATGTACATATTAATTAATAAGAATGTCTATTTGGTTGAACTTTATGGGATTTTAAAATTCATAACTTAGTAATATGAATATTATTGAATCACATAAAACCACTTCATATTATTAATAATGAAAAAAAATTATCTATTTTGTTGAAATGTATGAATATTTTTATTCGGACTAATATTAATAATCACATTATTTATATTAATATTAAAAATCATTATTAATATTATTTTAATAATAGTAATACATGAATATAATAATAATAGTAATACATGAATATAAAATCATTATATTAATTTTATTAAAGAATGATATTTTTTTAATATATTAATAATCCTTTTATTGATATTATTACAAAAATAAGAAAAAAATATTAAAGGGATAATAATAAATATAGATATTAACTTATTTCTAAATAGAAAACCCCCATATGTATTATATAAACTTATTAATAATAATAAATCGTAATATAATAATAATACAAGAATATAGATTTTGGGGATGGTGAAGTTTAATATAAAGATATATCCTTGGTTGAAATTAATAGCTAGCCTGTGGTGCTCGGGGTGGTCATATACGACGAGTGTATGGAGTTTGAGGTCATGAAGTTCGAATCATGCTTAGCAATGAATTGCTTGAATAAAAGCATTTTTTTAATTTTTATTGTCACCGTGCGTAATGTCATGTCGCGTGGACAATTTTTTTCAATTTTTATTGTAGTCGTGATCACTGCATCGCCAAATTTTTTTTATTATTTAATGCCAACCGTATCACCAGATCGGGCTCGAATTTATTTTATTTTTTATTCCATTTTAATGTGCCGAGTCATGACATATAATGGAAAAAAAAAAAATATGTGTAAGTTAAGTACAAGCTCTTCCTACGATTATTTTAATAATAAATATTCATTTTTATAACTATATCTCGACAAGTTAATTTTACGTGGGCCTCACTTATTAAAATAGGTTTGCAGAGGTAAATAATTAGGCACAACAACCTGTGTTTACATTTATCAAATAAAAAAGTTAATCGCAAACCATTAATTCAATTTATCAACTATCCAAAAAGGGGTGTTCAGACAAGACTATAAAGAACCCTATGCTATGGAAGGGCTCATATATATATATATATATATATATATCTATATATATATATATATATAAAAAAAAACTAAAATTAACAGGCTTTATAAAGTTAACAGGATTTAAAACAAGTTGCAGTACGGTAAAACACGAACTCAACTTTTTGAAGAAAAAACAGCCACAGACTCAATTTTTTGAAGAAAAAAAATCAGCCACGGACTCAATAAAAAAACGTTTTTCAAAAATAGTTTTCGACAAAGATATTTTTTTCATAAAATGATAATTTTATACAACAAATGTGAGACCCCGAATTTTATGAAATGAAAGTATTCAATTTTGTTATAATTATTATTTTATTTAGTAAATAGTTAAATTGATAAAGGTTAAAGTTAAGGGTGACATGTGAAAATTTTACAAAGTAAGCAAGTTAATATAAAATATTCGTTGTGTCGGAGAATATTCGTTTTAACAGGGAATATTCATATGACAACACAATCATTGGTGGACCCCACAACGGAGGTACTGTCGTAGTTAGAAAATGACTGAAATATTTTTAAAAATAACGGCGAAAGTTTTACCGTTAAACTGTTGAACTACCCGGTAGTAAAAGTATAGTTGTGACAACCCCAAAATATTTCGAAAAGTATAGTTAAACTGTTAACATACGTACCTGGTATTTGGAAAAGTTGAGAATACCTTGCTTCCATTTCAGATTCTATCTCCCCGGTCATCATGATTTCTCCATTGCTCATCTCCCGTGATAACTTCATTTGGGTTCCTCACTTGTTGGGAAGTCATGACAACCGTTATCCCTTGAACTACTCGGTTTTGACTTGTCTGGGGCAGCATTTGGTGTCATCACTACCGTTGGAATATACTTTTCTATAGGGCATATTCCACTCTCAACTGCTTCATCGTACTCCTGATTCATGATCTGAATCATCAATCTTTGATCCATATCGAATTCAGGTTGACCGCTCTGTACAGGGTAATTCAAAACTCGATGTTGGGTTCTCCCAATTGCTTTCCAAAAAGAGAAATTCATATCATCTATTTTAGCCTTCTTAGATCGGACATCTCTTTCCACAATATCCACGTGTCGTGTGGCTTTTACCCATGCATCACTCATTCTTACTCGTTCAGTTTTTTCTTCTTTCAGCTCAGATTCCATCTTTATTATCTTATACTCTGCTAAAGAATGTTTCTGTTCAAGCATCACATATCGGGTAACACAAGCTTGAATTGTTGCATCCTTTTGTTCCACGACCGCCTGTCGTTCTTCAGCCTGCTCTTCTAACTCATGAATACGATTTTGAAATTCTACATTTTGATCATATAATACCTCTAATAAACTCTCCTCAGGTATTTCTTCTTCCTCTTCTTCCTCACTCTCAGCTGTTACCTCTGCGACTATCTCGGGTGCAACTATTAATTCTTCACTCACCACATGGATATCTCTAATTCCTTCTTCGTCTGACATCACATTATCATGGTTAGTGATTAGAGGTATCCCCACAGTCTCATTCACTCCATTGTTAGCATTCTCAGCTGCCATTCTCAAATACTGCCATAAAATAAGGGTTAATTAAACAAATTAACATATCGCATAATATCCCAATATTATGACTAACCAATAAATAAGCTTAGGTAGGACACACTAGTGAAGGATTTACTCATCTATCCCCTCCTAGTTATATTCCCCGATCTCCGCCAGAGACCATATCCCTAAGCTCTGATACCAACTGTGACAAATGTCCCATCGATGGACAAGACCTCACATTAGTACCTATCGGTTTGCCACTGCAGAGCAGCGCCCCCACGGAGAGTCGGCCGGTGCATCCCCATCAACAGAATTCACCGGTGAGAGGCTCGGGGGCTCTTTACTTATATCTCTGATACCAACTGTGACAACCCCAAAATAGGTCCATACCATCCAACCTATTCTCGAGTCGCCAAATACATGGTACGTAAAACAACTACAACTTTATTACAACAATTGTCGTGACAAAATACAACAACACATATATCTTTGTGAGTTTGGATACAAATATATACCAAATGTGACACAAGTCCCGAGTGTGAATGACACCTCACAAATGACACCTTACATAAAGGTATAGTCAAAAAAAGCTTTTTAGAAATTAAAATCTTTGGGAAGTGCTCAAGGAAACCTTCGACACATGGGAGGCCACGCGCACAGGTTATGATAGATATCATATGGCCACGAAATTATCCTTGGTTGACCCAAGAGACCCCAAAGAAAAATAAGAAGATTACTATCATATTCTTAGAATGGTAAGTCTTCTCTTGACATATCATTATCTCCACTGTCTCTAATTGAGAATTATACTTCAAACAAACACCAAGATTATATAGTAGTAGTGCTCAGATATATATACTCAAACAAGTGGATGAGCACATCCTGTCTTATGATGATACGAGGTTGTATGTCATTAGGACGTCTTGTATGATATTGACAAAACACCCTTCCAACGTTGGGTTCGCCTCATCCTCAACAAATTTATAGACCACCGCTCTATTCCCCTGTTATCCCCACTCGACCCGGCTACACTTTTATTATTCGAAAGGAATTGTGAAGCAAAAGGGTGAGCACAACTAGCTCAGTAAAGAATATCATGACTAAAGATAATTAAATTATCAATAGCCTTCATGAGTAATAAATCAGAAATTTAGAACATATGGTAGATGATAAAAAATTTCAACCATAGTTGTAGCGGAACGAGCAATCCATTAGAAGAGTCAAATAGGATATGAAGTCTATTATCTTCTCCATGTTAAAAATTCACCAACAATGTTTTTTCCCTGTAACATCAATCAACAATTCTGGTCCACAATCATATGAATAACTCATAATCATAATTGTAGTTCTAAATTCCTCTTCTCATCCAGGACGAAGATAATTTTCACCACCTATCTTTACCTGAAACATCAAAGATCATTGTTATACCAAATCACAGTTCCTGTTCATAATCATACTAATAAATTCATCTTTGCACTACGGCCAAAGATATTCGTCAACAGTTCATCTTTGCACTACTAGCCAAAGATATTCAACAACATGTCATCTTTGCACTACGGCCAAAGATATTCAACAACATGTCATCTTTGCACTACGGGCCAAAGATATTCATCAACAATTCATCTTTGCACTACTGGACCAAAGATATTCCTCAACATTCATATTTGCACTCTGTGCCAAATATATTCATCAATGATTCATATTTGCACTACTGGGCCAAATATATTAATATCTCAAAGAAATATATAATCATTTGTAATTTATATAAACAATAATTATAACCATATTGATCATTTCACCTTTGCACTTAAGCTAAATATATTCAATTATAAATTCAATGATCATGATCATACCAATCAACAATTCAACTTTGCACCATCGCCAAAAAGAGAACCCATAGTCATGATCATACCAAAAATCTACCCATCTTTACACTCAAGTCAAAGAGAAATATCATCATTAGGGTTATAAAAATGTTATATATGATAATAAAATTAATATGACCAACATATAGTTTTAATCTCAAGAGTAATATTCATAAATCAACTATAATTTGGTTAGAAAAAGAAACCAATTTTGTCGTGAATAGTACCCATAAATAGTAACTCATGAATAGTAACTCATGAATAGTAACTTGTGAATAGTAACCCTGACATGAAAAAGGTAGAAATTCCACAATAAAATCCATACCACTATTTCGGTATAATGATATTGAAAGAGTAATATTTCTTAAGCTTATAAACAATTTATTTTAATTGTTTACACTTTACTAAATAATGCATTTAATCATCCTAAAATGCCAAACTCATAAGATTTCATCACCAATAACCAAAACTCTCATAAAAAATATGCATATACCTCATATAGGATTCTCAAGCCATAAAATCCTATTTTCCAATTTTCTTACTTCACATAACATATTTAATTCATTTACTCATAACTAGTCCATTTTCATGAAAAATACCAAGTCAGTTCCAAAAATAATTCTTTTCTGGGATTTAGCAGAATATAGTCCCATATTGAACATATATTTTTCTCAGAAATTTTAAAATTCATTTACTATTTTTCATATGGCCAAAACCGCCGAATATTTAGACATTTATTATAAATTGTACTTTTATCCAAAAATTTCGAAATTCACAGAGTATACTGATATTATATAGATATACTTCCAATAAAAATTTCATCAATTTTGGAGTTAACCATAAGGAGTTATAAGCGGTTACTTTTAAAATAGTATTTTCTCATAAAATTCACAACTCTTAATGTATACATCCAAAAATCGCCATTTTTGGACACAATCAAGAAAACTCATCAAATTATCATTTCAAATTTTTCTAGAAGTTTTGAAGGTCATAAAAATTACGAAACTGAAAAACATATCAACCCTTAAAATTTCTTACTATCCCTTACCTCAAAAGAGCAGCACTTCTGACTGGATATCGGATATGACGCTGAAGAAAACTTGCACTGATGAATACCAACTCACCAAGTATCTAAATACTCACAAAATACACTCAATAATCTAGAGAGAAAAAGAGAGAAAACTTATGAATTCTGGTGTGGTTTTCAATTCTAACTTTGCCCTCTATTTATAGGAAAATGTTAGCACGCCGAAGCAGACTTAACCTGCAACCTAATGGCTTTACCTGCTACTATTCTCACCCACCACATTTGAAATAAAATTCAGCACATTTCTTCACCAACCAAAAGTGGGGCCCACCAATTCTAGAATTTTCCACCAAAATGATAAATTCCGAAAATTCAACAATTTCTGAAGCAGTCACCTCTTAAAATTCATAACAAATCATACGTTCATTTTTTACGGTTCAAAATTTGTGGACATATACTCAACTTATATATGTATAACATATCCAAAAATTACAACGATCCAACGGTCGGATTAAATATTATAATTCACACAATAAAGCTGTAAGAACATCGATTTGATCTTTTAATACCTCCAATCCGATAAAATACTGATAAAATACCTCAACATTAATTCTTTCATTTATAACCACATAAATAAATCCATCATTTATATCCACATCAAATAAATATTTCCTTATCATATGAATCAATGATTAATTATTCACAAATAATATTACAGAATCACATTTATGACAACCAGGCTGTTTCCAAGAAAGAGGGGGCTTTTCAATAAGAATTTCTCCTTACTGGCGCGCAATTAGGTGACCAAACCTCTCCTTGACTGAACTTTCTAGACATTGCCAATAATAATGCTATCTAATAATATTATTCAAATAATATGAATTATTGATCTGATAATGGGAAATACTGTACAGTGACAATTATTGAAACAACAATAATATAAAATATCAACGCAAACAATTATTGAATCAATAAAATAAAAATTTTAAACAGTAACTACTGTAACAATTATTGAGTAGTGCCTTCTTACGTAAGGATCAATAATTCAAAAATACTGTGCAATACCGTGTGCTACTGTGCAATAATGCGTATTACTGTATTTTAACCACCGGGTATTCCAACAGTGTTAACGGTAACAACTACACCGTTATTTATAAAAACTCAATTTTGTCGTTTTCTTCATCCAAGCGGTTATTACATTATTAGGCCCACAAATGGTCGCTCAAATGCATTTAATATTCCACAACGTAAAGAATATTCCACGACCAAACGAATATTCTCTGACAACAATGATTATTTTATAACCACTTGCATATTTTGCAAAATTTGCATATTTCACCCATAACTAGAGAATTGTATCAAATTAATACCTTATTATTCACAAATATAATTAGAGAAAATTTGATTTTATTTATAATAAGTTGGGGTCTTACAATAGTAATACGCGTGGTTGCATAGTAGCACACGGTATTGATTATTGATGTTTACGTGAGAAGTCACTCAGTTATACTCAATTATTGCTACAGTAATTGATGCATAATATCTCTCATATTATTGATTCAATTATTGTCACAATATCATTTGCATAATATTTTATATTTTTAAATCAATAATTAAGACGACAAAGTTATTCATATTATTATTTGTAATATTGACGATGTCTAAAAAGTTCTATCGAGGAGAGGTTTGGTCACCTAATTACGCGCCAATAGGGAGAAATCCTTATCGGAAAGCCCCTTCTTTCCTGGGAATGATCTGGTTGTTAAATATTGTGAGTTATAATGTGACGCCTCCAAAATAGGTATACAACACCCATTCTGAGTCGCCAAAT
The DNA here is from genome assembly GCA_020205605.1 of Panax ginseng. Lineage (NCBI taxonomy): Eukaryota > Viridiplantae > Streptophyta > Magnoliopsida > Apiales > Araliaceae > Panax > Panax ginseng. The sequence goes on from CM035140.1 coordinate 50,085,783, forward strand.
ATATGGTACAGAAAGAAAACTACAACTTCAATAATACAATTGTCGTGCAAAATACGACAACACATACTGTGAGTTTAAATACAAATATTATCTTCTAGACAATATCCATACTCAAATAAGTCCTCCTTATAATTATTCAAACATTATTTTACAGAAATAGTGAGGATTGCTAAAACATCTTTCTAGAACCATCACTCCATACCCCGACTAGATCCTGCTATGTTCTCACCTCCTGAGAAGAAAAATAGAACAAAAAAGGAAAAGGGTGAGCTCAACTAGCCCAGTAAAGAATATTATGACTAAGATATTATACAATAAATTATCAATAGTCTTCAACAGGGAAAAATCTTATAGAATATAATAGACAACAAGTTTTAGATCAACAAATGCAGCGAAAACAGCAATCCATTAGAAGAGTCACGTAGAGAATGAATTCTACTATCTTCTAAGATTTAAAAATTCATCATCAATATTTTATCCCTGTAACAACAATCAATATACACCTTTAATCAAATATTCATCTTTGCACTACAGGCCAAAGATATTCATTTGTATCACCAGTCGGTCATGTTCATCTCAACACGTGTTCATCTTTGGACTACGGGCCAAAGATATTCATCAGTTAATCATTCATCTTTGCACTACAGGCCAAAGATATTCACTAACATCATCATTTAAGACTGAGGATGATGAAAAATATTTTAAAGAAAACGAATCCCGTGAGACAGAAGGACAAATATTAGGGATTCATATTACAGTTTATCCAAGATCAATAATACTCCATAATAAACTATAGTGGAGTAAAATTCAAGAATGAAGATCAAAACATGGATTTAATTTCAAGAATAAGGGTCACAACAGATAACTTGGAAGAAGAAAAAAATAATTTTTTTTTCCTTTTGTGAACGATGACCGTAAGATTACGTGAAAAGAGAGTGCGAACCGTGAATAGTAAGCGTGAGAGCGATGCAGTGAATAGTACCCAATCATGAAAGGTTCCAAATTTGATAAAAAGTTCAAACCAATATTCCTATGAAATGATATTAGATGAAGCAAAATTTTTAATCATTTCAGGAATTATAGAAGCAATACTTACCATAGTAAGTTCAAATTTAAGAATACGAGAAGAAATAATATCGCTTACATAATATGGAGTATGAAAGAAAATAATATTTCTTGTTGCAATAAAATAATATCCTTTACCTTTGTAGAAACTGGATTTGACTAGAATATCGGATATTATTCTGAAAAAATCTTGTAGAAAACTACGCTCAAAGTATTCTTATACTCAAAACAAATACTCACAATACTATAGAAGAAGAATTTCTGATAATGAAAATGGTGTGATTTAGGATGGAGGTTTGCCCTCCTTTATAGCACATTTCGGAGGAAGGAAAATTAATTCATGCCTAACTTCTGCTCATTTTTCAATACCTAACATTCTGCCTAACTCCTCATTTTCCTTCTTTTGCCTGCACATGCTTATGGGTGAGGCCCAAATAATATGGAAAATGAATGATTTGCAGGGAATTCTCCACCCACCCATTTAGAAAAGAAAACAAAGGCATACTGCCTTTGAATAATGAATACGAATACAATTTGCTCACCTCTTCTTTTAATCACATGCATATATATATATATATATATATATATATATATATATATATATATATATATATATATATATATATATAACAATAATATTATTATTAACCAATTATAAAATATTGTAATAATATTTTGAATGAATATTCTATCGGAGAAATAATTGTAATTCCACAAAAATTATGCCAAACTTTCAACAATTATTTCATGCTAAAATTCTTTCATTTATATCCATATAAAAATAAATATTTTCTTATCATATAAATCAATAATTAATTATTTACAAATAATATTATAGAATCACAATTATGACAACCAGGCCGTTCCCAAGAAAGAGGGGGCTTTTCAATAAGGATTTCTCCTTACTGGTGCGTAATTAGGTGACCAAACTTCTCCTTGACAGAACTTTCTAGACATTGCCAATAATGTTATCTAATAATATTAATCAAATAATATGAATTATTGATCTGATAATGGAAAATACTGTGTAGTGACAATTATTGAAACAACAATAATATTAAATATCAACGCAACAATTATTGAATCAATAAAATAAAATATTGAACAGTAACTACTGTAACAATTATTGAGTAGTGCCTTCTTACGTAAGAATTAATAATTCAACAATAATAATAAGTTGGGGTCTTACATATAATATTAATGATGAGTAAGTTCGTGTTGATTAAAGATGAAATTGATATTTTCATTGTGTTGGGATTATTAGTGTTAGTGAAAATCGACTTTTATTTCGATAATAATTAACTTCTGGAGGTTATATTGACCAATTAGGTAATTAATCGGATAAATGAGCAATTAATTGCTATTAATTCACATGCTCATAACTTTTTATTCAAATGCATGTACTATTAGGGGAGGTGGTGCAAGATTGATAATACTTGCATGACTAAATTAAAAATGGAGTTATAGATGAAGGTACTATACTGTAATTATTTTTTTTCACATGTATAGAACTATTGATTCATATGATTGTACTATTGATTCACATGATGTACTATTAGGGAAGGTGGTACAAGCTTGATAGTACTTGCAGGACTAAATTAAAAATGAAGAAAAAGATGAAGGTATTATACTGTAATATTTCGAGCCCCAAAACATGTAATTATCGAAACTATGTTTTCCTATAAATAGAAGCTCATTCTTCCTTCATTCTCACAAATTAACTAAGACTCACAAGATTAATTATAGAGAGAGAAGCTATAGAGAGAAAGAAGAAGAGAAGTCTGCTACTTCACTATTCCAATATCCAGTCTTCTTCTGAGATAAGGGATATTATTTGTTGTATTGTAAGGGATGTTATTTTTCGTATGGTAAGGGGTATTATTTATTTCATATTCTGAAGAGATAATTTTTTTCGTATTCGTATGAATATTATTTTCATTCAATATTCGTAAGGGGTATTATTTATTTCATATTCTGAAGAGATATTATTTTTCTTTCAATACTCTTAAGGGTTGTTACTCCATTCTTTATTATTCTGTTGGAATAACCTGTCTACGCGGACTACCGCATGCATGGTAAAATTCTTCTGTTATTCCATTTCTTATTATTATGTTGGAATAACCTGTCTACGCGGACTACCTCATGCATGGTGAAATTTTTCTGTTATTCTATTCTTTATTATTCTGTTGGAATAACTTGTCTACGCAGACTACCGCATGCATGGTGAATGACCCTTCGTATTCATTCTTTATTAAATTGTGAAAATGATCTGTTTACGTGGATTACCGCATGGCGGGTGAAAATCCATTTGCAGTTTCGTATATTGTATTATACTCGTATGAGATATCATTTCTTTTGTACTCGTCATAGAATATAGTTTTCTTTTGTATTTTCCTTTTATGAGTACTATTCACGGAGTACTATTCATGGGTAATATTCACTTATACGGTACTATTTACGAATATGAATTACTATTCACGAGTTAATATTCATGAGTTACTATTCACGAGTTACTATTCACGGGGTACTATTCACAAAAACATTAGTTTCTTTTTCTGACCAAATTATCGTTGATTTATGAATATTACTCTTGAAATTAAATCCATGCTTTGATCATATTATTTTTATTATCATATATAACGTTTTTATAATCCTGGTGATGAAATTTCTCTTTGACTTAAGTGTAAAGATGGGTAGATTATTGGTATGATCGTGAGTATGGGTTCTCTTTGGCCAGTAGTGCAAAGATGAATTGTTGACTGGTATGATCATGACCATTGAATTTATAATTGAATATCTTTAGCTTAAGTGCAAAGGTGAGTTGATCAACATGGTTATAATTATTGTTTATATAAATTCTGAAATGATTATATATTTCTTTGAGATATTAATATCTTTGGCCCGTAGTGCAAAGATGACCTGTTGTTGAATATTTTTGGCCTGTAGTGCAAAGAAGAATTGTTGTTGAATATCTTTGGCCGTAGTGCAAAGATGACCTGTTGTTGAATATCTTTGGCATGTAATGCAAAGATGAACTGTTGATGAATATCTTTGGCCCGTAGTGCAAAGATGAATTCATTAGTATGATTATGAACAGGAACTGTGATTTGGTATAACCATAATCTTTGATATTTCAGGTAAAGACATGTGATGAAAATTATCTTCGTCCTGGATGCGAAGAGGAATTTAGAACCACAATTATGATTATGAGTTATTGACATGATTGTGGACAGGAATTGTTCATTGATGCTACAAGGATAAAACATTGTTGGTGGACTTTTAACATGGAGAAGATAATAGACTTTATGGTCTATTTGACTCTTCTAATGGATTGCTCGTTCCGCTTCAACTGTGACGCCCTCAAAATAAGTATACATTACCCATTCCGAGTCGTCAAATACATGGTACAGAAATAAATACAACTTCAGTAATGCAATTGTCGTGCAAAATACGACAACACATATACTGTGAGTTTGAATACAACTATTGTCTAATAGAGAGTATACAAACTCAAAAGGAGTCCTCATTACAATTATTGATACACTATTTTACAAAATAGTGAGGACTACTAATACAACTATCCTGAACCAACACTCCATACCCCGGCTAGTTCCTGCTATGTTCTTACCTCCTGAGAAGAAAAATGGAACAAAAAGGAAAAGGGTGAGCTCAACTAGCCCAGTAAAGAATATTATGACTAAGATAATATACAACAATTTATCATTAGTCTTCAACATGAAAAAATCTGATAAAATATAATAGACAACAAGTTTTAGATCAACAACTGCAGCGAAAACAACAATCCATTAGAAGAGTCAAGTAGAGAAAGAATTCTACTATCTTCTAAGATTTAAAAGTCCATAATCAATTTTTTATCCCTGTAACATCAATCAATATATATCTTGAATCAAATATTCATCTTTGCACTATAGGCCAAAGATATTCATTTGTATCACTAGTTGGTCATGTTCATCTCAACACCTGTTCATCTTTGCACTACGGGGCAAAGATATTCATTAGGTAATCATTCATCTTTGCACTACATGCCAAAGATATTCAGTTATATCATCATTTAGGACTGAGGATGATGAAAAATATCTTAAAGAAAACGAATCCAGTGAGATAAAAGAAAAAATATTAGGGATTCGTATTACAGTTTATCCAAATTTAATAATACTCCATAATAACCAATTTTGAAGCAGAATTCAAAAATAAAGATCAAAACATGGATACAATCAAAGATAGTAACCATAATAGACATCTTGGACAAAAAGAAGAAAATTTCAATTTTCGGTGAATAGTGCCGTATTCGTGAATATTGTCGTATACTTCACATAGTGTCGTATACATGAATAGTAACCTCGACACAAAAAGTTCCAAATTTGATAAAAAGTTCAGACTAATATTTCGGCATAATGATATTGAAAGAAATAATATCATTTACGAAGAAAATAACACCTCTTACCTCAAAATAACCGTACTTCTGACTGAATTTCGGATATAGTGCTGATAGAACTTGCACTGAATAGTAACTCTCAAAGTATCAAAATACTCACAAAAATACGCTCGATAATCTAGAGAGAAAGAAAACTTGTTTCTAGTGTGATTTTCAATTCTAACCTAAGCGCCTATTTGTAGGAAAATGCTAGAACGCCAAAGGAGACTAAAATAATAAAAAATTATTATTCTTTCTTTTTTTTCTACGCATGCTAGCCATCCAAGACCAGCATGCCAATCTTGAAAACCAATTTTGTAGCCCACATGTTAAAAACAAAAGTGGGTCCCACCCAATTTTAATAAAAATCATTTTATTTTCCGAAACTTCAACAATTCATAGAAAATAGCCCGCTCATCAGAAAAATACGAATTTTATGTCCATTCCACAAGAAATCGAATTCTCTACAACTATGTAGCTTTAAGTTTTTCCAAATTCCAAACAGAAATATCCGAAATCCATAAACGGATGATTTTTAATACTTCCAATCCGACAAAATACTGATAAAACACCTCAGCATTAATTCCTTCATTTATAACCACATAAATAAATCCATCATTTATATCCACATAAAATAAATATCTCCTCCCGACTCACTTCTTCTATTTTCACGGCCACGATTACCACTAGAGTGGTTACCGCTTTTGTCCGAATGTTTTTCGCCCTGCTGGTTTTCATTGTTCCGATGACCCTGTGTAGACACTCGAAATTTTCTGTACTACTGTCACCAACATTGCAGGAGGACAAATTCGCCTTTTAAGAGGAAACCCTGAAAGACAACCCATATCCATCTGGGATACTACTAGGAAGTTGGCGTTAACCCTGAACACACCTTTGGGAGTAACAATTCCAACCTCGGATATAACCCCAAGGCGTGCAGATCCAATACCGGAACACACACCAGAGAAGACCAATTAATCTTGTAGATAACCCCAAGGTATCCAGTCTCAGTCCCAACCATGGGAATAGCCACTAACCTTGGTTATAACCCCAAAGAATGCAGTTTCGGCGATAACCCCGGAAATGCTTGTTTCAAATGCAACCAGCTTCAATCTCGACGCTCACAACGAGATACTCTGTACCAACCCAGCGATAACATCGGGAGGATAGGCACACCTCAAAGATGACACTGAGGGCCTTCAACAAATCGGCGATCCAATCTCGGTGAAGCTCGAGCGCGTCTTCTTTATCGGCTCAATCAAGCGATAACCTTTGGTGAGGGCAACATCGTCATCTCGCCAACATGATACCACGCCACGTCTTCTCAACATTTCATACACATCTATACACAACGTTGTCCCATAAAAGACAAGGAAAACCAATCCCGAGTGACTATTGTGCGGGGTAACGGATGGAATTTGAAGCTTGAAGACCGGAGGGCATCGTCCCATCTTCAATGATTTCATACAAACTCTAATCCTATGCCATTGTACAACTCTCGACAACGGTGGTCCGAAATAGGTCCTGTATACATCAATCGGATGCCCAAATTGTACTTCTGAAAGTTCGAGTGGACATTACAGTGCTCGAGTGCACGTACTACGAGACGACCCGACCTGAGAAACTCGGGCCCACCCGGGTTGCCTCTGGTACACTAATGGTGAGCCAGCATGTACTCATAACTCCACCCTCTATAAATAGAGGGCTTGGGGTGGCCATTTTGCATGAGAAAACGGCGAGGAAGCCCTGCCCAATTTGCTCTGCACTCACCCCATGCAGTGTACTTTCTCATCTTAAACACATTTGAGCTCATATATAGCTTCTTTTATACCTACAAAAGCCAGTATTTACCCACTTTAAAGATATAGAAGTCTTCTTTGGCAGTCAACTATAAGCCTTCTCACACACTTTGAAGCCTTTTTCTTCATCTCTGCACACACATTTCTTCACGTTGAGAGTCGTGTTGCGCGCATTTTCCCGGACTTTGGTCCGTGGTTTTCATTCGATTTGTATATATATATATATATATATATATATATATATATATATATATATATATATATATATATATATGGACTAACATTATCGAGTTATGCCTCGATTGAGCCTGAACTTGATGCAGAGCATTTATTTGATTTATTTAATATATATATATATATATATATATATATATATATATATATATATATATATATATATATATATAAACTGTGTGTTGAACTTTATTCGATGAGCCTAGACTTGATGCAGAGGCGTTATTGCTTTAATATATATATATATATATATATATATATATATATATATATATATATATATATATATATATATATATTAACTGTGTGATGGACTACATTCGATGAGTTGGATTTTACATCCAATGCGTTTATTCGCTTATATATATATATATATATATATATACTTATATATATGAACTATTGTCGAACTCTGTTCGATGAGCCTGGATTTTACATCCGGTGCGTTTATTGCTTTTATATATATATATATATATATATATATTTTTTTTTTCGACCCACCTGGAGTTCACTTCGTGGTGGTTGATCGCTTTTACAACTATATATTTTGTACATTATTTTCGTACGGATGCCTCGCATCTGTCAAATAAAATCAATCAAGCCAAACTCTTAATAAAATGGGAGTGTAAAAGGTCTCAATTACTATTGAGCATCAGGGTTTGAAAAACCTCTTTTATAAAATATCACTGCCATATCTTGCTTAAAACTGAATTTTTACATAAATTCAAACCCTGTGTATATAGGTGCGAACGAGGCCTCGCACTACTTCTAAATAACATCACATTGACCCACACACACACACATTCAGATAATAGTTTCTTGGAAAGAGGCGGTCACCGTGGTAACACGGATGTCGAGGGGTGCCTAACACCTTTCCTCCGCATAACCAAGTCCCCGGACCCTAATGAATCTCGATTTCACTGACCCGTTTAGCAGTGTCACATCACTGGGTCAATGTGCAGACCTTTTCTCAGTTGTGTTGGTACAACCATTTAAAAAACCAACTGGCGACTCTTAACAGTCCATCGTCGACATTATACATGTCGGACCTTTTTCACTTATTTTTTTAAACAAATCTCACCTAAAATGAGAACACCAAAGAACAAGTAATGGAAAGGGACCTCTAAAAATCCCGACGTCAACACCATGGTTGTGTTCCCTCGGTTGAACATACTCATTTTCTCGCTCTAATAATTGAGCCCAGTTTACAACATCTGAATATAAAGAAAATTTATGAGAGATAAGATATTGCCAAATCTCTGGTTTTAGACCTCTCAGAAACATCCTTGTCATTCGTTCCTCATTCTCTACCAAATGAGGTGTAAACCTGGATAACTCAGCGAACTTCGCCTCGTACTGGGACACCGTCATGTTGTTTTGTTCTAGTCTGATAAACTCTACCTCCTTTATATGACGAATACTTTCAGGAAAGTACTTGTCATTGAATAGTTTTTGAAATGTTTCCCAAGACATGTTGAGTGCGGCAGGCTGGGTACGCTTTACAGACTCCCACCAGTAGTCTGCCTCACCGCAGAACATAAAGGTGGCGAATGGAACTTTCTGTTCCTCCGTGCATCCCATGACATCGAATATCTTGGTAATTTGCTTGACCCACGTTTCTGCCTTGATCGGATCCGGCTTTCCAATAAATTATGGTGGTCCCAACTCCTCGAACTGCTTGCCTGTGACAAGCCGCGCATTGCTATCATTTCCACCCATATTTTGTGCACGAGTCTCCCTCGTCTGGTTTTGCATAAACTGCAAAAAGCTCCTAAACATCCCATCATTCATCATTTGTTCGGTATTGTTGTTTACAGGAGGAATATTGCCTTCCTGTTGCACGTTCCCCTAGGTGGTGATTAAAGGTGTCTCCACAGTTAATATTTCCAGTTGCTATTCTCAAATACTGCCACAAAACAAGGGTTAATTAACATGTCACATATTATCTCTATACTCTGACCGACCAAATAAATACCAAATAAACTTAGTCAGGTCATAGTAGCGAAGGAATTCCCCATCTCTCCCCTCCTAGTTCTTGTCTCACATCTCAGCTAGGGATCATATCCCTAGGCTCTCATACCAACTGTGACGCCCCCAAAATAGGTATACATCACCCATTCTGAGTCGCCAAATACATGGTACAAAAACAAATACAACTTCAGTAATACAATTGTCGTGCAAAATACGACAACACATATACTGTGAGTTTGAATACAACTATTGTCTAATAGAGAGTATACAAACTCAAAAGGAGTCCTCATTACAATTATTGATACACTATTTTACAAAATAGTGAGGACTACTAATACAACTATCCTGAACCATCACTCCATACCCCGGCTAGTTCCTGCTATGTTCTCACCTCCTGAGAAGAAAAATGGAACAAAAAGGAAAAGGGTGAGTTCAACTAGTCCAGTAAATAATATTATGACTAAGATAATATAAAACAATTTATCATTAGTCTTCAACAAGAAAAATCTGATAAAATATAATAGACAACAAGTTTTAGACCAACAACTGCAGCAGAAATAACAATCCATTAGAAGAGTCAAGTAGAGAAAAAATTCTACTATCTTTTAAGATTTAAAAGTCCATCATCAATATTTTATCCGTGTAACATCAATCAATATATATATTGAATCAAATATTCATCTTTGCACTACATGCCAAAGATATTCATTTGTATCACCAGTTGGTCATGTTCATCTCAACACATGTTCATCTTTGCACTACGGGGCAAAGATATTCATTAGGTAATCATTCATCTTTGCACTACATGCCAAAGATATTCAGTTATATCATCATTTAGGACTGAGGATGATGAAAAATATCTTAAAGAAAACGAATCCAGTGAGATAAAAGAACAAATATTAGGGATTTGTATTACAGTTTATCCAAGTTCAATAATACTCCATAATAACCAATTTTGAAGCAAAATTCAAAAATAAAGATCAAAACATGGATACAATGAAAGATAGTAACCATAATAGACATCTTGGACAAAAAAGAAGAAAATTTCATTTTTTGGTGAATAGTGCCATATTCGTGAATAGTGCCGTATACGTGAATATTGTCGTATACGTGAATAGTAACCCCGACACAAAAAGTTCCAAATTTGATAAAAAGTTCAGACTAATATTTCGGCATAATGATATTGAAAGAAATAATATCATTTACGAAGAAAATAACATCCTTGCCTCAAAATAACTAGTATTTGATTGAATTTAGGATATAGTCTTGTGTAACTTGCACATAATAGCAACTCTTAAAGTATCAAAATACTCACAAAAATACGCTCGATAATCTGGAGAGAGAAAACTTGTTTCTGGTGTGATTTTCAATTCTAACCTAAGCGCCTATTTATAGGAAAATGCTAGAACGCCAAAGGAGATTAAATTAATAAAAAATTATTATTCTTTCTTTTTTTTGTACGCATGCTAGCCATCCAAGACCAGCATGCCAATCTTGAAAACCAATTTTGCAGCCCACATGTTAACAACAAAAGTGGGTCCCACCCAATTTTAATAAAAATCATTTTATTTTCTGAAACTTCAACAATTCATAGAAAATACCCGCTCATCATAAAAATACGAATTTTATGTTCATTCCACACGAAATCGAATTCTCTACAACTTTTTAGCTTTAAGTTTTTCCAAATTCCAAACAAAAAATATCCGAAATCCACAAACGGATGATTTTTAATACTTCCAATCCGACAAAATACTGATAAAACACCTTAGCATTAATTTCTTCATTTATGACCACATAAATAAATCCATCATTTATATCCACATAAAATAAATATTTACTTATCATATAAATCAATAATTAATTATTCACAAATAATATTACAGAATCGCAATTATGATAACTAGGCCGTTCCCAGGAAAGAGGGGGCTTTCCGATAAGGATTTCTCCTTACTGGCGCGCAATTAGGTGACCAAACCTCTCCTTGACAGAACTTTCTAGACATTGCCAATAATGCTATCTAATAATATTATTCAAATAATATGAATTATTGATCTGATAATGGGAAATACTGTGCAGTGACAATTATTGAACAACAATAATATAAAATATCAACACAAAGCAATTATTGAATCAATAAAATAAAATATTGAACAATCATTCTTTGTAAAAATTATTGAGTAGTGTCTTCTTACGTAAGAATCAATAATTCAACAATATTTGTAATCTGGTGGTACCTCTTTGTGCAACCAGCGCCAGACATCGTATTTTAACTACTGTGTAATCCAACAAAGTGTTAACTTGTAACAATTACGCCGTTATTTATAAAAACTCAAACTTGTCGCGTTTCTTCATCGTCAGACAATTATCCATTATGGGGCCCTAAATGGTTGCAATCGTCGCATCGAATATTCCCACGACGTAAAGAATATTCCACGACCAAACGAATATTCCCGATTACCTAATAAATATTTTATAACCACTTGCTTATTTTGCAAAATTTGCACATTTCACCCATAACTAAAGCATTATATCAAATTAAAACTTTATTATTCACAATAATAAATAGAGGAAATTCGATTTTATTTATAATAAGTTGGGGTCTTACATCTATAGATCCTGATACCTAAAATGTAGGCAGCATCGCCCAAATCTTTCATGGAGAAACATTTTCATAGCCATGTTTTTACAGCCTGTAAGGAAGGAATGTCATTCCCAATAATTAATATGTCATCAACATATAATACTAGGAATACAATATGACTCCCACTAACCTTCTTATATACACAAGGTTCATCTTCATTTTTAATAAAGCCAAACTCTTTGACTACTTCATCAAATCGAAGATTCCAACTCCGAGAGGCTTGCTTCAATCCATAAATGGATCGCTGCAATTTATATACCTTTCCAGCATCCTTTGGAGAGACAAAACCCTCAGGTTGTGTCATATACACATCCTCAAGGAGATTTCTGTTAAGGAAAGCAGTTTTGACATCCATCTACAAGATTTCGTAATCATAAAAAGCTGCAATAACAAGTACGATCCTGATAGATTTAACCATTGCCTCTGGAGAGAAGGTTTCATCATAGTCAACACCTTGAACCTGTTTGAAACCTTTTGCTACCAGTCTGCCTTTATAGGTTTGTACGTTACCATCCATGTCGATTTTCTTCTTGAAATTCCATTTGCACCCGATTGGTTTTACCCCTTCAGGTGGATCAACCAGAGTCTATACTTGGTTAGTATACATGGAGTCCATCTCAGATTTCATGGCTTCAAGCCATTTCTCAGAATCTGGTCCATTCATAGCTTCTTGGTAGGAAGCAGGCTCATCTTGATCTATGAGCATCACATCACCGTTTTGAGTCACAAGATATCCATAGTATCTCTAGGGCTCTTGGCATGTCCTACCAGATCTACGAATGCCTTGTGTAATTTAAGCAGGTTCACTTTCCACAATATCTTGTGGTTCCTGCTCACGTTTTAACTCAGGTTCAATGATATTTTGTGGTTCTCGAATTTCTTTGAGTTCTACTTTCCTCCCACTGTTTCCTTTAGAGACAAATTCTCTTTCTAGAAAAATACCAGTTCGAGCAACAAACACTATGTTCTCAGAAAGTTTGTAGAAATAATACCCTTTTGTTTCCTTTGGGTATCCCACAAAATTACATTTGTTAGATTTGGGTCCAAGTTTGTCAGAATCCAGACATTTTACAAACGCCTCGCAACCCCAAATCTTCATGAATGATATACTAGGACGTTACCCAGTCCATATCTCATATGGTGTCTTCTGAACCGTCTTTATAGGAACACAGTTAAGTGTGAATGCAGCTGTCTCTAGGGCATGACCCCAGAAACTTATTGAAAGATCTGCATGACTCATCATTGATCGTACCATGTCCAACAAGGTTCGATTCCTCCTCTCAGATACACCATTCCATTGTGGTGTTCCAGGTGGAGTGAGCTGTGATATAATACCACACTCCTTTAGAAGGTCATCAAAGTCTTGGTTTAAGTATTCACCTCCTCGATCGGATCGAAGGGCTTTTATGCTTTTGCCAAATTGGTTTTGAACTTAATTCTTGAATTCCTTGAACTTTTCAAAGGATTCGGATTTGTGTCTCATAAGATACAATATCCATATCTACTGAAGTCATCAGTAAATGTAATGAAATAATAAAACCTACCTCTAGCTAATGAACTCATGGGTCCACATACATCGCTATGTATAAGTCCCAAAACATCGCTAGCCCGTTCACTGTGTCCAGTAAAAGGGGCTTTAGTCATCTTGCCTAATAAACAAGACTCGCATTTCTCATATGATTCAAAATCAAATGAATCCAAAAACCCATCTTTATGGAGTTTGGATATGCATTTCTCATTTATATGGCCTAAACGACAATGCCAGAGATATGTCGGATTTGAATCATTTGATTTAAATCGTTTTGTATTTATGTTATAGATAGGCATTTCTAAATCAAGAATATAAAGACCATTAAACAATTGTGCAACACCATAGCATATATCATTTAAGTAAAACGAACAACGTTTATTCTTTATTATAAATGAAAAACCTCTCTTGTCCAAACAAGAAACAGAAATAATGTTTTTGCTTATAGCAGGCACAAAATAAAAATCTTCTAATTCTAAAACTACCCAGTGGGCAAAGATAAATGATAAGTTCCTACGGCTAGTGCAGCAACTTTTGCTCCATTCCCAACTCGTAGGTCAACCTCTCCTTTCGCCAAAGTCCTACTTCTTCGGAGTTCCTGCACATTAACACAAATGTGAGAACCACATCCAGTATCCAATACCCATGATGTAGAAGTAGACAAGTTGACTTCTATAACATATATACCTGAATCAGAAGTCGCACTTGCTTTCTTTTTCTTCATATCTTCCAAATAAGCATGACAGTTCTTCTTTCAGTGTCCAGGTTTTCCACAGAAGTGACACTCACCTTCTTTAGCCACCCCACATTTAGGTTTTAAAGCCTGTTTGGTTTTGGAATTGGATTTGGCAAAAGATTTAGATCCTATCTTCTTCTTGCCTTTCCAATTTCCCTTAGCATTCCCCTTTTGCACCATCATTATGGGAGCGGGTCCTGCCTTTTTCATGTTGTTCTCGGCAGTTCTTAACATGCTCAATAACCCAGTAAGGGTTTTCTCAATTTCATTCATAAGATAATTCATAAAAAAATTGAGAGTAGCTGCTGTCCAAGGATTGCAAAACAAGATCTGTTTGGGCTTCCGGAGTGATTGGAAAACCCAACCTATCAAGGTACTCAATATACCGAATCATTTTCAACACATGTGGACCAACTGGATCACGTTCACCCATCTTGCAGTGATATAACGCCTTGCTTGTATCATACCTCTGCTGTTGAGCATGCCCATCGAACAATTTCTTGAGATGCTCGATCATCTCATAAGCATCCATCAACTTATGTTGCTTCTGAAGCTCAGCCTTCATGTTGCTAGCATGACACAACTCACATCCAGAGCATCATCTTGATGCTTCTTGTAAGCATTATGCTCCGCACGTGGTGCAGTGACAGCTGGTGCTACAGGAATGGGCCCATCAAGGACATATAGCTTGCGTTCATATTTGAGGATAATCCTCAAGTTCCTATGTCAGTCAAGGAAATGAATTCCACTCAGCTTGTCCTTCTCAAGGACTGGTCGTAGTGAAAGACTACTTGTGTTGTTATTGTTTGCCATTGATATCTACAATTTATAAGTGCAAAAAATAATAAGTCAAATTGCAGAGTTGATATTATGTAATTGATAACAGTACATTCAAAATATACCTCCCACTATTTTATTCAAATTAATAGCCCTCACCGTTAATTCAGAAAGCATTTTCTATTAAATCTTTCTAGTGAGCCAAGATCCATATTTCATTATGCCTTAAGTTAGCTTTGGCTAATCTCTTAAAACACAATTATTTAGGTAGACAACCCTTTGTCAATTATATCATATATAACTCCTGGATAGTTTGGTAAACAACAATTGTTTCTAGTCCATCTAATGGTACCTACCAAACTCCATGCCTCTAAGTCCACAATCCTATTGAGATAACTTAGTTAAGTCGGGCCTAATGATTTTAACAGTTTGGATATCACAATTATTCTATCGCATCTTACCTAGATAAATAGGGTACTTTGCTTTGGCAAACCTACATCCATTGATCAAGGTCTTGATGAGTGTCATTCATTGGAAGGCATCTGATTTAGATTTAATAATTTATTGAGGGATTTTGTAAATTAATTTAGATCTCACCAATTTAAATCTTATTAAGCATGCACATTATTTATCATATGATATCGCATACAAGCATAAATAAAGTGCAAAATTAAATGTGTCACAGTTATGGCCCAATCCACTGTCAATCTTTTCAAGCTAATGAAAGATTGAAGGTAATTCTAAGGTGGTAAAAGATCTCAAAATAGTAGCTTCCTTGGATCTTCATCATGCACGTGCCTCCTCTCTATCATCCTCTTTCCATCGTGTTCTCCATCTTGTCATCTTCATCTATTACAGATTATTACATGACATAAAGAAACCTCAAGTTACATTCGAGGGGATTTAGATGAGAAGAGAATATTACATTGGAATTTATAGAAAGGCACGACATGCAAGCCGTATTTCAAAACCAAAAACACTAATCTATGGGTCAAAAGGTCATAATTGTTCACCATGCATATCACAATAAGCACATAACAATTTATATATAATTAAAGAAAAAACTATATATAACAAATTGGGGTCACGACCATCGTAATGCTTATTTATTGGGGGGTCCAAGGGGTCTCTCCTTCAAGTGTGTTCCAAGATAATTTTTCCATACGAATCTCTGAAACAGTTTCAGAATCATATATTTAATCCACCAAAACAATCATAATAACAATACACCCGGTACATATCATATATGTCCAGTTTCAATTAATCATATTAAACCGAATCTTCATACTTCTAATCCAATTAGAACATAAGTTGTATACTGTTATTACGCCATATAAGATACAATTAACAGAACATCATATACGTGCATATCTATCACTGATATTCATAATACCAGAATACGCTTACATACAGAATATTATAAATTCAATTTTCGATTGATAAAATTATATCATATATATATATATATATATATATATATATATATATATATATATATATATATCGAAAATAATATAATCAATTTCAGATCGGTAAAATTGTAACATCATATATCATATATATCGAAAGCAATAAAACACGAAATCTGAATTAATCGTTTTGCAAGTAGCTCTGATACCACTGTAGGGGTTTCGATACATAAACGCACAGCGGAAATTAAAATTTTAAAGCAATTTCAAAACCCTAAACAGGATCCATGCGAAAATCAATTAACTCAGTGTAAAGAGATTATACCGAATATGAAAATGCTTCTGAAACGCTTCGAATCTCCAACGCAATTCCTCACGAAACTACGTCTCACTCTAAGAGCGGCTAGGGTTTTGATGTTATGATATCTACCTAAGTGGCTGCTATATATCATATATATAGTAATTAAAAGGTATTTATCAAAATCTAATTTCATAAAATCCAAATTTATATATATATCTTAATTAAGTCTTACTTAATTAATATAAATATATACAAATTATCCTTTTAATTTAAATTCGTAATTTAAATACTATTAATCATATTAATATATTTAAATCCTTAAAATTTAAATTAATTCCCTTTTAAATTACGTTCTATGTGTGTGACCCTATAGGTTATTATTACGTTTAATTTTAAAATCATATTATAAAATTATAAACAGTGAGCGGCATCTAGTAATGCATCACGGTTACCCAAGTAATAATAAGATCGATGATTCGATGCAACCTTTTTGTGACCAATGTTTTAATGTAATTTAATCCTTTTAACCTTAATATCCTAGATTAAACTCGAGTCATGGAATGTGTCATACTCTTCATTATTTAATCTGAGTTTTTCTTGATCAATGAGTAGACTATATGAAACAAATCACTATTTGAGCATGGCCATGCATTTCAGTGTCCTACTCAATCAAGAGGCCTATGGATATCACCCCTAATATATAGGATGGTTAAATTCCATCTAGATCACTCATATTCCTCACACGATTCATGATGTACCCAATAATTACCTTTATAGTCCACCCTATTAAAGGTGACATTTGATGATATCAAAGTACATAAATTCCCGTGTAGAAATATAGTGATTTCAGGTCGGAGGACCATTACATCATTGTCACTATGAGAATTACTAATGACACTTCATATAATGCTCCACATAGAATTCTCATGGTGGGTCTTTCCAGTACATCGTTCTCTAACATGTACCTATGCATTGACTTAATATCTCATATATTTATGACCAATGAGATTTGGTCATCAGTCAATCCACATACTAGTCTTAATGCATCACTGTTGTCCCATCAACAATGATACTCGTTATGGACATTTAAGAATAATGATACTAATTGTAATTATATAATCTCATGTTCAAGTCACATACTTGAAACTATATAATTTGTATCACTATTCTAAGGATTTTTATTATGTTAACATTTATATAACGCAGTAAATAAAACCATAATAAAATCATTCATTTATTCAATCAAATATAATATCAAAATGTTAAGCAATTATATCTAATAATTGGCCTTTAGGGCATAAACTCTAACACATTGTTCTATTCCCTTGTTACCCCCACTCGACCCAGCTACACTCTTATTACCTGAAAGGAATTGTGAAGCAAAAGGGTTAGCACAACTATCCCAATAAAGAATATCATGAGTAAAGATAATTAATTTATCAATAGCATTCGTCAGTAATAAATTAGAGATTTAGAACATTTGGTAGATGATAAAACTTTTCAACCATAATTGCTGTAAGACCCCAACTTATTATAAATAAAATCAAATTTCCTCTATTTATTATTGTGAATAATAAAGTGTTAATTTGATATAATGCTTTAGTTATGGATGAAATGTGCAAATTTTGCAAACTAAGCAAGTGGTTATAAAATATTCATTGTGTTGGGGAATATTCGTTTGGTCATGGAATATTCTTTTTGTCGGGGAATATTCGTACGACGGCGCAACCATTTGTGGGCCCCATAAGGGATAATTGTCGGATAAAGAAAATTACAAGTTTGAGTTTTTATAAATAACGGCGTAATTGTTACCGTTAACACTGTTGGATTACCTAGTGGTTAAAATACGATGAATTCGGCGTGGTTGCACAAGATCATTACCCAGGTATTGCATAAAGATATTGTTGAATTATTGATTCTTACGTAAAGAAGACACTACTCAATAATTTTTACGGTAATTATCGCTCAATATTTTATTTTATTGATTCAATAATTGTTTGCGTTGATATTTTATATTATTGTTGTTCAATAATTATCGGCGATAAAGATTTCCCATTATCGGATCAATAATTCATATTATTTGAATAATATTATTAGATAGCATTATTGACAATGTCTAAAAAGTTCATCAAGGAGAGGTTTGGTCACCTAATTGCTGCCAAGAAGGAGAAATCCTTATCTGAAAGCCACCTCTTTCCCAGGGAACTACCGGTTGTCATAATTGTGATTCTCGTAATATTATTTGTGAATAATTAATTATTGATTTATATGATAATGAAATATTTATTTTATGTGGATATAAATGATGGATTTATTTATGTGGTTATAAATGAAGGAATTAATCTTTGAGGTGTTTTATCGAGATTTTTGCCGGATTGGAAGTATTAAAAATCATCCGTTTGTGGATTTCGGATATTTTCTGTTTGGAATTTGGAAAAACTTAAAGCTACAAAGTTGTAGAGAATTCGATTTCGTGTGGAATGGACATAAAATTCGTATTTTTCTGATGAGCGGGCTATTTTCTATGAATTGTTGAAGTTTCAGAAAATAAAATATTTTTTATTAAAATTGGGTGGGACCCACTTTTGTTTTTAACATGTGGGCTGTAAAATTGGTTTTCAAGATTGGCATGCTGGTCTTGGATGGCTAGCATGCGTAGAAAAAAATAGAAAGAATAATAATTTTTTATTATTTTAGTCTCCTTTGGCGTTCTAGCATTTTCCTATAAATAGGCGCTTATGTTAGAATTGAAAATCACACCAAAAATAAGTTTCTTTCTCTCTAATTATCGAGCGTATTTTTGTGAGTATTTTGATACTTTGAGAGTTGCTATTCAGTGCAAGTTCTGTCAACACTATATCCAAAATTCAGTCAGAAATACGGTTATTTTGAGGTAAAGGATGTTATTTTCTTCGTAAATGATATTATTTCTTTCAATATCATTATGCCAAATATTAGTCCTGAACTTTTATCAAATTTGGAACTTTTTGTGTCTAGGTTACTATTCACGATATACGACTATTACTTATCATCTGGTATTATTCAACGAAAAATGAAATTTTCTTCTTTTTGTCCAAGATGTCTATTATGGTTACTATCTTTGATTGTATCCATGTTTTGATCTTTATTTTTGAATTCTGCTTCAAAATTGGTTATTATGGAGTATTATTGAACTTGGATAAACTGTAATACGAATCCCTAATATTTGTTCTTTTATCTCACTGTATTCGTTTTCTTTAAGATATTTTTTATCATCCTCAGTCGTAAATGATGATATAACTGAATATCTTTGGCATGTAGTGCAAAGATGAATGATTACCTAATGAATATCTTTGGCCCGTATTGCAAAGATGAATAGGTGTTGAGATGAACATGACCAACTGGTGATACAAATGAATATCTTTGGCCTGTAGTGCAAAGATGAATATTTGATTCAAGATATACATTGATTGATATTACAGGGATAAAATATTCATGATAGACTTTTAAATCTTAGAAGATAGTAGAATTCTTTCTCTACTTGACTCTTCTAATGGATTGTTGTTTCCGCTGCAGTTGTTGATCTAAAACTTGTTGTCTATTATATTTTATCAGATTTTCCCTGTTGAAGACTAATGATAAATTATTGTATATTATCTTAGTCATAATATTCTTTACTGGGCTATTTGAGCTCACCATTTTCCTTTTTGTTCCATTTTTCTTCTGAGGAGGTGAGAACATAGCAGGAACTAGCCGGGGTATGGAGTGATGGTTCAGGATAGTTGTATTAGTAGTCGTCACTATTTTGTAAAATAGTGTATCAATAATTGTAATGAGGACTCATTTTGAGTTTGTATACTCTCTATTAGACAATAGTTGAATTCAAACTCACAGTATATGTGTTGTCGTATTTTGCACGATAATTGTATTACTGAAGTTGTATTTGTTTCTGTACCATGTATTTGGTGACTCAGAATGGGTGATGTATACCTATTTTTGGGGGCGTCACAATAGAGATAGATCGAGAAAAATGTTCGACCTAAGTCAAAGTACATATATTGATAAAGTGTTAAAACGGTTCAGCATGTAAGAGGCAAAAAGAGGAAACTTACCCGTGACTCATGGTGTAAAGATCTCTAAGGCCCAATGTCCTAAATCAAAAGATGATGAGGAGCGCATGAGAAAGATCCATTATGCTTCGGTAATTTAATCTATCATGTATGCAATGATATATACTCGTCTGGATGTCTCATATGCTTTGAGCATTACGAGCAGATATCAGTCGAATCCAGGTGAAGGTCACTGGACAGCAGTCAAGAACATCCTCAAGTACCTGAAAAGGACTAAGGATTCATTCTTGGTATATGGAGGTGAAGACGAACTGGTAGTAAAGGGTTACACGGATGCTAGTTTCCAGACTGACAATGATGACTATAAGTCTCAATCAGGTTTTGTGTTTTGCCTTAATGGTGGTGCTGTTAGCTGGAAGTGTTCAAAGCAAGAGACAGTAGCCAATTCTACAACAGAGGCTGAGTATATTTCCGCTTCTAGTGCGGCCAAGGAGACTGTATGGATTAAAAATTTTGTCACTGAACTTGGTGTTGTCCAACCATTATCGATCCGGTTAAGCTATACTGTGATAATAATGGAGCCATTGCACAAGCTAAGGAACCCAGATCTCACCAACGATCCAAGCATATACTTAGGCGGTACCATCTCATCCGTGAAATCATTGATAGAGGAGATGTACATATAGGAAGAGTGCCCGCAGATGATAATGTTACAGATCCACTAACCAAGGCTTTGTCGCATTCAAAGAAACACGACAGTGGCCACACTAGTTCCATGGGTATTAGATACATGAGTGATTGACTCTAGTGCAAGTGGGAGACTGTTAGAGTTTATGCCCTAGAGGCCAATTATTAGATATAATTTCTTAACGTTTTGATATTATATTTGATTGAATAAATGAATGATTTTATTATGATTTTATTTACCGCGTTATATAAATGTTAACATAATAAAAATCCTTAGAATAGTGATACAAATTATATAGTTTTAAGTATGTGACTTGAACATGAGATTATATAATTACAATTAGTATCATTGTTCTTAAATGTCCCTAGTCGAGTATCATTGTTGATGGGACAACAATGATGCATTAAGACTAGTATGTGGATTGACTGATGACCAAATCTCATTGGTCATAAATATATTAGATATTAAGTCAATGCATAGGTACATGTTAGAGAACGATGTATTGGACAGACCCACCATGAGAATTCTATGTGGAGCATTATACGAAGTGTCATTAGCAATTCTCATAGTGACAATGATGTAATGGTCCTCCGACCTGAAATCACTATATTTCTACACGGGAATTTATGTACTTTGATATCATCAAATGTCACTTTTAATAGGTTGGACTATAAAGGTGATTATTGGGTACATCATGAATCGTGTGAGGAATATAAGTGATCTAGATGGAATTTAACCATCCTATATATTAGGGGTGATATCCATAGGCCTCTTGATTGAGTAGGACTATGAAATGCATGGCCATGATCAAATAGTGATTTGTTTCATATAGTCTACTCATTGATCAAGAAAAACTCAGATTAAATTATGAAGAGTATGACACATTCCATGACTCGAGTTTAATCTAGGATATTAAGGTTAAAAGGATTCAATTATATTGAAACATTGGTCACGAAAAGGTTACATCGAATCATCGATCCTATTATTACTTGGGTAGCCGTGATGCATTACTAGATGTCGCTCACTGTTTATAATTTTATAATATGATTTAAAAATTATTGCCAACGTAATAATAACCTATAGGGTCACACACATAGAACGTAATTTAAAAGGGAATTAATTTAAATTTTAAGGATTTAAATATATTAATATGATTAATAGTATTTAAATCATGAATTTAAATTAAAAGGATAATTTGTATATATGTATATTAATTAAGTAAGACTTAATTAAGATACATATATAAATTTGGATTTTATGACATTAGGTTTTGATAAATACCTTTTAACTACTATATATATGATATATAGCAGCCACTTAGGTAGATACCATAACATCAAAACCCTAGCTGCTCTTAGAGTGAGACGTAGTTTCGTGAGGAATTGCGTTGGAGATTCGAAGCATTTCAGAAGCATTTCATATTCGGTATAATCTCTTTACACTGAGTTAATTTATTTTCGCATGGATCCTGTTTAGGGTTTCGAAATTGCTTTAAAATTTTAATTTTCGTTGTGCGTTTATGTATCGAAACCCCTACACAATGGTCTATAGCTGTTGAGGTTTCCCCTAAAACAGTATAGAAATAATTTTATTGAGAATTATAGATAAGTGTGTCGTATTTTATACGTCATTTTAACCGTTGATTTTGGCGAACCAAATAGGGTGAGGTGAACCCAACTTTGGAAGGGTGTTTTGCCATTATCATACAAGATGTCTAATTACATACGATTTCGTGTTATCGTAAGACAGGGTTGTGCACATGCACTTGTTGATTATATCTATGAGCACTACCTATATAATCTTGGAGTTTAGTTGAATTATAATTCTCAATTAGAGACAATGGAGATAATTATATGTCAAGAGAAGACTCACCATTGGAAAGAGCATGACAGTAATCTTCTCATTTTTCTTTGGGGTCTATTGGATCAACCAAGGATAATTCTCAAGTTATATGATATCTATCATAACTTAGATGCATGGCCTCCCATGTACGAAGGTTTCCTTGAGCATTTTCCAAAGATTTTATTTTCTAAATCAGTTATTGATTATACTTTTATGTAAAGTACCATCGTAAGGTGTTGTGGTTGAGTCACCATGAGAGTTACTTATATTTGTATTAAAACTCACAACTTATGTGTTGTTGTGCTCTGCACGACAGTTCAATAGTTGTATAAATGAAGTTTGTATTTGATTTATGTAGTGTAATATCTGGCGACTCAGAATGGGTCGTGTGGACCTATTTTGGGGGCTTCACAAATGGTATCATAGCTTAGGAATATGGTCGCTGGCGGAGATATGAGTCTAGAACTATGAGGGGAGAGACGAGTAATATACTTCGCTAGTGTGTGACTTACCTAAGCTGAAATTGTTTACTTGATAAGTTGACAAATTGTGATTTGTCAATTAATATTTGTTTTGAAGATATATTCTAGAATGATATTTGAAATACAGGAGATGAGCAATGGGGAAAATCATGATATAGAGGAAATAACCGGGAAGGTACAATTCGAAAAGAAAGCAAGGTATTCTCATATCTTCGAACTACCAGGTACGTAAATTTTGAGGGCGAAATTTTATAAGGAGGGGAGATTGTGAGACCCCAAATTTTATGAAATGAAAGTATTCAATTTTCTTATAATTATTATTTTATTTAGTAAATGGTTAAATTGATAAAGGTTAAAGTTAAGGGTGACATGTGAAAATTTTACAAAGTAAGCAAGTTGATATAAAATATTCGTTGTGTCGGGAATTATTCGATTGGTCGGGGAATATTCATTTTAACAGGGAATATTCGTACGACGACACAATCATTGGTGGACCCCACAACGGAGGTATTGTCGTAGTTAGAAAATGACTGAAATATTTTTAAAAATAACGGCAAAAGTTTTACCGTTAAACTGTTGAACTACCCGGTAGTAAAAGTATAGTAATACGCGTAGTTGCATAGTAGCACACGGTATTGATTATTGATGCTTACGTGAGAAGTCACTCAGTTATGCTCAATTATTGCTACAGTAATTGATGCATAATATCTCTCGATTATTGATTCAATTATTGTCACAAAGATTATCCGCATAATATTTTATATTTTTAAATCAATAATTGAGACGACAAAGTTATTCATATTATTATTTGTAATATTGACGATGTCTAGAAAGTTCTATCGAGGAGAGGTTTGGTCACCTAATTGTGCGCCAATAGGGAGAAATCCTTATCGGAAAGCCCCCTCTTTCCTGGGAATGATCTGGTTGTTAAATATTGTGAGTTATAATATTAATGATGAATAAGTTCGTGTTAATTAAAGATGAAATTGATATTTCCATTTTGTTAGGATTATTAATGTTAGTGGAAATCGACTTTTATTTCGATAATAATTAACTTCTGGAGGTTATATTGACCAATTAGGTAATTAATCGGATAAATGAGCAATTAATTTCTATTAATTCATATGCTTATAATTATTTATTCACATGTGTGTACTATTGATTCACATGCATGTACTATTAGGGGAGGTGGTGCAAGATTTATAATACTTGCATGACTAAATTAAAGTTGGAGGTATAGATGAAGGTACTATACTGTAATTATTTTTTTTACATGTATAGAACTATTAATTCACATGATGTACTATTAGGGGAGGTGGTACAAGTTTGATAATACCTGCAGGACTAAATTAAAAATAAAGAAAAAGGTGAAGGTATTATACTGTAATATTTCGAGCCCCAAAACGTGCAATATCGAAACTATGTTTTCCTATAAACAGAACTCATTTTTCCTTCATTCCCCCCAATTAACTAAGACTCACAAGAGTAATTATAGAGAGAAAAGATATAGAGAGAAAGAAGAATAGAAGTCTGCTACTTCACTATTCCAGTATCCAATATTCTTCTGAGGTAAGTGATATTATTTGCTGTATTGTAAGGGATGTTATTTTTCGTATGGTAAGGGGTATTATTTATTTCATATTCTGAAGAGATATTATTTTTCGTATTCGTATGAATATTATTTTCGTTCAATATTCGTAAGAGGTATTATTTATTTCATATTCTGAAGAGATATTATTTTTCTTTCAATACTCTTAAGGGTTGTTACTCCATTCTTTATTATTTTGTTGGAATAACCTATCTACGCGGACTACCGCATGCATGGTGAAATTCTTCTGTTATTCCATTCCATATTATTCTGTTGGAATAACATGTCTACGCGGACTACCGCATGCATAGTGAAATTCTTCTGTTATTCTATTCTTTATTATTCTGTTGGAATAACCTGTCTACGCGGACTACCACATGCATGGTGAATGAACCTTCGTATTCATTCTTTATTAAATTGTGGAAATGATCTGTTTACGTGGATTACCGCATGGCGGGTGAAAATCCATTTGCAGTTTCGTATATTCTATTATACTCGTATGAGATATCATTTCTTTTGTACAACTCATAGAATATCGTTTTCTTTTGTATTTTCCTTTTATGAGTATTATTCACGGAGTACTATTCATGGGTACTATTCACGTATATGGTACTATTTACGAATATGAATTACTATTCACGAGTTACTATTAATGACTTACTATTCATGAGTTACTATTCATGGGGTACTATTCACGACAAAATTGGTTTCTTTTTCTGACTAAATTATCGTTGATTTATGAATCTTACTCTTGAAATTAAATCCATGCTTTGATCATATTATTTTTATTATCATATATAACGTTTTTATAATCCTGGTGATGAAATTTCTCTTTGACTTAAGTGTAAAGATGGGTATTATTGGTATGATCGTGACTATGGGTTCTCTTTGGACATTAGTGCAAAGATGAATTGTTGGCTGGTATGATCATGACCATTGAATTTATAATTGAATATCTTTAGCTTAAGTGCAAAGGTAAATTGATTAACATGGTTATAATTATTGTTTATATAAATTCTGAAATGATTATATATTTCTTTGAGATATTAATATCTTTGGCCCGTAGTGCAAAGATGACCTGTTATTGAATATCTTTGGCCTGTAGTGCAAAGATGAATTGTTGTTGAATATCTTTGGCCATAGTGAAAAGATGACCTGTTATTGAATATCTTTGGCATGTAGCGCAAAGATGAACTGTTGATGAATATCTTTGGCCCGTAGTGCAAAGATGAATTTATTAGTATAATTATGAACATGAACTGTTATTTGGTATAACCATGATCTTTGATGTTTCAGGTAAAGACAGGTGATGAAAATTATATTTGTGCTGGATGCGAAGAGGAATTTAGAACCACAATTATGATTATGAGTTATTCACATGATTGTGGACAGGAATTGTTGATTGATGTTACAGGGATAAAACATTGTTGGTGGAATTTTAAAATGGAGAAGATAATAGACTTTATGGTATATTTGACTCTTCTAATGGATTGCTCGTTCCGCTCCAACTATGGTTGAAAAGTTTTTATCATCTACCATATGTTCTAAATCTCTGATTTATTATTGATGAAGGCTATTCATGATAAATTAATTATCTTTATTCACGATATTCTTTACTGAGCTAGTTGTGCTCACCCTTTTGCTTCACAATTCCTTTCAGGTAATAAGAGTGTAACTGGGTCAAGCGGGGGTAACAGGGGAATTGAACAATGATCTATATATGTTGAGGTTTCCCCTAAAACAGTATGGATATAATTTTATTCAGAATTATAGATAAGTGTGTCGTATTTTATACGTCATTTTAACCGTTGATTTTGGTGAACCGAATAGGGTGAGGTGAACCCAACTTTGGAAGGGTGTTTTGCCACTATCATACAAGATGTCTAATGACATACGATTTTGTGTTATCATAAAACAGGGTTGTGCACATGCACTTGTTGATTATATCTATGTGCACTACCTATATAATCTTGGAGTTTGGTTGAAATATAATTCTCAATTAGAGACAATGGAGATAATTATATGTCAAGAGAAGACTCGCCATTGGAAAGAACATGACAATAATCTTCTCATTTTTCTTTGGGGTCTATTGGGTCAACCAAGGATAATTCTCGAGTCATATGATATCTATCATAACTTAGATGCATGGCCTCCCATGTACGAAGGTTTTCTTGAGCATTTTCCAAAGATTTTAATTTCTAAATCAGTTATTGATTATACTTTTATGTAAAGTACCATCGTAAGGTGTTGTGGTCGAGGCACCATGAGAGTTACATATATTTGTATTAAAACTCACAACTTATGTGTTGTTGTGCTCTGCGCGACAGTTCAACAGTTGTATAAATGAAGTTTGTATTTGATTTATGCAGTGTGATATCTGGCGACTCAGAATGGGTCGTGTGGACCTATTTTAGGGGCATCACAAATGGTATCAGAGCTTAGGGATATGGTCGCTGGCGGAGATATGAGTCTAGAACTAGGAGGGGAGAGATGAGTAATATACTTCGCTAGTGTGTGACTTACCTAAGCTGAAATTATTTATTTGATAAGTTGACAAATTGTGATATGTCAATTAACCTTTGTTTTGAAGATATATTCTAGAATGATATTTGAAATACAGGAGATGAGAAATGGGGAAAATCATGATACAGAGGAAATAACCGGGAAGGTACAATCTGAAAAGAAAGCAAGGTATTCTCATCTCTTCGAACTACCAGGTACGTAATTTACGTAAGAAGGCACTACTCAATAATTGTTATAGTAATTACTGTTCAATATTTTATTTTATTGATTCAATAATTGCTGCGTTGATATTTTATATTATTGTTGTTTCAATAATTATTACCTGACAAGATTTCCCATTATCAAATCAATAATTCATATTATTTGAATAATATTATTAGATAGCATTATTGGCAATGTCTAGAAAGTTCGTCAAGGAGAGGTTTGGTCACCTAATGCGCCAAAGAAGGAGAAATTCTTATCTGAAAGCCCCCTCTTCCTGAGGAAACTTTGGTTGTCATAATTGTGATTCGTAATATTATTTGTGAATAAGTAATTATTGATTTATATGATAAGGAAATATTTATTTTATGTGGATATAAATGATGGATATATTTATTTTATGTGGATAAAAATGAAGGAATTAATGCTGAGGTGTTTTATCAGTATTTTGTCGGTGTTGAGGTATTAAAAATCATCCGTTTGTGGATTTTAGATATTTTACGTTTGGAATTTGGAAAAACTCAAAGCTACAAAGTTGTAGAGAATTCGATTCAAAAGTGTAATGGACATAAAATTCGTATTTTTCGATAAATGTGCTATTTTCTATGAATTACTAAAGTTTCGTAAAATAAAATAATTTTATTAAATTATGGGTGGGACCCACTTTTGGTTTTTCAAGCATGTGAAATTCGCTATTATTTTTTGATTTGGTGGCTTGGTTGGTGAAAGTGTGCGTAGGAAGTTTGAAAAGAAATAATATTAATTTATTATTTTAGTCTCCTTTGGCGTTCTTTCATTTTCCTATAAATAGGCGCTTAGGTTAGAATTGAAAATCACACCAGAAACAAGTTTTCTTTCTCTCTAGATTATCGAGCGTATTTTTGTGAGTATTTTTGTGACGCCCCCACAAATTAGGTATACATCACCCATTCTGAGTCGCCAGATACATGGTACACAATTTAAATACGACTTCATTTATATTAACTGTTGAGTCGTCAGATAGAATACTTACCACAATTAACTGTGAGTTTTAATATAAATGTATGTAACTCTCGTGGTGCCTCGACCACAACCTTACAATGGTACTTTACATAAAAGTATAGTCAAAAACTGTTTTAGAAATTAAAATCTTTGGGAAGTGCTCAAGGAAACCTTCGTACATGGGAGGCCATGTGTCTAGGTTATAATAGATATCATATGGCCACAGAATTATCCTTGGTTGACCCAATAGACCCCAAAGTAAAACGAGAAGATTACTATCATCTTCTTTCCAATGGTGAGTCTTCTCTTTTCATATAACTATCTCCACTGTTTCCAAGTGAATATTATATTTTAAATCAACTCCAAGATTATATAGGTAGTGCCCGTAGATATACTCAGCAAGTGGATGCGCACAATCCTGTCTTATGATAACACGAGGTTGTATGTCATTAGACATCTTGTATGATAGTGGCAAAACACCCTTCCAAAGTTGGGTTCACCTCACTATATTTGATTCACCAAATAAAACTACTAAATGTTGTGTAGAATACAACACACTTTTCTATACTGTTTAGGGAGAACCTTCACAGCTAGAGACCACTATTCTATTCCCTGTTATCCCCGTCAATTCACAAACACTCTTACTGCAAGAACACTCTTATTACCGAAAGGAATTGTGAAGTAGAAAGGGTGAGCACAACTAGCCCAAAGAAAGAATATCATGACTAAAGATAATTAAATTATCAATAGCTTTCATCAATAATAAATCGTAGATTTAGAACATATGGTAGATGATAAAACTTTTCAACCATAGTTGCAGTTTTGCGAACGAAAGCAATCCATTAGAAGAGTCAAATAGACCATAAGGTCTATTATCTTCTCCATGTTAAAAGTCCACCAATAATGTTTTATCCTCGTAACATCAATCAACAATTTCGCCCACAATCATATGAATAACTCATAATCATAATTGTGATTCTCAATTTCTTTTCGCACTCTGTGATTTAAGATAATTTTCATCACATATATTCACCTGAAACATCAAGAATCATGGTTATACCAAATCACAATTCATGCTCGTAATCATTAAATCATCTTTGCACTACTACTAACGATATTCATTATTATCACATCCATAAATTAATATTTCATTGCTGAGACTCAGCTCAATAAATAATCCACATCATCGAATCATCCCTGCACTACAGGCCAAGGATATTCTTTAGTATCACGACCACAAATTATCCATGCAATACGGGCCAAAGATAATCGTGTTTTCATCAACGGTCCTGATCATGCCATAAAATAATTCATCGTTGCACCCTTGGCCGAAGAGAATCCATAGCCATAATCATACCAAAAACTGTCCATCAATGCACTACGGGCCAATGAGGACTTTTTCATTAGTATCACAACCACAAATTATCCATGTACTACGGGCCAAAGATAATCTTGTTTTTATCAACGGTCCTGATCATGCTATAAAACAATTCCTCTTTGCACCCTTGGCCGAAGAGAATTCATAGCCATAATCATACCAAAAACTGTCCATCAATGCACTACGGGCCAATGAGGACTTTTTCCACATCATTTGTAACATTACGGTCATAATTATACCGAATAATCCCTGGTCATAATCATACCAAGTCCATCTATGCACTACGGCCAAAGATGACTTTCAATACAATATAAGCATGAGGATGATGACAATGATATAAGAATCAATCAAATAAGATAAATGATAAATATTAAATATTTATAATACAATTTAAACAACATTCAATAATAACCAAATGTTATCAATCACTTAATAATCTCATAATCTAATATCATTAATATTATAACAATATTTTAATCATTTCTTAAACTTATAAACAATTTATTTCAATTGTTTACACTTTATCAAATAATACATTTAACCATTCAAAAATGTCATACTCATAAGATTTCATAATCAATGATCAAATCCCTCATCAAAAATCTACATATACCCTATATAGGATTCTCAAGCCATAAAATCCTATTTTTCAATTTTATAACTTCACATAACATATTTAATTCATTTACTCATAACTAGTTCATTTTCATGAAAGATACCAAATCAGTCCCAAAAATATTTCTTTTCTGGGATTTAGCAGAATATAGTCCCATCTTGAACATATATTTTTCTCGAATTTTAAAATTCATTTACTATTTTTCATATGGCTAAAACTTTCGAATATTTAGACATTTATCATAAATTGTACTTTTGTCCAAAAATTCTGAAATTTACAGGATATACTCCTGTTATATACATGTACTCCCAATAAAAAATTTACCAATTTTGGAATTAACCACAAGGAGTTATAAGGGTTTACTTTTAAAATAGTCTTTTTCCATAAAATCCATAACTGTTAATCTATACATCCAAAAATCGCCATTTTTGGATACAATTAGAAAACTCATCAAATTATCATTTCAAATTTTTCCAGAATTTTTGAGGGTCAGAAAAATTACTTAATCTGCACTCGCGTAAAACCCTTTTTAATGAAAATACTATTCGTATGAATACGAAGGATCATTCACCATACATGTGGTAATCAATATAGACAGGTTATTCCAATAAAATAATAAAGAATGGAATAATAGAAGGATTCACCTTGTGTACGATAGACTACACCGACAGGTTATTCCCAACAAAATAATAAATAATGGAATCAGTCCCACAGAACGCATGATATAGTGATATTCCAAATACGTAATAATAAATAATGGAACCGTGTCCCATAAACGCATGCATACATGATATTCTAACGTAATAATAAAGAACGAAATATTAGAAGAATTTCACCATGTATGCAGATTTCAGATAAACAAAGTTATTCCAACATAATAATAAAGAATGGAATAATGTAAGAATTTCACCAAGTATAGGGTAGTCCGATGATACAAAGTTATTCCAATGTAATAATAAATAATAATAATATCCTTTACGAGTACGATAATTATATCCCCTACCTTAAAAAGAAAAGTATTCCGACTTGTAGGGCGGGAATATACATGAAGAAAACTTGCACTACGCTCAAAGCTTTCTTAAACTCTAAAAAAATACGCTCAAGATTATAGAAGAAGAACTCTCTATAGTTTCTCTCTAGAGTTTTAGTGAATTCGTAAGAAATAATGAATGAATGAGTTTCTATTTATAGAAGAATGGACTACATAAGAACTAATTCATGAACTATCCAAATTGATTTACTTTTTAATTGATGACCATCCATATTTAAAAAAATATATATATTCTATTTATAATCTAATAAAAATAATAACTTTATAAAAGATTTTATATTATATAATAAAATATAATATATTCTAATTATTGTCTAATAAAATAATAACTTTATAAAAGTATTTTTAAAAAGATTTTACTATGCAAAACACTATGCGTACACTATGCAAACACTATGCATAATAAAATATAATATATTCTATTTATAGAATAACTTTATAAAAGTATTTTTTTTATATAAAAAGATTTTACTATGCAAAATACTATGCAAACACTATGCATAATAAAATATAATATATTCTATTTATATAATAACTTTATAAAATTTCTGCTTTTATAAAAGTTTTTCTGCTTTTATTACATTAATAATACCAATAAAACAAAAATGAGTGACTTATCACGTAAACATCAATAATCAATACCGTGCTACTATGCAACCACGCCAGACATCAGATTACTTTTACTACCGAGTAGTTCAACAGTTTTAACGGTAAAACTTCCGCCGTTATTTTCATAAAAATATTTTTTCATTTTTTCATCCGATAATAATTCCGCTCATGGGTCCATTAATGATTGTAATATGCCGTTCACGGACATTCCCCACAAAAAAAGAATATTTTATATCAACTTGCTTACTTTGCAAAAAAATTTTTTCACATATTACCCTTAACTTTAAACTTTTATCAATTTAACTATTTACCAAAATAGAAAAATTGAATACTTTTATTTCATAAAATTCGGTCTCACAATCACCCTCCTTATGAAATTTTGCCTCGAAATTTACGACGCACTGATATATATTCAAGAGATGAGAATACCTTGCTTTTTTTGGATCAGACCTTCCCTGTTATATCCTCTCAGATCATGATTTTTCCATTGTTTCATCTCTTGTATTTCAGATATCATTCTAGAATATATCTTCAAAACAAAGGTTAATTGACATATCACAATTTGTCAACTTATCAAGTAAACAATTTCACTTAGGTAAGTCACACACTAGCAATAAGTATATAACTCATCTCTCCCTCCTAGTTCTAGACTCTTATCTCCGCCAAATGACCATATCCCTAAGCTCCGATACCAAATGTGACGCCCCAAAATTAGGTATACATCACCCATTCTCGAGTCGCCAGATACATGGTACAAAATTCAAATACAACTTCATTTATATTAATCGTTGAAATGTCAGATGTAATAATACCATACAATTAATCGTGAGTTTTAATACAAATGTATGTAACTCTCATGGTGCCTCAACCACAACCTTACAATGGTACTTTACATAAAAGTATAGTCAAAAACTGCTTTTAGAAATTAAAATCTTTGGGAAGTGCTCAAGAAACCTTCGTACATGGGAGGCCATGTGTCTAGGTTATAATAGATATCATATGGCCACAAAATTATCCTTGGTCAATCTAATAGACCCCAAAGAAAAAATGAGAAGATTACTATCATCTTCTTTCCAATGGTGAGTCTTCGACATATAACTATCTCCACTGCTTCCAAGTGAATATTATATTTTAAATCAACTCCAAGATCATATAGTAGTGCCCGTAGATATACTCAAGAAGTGGATGCGCATAACCCCGCTCTTATGATAACACGAGGTTGTATGTCATTAGACATCTTGTATGATAGTGGCAAAACACCCTTCCAAAGTGGGTTCACCTCACCCTATTTGATTCACCAAATATAACTACTAAATGTTGTATAGAATACAACACACTTTTCTATACTATTTAGGAGAACCTTCACAGCCTAGAGACCACTCGCTCTATTCCCTGTTATCCCCCCGCCAATTCTTTAAACACTCTTACAACAACACTCTTATTATTACCTAAAGGAATTGTGAAGTAGTAAAGGGTGAGCACAACTAGCCCAAAGAAGAATATCATGACTAAAGATAATTAAATTATCAATAGCTTTCATCAATAATAAATCGTAGATTTAGAACATATGGTAGATGATAAAACTTTTCAACCATAGTTGCAAATGAACTAAGCAATCCATTAGAAGAGTCAAATAGACCATAAGGTCTATTATTATCTTCCATGTTAAAAGTCCACCAATAATGTTTTATCCTCGTAACATCAATCAACAATTCCTCGCCCACAATCATATGAATAACTCATAATCATAATTGTGATTCTCAATTCTTTTCGCACCTGTGACTAAGATAATTTTCATCACATATCTTCACCGAAACATCAAAAATCATGGTTATACCAAATCACAATTCACGCTCATAATCATTAAATCATCTTTGCACTACTACCAAAGATATTCATTATTATCACATCCATGAATTAATATTTCATCGAGACTCAAATTTCAATAAATAATCCACATCATCGAATCATCCCCGCACTACGTGCCAAGGATATTCTTTAGTATCACGCACCACAAATTATCCATGCAATACGCGCCAAAGATAATCGTGTTTTCATCAACTATCCCGATCATGCCATAAAATAATTCATCGTTGCACCTTGGTCAAGAGAATCCATAGCCATAATCATACCAAAAATGCCCATCAATGCACTACGGCCAATGAGGACTTTTTTTTCATTAAGATTACACAACCACAAATTATCCATGCACTAGCCAAAGATAATCGTGTTTTTATCAACTAATTCCCGATCATGCTATAAAACAATTCATCTTTGCACCCTTGGTCAAGAGAATCCATAGCCATAATCATACCAAAAACTCGCCCATCAATGCACTACGCCAATGAGGACTTTTTCCACATCATTTGTAACATTACTGGCCATGATTATACCGAATAATCCTCGGTCATAATCATACCAAGTCCATCTATGCACTACTACCAAAGATGACTTTCAACACAATATAAGCATGAGGATGATGACAATGATATAAGAATCAATCAAATGAGATAAATGATAAATATTAAATATTTATAATACAATTTATCCAAACATTCAATAATAACCAAATGTTATCAATCACTTAATAATCTCATAATCTAATATCATTAATATTATAATAATATTTTAATCATTTCTTAAACTTATAAACAATTTATTTCAATTGTTTACACTTTATCAAATAATGCATTTAATCATTCAAAATGTCATACTCATAAGATTTCATCATCAATGATCAAATCCTCATCAAAAATCAGATATACCCTATATAGGATTCTCAAGCCATAAAATCCTATTTTCCAATTTTATTACTTCACATAACATATTTAATTCATTTACTCATAACTAGTTCATTTTCATGAAAAATACCAAATCATTCTAAAAAATATTTCTTTTTTCGGGATTTAGCGTAATATAGTCCCATCTTGAATATATATTTTTCTCGTAATTTTTAAAATTCATTTACTATTTTTCATATGGCTAAAACTTTAATATTTAGACATTTATCATAAATTGTACTTTTGTCCAAAAATTCAAAATTTATGTGGTATACTCCTCGTTATATACATGTACTCCCAATAAAAATTTCACCAATTTTGGAGTTAACCACAAGGAGTTATAAGGGTTTACTTTTAAAATAGTCTTTTCCCATAAAATCCATAACTCTTAATCTATACATCCAAAAATCGCCATTTTTGGACACAATTTAGAAAACTCATCAAATTATCATTTCAAATTTTTCCGTAATTTTTGAGGGTCGAAAAATTACTTAATTTGCCCTCGCGTAAAAACCCTTTTTAATGAAAATACTATTCGTATGAATACGAAGGATCATTCACCATGCATGTGGTAATCCACATAGACAAAGTTATTCCAATGTAATAATAAAGAATGGAATAATGTATGATTCACCATGCGCGATAGATAGATCGATCGATAAGTTATTCCCAATGTAATAATAAATAATGGAATGTGTCTGTGTCCCAGAACGCACGCAGACAGAGGATATGATATTGTAATAATAATAAATAATGGAAAAGTCCCAATGAAACGCATGTATGTGATATTCCGTAATAATAAATAATGGAACCAGTCCCGCAGAACGCACATACATGTGATATTCGGCTGTAATAATAAAGAACGAAATATTAGAAGAATTTCACCATGTATGCGATAGATTTCAGATAAACAAAGTTATTCCAACATAATAATAAAGAATGGAATAATGTAAGAATTTCACCAAGTATAGGGTAGTCCAGCGTGACAAAAGTTATTCCAATGTAATAATAAATAATAATAATATCCTTTACGAAAGTACGACAATTATATCCCTACCTTAAAAAGAAAAGTATTCCACCGGTAGTAGGAATATACTTGAAGAAAACTTGCACTACGCCAAAGCTTTCTTAAACTCTAAAGAAATACGCCAAGATTATAGAAGAAGAACTCTCTATAGTTTCTCTCTCTAGAGTTTTAGTGAATTCAGTAAGAAATAATGAATGAATGAGCTTCTATTTATAGAAAAATGGACTAGATAAGAATTAATTCATGAATCTCATCCAGATTGATTTACTTTTAATTGATTTATCCATATTTAAAGAAAAATCTTTTAAATAAAATATAATATATTCTATTTATAATCTAATAAAATGAATAACTTTATAAAAGATTTTACTATAAAATCTTTTAAATAAAATATAATATATTCTAATTATTATCTAATAAAATAGATAACTTTATAAAAGTAACTTATATAAAAAGATTTTACTATGCAAAATACTATGCGTGAATACTATGCAAACACTATGCATAATAAAATATAATATATTCTATTTATGTAATAACTTTATAAAAGTATTTTGTTTTATATAAAAAGATTTTACTATGCAAAACACTATGCATACACTATGTAACACTATGCATAATAAAATATAATATATTCTATTTATGTAATAACTTTATAAAAGTATTCTCATTTTATATAAAAAGTTTTTCTGCTTTTATTACATTAATAATACCAATAAAAAAAAAATGAGTGACTTATCACGTAAACATCAATAATCAATACCGTGTGCTACTATGCAACCACGTGTATTACTGTACTTTTACTACCGAGTAGTTCAACAGTTTTAACAGTAAAACTTCCGCCGTTATTTTCATAAAATATTTTTGTCATTTTCTCAATCCGATAATAATTCCGCTCATGGGTCCACCAATGATTATACCGTCATTCTGATATCGGACAAAAAGAATATCTCCCGAAAAAAGAATATTTTATATCAACTTGCTTACTTGCAAAAAATTTTTTCACATATTACCCTTAACTTTAAACTTTTATCAATTTAACTATTTACCAAAATAGAAAAATTGAATACTTTTATTTCATAAAATTCGGGGTCTCACAATCACCCTCCTTATGAAATTTTGCCCTCGAAATTTACGCACGCACCGATATTCAAGAGATGAGAATACCTTTGCTTTTTTTGGATTGTACCTTCCGGTTATATCCTTTCAGATCATGATTTTTCCATTGCTCATCTCCTCGTATTTCAGATATCATTCTAGAATATATCTTCAAAACAAAGGTTAATTGACATATCACAATTTGTCAACTTATCAAGTAAACAATTTTAGCTTAGGTAAGTCACACACTAGTTAAGTATATAACTCGCCTCTCCCTCCTAGTTCTAGACTCTTATCTCCGCCAAATGACCATATCCCTAAGCTCGATACCAAATGTGACGCCCCAAAATTAGGTATACATCACCCATTCTCGAGTCGCCAGATACATGGTACAAAATTTAAATACAACTTCATTTATATTAATCTGTTGAAATGCCGATATAATAATCGACCACGATTAATCATGAGTTTTAATACAAATGTATGTAACTCTCATGGTGCCTCCTCGACCACAACCTTACAATGGTACTTTACATAAAAGTATAGTCAAAAACTGCTTTTAGAAATTAAAATCTTTGGGAAGTGCTCAAGAAACCTTCGTACAGGGAGGCCATGCGTCTAGGTTATAATAGATATCATATGGCCACGTAATTATCCTTGGTTGACCTAATAGACCCCAAAAAAAACGAGAAGATTACTATCATCTTCTTTCCAATGGTGAGTCTTCTCTTGACATATAACTATCTCCACTATTTCCAAGTGAATATTATATTTCAAATAAACTCCAAGATCATATATAGTAGTGCCCGTAGATATACTCAAGAAGTGGATGCGCACAACAATGTCATATGATAACACGAGGTTGTATGTCATTAGACATCTTGTATGATAGTGGCAAAACACCCTTCCAAAGTTGGGTTCACCTCACCCTATTTGATTCACCAAATATAACTACTAAATGTTGTATAGAATACAACACACTTTTCTATACTATGTTTAGGAGAACCTTCACACTAGAGACCACTATGCTCTATTCCCCTGTTATCCCCGCGTCAATTCTACAACACTCTTACAACAACACTCTTATTACCTAAAAGGAATTGTGAAGCAGAAAGGGTGAGCACAACTAGCCCAGTAAAGAATATCATGACTAAAGATAATTAAATTATCAATAGCTTTCATCAATAATAAATTAGAGATTTAGAACATATGGTAGATGATAAAACTTTTCAACCATAGTTGCAGCGGAACGAGCAATCCATTAGAAGAGTCAAATAGACCATCAGGTCTATTATCTTCTCCATGTTAAAAGTCCACCAATAATGTTTTATCCATGTAAAATAAATCAACAATTCTCCTCGCCCACAATCATATGAATAACTCATAATCATAATTGTGATTCTAAATTCCTTTTCGCAACTGTGATTTAAGATAATTTTCATCACCTATCTTCACCGAAACATCAAAAATCATGGTTATACCAAATCACAATTCATGCTCATAATCATTAAATCATCTTTGCACTACTACCAAAGATATTCATTATTATCACATCCATGAATTAATATTTCATTCACGAGACTCAAATTTCAATAAATAATCCACATCATCGAATCATCCCCGCACTATGTGCCAAGGATATTTTTTTAGATATCACCACTAATTTATCCATGTACTATCAACGCCAAAGATAATCGTGTTTTCATCAATCATTCCCGATCATGCTATAAAACAATTCATCTCTTTGCATCCTTGGTCAAGAGAATCCATAGCCATAATCATACCAAAAATCGGCCCATCAATGCACTACGGGCCAATGAGGACTTTTTCCACATCATTTGTAACATTACGGTCATGATTATACCGAATAATCCTTGGTCATAATCATACCAAGTCCATCTATGCACTACGACCAAAGATGACTTTCAACACAATATAAACATGAGGATGATGACAATGATATAAGAATTAATCAAATGAGATAAAGATAAATATTAAACATTTATAATACAATTTATCAAAATTCAATAATAACCAAATGTTATCAATCACTTAATAATCTCATAATCTAATATCATTAATATTATAACAATATTTTAATCATTTCTTAAACTTATAAACAATTTATTTCAATTGTTTACACTTTATCAAATAATGCATTTAATCATTCAAAATGCCATACTCATAAGATTTCATCATCAATGATCAAATCCTCATCAAAAATCAGATATACCCTATATAGGATTCTCAAGCCATAAAATCCTATTTTCCAATTTTATTACTTCACATAACATATTTAATTCATTT
Organism: Panax ginseng; assembly: GCA_020205605.1. Taxonomy (NCBI): domain Eukaryota; kingdom Viridiplantae; phylum Streptophyta; class Magnoliopsida; order Apiales; family Araliaceae; genus Panax; species Panax ginseng. The sequence goes on from CM035140.1 coordinate 50,125,899, forward strand.
TCTCATAACTAGTTCATTTTCATAAAAAATACCAACTCAGTCCCAAAAATATTTCTTTTCTGGGATTTAGTAGTAATATAGTCCCATCTTGAACATATATTTTTCTCGTAATTTTTAAAATTCATTTACTATTTTTTATATGGCTAAAATCTTTGAATATTTAGACATTTATCATAAATTGTACTTTTGTCCAAAAATTCAAATTTACAGTGGTATACTCTTGTTACATACATGTACTCCCAATAAACATTTCACCAATTTTGGAGTTAACCACAAGGAGTTATAAGGGTTTACTTTTAAAATAGTCTTTCCCAAAAAATTCATAACTCTTAATCTATACATCCAAAAATCGCCATTTTGGACACAATCTAGAAAACTCATCAAATTATCATTTCAAATTTTTCCGAAATTTTTGAGGGTCGAAAATTACGAATTTGCCCCTCGCAAAAACCCTTTTTAATGAAAATACTATTCGTATTATGAATACGAAGGATCATTCACCATGCATGTGGTAATCCACATAGACAAAAGTTATTCCAATGTAATAATAAAGAATGGAATAATGTATGATTCACAATGCGTCGATATAGATCGATCATCGCAAAAGTTATTCCCAATGTAATAATAAATAATGGAACCAGTCCCACATGTGAACGCACGCATGTGATATATTCCAATGTAATAATAAATAATGGAACCAGTCCCAGAAAACGCATGATAGGATATTAAAACGAATAATAAATAATGGAACCGTCTAAGATAAAAACGCACGGCATGAATATTAATAATAATAAAACGGAATATTAGAAGAATTTCACCATGTATGCAGATTTTTGATAAACAAAGTTATTCCAACATAATAATAAAGAATGGAATAATGTAAGAATTTCACCAAGTATAGGGTAGTCCGTGATATAAAGTTATTCCAATGTAATAATAAATAATAATAATATCCTTTACGAGCACGACAATTATATCCCCTACCTTAAAAGAAAAGTATTCCGACAAGTAGGTAGTATGGAATATACTTGAAAAAAACTTTGCACTACGCTTCAAAGCTTTTTTAAACTCTAAAGAAATACGCCAAGATTATAGAAGAAGAACTCTCTCTATAGTTTCTCTCTCTAGAGTTTCAGTGAATTCAGTAAGAAATAATGAATGAATGAGCTTCTATTTTAGAAAAATGGACTACATAATAAGTAATTAATTCATGAACGGTCCAGATTGATTTACTTTTTAATCGATGATCCATATTTAAAGAAAAATCTTTTAAATAAAATATAATATATTCTATTTATAATCTAATAAAACGAATAACTTTTTATAAAATAATTTTACTAATTATGTCTAATAAAAATAACTTTATATGCTTTTATATAAAAAGATTTTACTATGCAAAATACTATATACGTAACACTATAAATAATAATAAAATATAATATATTCTATTTATAGAATAACTTTATAAAAGTATTTATATAAAAGATTTTACTATGCAAAATACTATGCGACACTATGCAAAACACTATGCATAATAAAATATAATATATTCTATTTATAGAATAACTTTATAAAAAGATTGCTTTTATATAAAAAGTTTTCGCTTTTATTACATTAATAATACCAATAAAACAAAAATGAGTGACTTATCACGTAAACATCAATAATAATCAATACCGTGTGCTACTATGCAACCACGCCAGACATCGTATTTTTTTACTACCGAAAGTAGTTCAACAAGTTTTAACGGTAAAACTTCCGCCGTTATTTTCATAAAATATTTTTGTCGTTTTCTTCAATCCGATAATAATTTCGTTCATGGGTCCACCAATGATTGTACCGTCGTGCACGGACATTTCCGACCCACAAAAAGAATATTTTATATCAACTTGCTTACTTTGCAAAAAAAATTTTTCACATATTACCCTTAACTTTAAACTTTTATCAATTTAACTATTTACCAAAATAGAAAAATTGAATACTTTTATTTCATAAAATTCGGGGTCTCACAATCACCCTCCTTATGAAATTTTGCCCTCGAAATTTACGTACGTACCTGATATTCGAAGAGATGAGAATACCTTGCTTTCTTTTTTGGATGGATGTACCTTCCCGATTTATATCCTTCAGATCATAAATTTTCCATTGCTCATCTCCTGTATTTCAGATATCATTCTAGAATATATCTTCAAAACAAAGGTTAATTGACATATCACAATTTGTCAACTTATCAAGTAAACAATTTCAGCTTAGGTAAGTCACACACTAGCGAAGTATATAACTCGTCTCTCCTCCTAGTTCTAGACTCTTATCTCCGCCAAATGACCATATCCCTAAGCTCGATACCAAAATGTGACGCCCCCAAAATTAGGTATACATCACCCATTTCGAGTCGCTTGATACATGGTACAAAATTTAAATACAACTTCATTTATACAATCTGTTGAGTCATCAGTATAGAATACGACCACAATTAATCGTGAGTTTTAATACAAATGTATGTAACTCTCATGGTGCCTCGACCACAACCTTACAATGGTACTTTACATAAAAGTATAGTCAAAACCTGCTTTTAGAAATTAAAATCTTTGGGAAGTGCTCAAGGAAACCTTCGTACATGGGAGGCCATGCGCCTAGGTTATAATAGATATCATATGGCCACAAAATTATCCCTGGTTGACCCAATAGACCCCCAAAGAAAAAACGAGAAGATTACTATCATCTTCTTTCCAATGGTGAGTCTTCTCTTCGACATATAACTATCTCCACTGCTCCAAGTGAATATTATATTTCAAATAAACTCCAAGATCATATAGGTAGTGCCCGTAGATATACTACTCAAGAAAGTGGATGCGCACAATGTCTTATGATAACACGAGGTTGTATGTCATTAGACATCTTGTATGATAGTGGCAAAACACCCTTCCAAAGTTGGGTTCACCTCACCCTATTTGATTCACCAAATATAACTACTAAATGTTGTATAGAATACAACACACTTTTCTATACTGTTTTAGGAGAACCTTCACAGCTAGAGACCACTATTCTATTCCCCTGTTATCCCCGCTCGACCCGGAAAATAAACACTCTTACGACAACACTCTTATTACCTGAAAGGAATTGTGAAGTAGAAAGGGTGAGCACAACTAGCCCAGTAAAGAATATCATGACTAAAGATAATTAAATTATCAATAGCTTTCATCAATAATAAATCGAGATTTAGAACATATGGTAGATGATAAAACTTTTCAACCATAGTTGCAGCGGAACGAGCAATCCATTAGAAGAGTCAAATAGACCATAAGGTCTATTATCTCTCCATGTTAAAAGTCCACCAATAATGTTTTATCCATGTAAAATAAATCAACAATTCCTCGCCCACAATCATATGAATAACTCATAATCATAATTGTGATTCTAAATTCCTTTTCGCACTCCGGACGTAAGATAATTTTCATCACATATCTTCACCGAAACATCAAAAATCATGGTTATACCAAATCACAATTCATGCTCATAATCATTAAATCATCTTTGCACTACTACCAAAGATATTCATTATTATCACATCCATGAATTAATATTTCATTCACGAGACTCATTTCAATAAATAATCCACATCATCGAATCATCCTCGCACTACGTGCCAAGCCAAGATATTCTTTAGTATCACGACCACAAATTATCCATGCACTACACGCCAAAGATAATCGTTTTCATCATCCCGATCATGCCATAAAATAATTCATCCCGATCATGCTATAAAACAATTATCCATACTACGGGCCAAAGATAATCTTGTTTTTATCAAAGATGCTATAAAACAATTCATCTTTGCACCCTTAGCCAAGAGAATCATAGCCATAATCATACCAAAAAGCGTCCATCAATGCACTACGCCCAATGAGGACTTTTTCCACATCATTTGTAACATTACTACCATGATTATACCGAATAATCCTCGGTCATAATCATACCAAGTCCATCTACGCACTACTACCAAAGATGACTTTCAACACAATATAAACATGAGGATGATGACAATGATATAAGAATTAATCAAATGAGATAAAAGATAAATATTAAACATTTATAATACAATTTATCCAAAGATTCAATAATAACCAAATGTTATCAATCACTTAATAATCTCATAATCTAATATCATTAATATTATAACAATATTTTAATCATTTCTTAAACTTATAAACAATTTATTTCAATTGTTTACACTTTATCAAATAATGCATTTAATCATTCAAAATGTCATACTCATAAGATTTCATCATCAATGATCAAATCCTCATCAAAATCTGCATATACCCTATATAGGATTCTCAAGCCATAAAATCCTATTTTCCAATTTTATTACTTCACATAACATATTTAATTCATTTTCTCATAACTAGTTCATTTTCATGAAAAATACCAAATCAGTCCCAAAAATATTTTTTTTCCGGGATTTAGCGTAATATAGTCCCATCTTGAACATATATTTTCTCGTAATTTTTAAAATTCATTTACTATTTTCATATGCTAAAAGCGCCGAATATTTAGACATTTATCATAAATTGTACTTTTGTCCAAAAATTTCAAATTTACGGTGATATACTCTTGTTATATACATGTACTCCCAATAAAAATTTCACCAATTTTGGAGTTAACCACAAGGAGTTATAAGGGTTTACTTTTAAAATAGTCTTTTTCCCAAAAATTCATAACTCTTAATCTATACATCCAAAAATCGCCATTTTTGGACACAATCTAGAAAACTCATCAAATTATCATTTCAAATTTTTCCGAATTTTTGAGGGTCGAAAAAATTACGAATTTGCCCTGGCAAAACCCTTTTTAATGAAAATACTATTCGTATGAATACGAAGGATCATTCACCATGCATGTGGTAATCCACATAGACAAAGTTATTCCAATAGAATAATAAAGAATGGAATAATGAAGGATTCACAATGCGATGCGATAGATGATAGAGAAAGTTATTCCAACGAATAATAAATAATGGAATGTGTCCCAAAACGAACGCAGTTATATCCAATGTAATAATAAATAATGGAATTCAGTCCCATGTAAGCGCATGAGATGTGATATTCCAATAGAATAATAAATAATGGAACCGGTGTCCCGCCAATAAACGCACGCATGATAAGATATTCCTATGAGAATAATAAAGAACGAAATATTAGAAGAATTTCACCATGTATGCGGTACTTAGCAAACAAAGTTATTCCAACATAATAATAAAGAATGGAATAATAGAAGAATTTCACCAAGTATAGGGTAGTCCACAGATACAAAAGTTATTCCAATGTAATAATAAATAATAATAATATATTTTTAAAGTACGACAATTATATCCCCTACCTTAAAAAGAAAAGTATTCCGACTGGTAGAGAAGGGAATATACTTGAAAAAAACTTTGCACTACGCTCAAAGCTTTTTAAACTCTAAAGAAATACGCCAAGATTATAGAAGAAGAACTCTCTATATAGTTTTCTCTCTAGAGTTTTAGTGAATTCGTAAGAAATAATGAATGAATGAGCTTCTATTTATAGAAAAATGGACTAAATAGTAATTAATTCATGAACGGTCCAGATTGATTTACTTTAATCTGATGGTCCATATTTAAAGTAAAATCTTTTAAATAAAATATAATATATTATATTTATAATCTAATAAAACGAATAACTTTATAAAAGATTTTACTATGCAAACACTATGCAGGCATATAATAAAATATAATATATTCTAATTAAAATATAATATATAGATAATTTATAAAAGTATAACTTTATAAAAGATTTTACTATGCAAAATACTATAGAGAGCACTATGCAAAACACTAATAAAAATATAATATATTCTATTTATAGAATAATTTTATAAAAGATTATGTTTTATATAAAAAGATTTTACTATGCAAAATACTATGCGCATTTTATTACATTAATATATACTAATAAAACAAAAATGCTTTATATAAGTGTTTATCACGTTAACATCAATAATCAATAAAATAAAACCGAGTGACTTATCACGTAAACATCAATAATCAATACCGCGTGCTACTATGCAACCACGCCAGACATTATACTTTACTACTACGAGTAGTTCAACGCTTTTAATTCAGTAAAACTTCCGCCGTTATTCTCATAAAAATATTTTGTCATTTTTCTTCATCCGATAATAATTTCGTTTATGGGGTCCACCAATGATTGTACCGTCGTTCGGACATTTCCCACAAAAAGAATATTTTATATCAACTAATATTTTATATTTTGCTTACTTTGCAAAAAAATTTTTTCACATATTACCCTTAACTTTAAACTTTTATCAATTTAACTATTTACCAAAATAGAAAAATTGAATACTTTTATTTCATAAAATTCGGGGTCTCACAATCACCCCTCCTTATGAAATTTTGCCCTCGAAATTTACGTACGATACCTGATATTCGAAGAGATGAGAATACCTTGCTTTCTTTTTGGATTGTACCTTCCGGTTATATCCTTTGTATCATAATTTTTCCATTGCTCATCTCTCTGTATTTCAGATATCATTCTAGAATATATCTTCAAAACAAAGGTTAATTGACATATCACAATTTGTCAACTTATCAAGTAAACAATTTCACTTAGGTAAGTCACACACTAAATGAAGTATATAACTCATCTCTCCCTCCTAGTTCTAGACTCTTATCTCCGCCAAATGACGACCATATCCCTAAGCTCGATACCAAATCATGGCGCCCCAAAATTAGGTATACATCACCCATTCGAGTCGCCAGATACATGGTACAAAATTTAAATACAACTTCATTTATACAATTGTTGAGTCGTCAGTATAGAATACGACCACAATTTATCGTGAGTTTTAATACAAATGTATGTAACTCTCATGGTGCCTCGACCACAACCTTACAATGGTACTTTACATAAAAGTATAGTCAAAAACATTTTAGAAATTAAAATCTTTGGGAAGTGCTCAAGGAAACTTTCGTACATGGGAGGCCATGCGTCAGGTTATAATAGATATCATATGGCCACGTAATTATCCTTGGTTGACCCAATAGACCCCAAAGAAAAACGAGAAGATTACTATCATCTTCTTTCCAATGGTGAGTCTTCTCTCGACATATAACTATCTCCACTTTGTCTCCAAGTGAATATTATATTTCAAATAAACTCCAAGATCATATAGGTAGTGCCCGTAGATATACTCAAGAAGTGGATGCGCACAACCACATCTTATGATAACACGAGGTTGTATGTCATTAGACATCTTGTATGATAAGTGGCAAAACACCCTTCCAAAGTTGGGTTCACCTCACCCTATTTGATTCACCAAATATAACTACTAAATGTTGTATAGAATACAACACACTTTTTATCTTGTTTAGGAGAACCTTCACAACTAGAGACCACTATTCTATTCCCTATTATCCCCACTTTCGACCGGAAACACTCTTACGGCAACACTCTTATTACACGAAAGGAATTGTGAAGCGAGAAAGGGTGAGCACAACTAGCTTGAAAGAAAGAATATCATGACTAAAGATAATTAAATTATCAATAGCTTTCATCAATAATAAATCGAGATTTAGAACATATGGTAGATGATAAAACTTTTCAACCATAGTTGCAAATGAACGAAGCAATCCATTAGAAGAGTCAAATAGACTATAAGGTCTATTATCTTCTCCATGTAAAAGTCCACCAATAATGTTTTATCCATGTAAAATAAATCAACAATTCTCATCCACAATCATATGAATAACTCATAATCATAATTGTGGTTCTAAATTCCTTTTCGCAACCGGGGACGAAGATAATTTTCATCATCTATCTTCACCTGAAACATCAAAAATCATGGTTATACCAAATCAGAATTCCTGATCATAATCATTAAATCATCTTTGCACTACAGCCAAAGATATTCATTATTATCACATCCATGAATTAATATTTCATTCTTTGAGACTCATTTCAATAAATAATCCACATCATCGAATCATCCCCGCACTACTGTGCCAATGATATTCTTTAGTATCACGACCACAAATTATCCATGCACTACGGGCCAAAGATAATCGTGTTTTCATCATCATCCCGATCATTCCCGATCATGCTATAAAACAATTCATCTTGCAATTATCCATGTAGCCAAAGAGAGAATCCATAGCCTATAATCATACAAAAAGCATAGCCATAATCATACCAAAAACTGTCCATCAATGCACTACGGGCAAATGAGGACTTTTTCGACATCATTTGTAACATTACCGTCATGATTATATAGAATAATCCGTAGTCATAATCATACCAAGTCCATCTATGCACTACGACCAAAGATGACTTTCAACACAATATAAACATGAGGATGATGACAATGATATAAGAATTAATCAAATGAGATAAAAGATAAATATTAAATATTTATAATACAATTTATCCAGCATTCAATAATAACCAAATGTTATCAATCACTTAATAATCTCATAATCTAATATCATTAATATTATAATAATATTTTAATCATTTCTTAAACTTATAAACAATTTATTTCAATTGTTTACACTTTATCAAATAATGCATTTAATCATTCAAAAATGCCATACTCATAAGATTTCATCATCAATGATCAAATCCCTCATCAAAAATCTGCATATACCCTATATAGGATTCTCAAGCCATAAAATCCTATTTTTCAATTTTATTACTTCACATAACATATTTAATTCATTTTCTCATAACTAGTTCATTTTCATGAAAAATACCAAATCAGTCCCAAAAATATTTTTTTTTCCGGAATTTCGCAGAATATATTCCCATCTTGAACATATATTTTTCTCAGAATTTTTAAAATTCATTTACTATTTTTCATATGGCTAAAACTGCCGAATATTTAGACATTTATCATAAATTGTACTTTTGTCCAAAATTTTGAAATTTACAGTATATATTGTTATATACATGTACTCCCAATAAAAATTTCACCAATTTTGGAGTTAACCACAAGGAGTTATAAGGGTTTACTTTTAAAATAGTCTTTTCCCAAAAAATTCATAACTCTTAATCTATACATCCAAAAATCGCCATTTTGGACACAATTAGAAAACTCATCAAATTATCATTTCAAATTTTTCCGAATTTTTGAGGGTCGGAAAAATTACGAATCGCCCTGGCGTAAAACCATTTTTAATGAAAATACTATTCATTATGAATACGAAGATCATTCACCATGCATGTGGTAATCCACATAGAGCGAGTTATTCCAATAGAATAATAAAGAATGGAATAATGAAGGATTCACCAATAAATGCGATAGACTACATCGATAAGTTATTCCCAACAGAATAATAAATAATGGAACCGTCAGTCCCGGCAGAAGCATACGAGATAGGATATAAATAGAATAATAAATAATAATAATAAATAATGGAACCGGTAAACAATAAGCGCATGCATACGAATATATTTAACGAGAATAATAAAGAACGAAATATTAGAAGAATTTCACCATGTATGCAGATCTTCTTGATAAGCAAAGTTATTCCAACATAATAATAAAGAATGGAATAATAGAAGAATTTCACCAAGTATAGGGTAGTCGCGATATCTGAGTTATTCCAATGAATAATAAATAATAATAATATCTTTTCTACGAGTACGACAATTATATCCCTACCTTAAAAAGAAAAGTATTAAGACTTGGTAGTAGTAGGAATATATGAAGAAAACTTGCACTACGCTCAAAGCTTTCTTAAACTCTAAAGAAATACGCTCAAGATTATAGAAGAAGAACTCTCTATATAGTTTCTCTCTCTAGAGTTTTAGTGAATTCGTAAGAAATAATGAATGAATGAGCTTCTATTTATAGAAAAATGGACTGCATAGTAACTAATTCATGAACGGTCCAGATTGATTTACTTTTAATCGATGGTCCATATTTAAAGTAAAATCTTTTAAATAAAATATAATATATTATATTTATAATCTAATAAAACGAATAACTTTATAAAAGATTTTACTATGCAAAACACTATACATAATAAAATATAATATATAAAATATTATGTATAATAAAATATAATATATTTATTTAGTATTAGAATTTTTATATAAAAAGATTTTTTACTATGCAAAATACTATCGAGCACTACTGCAAACACTATGCATAATAAAATATAATATATTCTATTTATAGAATAACTTTATAAAAGATTTTGTTTTATATAAAAAATTTTTTTATGCAAATTACATTAATAATACCACATAATAAAATATAAAACAAAATGAGTGACTTATAAAACGTAATTTTATCATTAATAATCAATAAACAAAACTGAGTGACTTATCACGTAAACATCAATAATCAATATGCTTGCTACTATGCAACCACGTGTATTATTTGTACTTTTTTACTACCGAGTAGTTCAACAGTTTTAACGGTAAAACTTCCGTCGTTATTCTCATAAAAATATTTTTTGTCATTTTCTTCATCGATAATAATTTCGTTCTTGGGGTCCACCAATGATTATTGCATCGTACGGACATTCTACAAAAGAATAAAAAGAATATTTTATATCAACTTGCTTACTTTGCAAAAAAATTTTTTCACATATTACCCTTAACTTTAAACTTTTATCAATTTAACTATTTACCAAAATAGAAAAATTGAATACTTTTATTTCATAAAATTAGGGTCTCACAATCACCCTCCTTATGAAATTTTGCCTCTCGAAATTTACGTCACGATACTACGATATTCGAAGAGATGAGAATACCTTGCTTTTTTTTTGGATTGTACCTTCCGGTTATATCCTTTGTATCATAATTTTCCATTGTTCATCTCTCGTATTTGGATATCATTCTAGAATATATCTTCAAAACAAAGGTTAATTGACATATCACAATTTGTCAACTTATCAAGTAAACAATTTTAACTTAGGTAAGTCACACACTAGCGAAGTATATAACTCGTCTCTCCCTCCTAGTTCTAGACTCTTATCTCATGATGACCATATCCCTAAGCTCGATACCAAATGTGGCGCCCCCAAAATTAGGTATACATCACCCATTACGAGTGCGCCGGATACATGGTACAAAATTTAAATACAACTTCATTTATACAATAATTGTTGAGTCGTCAGTATAGAATCGACGACCACGATTAAGCGTGAGTTTTAATACAAATGTATGTAACTCTCATGGTGCCTCGACCACAACCTTACAATGGTACTTTACATAAAAGTATAGTCAAAAGCTATTTTAGAAATTAAAATCTTTGGGAAGTGCTCAAGGAAACCTTCGTACATGGGAGGCCATGCTTCTAGGTTATAATAGATATCATATGGCCACAAAATTATCCTTGGTTGACCCAATAGACCCCAAAGAAAAAATGAGAAGATTACTATCATATTCTTTCCAATGGTGAGTCTTCTCTTGACATATAACTATCTCCACTGTCTCCAAGTGAATATTATATTTCAAATAAACTCCAAGATCATATAGGTAGTGCCCATAGATATACTCAGTAAGTGGATGCGCACAACCCTGTCTTATGATAACACGAGGTTGTATGTCATTAGACATCTTGTATGATAGTGGCAAAACACCCTTCCAAAGTTGGGTTCACCTCACCCTATTTGATTCACCAAATATAACTACTAAATGTTGTATAGAATACAACACACTTTTTTATACTGTTTAGGGAGAACCTTCACAGCTAGAGACCATTGTTCTATTCCCCTGTTATCCCCGCTCGACCCGGCAACACTCTTACGGCAACACTCTTATTACCTGAAAGGAATTGTGAAGCAGAAAGGGTGAGCACAACTAGCCCAGTAAAGAATATCATGACTAAAGATAATTAAATTATCAATAGCTTTCATCAATAATAAATCAGAGATTTAGAACATATGGTAGATGATAAAACTTTTCAACCGTAGTTGCAGCGGACCGAGCAATCCATTAGAAGAGTCAAATAGACTATAAGGTCTATTATCTTCTCTGTGTTAAAAGTCCACCAATAATGTTTTATCCATGTAAAATAAATCAACAGTTCCTATCCACAATCATATGAATAACTCATAATCATAATTGTGGTTCTAAATTCCTCTTCGCAACCAGGACGAAGATAATTTTCATCACCTATTTTCACCTGAAACATCAAAAATCATGGTTATACCAAATCAGAATTCCTGCTTATAATCATTAAATCATCTTTGCACTACGGCCAAAGATATTCATTATTATCACATCCATGAATTAATATTTCATTGCTGAGACTCAGCTCAATAAATAATCCACATCATCGAATCATCCCTGCACTACAGGCCAATGATATTATTTAGTATCACGACCACGAATTATCCATGCACTACGGGCTAAAGATAATCATGTTTTCATCAATGTTCCTGATCATGCTATAAAACAATTCATCTTTGCACCTTGGAAGAGAATAGATAATCTTGTTTTTTATCAGCCGTCCCTGATCATGCTATAAAACAATTCATCTTTGCACCCTTGGCCGAAGAGAATCCATAGCCATAATCATACCAAAAACTGTCCATCAATGCACTACGGGCAAATGAGGACTTTTTCGACATCATTTGTAACATTACCGTCATGATTATATAGAATAATCCGTAGTCATAATCATACCAAGTCCATCTATGCACTACGACCAAAGATGACTTTCAACACAATATAAACATGAGGATGATGACAATGATATAAGAATTAATCAATGAGAGATAAAGATAAATATTAAATATTTATAATACAATTTATCCAGCATTCAATAATAACCAAATGTTATCAATCACTTAATAATCTCATAAACTAATATCATTAATATTATAATAATATTTTAATCATTTCTTAAACTTATAAACAATTTATTTCAATTATTTACACTTTATCAAATAATGCATTTAATCATTCAAAAATGCCATACTCATAAGATTTCATCATCAATGATCAAATCCCTCATCAAAAATCTGCATATACCCTATATAGGATTCTCAAGCCATAAAATCCTATTTTCCAATTTTATTACTTCACATAACATATTTAATTCATTTTCTCATAACTAGTTCATTTTCATAAAAATACCAAATCGGTCCCAAAAATATTTCTTTTTACGGGATTTAGCGAGAATATAGTCCCATCTTGAACATATATTTTTCTCGAATTTTTAAAATTCATTTACTATTTTTCATATGGCTAAAACTTTCGAATATTTAGACATTTATCATAAATTATACTTTTGTCCAAAATTCCAAAATTTACTGGGGTATACTCTTGTTATATACATGTACTCCCAATAAAAATTTCACCAATTTTGGAGTTAACCGAGGAGTTATAAGGGTTTACTTTTAAAATAGTCTTTTCCATAAAATTCATAACTCTTAATCTATACATCCAAAAATCGCCATTTTGGACACAATCTAGAAAACTCATCAAATTATCATTTCAAATTTTTCGAATTTTTGAGGGTCGGAAAAAATTACGAATCGCGCCTGGCGAAAAACCCTTTTTAATGAAAATACTATTCGTATGAATCGAAGGATCATTCATGTGGTATGCATGTGGTAATCCATATGAGCGAGTTATTCAATAGAATAATAAAGAATGGAATAATGAAGGATTCACCATGCGTGCGATAGACTACATCGATAAGTTATTCCCAACGAATAATAAATAATGGAACCGGTCGGCGTAAGCGCACAGATGAGGATATTAAACGAGAATAATAAATAATGGAACCGGTCGGCATAAGCGCACAGACGAGGATATTCTAACGAGAATAATAAAGAATGAAATATTAGAAGAATTTCACCATGTATGCGGTGCCCGCATAACAAAGTTATTCAACATAATAATAAAGAATGGAATAATAGAAGAATTTCACCAAGTATAGGGTAGTCGCGTATCTGAGTTATTCAACGAGAATAATAAATAATAATAATATCCTTTCTGAGTACGACAATTATATCCCCTACCTTAAAAAGAAAAGTATTTGAATTGGTAGAGTAGGAAATATATGAAGAAAACTTGCACTACGCTCAAAGCTTTCTTAAACTCTAAAAAATAGCGCTCAAGATTATAGAAGAAGAACTCTCTATATAGTTTCTCTCTCTAGAGTTTTAGTGAATTCGTAAGAAATAATGAATGAATGAGCTTCTATTTATAGAAAAATGGACTACATATAGTAACTAATTCATGAGCGGTCAGATTGATTTACTTTAAATCGATGATCCAAAATCTTTTAAATAAAATATATATATTCTATTTATAATCTAATAAAATGAATAACTTTATAAAAGATCTTTTAAATAATAATAAAATATAATATATTCTATTTATAATCTAATAAAAGCGAATAACTTTATAAAAGTATTTTTTATATAAAAATTTTACTATCAAAATACTATCACAGAATAATTATATGCAAACACTATGCATAATAAAATATAATATATTCTATTTATAGAATAACTTTATAAAAGATTTTTTATATTTTATATAAAAGATTTTACTATGCAAAATACTATGCACATTATATAATATATAAATATAATAAAATATAAATATTTTATTTATAGAATAACTTTTTATAAAAGTTTTACATTTTATTACATTAATAATACCAATAAAACAAAAAATGAGTGACTTATCACGTAAACATCAATAATCAATACAGTGTCTTCTACTATGCAACCACGTGTATTCTTTATACTTTTACTACAAGAGTAGTTCAGCGGTTTTAACGGTAAAACTTCCGTCGTTATTTTCATAAAAATATTTTTGTCGTTTTCTTCATCAGAGATAATAATTCCGTTCTTGGGGTCCACCAATGATTATTGTCTGTCGTTCGGACATTCTCAAACAAAAAGAATATTTTTATATCAACTTTGCTTACTTTGCAAATTTTTTCACATATTACCCTTAACCTTAAACTTTTATCAATTTAACTATTTACCAAAATAGAAAAATTGAATACTTTTATTTCATAAAATTCGGGGTCTCACAATCACCCCTCCTTATGAAATTTTGCCCTCGAAATTTACGTACGTACCTGATATTCGAAGAGATGAGAATACCTTGCTTTCTTTTTGGATTGTACCTTCCCAGTTATATCATTTGTATCATAATTTTTCCATTGTTCATCTCCTGTATTTCAGATATCATTCTAGAATATATCTTCAAAACAAAGGTTAATTGACATATCACAATTTGTCAACTTATCAAGTAAACAATTTCAGCTTAGGTAAGTCACACACTAGCGAAGTATATAACTCGTCTCTCCCCTCCTAGTTCTAGACTCTTATCTCCGCTTGATGACCATATCCTAAGCTCACGATACCAAATGTTGCGCCCCCAAAATTAGGTATACATCACCCATTACGAGTGCTTGGATACATGGTACAAAATTTAAATACAACTTCATTTATACAAGTTGTTGAGTATCGTATAGAATCGACCACAATTAAGCTGTGAGTTTTAATACAAATGTATGTAACTCTCGTGGTGCCTCGACCACAACCTTACAATGGTACTTTACATAAAAGTATAGTCAAAAACTGCTGTTTTAGAAATTAAAATCTTTGGGAAGTGCTCAAAGAAACCTTCGTATACATGGGAGGCCATGTGTACAGGTTATAATAGATATCATATGTACAAAATTATCCTTGGTTGACCCAATAGACCCCAAAGAAAAAAGCGAGAAGATTTACTATCATCTTCTTTCCAATGGTGAGTCTTCTCTTGACATATAACTATCTCCTTGTTTCCAGTGAATATTATATTTCAAATAAACTCCAAGATTATATAGGTAGTGCCCGTAGATATACTCAAGCAAGTGGATGCGCACAATCCGTCTTATGATAACACGAGGTTGTATGTCATTAGACATCTTGTATGATAGTGGCAAAACACCCTTCCAAAGTTGGGTTCACCTCACTATATTTGATTCACCAAATAAAACTACTAAATGTTGTGTAGAATACAACACACTTTTCTATACTGTTTAGGGAGAACCTTCACAGCTAGAGACCACTGTTCTATTCCCCTGTTATCCTCGCTCGACCCGGCAACACTCTTACGGCAACACTCTTATTACCTGAAAGGAATTGTGAAGTAGAAAGGGTGAGCACAACTAGCCCAGTAAAGAATATCATGACTAAAGATAATTAAATTATCAATAGCTTTCATAAATAATAAATCAGAGATTTGGAACATATGGTAGATGATAAAACTTTTCAACCCCGTAGTTGCGTGAATGAACGAGCAATCCATTAGAAGAGTCGAATAGACTATAAGGTCTATTATCTTCTCCATGTTAAAAGTCCACAATAATGTTTTATCCATGTAAAATAAATCAACAATTTCATCCACAATCATATGAATAACTCATAATCATAATTTGTGGTTCTAAATTCCTCTTCGCACCAGGGACGAAGATAATTTTCATCACTATCTTCACTGAAACATCAAAAATCATGGTTATACCAAATCACAATTCATGCTCGTAATCATTAAATCATCTTTTTGCACTACTACTAAAGATATTCATTATTATCACATCCATGAATTAATATTTCATTCTTTGAGACTCATTTCGATAAATAATCCACATCATCGAATCATCCCACCTTCTACGAGCCGAGGATATTCTTTAGTATCACGACCACGAATTATCCATGCACTACGGGCCAAAGATAATCGTGTTTTCATCAGCGGTCTGATCATGCCATAAAATAATTCATCTTTGCACCCTTGGTCAAGAGAATCCATAGCCATAATCATACCAAAAGCGTCCATCAATGCTACTACACGCCAATTATCCATGTACTACGGGCCAAAGATAATCTTGTTTTTTATCAAGCAGTCTGATCATGCTATAAAACAATTCCTCTTTGCACCCTTGGTAGAAGAGAATCCATAGCCATAATCATACCAAAAGCGTCCATCAATGCACTACACACAGACGATGAGGACTTTTTCCACATCATTTGTAACATTACGGTCATGATTATATAGAATAATCCACAGTCATAATCATACCAAGTCCATCTATGCACTACGACCAAAGATGACTTTCAATACAATATAAGCATGAGGATGATGACAATGATATAAGAATCAATCAAATAAGATAAATGATAAATATTAAATATTTATAATACAATTTAAACAACATTCAATAATAACCAAATGTTATCAATCACTTAATAATCTCATAATCTAATATCATTAATATTATAACAATATTTTAATCATTTCTTAAACTTATAAACAATTTATTTCAATTGTTTACACTTTATCAAATAATGCATTTAATCATTCAAAAATGTCATACTCATAAGATTTCATCATCAATGATCAAATCCCTCATCAAAAATCTGCATATACCCTATATAGGATTCTCAAGCCATAAAATCCTATTTTTTTAATTTTATTACTTCACATAACATATTTAATTCATTTTACTCATAACTAGTTCATTTTCATAAAAAATACCAAATCAGTCCCAAAAATATTTCTTTTTACGGGATTTAGCGAGAATATAGTCCCATCTTGAACATATATTTTTCTCGAAATTTTTAAAATTCATTTACTATTTTTCATATGGCTAAAAGCTTTGAATATTTAGACATTTATCATAAATTGTACTTTTGTCCAAAAATTCCAAAATTTACAGGGTATACTCTGTTATATACATGTACTCCCAATAAAAATTTTACCAATTTTGGAGTTAACCACAAGGAGTTATAAGGGTTTACTTTTAAAATAGTCTTTTTCCATAAAATCATAACTCTTAATCTATACATCCAAAAATCGCCATTTTGGACACAATTAGAAAACTCATCAAATTATCATTTCAAATTTTCCGAGAATTTTTGAGGTCGGAAAAATTACGAATCACCTGGCGAAACTCCCTTTTTTAATGAAAATACTATTCGTATGAATACGAAGGATCATTCACCATGCATGTGGTAATCCATATAGACAAAGTTATTCAATAATAATAATAAAAAGAATGGAATAATAGAAGGATTCACCATGCGTAATGGACGATAGACTACATCGATAAGTTATTCCCAACAAAATAATAAATAATGGAACCGGTCCGTAAAACGTAAGCGCGCAGACAGGATATTAAACGAGAATAATAAATAATGGAACCGGGTAAAGCATAAGCGCTTATGAGACGAGGATATTAACGAGAATAATAAAGAACGGAATATTAGAAGAATTTCACCATGTATGCGGTACTTCGCATAAACAGGTTATTCCAACATAATAATAAAGAATGGAATAATAGAAGAATTTCTTCAAGTATAGGGTAGTCCGCGTATACAGGTTATTCTAACAGAATAATAAATAATAATAATATCCTTTACGAGTACGATAATTATATCCCCTACCTTAAAAAGAAAAGTATTCCGACTTGTAGGGCGGGAATATACATGAAGAAAACTTGCACTACGCTCAAAGCTTTCTTAAACTCTAAAAAAATACGCTCAAGATTATAGAAGAAGAACTCTCTCTATAGTTTCTCTCTCTAGAGTTTTAGTGAATTCGTAAGAAATAATGAATGAATGAGTTTCTATTTATAGAAGAATGGACTACATAGCAACTAATTCATGAACGGTCCAAATTGATTTACTTTTAATTGGACGATCCATATTTAAAGCAATATATTCTATTTATAATCTAATAAAATGAATAACTTTATAAAAGATTTTACTATGCAAACACTATGCATAATAAAATATAATATATTCTAATTATTGTCTAATAAAACAGATAACTTTATAAAAGTATTACATTTTATATAAAAGATTTTACTATGCAAAATACTATGCTGGACTATGTAAACACTATGCATAATAGAATATAATATATTCTATTTATAGAATAACTTTATAAAAGTATTTTTTTTATATAAAAAGATTTTACTATAAAAAATACTATGCGGACACTATGCAACACTATGCATAATAAAATATAATATATTCTATTTATAGAATAACTTTATAAAAAAACATTTTATATAAAACATTTTATTACATTAATAATACCAATAAAACAAAAATGAGTGACTTATCACGTAAACATCAATAATAATCAATAGGTATGTGCTCTTATGCAACCACGCGTATTACTATACTTTTACTAGGAAGTAGTTCAGCAGTTTTAACGGTAAAACTTCCGTCGTTATTTTCATAAAAATATTATTCGTCATTTTCTCAATCGGATAATAATTCCGTTCTTGGGATCCACCAATGATTATCATTGCAAATGACAATCATTCCCAAACAAAAAGAATATTTTATATCAACTTGCTTACTTTTTGAAAAAATTTTTCACATATTACCCTCAACTTTAAACTTTTATCAATTTAACTATTTACCAAAATAGAAAAATTGAATACTTTTATTTCATAAAATTCGGGGTCTCACAATCACCCCTCCTTATGATATTTCGCCTTCGAAATTTACGTACGTACCTGATAATCGAAGAGATGAGAATACCTTGCTTTCTTTTTGGATTGTACCTTCCCGGTTATATCCTCTGTATCATGATTTTTCCATTGCTCATCTCTTGTATTTCAGATATCATTCTAGAATATATCTTCAAAACAAAGGTTAATTGACATATCACAATTTGTCAACTTATCAAGTAAACAATTTTAGCTTAGGTAAGTCACACACTAGCGAAGTATATAACTCATCTCTCCCCTCCTAGTTCTAAACTCTAATCTCCGCCAGCGACCATATCCCTACGCTCTGATACCAAATGTGACGCCCCCAAAATTAGGTATACATCACCCATTCTGAGTCGCCAGATACATGGTACACAATTTAAATACGACTTCATTTATACAACTGTTGAGCTGTCGTATAGAATACGACCACAATTAACTGTGAGTTTTAATATAAATGTATGTAACTCTCGTGGTGCCTCGACCACAACCTTACAATGGTACTTTACATAAAAGTATAGTCAAAAACTGTTTTAGAAATTAAAATCTTTGGGAAGTGCTCAAGGAAACCTTCGTACATGGGAGGCCATGTGTCTAGGTTATAATAGATATCATATGGCCACAGAATTATCCTTGGTTGACCCAATAGACCCCAAAGTAAAACGAGAAGATTACTATCATCTTCTTTCCAATGGTGAGTCTTCTCTTTTCATATAACTATCTCCACTGTTTCCAAAGTTGGGTTCACCTCACTATATTTGATTCACCAAATAAAACTACTAAATGTTGTGTAGAATACAACACACTTTTCTATACTGTTTAGGGAGAACCTTCACAGCTAGAGACCACTGTTCTATTCCCCTGTTATCCCCACTCGACCCGGCAACACTCTTACGGCAACACTCTTATTACCTGAAAGGAATTGTGAAGTAGAAAGGGTGAGCACAACTAGCCCAGTAAAGAATATCATGACTAAAGATAATTAAATTATCAATAGCTTTCATAAATAATAAATCAGAGATTTGGAACATATGGTAGATGATAAAACTTTTCAACCATAGTTGCAGAGGAACGAGCAATCCATTAGAAGAGTCAAATAGACCATAAGGTCTATTATCTTCTCCATGTTAAAAGTCCACTAATAGTGTCTTATCCCTGTAACATCAATCAACAATTCCTGTCCACAATCATATGAATAACTCATAATCATAATTGTGATTCTGAATTCCTTTTCTCACCCAGGATGAAGATAATTTTCATCACATATCTTCACCTGAAACATCAAAAATCATGGTTATATCAAATCACAATTCATGCTCGTAATCATTAAATCATCTTTGCACTACGGCCAAAGATATTCATTATTATCACATCCATGAATTAATATTTCATTGCTGAGACTCAGCTCAATAAATAATCCACATCATCGAATCATCCCCTCGCACTACGGGAGGACATGGATATTCTTTAAGTATCGACCAATTAATTATCCATGCACTACGGGCCCAAGATAATCGTGTTTTCATCAACGGTCCTGATCATGCTATAAAACAATTCATCTTTGTACCCTTGGCCGAAGAGAATCCATAGCCATAATCATACCAAAAACTGTCCATCAATGCACTACGGGCCAATGAGGACTTTTTCATTAGTATCACAACCACAAATTATCCATGCATTACGGGCCAAAGATAATCGTGTTTTTATCAACGGTCCTGATCATGCTATAAAATAATTCCTTTTTGCACCCTTGGCCGAAGAGAATCCATAACCATAATCATACCAAAAATTATCCATCAATGCACTACGGGCCAATGAGGACTTTTTCCACATCATTTGTAACATTACGGTCATGATTATACCGAATAATCCCTGGTCATAATCATACCAAGTCCATCTATGCACTCACTACCAAAGATGACTTTCAATACAATATAAGCATGAGGATGATGACAATGATATAAGAATCAATCAAATGAGATAACTGATAAATATTAAACATTTATAATACAATTTATCCAACGTTCAATAATAACCAAATGTTATCAATCACTTAATAATCTCATGTCATTAATATTATAACAATATTTTAATCATTTCTTAAACTTATAAACAATTTATTTCAATTGTTTACACTTTATCAAATAATGCATTTAATCATTCAAAAATGCCATACTCATAAGATTTCATAATCAATGATCAAATCCCTCATCAAAAATCTACATATACCCTATATAGGATTCTCAAGCCATAAAATCCTATTTTCCAATTTTATTACTTCACATAACATATTTAATTCATTTACTCATAACTAGTTTGTCGACGTCGGGATTTTTAGGTGTCCCTTTCCTTTACTTGTTCTTTGGTGTTCTCATTTTAGGTGAGATTTGTTTGAAAAAACAAGTGAAAAAGGTCCGACATGTATAATGTCGACGATGGGACTGTTAAGAGTCGCTAGTTGGTTTTTTAAATGGTTGTACCAACACAACCGAGAAAAGGTTTGCACATTGACCCGATGATGTGACAGCGATATGTCTGGTTGGTTTAAACCGAGATTCGTTTAGGGGTCAGGGACTTGGTTATACGGGGAAGGTGTTAGGCACCCCAGACATCCATGTTACCACGGTGACCGCCTCTTTTCAAGAAACTATTATCCGAAGTGTGTGTGTGTGGGGGGTCAATGTGTTGTTATATGAAAGTTGTATGCGAGGCCTCGTTCGAACTATATACGTGGTTTGAATTTATGTAAAATTCAGTTTTTAGCAAGATATGGCAATAATGTTTTTTATAAAGAGGTTTTTAAACCACGATGCTCAATAGGAATTGAGACCTTTTACACTTTCATTTTTATTAAGTGGTAATTTGAATTGATTTTATTTTGTGGATGCGAGGCATCCTTATGAAAAATAATATATCCAAAAATAATGTCGACTTCCTCGTGGGTATGGAAACCATTTGAGGAAATACAGAGATCGCAGAATAATTTACAAGCTGCTTACAGCTGAAAATGTCCATCACGGGAACCGAATCTAGATCCAATGGGATGAATCTGTGATCACATGATTTCTAGGAGCACAGAATATTGCAATTTGTATAAAAGCAATAAGCAGGTATATATATAAAAGTGGTAAATATATATATATATATATATATATATATATATATATATATATATATATATATATATACATGATCACCAACCACGAAGCACCTCCATGGGGATTAGAAATATAAAATAAAGTTGTTAAAAAGTCATAAATACGGTCAATTGCCACAAGTAAACTCCAAGCGGATGAGAAATGTAAAGAAAGTCGAAAAGCGATCAACTTCCACGAAAGGAACTCGAGCGGGACAAAATATATATATATATATATATATAAAAGCAATAAATGCCTTAGGATGTAAAATCCGGGCTCATCGAACATAGTTCGACCACAGTTCATATATATATAAGTATATATATATAAAAGCGTAGTAAACGCGCAGGGAATCAAGTCTAGGCTCATCGAACAAAGTCCGACACACAGTTGATATATATAAGTATATATATATATATAAAGCGAATAAATGCACAGGGCAAAACTAGGCTCATCGAACAAAGTCCAAGACAGATAGTTAATATATATAAGTATATATATATTAAAGCGAAGAACGCCTCGAGGCAAAAATGTTCAGGCTCAATCGAGGCATAACTCGATAATGTTAGTCAATATATATATAAATATATATATATATATATATATATATATCTGATGGAATGAAACCACAGATAGAAGTCAAGGGCAAAAGCAAGCAACACGACTCTCAACGTGTAGAAGGTGTGTGCAAAGATGAAGAGAAAGACTCTAAAGTGTGTGAGAAGGCTTACGGTGGTGATAAAGGGGCTTCTATATATTTAGAGTGGGTAAACACTAGGCTTTTGTGGGTACAAAAGAGGCTATATATGAGCTCATAGGTGTTTAAAAGTGAGAAAATACACTTTATATGGCAAGTCTTGAGCAAATTGTCGAGGTTTCCTCATCTTTTCTCTTAGAAATCAAAGCACCCCAAGCCTCTTATTTATAGGCAAAAGGCTGCAGCCATTGCAGGTGTGTGCAGCAGTACCGAGGTCGGGTGGCTCGGCCGGTTTTGTCGGATCGGGTCGTCTCGAAGTACGTGCATTCAGGCACTGTAATGTCCACTCAGATTTTGAGAAGTGCAAACCGGGCATCCGTTTTGAGGTATTCAAAACCTATTTCGAACCGCCATTGTCGAGAGTTGTACGATGGCATGGGATTAGAGTTTGTACGAAGTCTTTGAAGATGGAACGAGGCCCTCCTGTCTTCAAGCTTCAACTCTCATCCGTTACTCCGCACAATAGTCACACTCGAGTTGGTTAGCCTTGTGGGACATTGTTGCGTAGAGGCAGATGTGGCATCGTGTTGGACGAGATGGCGATGTTTCCCTCACCGGTGTTGTTAGCCGGATTGGTAGACATGAGACGTTGCTCGAGACTTTCACGAGATTGACTGCTGCATTTGTTGAAGGTCCTCATTGTCATCTTTGAGGTGTGCCTGTCTTTCCGATGTTATTGCCGGGTTGGTACAGTGTATCTCGTTATGAGTACCAAGATTGAAGATGATGGCATTTGAAACAAGCATTTCCAGGGTTATCTCCGAAACTGCATTCCTTGGGGTTATCACCAAGGTTGGTGGCTATTCCCATGGTTGGGACTAATTTGGATACCTCGGGGTTATCTCAAAGATTAATCGGTCTGCTTTCCGTGTGTGTGTTCGGTATTGTATCTCTGCAGGTCTGGGGTTAGATCCGAGGTTGAAACCACATTACTCCCAGTTGTGATCCGAGGTTGATCTTGCGCACTTCGGTAGTATCCGGTATGAATTTGGATTGTCTTTCGTGGTTCTCTCTTAAAAGGCGAATCTGTCTTCTGCAATGTTAATGTAATGAGTACTGAGAAAATTTCGAGTGTCTACAGATGCCCCTCTTTATCATACTCATGCATGGCAATGCATGGGTAGGATAAAGAATCCTAGACACTTGAAATGCAACAAGATAAACATGGTACTATGGATAGCAACATGATGCAAATGTATGATGCATGTGTACGGGGTTATGGCCCAACATTCTAGGGATTATTGTTGGTTCCCTGTTGCTTCAACTGGGGATTGGCAATACCAACCAGATTTGATGTGCAAGTCGAATCTGTTAGGATGTTGGTGTTGGAGTTATCACCAAATTCCTGTGTTCTTGATAACGACTTGATATTGAAGGGGTATCTCTTATGTGTAAGAGATCTGTGGGGATAAAGCTTGATCTGTTTGAGGATGTGTATAACATATTCCATTATCTATCCTCTTTGATAATGTTGACCTCTCCTGGTTAGTATCGCCAGAATATGTCATGATTCTGTTGGATTTACTACCAACAACAAATCTTTGTCGGGGATGCGACCTTCGTTGACGTGTGAATCAGCCATTTGAAACATCTGTGGGATATCTTTGTCAAGGTTGCTTGACCTTCACCGACATGTGAATTAATTTGAAACTACGTGAGGAGATCGTCAAGGTTGCTTGACATTCGCTGACGTGTAGATCAACGGAGCATTGCATTGTGACCCCCGTCGGGGATCATTTGGGAATATGAAAGCGGTTGGGTATGAGAACCTCGAAACGACTCTATAGCTCAGCGGAGTTTAAACGCTATCGGCTGAAATGATGTCAAGGTTGCTTAACCTTCATTGATATGTGTGTCAACGGCTGAGCATGCATTGCTACTCCCGCCGTAGATATACGTTGTAACCCCCGTCGGGGACCTACTGGGGACGCATGAGTACGTACGCAACTATCGAACGGTTCTCAACGCTTCGATGGGTTTACCTGCCATCGGCTGAAATAATGTCAAGGTTTCTTGACCTTCGTTGATAGAATTGTCAATGGATGAACATGTTGTAACCCCCACCGGGGATCTACGTTGTAACCCCCATCGGGGATTCACGTAGGGTAACGACCTGGAGTCGGCGGCATCGGACCTATATAAGGTATTGCCGTATGTGATTTGTGACAACTGAGGTTATCGGCAGAGTATATCTTGTGTTCAGACGACTACCAATGAGTGAAGTGCAGATTCAAAGTCTTATCTGAGAAGACCAGGATTGTATGCTATTTTGCTCAATCGCGTGGCATTTTTATTCCCGATTTGACCTTTTTAGCCCGTAAGAACTCCGTTTCAACTCAAAGCTGGACCGAGGCCAAGAAGGGTGGGGCCCACATAGAGGAGCATGGTGCACCCACTGCAGCCAGCGAGATGCACTCTGCGGTAGTCAGTGAACTCTGTGACAGCGTGGATGATAAATCCGGTGACTGCCTTCACAAGTCACTTTCAACTTGTTTCTCTCTAGAAAAACCGTGAGCCACTTTTGATTTCTTTGAGTTCGTTCGTCGCTACGCAAATTTCGTCACCGTACAAGTGTTCTACACTATCCTGGTAACGTATGCATATATTTTTTCCAGTTTCTGTCCGTTAGATTGTGATATATCGTACGAAATGCATCAAAACACATAGTAGTGATTATGTATGCACAAATGACTTGATAAAAAATATTCAACATAGTAAATGTTAGTATTAAACCATGTTGAACATAATGATGTAAAAAAATTTGACTTCTGAGACAGTCAAAGTGGCACCTTTTTCTGCTATTTTTTGTCCCATTTGAGGTCCAATGAGTAAAAGGTAGAAAGGCAAAATACTCCTAGCATTAAGGTTGGCCTTATGCATGATGTTCTTGATTTTTTATGCATATATTCTGTATATGACTTTAGGGTAGGTGTGCTACTTAATTGCCACCTAGACATGCCTGCGTGCATAGGGATAGTCCTATTTTTAAAGGGGACTATGGCGAAATTTTTCCAAATGTAGGCATTGGGTAGTCATGCATTCTAACTCTATTATATGTTAAAAGTAAATGCATGCATGCATATAGTCATATAATGCATTTTAGAAAGCTCGGTAAGGAAATACCACACCCCTACGAGGTGATTTGGAGATTTGTTGTCCGGATATTATGGATCCGGATCGGTAAAGGCGGGCCCTCTGAGGACGGTGGTGAGCATCTATCCCTCGCGAGGAGCTTACGAGCATCCGGTGGTGAACCCAGAGTTGCTAGGTGATTTGGGTAGACACCCATCGATGTACTTACATGCTTAACGAGGTATGACGTTAGACTTTATCTTCCTTCTTTCCTATTGATGAGGATTAAAAGGGTTACGATGTTGATCGCGTGCTTCATGCGAGGTTCGGTTTTATACGACCTCGGGGAACTAGTTTAGCATCCACTCCATGTACCAGCGCTTCATCCACGATTATAAGCGATAGTGCATGAGTGGGGATTTGGGGCATTTTCTCCATCCTTCCCCGTCGTTGTCCCTGGGGTTACCTTAGGGCATTGTCTGAGCGATGGTTTCATCAGACTCAGTCACTCCACCTGCTGGATTGCGAGGTGATGATTACATCTATGGATTGGCGATTTATCACAGGTATGGAGTTTGGAGGGGAGCTAGTGCCTTGCATGGCAAATATCACCCCTACTGCCATCCGGTCCTTGTTAGGAGTTCCGGCGGGTGCGCTCAAAGGTAGGACTGTCCGTTTAGGTCCTTTGAGTGTAGATGTTATGAGCGGGCTATTGAGTGAGCCCTTGCCTGATGATATTAGGATCAGGGATCGCGTTCTGTGGCAATTGTTCCTGATAATCATTCGAGGCTGCTTCATAGCAGATAACTCTTCCACGATATCTTTCGCTTTGGTCAGCACCACACGCGATGTAGACCGTATAGGAGAGTACGATTGGTGCTCTTACACCTTTGTCTATTTCCTCCAGGGCATGCGTCTGCGCTCACAATGTTTGACCGAGGCTTGGCTAGGATTTTACCCATTTTTGCTGGTGAGTATTTCTCTTGTCTTTTTCCCTTCACAAGTTAAAAGTGTTTACTGACAACAGATGTTTTGCCATTGTGTTGGCAGTTTTGGGCCTATGAGAGGCTTTCATGTTTGCATCCTATGAGTGTGTTAGGCTTAGATACCTATCCACGAGGACGACGATGGCACCATTCTATTTTGCCAAAGGTCCCACAGATCGAGGGCTTCGCTCATTCTTTGTATCTTGTTGGAGTTCTTGACGGTGACGCCATCACATGGCTTCCATACTCGAGGGGATCATTTGATCATCGGTTTTGAGGATGGACACCCTACTGAGTAAGTATTTGATTTCCACAGGAGATTTCCTCTCTTCACAGATGGAGGATGGGAGCTCTATTTAGAGAGGCGTCTTATTAGGAGCACCACAGAGAGAGATTCAGTATACCGATCTTGCCTCACCGTCAGTGTCATTAGCCTATATCACGATCACCGTCTTGATATTCCATTGTTGGGAGTTGACGGTTTTGATTTATCGAGGGTCCATGTACTCGGGAGATATTCCGGTATTTGGTGGATCCTCGCACTATTAGGGCCCGATCCGTGCCACCACGATTTATGGGGACATGGTTCATGGATCATTGATGATAGCCGGATTGGGTAGCTTGTGTTGAGCTTCAAACCCATATGACCCAGATTGATAGTTTGACCCGACAGTTGGATCAGGCACAGATATTTATTCGGCATTTGGACAGAGATCCAGCAGAGGCGGAGACATTTGTTCCTTCCAGCTCGGGGGCTGGCCCCTCAGATGACCCATTTGGTTTTTTCGGTGCAGATCCTCCCCTTTATAGGCCTGACATCCCTGTTGATAGAGATCCAGTGACTCAGGAGGAGTTACATCAGGTGGAAAGGATTGAGGATGTGGACATCGAGACCGTTGTCTTCTTCTGATGTGTATTCTCACTATATCTTTTGATAGGCCTCTGTTAGATATTGGGTGGCTGTTTCCCATTCTCGCTATATCTTTTGATAGGCCTCTGTTAGTAGTAGAGGCGTCGTGCCCCATTTTCATGTACTTGTAGTATGTATAGAGTGATGTATTAGATGATGATATATTTAGGAATGTATGCACTGATTTTTCATTCCTTATATCATATTGCCATCCATTATCTCATTATGCATGTATCATGTTATGCATATGTATGTATGTCCGGAGATATTCGGTATTGACCCTGGATGGTCTTATGACACTGACGGCATACAGATGTCTTCTTGACGATTAGCAGAGTATAGATCATACCCCACCGTCGGTGGTGGCATTGGGTATGCGCTTCGTGAGTGCGATAGCATGTCACCACCGAGATAGGGTATTTGTGAGATCTCGTTATTGCGACATCTATGACCCTTTTGGCATTTCGAGTTCTGCGCAGATTGGTAGATGGGATCTTTAGAGCATTGGCTAGGTGATAAAGCGGTATTCCGTTTTGGTACCCATGAGTTGACTCCTACTACGGAGGAGTATGACGTTGGCGATCTTGCCTTGCAGGCAGACCTTGCGTGCACATGGTTTTGGGAGACATGAGTAGGAGATTCATGACTCTCACGGGATTGAGTAGGTTGAGTAGTGCGGGATAAGTTGACATCTGGGCGCGTGATCTCGGCATTTTCTCGTATGATAGATTTGGCGCGGAGGATAGCTACTCGCGACATTAGGGATTTCAGGGTCGGAGGATCATTAGCGTTGGCGAGTTGATGTCTTGATACTATGTGTCTTTGTCATATGTGTACATGCCGCGTTACATGGATGAGATAGATATAGGCGTTATCATGGCGGTGAGAGATCTCAGGGAGGGTCGTACCATTGTACCCATGATCGTGGCAGAGACCTTGCGATCAGCGTCCTCTTGCCGTATTTTACCCATCGGTGTGTTTCTTTGGGAGTTGGTCATCTTGTGTATGTGTGGTTTATGTCACACTTACGACCGGTTGGTACCTTTAGGCTAAGACGGTATTGTTTCTCCCATGAGGTGGCTATGTCGTATTCCTTTCGACCGTGGTGTGTAGATGCTCGATCTGGTCCATATTTTTGGTAGATATCCGATATCCATTTAGCATATTCTTTGTGCTCGGGGCTTTGCTCACCATACTGACTTCATTACTCATGCTCCGGGCATGGATTTCCTCCCTTTGGTTTGGTTTGAGGCGTGACTACTTATCACCCATTGGTCGTGATGTCATGATTCGACCCGATTCGAGATTTTCATACTTTCGAGAAGGAGGCGGGCTAGCGTTGACTTCTCAATACCTCTCGTGAGAGAAGACCGATCTCGTGTATATGCTTCTTTGGGATCGGATCGTGAGCTAGCCGCTTTCACCACTTGGTCGTCCGGTTATTCTGCAGAGTACTCCGCATGGATGGAGACGGAGGTTTTATCGGCTGTAGCAGTATTTGTAGTACCAGAGATTGAGTCGGACGATGTAGAGCCTGCGGAGGACATTGATACCTACATCAAGGAGGAGCCCGCTGCTGGGTTGCCAGCATTTCTTTCGGATTCTCCTAGTACCAATACTTTTGTGATCCAGCACTCGGCACAGTATTGAGAGCAGAGTCTTCATCTGATGACCTTTGAGAGAGACCAGATTCGATCTATGATGTCAACTGCTCTTGATGTGAGGGACGCCGCCCTATTAGAGAGAGATGAGGCATTAGCTCGTAGAGATCTGCATTGTTGTTGGCGGGATGAGGCCGGTCGACGGAGATGCAATGATAGTTAGTAGCGATAGTGCTATATCTTGCCGGGATGTGGGTACATCACGAGATAGTACTATAGCGAGGTCCCTTACCACTGGTATGATCGTAGAGATGAGCGCTTATATCGATGAGCATATGGTCATCATGCAGATGGCTACAGATCTGTTAGGTCGTGTTGATATTCTTATCTAGGAGACTACTGACTTTACCTCCTTCATCATCCGAGAGGGATGCCATGTTGGTCTTGCTAGCCTCGCATGTACCCCGATTAAGTAGATGAGCTTGTATTTACGCATGCAGACTAGCTTAGCCATTTTGTCATGTACATTTCACATTGTATATATATCAAAATGACATTATATATGATAGGGAAATATATTTTGGATCACTTCCCTTTTAGATATGCCTTGCTATTTGCTTGATATTTTTCTTTGCCAGTGGCTTGTGATCTTGATGAATTCTCAATTCTTCCTTGGTGGATGGACATTGAGCTGTCTCTGGATAGTTCAGAATGGATCATTGATCTATATGTATCCCTACCATCTTTGGTGTCTTGGGACTTGTTTACGAATGGAAATGTGGAGAGAGTGTGGCTTTCCTCTCTCGAGATTGACACGCACTGGATGGTCGTGATTGATTTCTATTTAGGAGAAGCCTAGTTAATTCCACCTCTTATGGTTTAGTATTGCTCTTGAGGTATGACCGCATCTTAGATGGTCGCCAGAATCTCCTATTTGGGAGGAGTTCAGGTAATTCCATCCCTTTGGTCCGTAGAATGACATATAATGGATTGAAAGGAATCCCAACACCCGTTGACAATGGTTTGTGTTTTGGTAGGGGTGAGACCGCACCATGAATGGTCGCTTACGTACTCCTATTGAAGAGGAGATCAGTCTGCGTAGTTCGAACCTCGTTGTAAGTGGTTCAACGTATATATGGTGGCGATATGGTGTAGGAATGTTTTGGTTGTTTTGTTTTTGTAAGGAGAAGAGGGTAGAAATGTTTTTGTTGTTTTTGTTTTATTGCGACCGGGCCATATGAAATGGTTGCCACGTACTCTATTGAAGAAGAGATCAATCGGGTCGACGTAGTTCGCTTACATGGCGAGAAAAAAGCGTAATCCCATGTGCAGGTCAGTGAGGGAGGAGAAAGTTTAATCCTAGGTTGAGGATAAGCTGCAGCGGAGAGAAGTTTAATCCCATGTATGGGTAGCCAAATCTATGAACGCAAGAGGTTCAATCCATGCGGTGGGATGACCTAAGTTGTATGAGCAAGAAGGAGAAAGCCGTGCCGCGGCTTGAAGAGTATGTTTCACGAGGGACAAAGTGTAGAAAAGTTGTAGGTGGTAAAGGGTTAAAGAACCGAAATGATGGTGACGATGATGATGCACTGTGGTGTTTCTTTGGTTACCGGATATAATACCGTTTCACGATGTCTGAGTTGATGAGTTGTGGAAATTCATCACCGTCCATTTCTTGTAATCTAAGAGCGCCTCCTGTCAATACTTCTTTGACAATAAACGAGCCTTCCCAGTTAGGAGCGGATTTTCCTTTGGCCTGATCTTAGTTGTCAAGAATCTTCTTCAGAACCAAGTCATGTTGTTTAAATTGCCGTAGCTGGACTTTTTTGTTATAGGATCTGGCGATCCTTTGCTGATATAGCTGACCATGGAAGATAGTCGCGGTTCGCCTTTCGTCTATCAGAGACAATTGGTGATACCTGTCTTGTACCCATTGGTTTTCATCCGGTGGCGTTGATCAACACTCGAGAGACTCCATCTCAACTTCTATGGGGAGAACGCGATTCCATCCCATAGGTTAAAGCGTAGGGGTTGCCCCGGTTGAAGTACGCATTGTGGTCTGTAGGCTACAGAGTCGAGGCAATAGGTCGGGCCAATCTTTGTGGTTGGTGACATCTTTGCATAATCTTCTTGATATTTTTGTTAGCCGCTTCAACAAAGACCGCTCATCTTCGGACGATAAATGACAAAGTTAAGATGTTTGATGTGGAATCTCGCATAATTCCTCCATCATTTTGTTGTTAAGGTTTTTGGCATTATCTCGACACAATCACCTCACAGTTGTCCATATCGACAAAAACGACATTGTTTCTGATGAAAGCAATGATGACTTCTTTAGTGACCCTGGGGAAGGAGGCTGCTTCTACCCACTTGGTGAAGTAGTCGATCATGGTGAAGATAAATCGATGAACATTACTGGCTTTAGGCTCAATGGGCCCAATAACGTCCATTCCCCACATTGAGAAGGGCCAAGGCGAACTCATATTGTGGAGCTCCCGTGGAGGGGCGTGTATAGCATTCCCATGAATCTGGCACTGATAGCATCTTCTGACGTGGTCATTGCAATCAGCTTTGAGAGACAGCCAGTAATGTCCCGTCTTGAGGACTTTCTTAACAAGGAGGGGCCACTCATGTGGGGGCCACACACTCCACCATGGATTTCATCCATAAGCCTCTGGGCTTGATCTTTGTCTAAACACCTGAGGAGACCCAGTCCTGCATCTCTTTTGTAGTAGCGCATCTCCACTGTGTAGAACTTCATGCAAGTCGATGGATCCGCCTTTTCTCGGTCCGGGCTCGCCTCATCGGTGTAGATCCATCTCGCGAGATATTCCTTGATATCTTGATACAAGGAGGTTGGATGGGAGGTAGCTCATCCGATACTTCTCCAACATAATTCCCATAGGTTGGGGCCTTGTTCAGGGCAATTATGACGTTTGGCAAGTGTTCTTATGCGATATCTGAATCAAGGAGGCCAAAGTTGCTAATGCGTCCGCGAAATCATTCCTATTACGAGGAACATGTAGAAAGGAGATTTCTTCGAACTCCAAAGCCATCTTCAAAACCTGCCGATGGTAAGGCAGTAAATGCAGTTCCTTGGTTTGATAGACTCCGGTGGATTATCTGATTACCAACTCCGAATCTCCAAGGACAGTTGTTGATCAATTTTGTAATCAATGAATACGTGCAAGTATACACGGTCAACAAGTAATAAAGTGAAAGTAGAGTATCGTTCCCACGAGGAATTATTTAATAAAAATCACCAAGTACTAATTCTTAACCAAACTAATTTTATTTAAACAATCTCAAATCGTGTTTTTTCTAATTAAGAAAACTAAATTAACTAATTAAAACTAAGATTTTAACGAATGAATTCAAATAAATAAAGATTAAGACTTCAATATCCCCAATTATGAATTATAAATCAATTATCCAATTATCTCAATTATTATGCCTACTGAATTGTTAACAGGAATTCTCAAATGCCAAAAGTCCTTTTCCAAGTGATCAATTGCCTTCTATTTAATCCATATTAATCTTGCTATATTCCTATGCAAAACAATTGAATTAAACTCGTTACAATCCCAATTCCTTATGTGTTACATGCGTGAAAAGATATTTCCATTCAATTCACAAACCTAATTTTTCACCATACAAATAACTAAGTCACATGATATCATGCCCGATTCTAACCCTAGAATTCCTCTTCCAATTCCTTCTAGAGTAACAAAGTAATTCTTGATCAAATAATTAAGCAATAAGCACAAGGCAAGATAAACAACTCACTTTAACATAAATAATTAGAATATAATGAATAACTAATTCATAGCCATAAAAGTTCAATTGAAATCTCAAAATAGTTAGTTCATAATTAATGAATTAAAACCAAGAATCCACAACCGAATAGACATCAAAAGATAAAAGTAAGATGAGAGAAGAGAATAGAATCTGTTGTCAAACCAAATCGATGCTCCCTCTGCTTGCTCTTGCTCTTGATCTTCAATGGTCTCCAAGTTGCTTCAATCTCCAAAACTAATAAGAACTAGGGTTATTTTCTAATCTAAAGGAGTGTTTAATCTAGGCTAAGCTATGTAATCCCCCTTTATTTTATGCCTTACAACATGTATTTATAGGTTACAAGTCCAATTTTTAGTTTAGGAACAAACCCAATCCTATTTGGAGTCAAAAGGTGTCAAAATTCGCCCAAAAGCAGCGTCGGACGCTTTCAAACCCTTCCCCGGCCCAAATTTCAAGTATATTGCAATGTGTGCGCCCCTCACCGCCCGTAATTGGAAAATGCACTAAGAGTAGCGCCCCAGCGCTGGCCCAAAATCCGATATTTTCTGCTCCGACATCCTTTGGGAAAATGGCCATAACTTCTTCGTCCGAACTCTGATTTCGATGATTCAAGATGTTCCGGAAAGAGAAGAAGTAGATCTACAACTTTCATTCTTTGAGTTTTCCGAAATAATGTCAGGAGCTATAGTCAAATTGGCTCTGAAGGGATTGCTGTGTAAATGGCAAGCCGAAAACGCGAATCTAGCCACCCCAAACATCGATCCATGTAACTTTTGTCCCAAATCCTACAAAATAATATAAAACATGCTTGAATAGACACAAACACATAAAAACATCCTAAAAGACTTAAGAACAACAATAAATTAAGCCCGAATGTATCCAATTCATGGGTATAAAACTCACTCATCAAATACCCCCAAACTTAAATCTTTCTTCGTCTCAAGCAAAAAACACAAAAATGTTATGCAATGCAATGTAATGAAACTAATCTATATGCCTACTGAATCCAACAAATAATGAAAGAAACAAGTCTATTCAACCGGCCTTAGAAATCAAGTAAACATGATAATACATCATATTAAAACAAATCGATAATTTCCCAATCAATCATCAAATCTTAGGTATTATATCACCGATATAGTGCGTGTGTGCTCCACAACAATGTTAAGCGATATAAAATCAAATTTAAGACATAATAGATATCTTTGAAGGCATCATACGATTGCAAATTCACAAAATTCACAAACAAGCTATATCCAACTAAAGTCAAACATCCACCAAGTTCAAGAGTCCAACTGGGATACTTATGCTTTACTTTTCATTACGGGCTTTTTGCTCTTTTCCGTTTTATTGTTTTTTTTTTTTTAACCATAAGCGTGCAATGTCTCATTCCATTAGGCTAATGGTGTCACCCCTCAGCGAGCTTTCGACCAGCGACTCCCGGACCATATAAGACCTTAGGGCGCTTAGGTTTTAAGATACCCCTTGAGCGCATTTACTCAAGTAACAAAGGCCCCGAAACAAAACTAGCCACAGTAAATTTTTTTTTTCTTTTTTTCTTTTTTTTATAGATGGTTGGTGAGTGCGTTTTACGCTCCATCTCACGCTTGTGTTTATGGGGAGTGTTTCTCCTCAACCCACCACAAGACTCAACATGTTTTTTTTTTTTTTAAGCTTATATACCCCAAAATTTCCCCCCAAACTTAAGTTTTTATCAAAATTTAGCCATCTCCGCCTATTCATGTCTTTCATTCCTTCACACTAGTATTATACTTAAGAAATCCATTATGTATCAATTTAAACTTAATCGATAAACATATTTTGTTATTAACGTGCTTTAACCTTGATTATACCAGTTTCAAGCAGGAAAGATTCAATTCATAACAAGAAATCACATCAAAGCCTGAATATTCAATACTATACTTATCTACTTAACTCCAGTCTCATCATTGGCCAAAATAGACTTTTACTATCTAACAGTTGAAATCATGCAAATATAAACTAACTGCAACAAACATAGTAAACTAACTACTATTTTTGCGATTTTTAAATTTTTTTTTTTTTTAAACAAAAAAACTGAATGTAAAAATTAAATGTAAATAACCCGAAAACATCAAACCCTTCCCCAGTATTGTATTAGGCTAATAACTTATTGACGCGATTTTTGGTAATTTTGACACCTTTTGACTCCAAATAGGATTGGGTTTGTTCTAAGCTAAAATTGGACTTGTAACCTATAAATACATGATGTAAGGCATAAAATAAGAGGAGATTACATAAGCTTAGCCTAGATAAAACACTCCTTTAGATTGAAAATAACCCTAGTTCTTATTAGTTTTGGAGATTGAAGCAACTTGGAGACCATTGAAGATCAAGAGCAAGAGCAAGAGGGAGCATCGATTTCGTCGACAGCAGATTCTATTCTCTTCTCTCATCTTACTTTTATCTTTTGATGTCTATTCGGTTGTGGATTCTTGGTTTTAATTCATTAATTATGAACTAACTATTTTGAGATTTCAATTGAACTTTTATGGCTATGAATTAGTTATTCATTATATTCTAATTATTTATGTTAAAGTGAGTTGTTTATCTTGTCTTGTCAATTTCTTCTTCTATCTTCTAGCTCATCGCACCATGGTTTGAAGGTGTACTTGCTTTTACATCACCACAGAGAGAGTATTGCCGAAGCGGCATGACTACCAATCGGACAAGGTTTTGCAAATCTAATAGGACTCTTGAAGCTTTGGGAGGAGAAAGGCACTTGAGGCATAAATAACATTGGCTCATCATCATTGGTTCTCACAATTAGTTCTTCACCGAACCTTGTTGTCATTATCCCACTTGTCTCCTCTTTTTCATCTCGTGGCTCATCCGGTTGTAGATTTGGCTCGGGCTCCTGCAGGGCCTCGGAATCCATGTCATAGGGCAGGTGTATTGAGGACGGTTGTTCAACGTGTGTCTTATCTGTTCCACTTGATTTTCCAAATTCTTGATCAGCGCCCTTGGCTTTGCAAATTCGACTCTACTTGATTCATTTTCTTGTCTTGTTCCTCATTCCTTTTTGCGAAGCTTTAATAAATTTTCCAAGGCTTCTCCCAATTTGAATGTTCTTCCCATTGTAGTGAGGTGGACACAAGAAATCCTGTGGGTATGTTGGACTTGGAGCTTAAAATTGATCTTGATTGTTACTCCATGAAAAATCCGGGTGATACCCCGATCATGATGATAGTTGTTGGGATAGACATAATTATTGGGGTAATCACCACTATCTTTATCTGCGAGGCTCGGCCGATGGTGCATTGATGACTCATATGATTTCCGAAGCACAATAATCACAAGTAACCACCATACTTTGGCGATTTGAGCTTCTAAAAAGCTTCAAATATCCTCGAAAGTGTCTCAATTTGTAGCCGACAATGCGAGAAAGTTTCTCGAAGTCTTTCAATCTCCACTCCCTTGGTTGAGTCATGTTCGTATGGCCATTGATACCACAAAGTCATCCATGGTACCAAAAGAGAGAAATATAGAAAGAGAATTAAAAATAAAAATAAAAATGTTTAAATTAAGACTAATTTGATTGAAATTAATATTGGTAAATAATTATTAAATTAAGTCCCCGGCAGCGGCGCCAAAAACTTGTTGATCAATTTCGCAATCAATGAATACGATGCAAAGTATACACGATTCGACAAGTAATAAAGTGAAAGTAGAGTATCGTTCCACGAGGAATTATTTAATAAAAATCACCAAGTACTAATTCTTAACCAAACTAATTTTATTTAAACAATCTCAAATCGTGTTTTTTCTAATTAAGAAAACTAAATTAACTAATTAAAACTAAGATTTTAACGAATGAATTCAAATAAATAAAGATTAAGACTTCAATATCCCCAATTATGAATTATAAATCAATTATCCAATTATCTCAATTATTATGCCTCTTGAATTGTTAGCGAATTCTCAAATGCCAAAAGTCCTTTTCCAAGTGATCAATTGCCTTCTATTTAATCCATATTAATCTTGCTATATTCTATGCAAAACAATTGAATTAAACTCGTTACAATCCCAATTCCTTATGTGTTACATGCGGCGAAAAAGATATTTCCATTCAATTCACAAACCTAATTTTTCACCATGCAAATAACTAAGTCACATGATATCATGCCCGATTCTAACCCTAGAATTCCTCTTCCAATTCCTTCAGAGTAACAAAGTAATTCTTGATCAAATAATTAAGCAATAAGCCTGCAAGGCAAGATAAACAACTCACTTTAACATAAATAATTAGAATATAATGAATAACTAATTCATAGCCATAAAAAGTTCAATTGAAATCTCAAAAATAGTTAGTTCATAATTAATGAATTAAAACCAAGAATCCCTGTTGAATAGACATCAAAAGATAAAAGTAAGATGAGAGAAGAGAATAGAATCTATTGTAGCAAATCTGATGCTCCCCTCTTGCTCTTGCTCTTGATCTTCAATGGTCTCCAAG
Organism: Panax ginseng; assembly: GCA_020205605.1. Lineage (NCBI taxonomy): Eukaryota > Viridiplantae > Streptophyta > Magnoliopsida > Apiales > Araliaceae > Panax > Panax ginseng. The sequence continues at coordinate 50,164,167 of CM035140.1, forward strand.
TTGCTTCAATCTCCAAAACTAATAAGAACTAGGGTTATTTTCTAATCTAAAGGAGTGTTTAATCTAGGCTAAGCTATGTAATCCCCTTTATTTTATGCCTTACAACATGTATTTATAGGTTACAAGTCCAATTTTAGTTTAGAACAAACCCAATCCTATTTGGAGTCAAAAGGTGTCAAAATTAAGCCCAAAACGCGTCGAGGACTGCACCAAACCCTTCCCCGAGCCCCGGTTGGTAGCTTGGCAACGGCCCTGATGTCGCCTTCCTCTAGCCCGACGCTGGAAAATGCACTAAGAGTAGCGCTTGAATATGGCCCCAAAATCCGATATTTTCTGCTCAGAGCATCCTTTGGGAAAATGGCCATAACTTCTTCGTCCGAACTCTGATTTCGATGATTCAAGATGTTCCGGAAAAGAAGAAGTAGATCTACAACTTTCATTCTTTGAGTTTTCCGAAATAATGTCAGGAGCTATAGTCAAATTGGCTCTGAAGGATTCTTTATGTAAATGGCAAAAGAAAAACGCGAATCTAGCCACCCCAAACATCGATCCATGTAACTTTTGTCCCAAATCCTACAAAATAATATAAAACATGCTTGAATAGACACAAACACATAAAACATCCTAAAAGACTTAAGAACAACAATAAATTAAGCGAATGTATCCAATTCATGGGTATAAAACTCACTCATCAAATACCCCCAAACTTAAATCTTTGCTTGTCCTCAAGCAAAAAACACAAAAATGTTATGCAATGCAATGTAATGAAACTAATCTATATGCCTACGAATCCAACAGTAATGACAGAAACAAGTCTATTCAACCGGCCTTAGAGAAATCAAGTAAACATGATAATACATCATATTAAAACAAATCGATAATTTCCCAATCAATCATCAAATCTTAGGTATTATCAACGATATAGTGCGTGTGTGCTCCACAACAATGTTAACTGATATAAAATCAAATTTAAGACATAATAGATATCTTTGAAGGCATCATACAGTGCAAATTCACAAAATTCACAAACAAGCTATATCCAACTAAAGTCAAACATCCACCAAGTTCAAGAGTCCAATCTGGGATACTTATGCTTTACTTTTCATTACGGGGGCTTTTTGCTCTTTTCCCGTTTTATTTTTTTTTTAACCATAAGCATGCAATGTCTCATTCCATTAGGCTAATGATGTGACCCCTTAGCGAGCTTTAGACCAGCGACTCCCGGACCATATAAGACCTTAGTAGCTAGGTTTTAAGATACCCCTTGAGCGTACTACTCAGTAACAAAGGCCCCGAAACAAAACTAGCCAGCAGTAAATTTTTTTTTTTTTTCTCTTTTTTTATAGATGGTTGGTGAGTCGTTTACGCTCCATCTCACGCTTGTGTTTATGGGGAGTGTTTCTCCTCAACCCACCACAAGACTCAACATGTTTTTTTTTTTTAAGCTTATATACCCCAAAATTTCCCCCAAACTTAAGTTTTTATCAAAATTTAGCCATCTCGCCTATTCATTCATGTCTTTCATTCCTTCACACTAGTATTATACTTAAGAAATCCATTATGTATCAATTTAAACTTAATCGATAAAATATATTTGTTATTAACGTCTTTAACCTTGATTATACGATTTCAAACGGAAAAGATTCAATTCATAACAAGAAATCACATCAAAGCCCTGAATATTCAATACTATACTTATCTCTTAACTCCAGTCTCATCATTGGCCAAAATAGACTTTTACTATCTAACAGTTGAAATCATGCAAATATAAACTAAGCTGCAACAAACATAGTAAACTAACTACTATTTTTGCGATTTTTTAAATTTTTTTTTTTTAAAAAAAACTGAATGTAAAAATTAAATGTAAATAACCGAAAACATCAAACCCTTCCCCAGCCCCAGTTATTTGGGCAACGTAATGACGCAGACGCGTTTTGGTAATTTTGACACCTTTTGACTCCAAATAGGATTGGGTTTGTTCTAAGCTAAAAATTGGACTTGTAACCTATAAATACATGATGTAAGGCATAAAATAAGAGGAGATTACATAGCTTAGCCTAGATAAAACACTCCTTTAGATTAGAAAATAACCCTAGTTCTTATTAGTTTTGGAGATTGAAGCAACTTGGAGACCATTGAAGATCAAGAGCAAGAAAGAGGGGAGCATCAGATTTGCGACAAGCAGATTCTATTCTCTTCTCTCATCTTACTTTTATCTTTTGATGTCTATTGATTGTGGATTCTTGGTTTTAATTCATTAATTATGAACTAACTATTTTGAGATTTCAATTGAACTTTTTATGGCTATGAATTAGTTATTCATTATATTCTAATTATTTATGTTAAAGTGAGTTGTTTATCTTGTCTTGTGCTTATTGCTTAATTATTTGATCGATAATTACTTTGTTACTCTCCATAAAGGAATTGAAAGAGGAATTCTAGGGTTAGAATGGGCATGATATCATGTGACTTAGTTATTTGCACTGATGAATAATTAGGTTTGTGAATAGAATGGAAATATCTTTTCGCCGCATGTAACACATAAGGAATTGGGATTGTAACGAATTTAATTCAATTGTTTTGCATAGGAATATAGCAAAATTAATCTGGATTAAATAGAAGGCAATTGATCACTTGGAAAAGGGCTTTTGGCATTTGAGAATTCCTGTTAACAATTCAGTAGACATAATAATTGGGATAATTGGATAATTGATTTATAATTCATAATTGGGGATATTGAAGTCTTAATCCTTATTTACCTGAATTCAAACAAATCTTAGTTTTGTTTATTTGCTTTCTTTTAGACTAATCTCTTTTAATTAGTTAATTTAGTTTTCTTAATTAGAAAAAACACGATTTGAGATTGTTTAAATAAAATTAGTTTGGTTAAGAATTAGTACTTGGTGATTTTTATTAAATAATTCCTCGTGGGAACGATACTCTACTTTCACTTTATTACTTGTTGACCGTGTATACTTGCACGTATTCATTGATTGCGAAATCGATCAACAAGTTTTTAGCCATCTCCGCCTATTCATGTCTTTCATTCCTTCACACTAGTATTATACTTAAGAAATCCATTATGTATCAATTTAAACTTAATCAGTTAACATAGCTGTTATTAACGTGCTAACCTTGATTATACCAGTTTCAAACAGGAAAAGATTCAATTCATAACAAGAAATCACATCAAAGCCTGAATATTCAATACTATACTTATCTACTTAACTCCAGTCTCATCATTGGCCATAATAGACTTTTACTATCTAACAGTTGAAATCATGCAAATATAAACTAACTGCAACAAACATAGTAAACTAACTACTATTTTTGCGATTTTTAAAATTTTTTTTTTTTAAACAAAAAAACTGAATGCAAAAACTAAATGTAAATAACCCGAAAACATAACGAACTACAATGTAAATAACTAACTATATGCAATACGACACTAAAATGCCCCCAAACTTAAACTAGACATTGTCCTCAATGGCTACAATAGAAAAAAAATTAAAGCGAGAGGACTTCCACGAAAATATAGCCATCTTCCTCCTTGTCCGCTAAGTTTGGAGAATAGGCTAAGCACATGGAACAAATTGGGCACCACACTTGAATTTGACTTGAATAACACAGTAAAACCATGATAGAAGCAATTTTATTAAATCCTAAATAAATGCAAATTCCAAACTACTAATATAAAACTTAATAAAATTAAAAATAAAAATTAAACTTGGGTTGCCTCCCGATAAGCGCTTGTTTTATAGTCTCGACTGACTTCTTCAATTCTCTATCCAATTCCCCTACGAAAGTTGAGAACCCTCCATCCATCGGAAATAATATAGCTTTTGGTAGGTTCCCATTTGTAATAACCATTGTATTAAAGTCACCTAGAATGCTTTCTTGAGATAATATCACATTCAAGAGCGTCAAACATCTAGGTGGTTTCTCCATTAATGTCTGCGAATATATTACGGCATAGAGGCTTGTCGAGACACAACAATTTCTTCTTCTATCTTCTCTAGCTCATCGCACCATGGTTTTGAAGGTGTACTTGCTTTTACATCACAGAGAGTATTAAGCGGCATGACTACCAATCGGACAAGGTTTTGCAAATCTAACTTGGGACTCTTGAAGCTGTGGAGGAGAAGGCACTTGAGGCATAAATAACATTGGCTCATCATCATTGGTTCTCACAATTAGTTCTTCACCAAGCCTTGTTGTCATTATCCCCACTTGTCTCCTCTTTTTCATCTCGTGGCTCATCCGGTTGTAGATTTGGCTCGGGCTCACCAAGGCTCGGAATCCATGTCATAGGGCAGGTGTATTGAGGATCGGTTGTTCAACGCATGTCTTATCTGTTCCACTTGATTTTCCAAATTCTTGATCAGCGCCCCTTGGCTTTGCAAATTCAAACTCTACTTGATTCATTTTCTTGTCTTGTTCCTCATTCTTTTTTTGCGAAGCTTTAATAAATTTTTTCAAGGCTTCCTCCCAATTTGAATGTTCTTCTGTTGTAGTGGAGGTGGACACAAGAAATCACTGTGGGTATGTTGGACTTGGAGCTTAAAATTGATCTTGATTGTTACTCCATGAAAAATCCGGGTGATACCCCGATCCGATGATAGTTGTTGGGATAGACATAATTATTGGGGTAATCACCACTATCTTTATCTTAAACTCGGCGATGGTGCATTGATGACTCATATGATTTCCAAAGACAATAATCACAAGTAACCACCATACTTTGTGACATTTGAGCTTCAAAAGCTTCAAATATCCTCGAAAGTGTCTCAATTTGTGCTGACAATGCAGAAAGTTTCTCGAGTCTTTCAATCTCCACTCCCCTTGGTTGAGTCATGTTCGTGTATGGCCATTGATACACAAAGTCATCCATGGTACACGAAAAGAGAGAAATATAGAAGAGAATTAAAATAAAAATAAAATGTTTAAATTAAGACTAATTTGATTGAAATTAATATTGGTAAATAATTATTAAATTAAGTCCCCTAAGAACAATGGCGCCAAAAACTTGTTGATCAATTTAGCAATCAATGAATACGTGCAAGTATACACACGATTCGACAAGTAATAAAGTGAAAGTAGAGTATCGTTCCCACGAGGAATTATTTAATAAAAATCACCAAGTACTAATTCTTAACCAAACTAATTTTATTTAAACAATCTCAAATCGTGTTTTTTCTAATTAAGAAAACTAAATTAACTAATTAAAACTAAGATTTTTTAACGAATGAATTCAAATAAATAAAGATTAAGACTTCAATATCCCCAATTATGAATTATAAATCAATTATCCAATTATCTCAATTATTATGCCCTCTTGAATTGTTAATGAGGAATTCTCAAATGCCAAAAGTCCTTTTCCAAGTGATCAATTGCCTTCTATTTAATCCATATTAATCTTGCTATATTCCTATGCAAAACAATTGAATTAAACTCATTATAATCCCAATTCCTTATGTGTTACATGCGGTGAAAAGATATTTCCATTCAATTCACAAACCTAATTTTTCACCATGCAAATAACTAAGTCACATGATATCATGCCCGATTCTAACCCTAGAATTCCTCTTCCAATTCCTTCAGAGTAACAAAGTAATTCTTGATCAAATAATTAAGCAATAAGCACAAGGCAAGATAAACAACTCACTTTAACATAAATAATTAGAATATAATGAATAACTAATTCATAGCCATAAAAAGTTCAATTGAAATCTCAAAATAGTTAGTTCATAATTAATGAATTAAAACCAAGAATCCACAAATGAATAGACATCAAAAGATAAAAGTAAGATGAGAGAAGAGAATAGAATCTGTTGTCCGACAAATCTGATGCTCCCTCTTGCTCTTGCTCTTGATCTTCAATGGTCTCCAAGTTGCTTCAATCTCAAAACTAATAAGAACTAGGGTTATTTTCTAATCTAAAGGAGTGTTTAATCTAGGCTAAGCTATGTAATCCCCTTTATTTTATGCCTTACAACATGTATTTATAGGTTACAAGTCCAATTTTAGTTTAGGAACAAACCCAATCCTATTTGGAGTCAAAAGGTGTCAAAATTAAGCCCAAAAGCGGCGTCGAGGCCGCACCAAACCCTTCCCCAGTATTTTAAGGCCAAGCAATGGCATTATTGAGTCGCCGCTTCTAGCGCGCCATGGGAAAATGCACTAAGAGTAGCGCCCCAGCGCTGGCCCAAAATCCGACATTTTCTGCTCCGACATCCTTTGGGAAAATGGCCATAACTTCTTCGTCCGAACTCCGATTTCGATGATTCAAGATGTTCCGGAAAGAGGAGAAGTAGATCTACAACTTTTATTCTTTGAGTTTTCCGAAATAATGTCAGGAGATATAGTCAAATTGGCTCTGAAGGGACTGCTGTGTAAATGGTAAGCCGAAAACGCGAATCTAGCCACCCCAAACATCGATCCATGTAACCTTTGTCCCAAATCCTACAAAACAATATAAAACATGCTTGAATAGACACAAACACATAAAAACATCCTAAAAGACTTAAGAACAACAATAAATTAATCCCGAATGTATCCAATTCATGGGTATAAAACTCACTCATCAACAGTTAACCACTTGATGCCCATTGAACGGGCAAGTTTTAGCCCCATGAGACAGCCTTCATACTCAGCCATATTGTTGGTGCTGACAAACTGTAATTTGACTGACAGCGGGATCTGCTCCCGTGCGGATATTAGAAGCTGCTCCGGCTCGAGCCTTCCATATTAACAGATCCATCAAAATACATCTTCCATGATTGGCGTGTATTGTACTGATGGTGTTGCTGCACTGTCATTACTCCTTCATCGGGGAAATAGGTTTCCAAGGGTTTGAAATCCCCTGAAGGTGCGGCGGCCAGTTGATCCGCGATTCCTTGACCTTTGATGGGCATTTGAGTCACATATACGATGTCAAATTGTTGTAGGATCAACTGCCATCTGGACAGCCGGCAATTCAACATGGGTTTGTTGAACACATACTTGAGAGGATCCACGCGGGATATGAGATGGGTTTTGTGACCATGTAGGTAATGATGTAACCTCATGGAAGCCCATGCTAAAGCACAACACGTCTTTTCGATCAGAGTGTACTTGTGTTCACTGCTACTGAACCTTTTGCTGAGGTAATAGATAGCTCGTTCTTGGCCTCTATCGTCTTTTTGTCCCAGCATACAGCCCATGGCATTGTCACTTATGGACAGGTACATGAATATGGGAACATCATCCCTGGGCGGTACCAAGACAGGAGCTTTGACTAGCTGTTTCTTGATTGTAAGGAAGACATTCTGGCACTCATCATTCCATTTCATGGAGGAGTTCTTCCTTAATAACTTGAAGATTGGCTCACGGAGTTCTTTGTGAGTTGGGAGATAAACACTGTTGATGAAGTTGATCCTTCCAAAAAATCCCGTATTTCCTTCTCCAATACGAGGAATGGGCATTTCGTGATGGCTTGGATTTTGGTAGGATCACTCAATCCTTTGTGGTCGACTAGAAATCCTAGCAACTTGCCTCGATTTAACACCAAAGGCGCACTTAGCTGGATTCAACTTCAAGTTGTACTTACGCAACCTGTTGAACAACTTTCTGAGATGGTCTAGATGGTCATCCTCCTTCCGGGACTTGACAATGATGTCATCCACGTAGACCTCAATCTCTTTATGCATTAAGTCATGGAAAAGAGCCATTATAGCTCCTTGATAGGTAGCTCCGGCATTGATGAGGCCGAATGACAACCGTCAATAGCAAAAAGTTCCCCAAGGAGTGATGAAAGCACTCTTCTCACTATCTTCCTCGGCAACCATGATCTGATGGTACCCCGCAAAGTAATCAGCAAAGGAGTACATGTCGTATTGCGCAGTATTGTCAATGAGAATGTGGATAAATGGCACAGGAAAGCTATCTTTTAAGCAAGCTTTGTTCAAGTCCCGGTAATCCATGCAAACTCGCACCTTCCCTCCAGGTTTAGGTACGGGCACGATGTTGGATATCCATTCAGGATATGTAGACACCATGATGATGCCGGCTTGAAATTGTTTCACAATTTCTTCTTTCACCTTTAAACTCCACTCGATTTCAATCGCTTTGAGCTTTTGCTTGAGTGGCTTAAATCCCTCTTTAATGGGAAGGCGATGAAGGACAATGTCAGCGGACAAACCCACCATGTCTTCATGAGACCATGCAAACACATCCTGGAATTGGGTTAATAGCATAACCATGTCATTCTGTTGGTTTGGGGTAAGGTCTGAACCAACTGGATTAACTTAGGGCTTCTAAAGTTCAGAGATTGAAGAAGTGGTTTGATCAAGGTTAGGTTTGGGTTTGTCTTTAACCCATTCTTGAATTTCCGGAGGCACCTCAATGTCATCCTAGAGATCTATCAAAGTGAATTCATCTACATCAAAGGTACAATCCTTGTGTAGGAGAGGCATCGTATCCGCAAATCTGAGCACATCTAAATTGAGTCCTTAAACAAAATATGCTTTCACTTAGTATATATGAAATCGTTGATCATACAGCAGTGTTAGCATATCTTGGCAAAATAAATTGCTAATACATCTGAGAAAAGTAAAAGCGAGTTATTGTATCTCTACAGGCGAGAAAAGAATTTCGCCCGCTTACCCTTGTTGACCAAAGCAAGTAATGTTGTTCCAATTGGTAAGGGTAAAGTCCAGGTGGACCGCTGTGATGGAGGGATTGTCATCATCCTCTTTGTCCCGAATGATGGCCATTACGTCAGAGCAATCATCATCTGGGGTGTATCTGTTGGTATGTTCATTATGGACGATGATACGCATGCCCGACATTATTCGAACAACGTTTTCCTTGATTCTCCGCTCCTCTTCTTCGATTGCGGGATCTGGAATTACGATTTTCTTTTCCTCCACCGGTTTCGGCTTAGGAAATAACATGGCCATGACATTAGCTGGCACCTTTACTGGAGGTTGTGCGGACTCGAGTTTGAAGGCGGCCGAGAACGCCACATGGTTGAAGCGGAAGGAATGCATTGATGCTTATGAGGATTCACGTGACTAGAAATTTGGAAGAATAGCCTAGTCCAATTTGTTCCAACTTGCTTGGTTAATCGAATAAGTCTTTGGATACCTGGCCGTCTTTACCCAACCCTTGTCACGGCTTGTGACCTAACGACATCATTTCTCGAGTGGCTGACATCACCTCATCGAAATGTGAGGTTGAACAATGGTGCTCAATAAGCGTGGTATTGGGTGTTGCTTATTTCCAAAGCATGAAAATTGAGTGGCTCTGTGTCTTCATTTGCATTGATGAATGGCACGTCCCCGTGTGGAGGACACTCCAGCTCAGCGTTGACTGTGACCAGGCTATTGTTGATAATGTACTTCAATTGTTGGTGAAGGGTGGAGGGGCGCTTACGCCATGTGGATCCATGGTCGTCCCAAGAGCGGGTTGTATCCGAATCTATCTTGAGCACATGGAAGGACGCAGAATGTATGAGGCGAATTTCGATTGGCGGCTCAATTACTCCAACCGGTTACGGTGGGCTCCATCAAAAGCTTTGATAATAGTATGGCTACTCTCGAATTGGTTGAGATTGATATTCATCTTCACCAAGGTGGCATATGGGCGGATATTCATAGAGGAACCTCCATCTATTAATACTCCAACCACCATATATCCGAGAGGAGATAAGGCCATGATGTGCACGGTTTGCAATAACCGGTCCCTTCGGATGGTATGTCATCATCAGTGAAGGATATCACATTGTTGTTGAAAATGTGATCAACCATGTGTTAAAACTTTTCCGTATCCACTGATGTCGGGAGATAGGCTCTTCTAGAACCTTTAACAAGACCTTCCGGTGATTCTCGGAAGTGAGGACCAAGTCTAAAATGGATATTTGTGGTGGAGCTTCTTTCAAGCTTAAAACCACCGAGGCTTCGTTATGACCCACAACGCGGAAAATTTTTTTAATCTTCTCCGTGGGTATTTTCCCCTTTGATTTAGGGGTGGGTTTCCTCACCCAATGGGGAAGATACAGTGGATTTTCCTTTGACACTGCAGTAGTGGTATGTGAGGTGGATCCTTCACCTTCTCCATAATTCCACGGAACCTTGCGCAAGCTAACAATAGGATATTGTGCTCTGCATGGCAAGTTGATTGGCTCGGGAGCGGCCACTTTCAAAGGATTGTTTCCTCCTTTGAGCTGAATTATCGGTGTTATGAGAAAAGTATTAATCCCTTTAACTTCAGTAGATATAACTGCTACCACACTTTTCCACTTAGTAGGGCCTGCATTCTCACTTGCACGTAACACAGTGTCGTTATTCGCCATGCGCCTTGATACCACTATCGATTAGATTTTGAATAAGGTGGCGGAGTGCCCAGCATTCTTCTGTGTTGTGACCGCGAGACTGGGAGTGGTATTGACATACTCCATCAGAGTTGTATCGTCCCGAACGGGGGTTGATTGGAGGTAGGGAATTGATCCTTCCTTCATTGATTAACATGTGAAGGATTTCCTCCATGGGTTGGCCCAAATAAGTGAATTCCCGTTTGTTGGCGAAATCACGACGGGCTTTGGCATTTGCTCTCTTCGTCACATTGTCTTCCAGCATTTCATTTTCTGAAAGTGATGAGGGAATATTCATGACGATTGGTAGGAGACTGGCATGCTCCTGGCTGATTAATTGTCGAGTCACTTGATGCTGATAAGTCACCAGTTCCGCCAATTGCTCAATTTGTTTGCAGAGAGCTTTCATCTTTCATTCCATTGTGAACTGGAACTTAGCATAATCCCATCTGTCATCACCGTCTTTGATGGTTTGAGGGGAATTACAGCTGAAGTTGGAACTCTATCCACTGCTCCAATTAATCATGTTGACCTCTTCTTCTTTGTGTTGAGGAAGATGGTTGTCTTTACGTGAGGCTGATCGAGTTTGGTGACTACGATCTCTCCATTATCTATTAGGTCCTGGATCTTGTGTTTCAAGGCCCAACAATCCTGAGTATCATGTCCAGGTGCCCAGGCATGATAAGCACATTTCCTAGCAGCATTAAAACCCCATCTATTAGGGCTGGCTGGTGGAAGAAGATGCGTAATTTTCTTCTGTGTTGTCAGAAGATTAAGAATGTTCTCGAGGGTATCCCCTAAGGGTATAAACACTCGATGGAGTTTGACTTCTCCACCTTTTGGTACTAGAGGGTTTGCAGACTGTGCTGGAAAGGGAGTGTAGTTTCTCCTTTGAATGGGCATACTTTGATTGCCTTTTTGTCCCTGTAGTATCAGGGAAACATCTTCCTCTTTCTTTTTATGGACCCTCTGGGGGCTGTTCCCATAATTTCCAGATTGGATGTGATCAGCAACAGCTTTGAGTGCGGCTAGGTCTTGAATCTTTCCTGACTTCAATCCTATTTCAGCCATCTCCCCATGTTTAACCATTTCAGAAAATGGTTTGCCAATGCCTGCTAAAACTCTCTCATAGACGGGAGCTTCTTGTATGTCTATGAATGTCATGACCATTTTGATTCGACATGGCGGGGACTAACTCGGCTGACAGCGTCTCCACCTTTGAGCATACTCACGAAAGACTCGTTAGATCATTTCTTGATTTTGGTAATATGATACCGTCAGGGAGCCATTTGAGTTTGAAAGCTGTATTGAGTGAGGAAGGCATGTGCTAGCTCTTCCCAATTTGTGGATTTTGGAGTTGTCTAATCTTGTGTACCACAAACGGGCTTCTCTAGTTAGACTCTTTTGCAACAATTGCATTCTGAGTTTTTCATCCTCTGCATAGGATCCCAGTTCTCCAATAAAGACTTTTAAATGTGTATAAGGATCCCCTAACCCGTCATATTTTTCAAAGTCAGGAGTTTTAATTTTTTCTGGATAGTGAACACTAGGAAAAATACATAGATCAGCATATGAAACACTCCCGTGTGTTCCAATTCCTTTGATAGCGCGAAGGGTCTCTTCCATTTGGAGGACTTTCTTTTTGATGTCACCATTGTATGGATCTCGATGGAATGGGCGACATCATGAGTTTTGTTGGTCGTATCCAATTTGTGGCTCTAGTATGGTAATGGCCAGAAATTCCTCCTTGTGTGGAGGGCTCGGTATGTCTGGTATTTCGACGACCTGTGTAGTGGTGTAATTCTTTTAATAGAAACGACCAAATCATGTAATCTGTTTGCTTAACTTGGTCAATTCTTTGCGAGAAACTAGATTAAGTTGATCTGGTGGGATGATGACATGATTATTTGTAGCTGTTACCTTTTGGACTTTGAGTGGGTAGTAGGTCCAGATTGATTCCTGTGAAAAATGGCATAGTTTAGTCCTTAGGGAAGGTGTATAATGACATGCTATGTGATGTGTCCATTTTAGGAATTTTATCCTGCAAAGCGGGTGTCATTTGTTTGTAGCATGTATGTGGACATATTGCTTCATATTTCTCATTACATGGAGATAGATATGGAATGAAATTACAAGTAATTGTGTTTACAAGTAATTAAAATGAGAGCATGAAGAGACTTTCCTTCATTTTGGTTTATCAGAGGCTGACCTATCTTAGGTTACTCTCGCGGCTTTTTGGCATGAAGGTTCCCAAATCATCGCAATCTACTAGGCGGGAAGTTAATTGGTCTTTCAAACTGGAGTTTAATTTGGGTGGTGCCTTTCCTGAGCCTTGGAGAATTAGTCTTCTCACGAGTCCAGTAATCAAACACCGACGGGATAGCCTCCTGGTGGAGGGACCACTCAACATACATTCACATACATCGCGTCTCACCGTATGAAATGATGACATGTGCGAAGCACTAATATCATAAGAGATTTATAGCATGAAGCACTAACATCCTGCCTGAGATATGATGCGAAGCACTAAGATCAAACAAGACATGCATTCGTACACATTCATCCAATGTAAATGCAACATCCACACACAAGCATTTAACAGTTTTGAAAAGATTGTAGTAGCGGCTTAAGTCCTCTTACTGGAGTCCCCAGCAGAGTCACCACCTGTCGACGTCGGGATTTTTAGGTGTCCCTTTCAGATTACTTGTTCTTTGGTGTTCTCATTTTAGGTGAGATTTGTTTGAAAAACAAGTGAAAAAGTTCCGACATATATAATGTCGACGATGGGATTTATTAAGAGTCGCTTGATTGGTTTTTAAATGGTTGTACCAATACAACCGAGAAAAGGTTTGTACATTGACCCGATGATGTGACAACGATATCTGGATTCGGTGAAAGCGAGATTCGTTTAGGGTCAGGGGACTTGGTTATCGCGGAGGGAAGGTGTTAGGCACCCCCCGACATCCGTGTTACCACGGTGACCGCCTCTTTTCAAGAAACAATTATCTCTGTGTGTGTGTGTGTGTGTGTGGGTCAATGTGCTGCTATATGAAAGTTGTGTGAGGCCTCGTTCGAACCTATATACACAGGGTTTGAATTTATGTAAAAATTGAGTTTTTAGCAAGATATGGCAATAATGTTTTATAAAAGTGGTTTTTCAAACCACGATGCTCAATAGGAATTGAGACCTTTTACACTTCCATTTTTATTAAGTGGTAATTTGAATTGATTTTATTTGACGGATGCGAGGCATCCGTATGAAAAATAATATATCAAAAATAATGCCGACTTTTCTCGTGGGTATGGAAACCATCCGAGGAAATCTGAGACATCATAAAATAATTTACAAAAGCGCTTACAATTTGAAAATGTCCATCAGGAACCGAATCTAGATCAATGGGATGAATCTGTGATCACATGATTCTGGCGCCTGAGAATATTACAATTTGTATAAAAGCAATAAGCAGGTATATATATAAAAGCGGTAAATATATATATATATATATATATATAGACATGATCACCAACCACGAAGCACCTCCATGGGGGATCAGAAATGTAAATAAAGTCATTAAAAGTCATAAATACGATCAATTCGCCCTTAAGTAAACTCAAGCGAGACGAAATGTAAAGAAAGCTATAAAAGCGATCAACTGCCATGAAGGGAACTCCAGGCAGGACAAAATAAATAAATATATATATGTATATATATATATATAAAAAAGCAATAAACGCACCGGATGTAAAATCAGGCTCATCGAACATAGTTCGAACCACAGTTCATATATATATATATATATATATATATATATATATATATATATATATATATATATATATATATATAAGCGAGTAAACGCACTGCATCAAGTCAGGCTCATCGAACAAAGTCAGAGCACACAGTTGATATATATATAGTATATATATATATATATATATATATATATATATATATATATATATATATATATATATATTAAAGCGAAAGCGCTCGGCATCAAGTTCAGGCTCAATCGAGGCATAACTCGATAATGTTAGTCAATATATATATAAATATATATATATATATATATATAATATATATATATATATATCTGAGAATAGAATGAAACCACGGATAGAAGTTGGCAAAGCAAGCAACACGACTCTCAAGCGTGTAGAAGGGTGTGTGCAAATATGAAGAGAAAGACTCTAAAGTGTGTGAGAAGGCTTACAGCTGACTGATAAAAGGGCTTCTATATATTTAGAGTGGGTAAACACTGGGCTTTTGTGGGTATAAAAGAGGCTATATATGAGCTCATAAGTGTTTAAAAGTGAGAAAATACACTATATGGCAAGTGCAGAGCAAATTGTACAGGGTTTCCCCATTTTTTTTCTCTTAGAAATCAGCACCCCAAGCCTCTTATTTATAGGCAAAAGGTGCCGCAGGTGTACCAGAGGCGGGTCGGGTCGGCCCGGTTCTATCGGGTCGGGTCGTCTCGAAGTACGTACATTCAGGCACTGTAATGTCCACTTGGATTTTGAGAAATGCAATTCGGGCATCCGTTTTGAGGTATTCAGGACCTATTTCGGACCGCCGTTGTCGAGAGTTGTACGATGGCATGGGATTAGAGTTTTTACAAAGTCTTTGAAGATGGGACGAGGCCCTCCGGACTTCAAGCTTCAACTCTCATCCGTTACCCCGCACAATAGTCACTCGGGATTGGTTAGCCTTGTGGGACATTGTTGCGTAGAGACGAGACGTGGCATCGTGTTGAATGAGATAGCGATGTTGCCCCTCACCGAATTATTCTTCTGCCGGATTGGGCGATAAGTGAGACGTTGCTTTCGAGACTTTCTTGAGATTGAATTATTGCATTTGTTGAAGGTCCTCATTGTCATCTTTAAGGTGTACTGTCTTCCGATGTTATTAGGGTTGGTACGGTGTATCTCATTGTGAGTCTTAGAGATTGAAGGTGATGGCATTTGAAATAAGCATTTCAAGGGGTTATCTCAAAGCGCATTCCTTGGGGTTATCACCAAGGTTGGTGGCTATTCCCATGGTTGGGGATCGAAATTTGGATACCTCGGGGTTATCTCGAGAATAATCGATCTCTTCTCGGTGTGTTCAGTATTGTGTCTGCAGGTCTCGAGGTTAGATCCGAGGTTGAAACCAATTACTCCAGATTGCGATCCGAGGTTGATGTTGCACTTACGGTAGTATCAGGGTATGGATTTGGATTGTCTTTCAGGGTTCTCTCTTAAAAGACGAATCTGTCTTCCTGCAATGTTAATAACAGTAGTATAGAAAATTTTGAGTGTCTACATAGTTCATTTTCATGAAAAATATCAAATCAGTCCCAAAAATATTTCTTTTCTGGGATTTAGCAGAATATAGTCCCATCTTGAACATATATTTTTCTCAGAATTTTTAAAATTCATTTACTATTTTTCATATGGCTAAAACTTCTGAATATTTAGACATTTATCATAAATTGTACTTTTGTCCAAAAATTCCGAAATTTACAGGGTATACTCATGTTATATACATGTACTCCCAATAAAAATTTAACCAATTTTAGAATTAACCACAAGGAGTTATAAGGGTTTACTTTTAAAATAGTCTTTTCCCATAAAATCCATAACTCTTAATCTATACATCCAAAAATCGCCATTTTTGGACACAATTTAGAAAACTCATCAAATTATCATTTCAAATTTTTCTAGAATTTTTGAGGGTCAGAAAAATTACGAATCAGCCCCTGGCAGAAACCCCTTTTTAATGAAAATACTATTCGTATGAATACGAAGGATCATTCACCATGCATGTGGTAATCCACATAGACAGGTTATTCCAACAGAATAATAAAGAATGGAATAACATAAGGATTCACTTGTATAAATGCGATAGATCGCTGACCAACAAAAGTTATTCCTAACAGAATAATAAATAATGGAACCAGGTCCGGCGTAAATGCACAGACAGGATATTCCGACAGAATAATAAATAATGGAACCAGGTCCGACGTAAACGCACAGACAGGATATTCCGACAAAATAATAAAGAATGAAATATTAGAAGAATTTCACCATGTATGCGGTACTTCGCATAAACAGGTTATTCCAACATAATAATAAACAATGGAATAACAGAAGAATTTCATCAAGTATAGGGTAGTCCACAGCGATATAGGTTATTCAAACAGAATAATAAATAATAATAATATCCTTTACTGATAGCACGACAATTATATCCCCTACCTTAAAAAGAAAAGTATTCCATTTGGTAGGCGGGAATATACTGAAGAAAACTTGACTACGCTTCAAAGCTTTCTTAAACTCTAAAGAAATACGCCAAGATTATAGAAGAAGAACTCTCTCTATAGTTTTCTCTCTAGAGTTTCAAATTGAATTAAAGAAATAATGAATGAATGAGCTTCTATTTATAGAAGAATGGACTAGATAGTAACTAATTCATGAACGGTCCAGATTGATTTACTTTTAATCGGACGGTCCATATTTAAAGCAATATATTCTATTTATAATCTAATAAAACGAATAACTTTATAAAAGATTTTACTATGCAAACACTATGTAGGCACTATGCAAACACTATGCATAATAAAATATAATATATTCTAATTATTGTCTAATAAAACAGATAACTTTATAAAAGTATTACATTTTTATATAAAAAGATTTTACTATGCAAAAACACTATGCGCACACTATGCAACACTATGCATAATAGAATATAATATATTCTATTTATAGAATAACTTTATAAAAGTATTCTGTTTTATATAAAAAGATTTTACTATGCAAAATACTATGCAGACACTATGCAACACTATGCATAATAAAATATAATATATTCTATTTATAGAATAACTTTATAAAAGTATTCTGTTTTATTATATTAATAATACCAATAAAACAAAACTGAGTGACTTATCACGTAAACATCAATAATCAATACTTGGTGTGCTAATATGCAACCACGCCAGACATCGTAATTTTACTACCGAGTAGTTCAACAAGATTAACCGGTAAAACTTCCGCCGTTATTTTCATAAAATATTTTTGTCGTTTTCTCAATCGTATAATAATTACATTCTATGGGTCCACCAATGATTGTACCATCGCATCACGGACATTCCCAACACAAAAGAATATTTTATATCAACTTGCTTACTTTGGCAAAAAAAAATTCACATATTACCCTTAACTTTAAACTTTTATCAATTTAACTATTTACCAAAATAGAAAAATTGAATACTTTTATTTCATAAAATTCGGGGTCTCACAATTTTGATACTTTGAGAGTTGCTATTCAGTACAAGTTTCTGTCAGCACTAAATCCGAAATTCAGTCAGAAATACGGTTATTTTGAGGTAAGGGATGTTATTTCTTCTTAAATGATATTATTTTCTTCAATATCATTATGCCGAAATATTGGTTGAACTTTTTATCAAATTTGGAACTTTTTGTGTCGGGGTTACTATTCATGTATACGGCACTATTCACGTATACGGCACTATTCACCGAAAAATGAAATTTTCTCCTTTTTGTCCAAGATGTCTATTATGGTTACTATCTTTGATTGTATCCATGTTTTGATCTTTATTCTTGAATTTTGCTTCAAAATTCGTTATTATTGAGTATTATTGAATCTTGGATAAACTGTAATACGAATCTCTATTATTTGTTATTTTGTCTCACTGGATTCGTTTTCTTTAAAATATTGTTCATCATCCTCAGTCCTAAGTGATGATATTACTGAATATCTTTGACCTGTAGTGCAAAGATGAATGATTAACTGATGAATATCTTTGGCCCGTAGTGCAAAGATGAACAGGTGTTGAGATGAACATGACCAACTGGTGATACAAATGAATATCGTTGGCTTCAGTAGTGCAAAGATGAATATTTGATTAAAGATGTATATTGATTGTTGTTCTGAGGATAAAATATTGATGATGGACTTTTAAATCTTAGAAGATAGTAGAACTCATTCTCTACTTGACTCTTCTAATGGATTGTTGTTTCATTGCGGTTGTTGATCTAAAACTTGTTGTCTATTATATTTTATTAGATATTTTCCCTGTTGAAGACTAATGATAATTTGTTGTATATTATCTTAGTCATAATATTCTTTACTGGGCTAGTTGAGCTCACCCTTTTCCTTTTTGTTCCATTTTTTTCTTCTTAGGAGGTGAGAACATAGCGAGGATCTAGTCGGGGTATGGAGTGATGGTTCTAGAAAGATGTTTTAGCGATCCTCACTATTTCTATAAAATAGTGTTTGAATAATTGTAATAAGGACTTATTTGAGTGTGGATATTGTCTAGAAGACAATATTTGTATTTAAACTCACGGTATGTGTTATGATTTTGTATTTTGCACGACAATTGTATTATTGAAGTTGTAGTTTGCTTTACGTATTATGTATTTGGCGACTCGAGAATAGGTGTTGTATACCTATTTTTGGGGCGTCATGATTAATATCAAAGCTTAGGAATATGGTCTCTGGCGGAGATGGGGGGAATAGAACTAGGAGGAGAGATGAGTAAATCCTTCCGCTAGTGTGTCCTATCTAAGCTTATTTGTTGGTCGGTCATAATATAGGGATATTATATGATATGTTAATTTATTTAATTAACCCTTGTTTTATGATAGTATTTAAGAATGTCATTCTTTGAGAAGCGTTAACAATGGAGTGTATGAGGCGTGGAACAACCTTTTAGTTACAAACCAGGAGGATGTGCAGCAGAAGGCAATATTCCTCCTGTAAACAACACTACTGAGAGCAAGCGATGAATGATGGAATGTTTAGGAGATTTTTGCGGTTCATGCAAAAAATCAGAGAGGAGACTCGTGTACAAAATACGGGTGGAGGTGATAAGCAGCTTGCGATGCATCATGACCAAGCGATTCAAGGAGTTGGGACCACGAATTTATTGGAAAGCCGGATCCGATCAAGGCGGAAACATGGGTCAAGCAAATTACCAAGATATTCGATGTCTTGGGATGCCTGGAAGAGCAGAAGGTTCCATTTGTTCCATGATGAGGTAGACTCTTTGGTGGGAGTCATGAAGCGCACCGACTGCCCGACTCAACATGTCTTAGGAAACGTTTCAGAAACTATTCAATGACAAGTACTTTCCTGAAAGTATTCATCATATGAAGGAGGTAGAGTGTATTAGACTGGAACAAAACAACATGACAGTGTCCCAGTCGAGGCGAAGTTATTTGAGTTATCGAGTTGCCCCTCATTTGGTAAAGAATGAGGAACGAATGACAAGGATATTTTTGAGAGGTCTAAAACCCGAGATTCGTCAATACCTTATCTCTCATAAATTTTCTCTGTATTCAGATGTTATCAATAGGGCTCAATTATTAGAACGAGATAGTGAGTATGTTCAACCGAGGGACCACAAACGAGGTCATAAATTGTAAAGTGATCATCGTGAGCGATGATAACCAACGAGGAGGAAAATACTGAACAAAAGCGGTAACCACTCGGGTGGTCATCGTGGCCATGATAATAGGAGAGGTGAGTCAGTAGAAATTTGAGAAAAGACGAGATTCAACAATGACGGGAAGACATCAATGACATGACCAAAGACCAACAAAAAATTATAGGGGAGGAGAACGGCCGCTGGATTAGATGTTACAAATGCGGAAAGAGTGACATATCACCTTAAACTGTCCACAACAATCCAAGGTATGTTACAAGCTGTGGAAAGGAAGGCCACATAGCTCGGGATTTTTTCTATAGCAAAACCAAGTTCAACGGGATGGTGACTCCAAGTACATCCGGATAAGTCGAAATCGGTTCTGGAAGAAGCGTTTTGTCGTGGTAGCCAAAATGCGAGGAACCCAAGCGAGGTGATCACGGGTAAGCTAATCTTGAACTCTTGCGAAGTTTATACCTTACTAGAATCTGGGTTCTACCCATTCTTTATCTCTCCTGCTTGTGCTCAAGCGTTTAAACTAGACTCAGGAGAAATTAGACTTTGATTTATCAATGGAGACTCGTTAGGAGAAACTTTCGTTACATCCACTGTTTATAAATCTTGCTTAATCCAAATTGGCACCATCACATTACCTGTGGATCTTATCTCTTTAAAGATACTTGCTTTTGATGTGATTTTAGGAATTGATTGGTTAACTACTCATCATGCCAAAATTGATTATTTTTGTAAGGTTGTTAGTTTTCATATTTCTAACCAACCTATCATACTAATTCAAACAACTAAACCACTAAAATCGATCCAACATCATATCAAGCCATAAAGCTATTCGTTTATTGAAAAACGGATGTCAATCTTTCTTAGCCCATGTTATGGATTTGAACAAAGACAACTCAGATTTGAATAATATTTCTATTGTTAGAGAATTTCCTGATGTATTTCTGAAGAACTTCCTGGTCTACCCCGAGCGTGATGTGAATTCTTTATTGACCTTGAGGCGGGTACAAATCCCATTTCTAAAACCCATATCGAATGGATCCTATTGAACTTGAGGAGTTAAAAGTCCAACTACGAGGAGTTATTAGACATCGGTTTCATTCGATCCTAGTACATCTCCTTGGGGTGCTCTGTTTTATTAAAGTAAAGAAGAAAAGGCGGGAGTATGCAACTTTGTATTGACTCTGAGAATTGAACCATGTCACCATTAAGAATAGGTATCCATTTACCTCGCATTGATGACCTATTTGACCCGATTACAAGGAGCAAAATTCTTTTCGGAGATCGATCTTCGTTACGGATATCATCAAATTTGAAGATTAAAAGCGAGGATATTCTAAAGGCGCCTTGAGAACTCGGTAGGGAATTATGAATTCTTAGTCATGTCTTTTGGATTGACTAATGCTCCTGCTGCTTTCATGGATATGATGAACCAGGTATTCAAGGAATATTTGGATCAGTTCGTTGTTGTCTTTATTGATGAAATACTCATCTATTCCAAAAGCCGTGAAGATCATGAGCACCATTTGAAGCTGATACTTGAAAGGCTTCGTGAAAACAAACTTTATGCCAAGCTGAAGAAATGCGAGTTTTAGCTTGAAGAAGTAGCATTCCTTGGGCACGTGGTGTCAAAACATGGAGTATCTGTTGACCCGATGAAGATTGAAGCAGTACAAAGTTGGGAGCAACCGAAGTCGGTGACCGAAGTGCGTAGCTTTCTAGGTTTAGCTGGTTATTATCGGAGATTCGTGGAAGGATTTTCTCGAATCGCTACTCCATTAACTCAGTTGACTCGGAAGGATACAAAATTTGTATGGAGCGAGGAATGTGATAAGAGTTTCAAGAGCTCAAGAGGAGACTCATTTGGCACTATTGCGGAAATACCATACGGTTGGATGGATTTGTTATATCTGATGATGCTTGAGCTTCAGCAAAGGTTTAGGATGCGTTCTCATGCAACATGGGAAAGTCATAGCCTATGCCTCATGATAACTCAAAGAATATGAGAGGAATTATCCTACTCATGATCTAGAGTTGGCAACAGTCGTTTTTGCATTGAAAATCTGGAGACACTACCTGTATGGGGGAGAAAGTGGAGATTTATACGGGCCATAAAAGCATCAAATATTTCCTCACCCAAAAAGAACTCAACATGAGGCAACAACGTTGGCTTGAACTGTTGAAAGATTACGATCACACTATTCAATACCATCCTGGAAAAGCGAACGTAGTAGCTGACGCATTGAGTAGAAGATCATATGCGAGTACGAGTACGAGTGCGATATTATCAATGTAAAGGCCCATTCTGTATGACTTGCAAAGGATGGAGGTAGAATTAAAGACTCCAGGGACCCACATGATGATGGCGAATATACGAGTAGAACCGATTTTAATCGATAAAGTTAAAGCTGCTCAAGCTACGGACTGGGGCGTGATACGTATGAAGAAGAAAGTGCAAGAAGGAGCGATTCCAGAAGCGAGAATCGATGAAGAAGGAATACTTAGATTCAACTCCAGACTTTGTGTTCCTAACGACTCTGATTTGAAGCATAGAATCATGATGGAGGCACATAACACACCGTTTGCAATCCATCCTGGGAGTACCAAAATGTATCATGATATTCGACATACATTTTGGTGAAACAATATGAAGAGAGAGATCGCGGAGTTTATCTCGAGGTGTTTAACTTGTCAACATGTAAAGGCGGAGCATCAAGTGCCAAAGGGTCCATTACAACCACTTGAGATTCCAAAATGGAAGTGGGAACACATTACTATGAATTTCGTTACAGGTCTTTCCAAAGTTTCTCAAGGCATAGATGCTATTTGGGTTATTGTTGATAGATTAACCAAGTCTGCCCATTTCTTGCCGATACGAGAAACTTATTTCTTTGAACGTCTTGCTCGTATGTACGTGAATGAGATTGGCATGGCATGCCAGTATCCATAGTTTTGGATCGTGACCCAAGATTCACTTCATAATTTTGGGTTAGTTTGCAGAAAGTTATTGGCACGGATTTACGATTGATTGACAAAGATACCATCCTCAAGCGGATGGACAATCGAGAGGACTATTCAAACTCTTGAAGATCTATTAAGACTACGTGTTCTAGATTGCAAATGAAGTTGGGATAAGTACGCACCCTTTGGTGGAATTCTCCTGACAACAGTTATCAAGCAAGTATAGGCATGGCTCCATTTGAGGCGTTGTATGGACGAAAGTGTCGTTCTCTCAGTATCTTTGGGGCGAGGTGGGAGAAACAACGTTGTTGGGACCAGAATTGGTACGCATGACTACAGAAAAGATCCAAACGATTCGACAATGTATACAAATGGCACAGGATCGACAAAAGAGTTATGTTGATCTTCATCGAAAGGACGTGGAATTTAATATTAGAGATCATGTACTGTTACGTATTGCTCCATGGAAGGGAGTTATAAGATTTGGGAAGAGAGGAAAGCTCAATCCACGATTTGTTGGTCCATTTGAGATTCTTGACCGAATAAGAAATGTGGCCTATAGACTCGCATTACCTCCAAGTATGTCTCGTGTTCATAATTTTTTTCACATATCTATGCTTCGTAAATATGTGAAAGACCCGAACCATATTATTGCTTTAGAACCAAATGAGATAGCCGAAGATTTAACGTACGAAGAAGTACCTGTTAAGATCTTGGATAGGAAAGAGCATGTCCTACGCACGAAGGTTATACCACAAGTTAAGGTTTTGTGGAGAAACCATGCTATTGAGGAAATGACCTATGAGTTGGAATCGAAAATAAAAGCGAGGTACCCTCACCTTTTCGAAACACCAGGTACGTACGTCAATTTCGAGGACGAAATTTCATAAGGAGGGGAGGTTGTAAGACCCCAACTTATTATAAATAAAATTGAATTTTCTCTAATTATTATTGTGAATAATAAGGTGTTAAATTGATATAATATTTTGGTTATGGGTGAAATGTGCAAATTTTGCAAAATAAGCAAGTGGTTATAAAATAATCATTGTTGTCGGGGAATATTCGTTTGGTCGTGGAATATTCTTGTTGTCAGGGAATATTAAATGCGATGGCGCTTGATCATTTGTGGTCCCCATAATGAGAATAGCGTATTAATAAAGAAAATGACAAGTTTAAGTTTTTATTACGTAATTAACTGAATTATTTGGAATACCCGGTGGTTAAAATACGATGTCTGGCGTGGATGCACGAGTATTTTTGAATTATTATTCTTACGTAAAAAGGCACTACTCAATAATTATTACGGTAATTCTTTGCTCAATATTTTATTTTATTGATTCAATAATTCTTTGCGTTGATATTTTATATTATTGTTGTTTCAATAATTATCATCGCACATGATATTTCCCATTATCGGATCGATAATTCATATTATTTGAATAATATTATTAGATAGCATTATTGGCAATGTCTAGAAAGTTACATCGAGGAGAGGTTTGGTCACCTAATTGCGCTTTGATAAGGAGAAATTCTTATTGGAAGCCCCCCTCTTTCTGAGGAGCGGCTTGGTTGTCATAATTGTGATTCTGTAATATTATTTATGAATAATTAATTATTGATTTATATGATAAGGAAATATTTATTTTATGTGGATATAAATGATGGATATATTTATTTTTATGTGGATAAAAATGAAAGAATTAATGCTGATGTGTTTTATCAGTATTTTGTCGGTGTAGAGGTATTAAAAATCATCCATTTGTGGATTTAAAATATTTTATGTTTGGAATTTGGAAAAACTCAAAGTTATAAAGTTGTAGAGAATTCGATTTCAGGCAGAATGGACATAAAATTCGAATTTTTTTGATAAACGGGTTATTTTCTATGAATTACTGAAGTTTCGGAAAATAAAATGATTTTTATTAAATTATGGGTGGGACCCACTTTTGGTTTTTCAAGCATGTGGGCTGCTATTATTTTTCAAATTTGGCTGTCTTGGTTGGTGAAGGTGTGCGTAGGAAGTTTGAAAAGAAATAATATTAATTTATTATTTTAATCTCCTTTGGCGTTCTAGCATTTTCCTATAAATAAGCGCTTAGGTTAGAATTGAAAATCACACCAGAAACAAGTTTTCTTTCTCTCTAGATTATCGAGCGTATTTTTGTGAGTATTTTGATACTTTGAGAGTTACTTTTGAAGACAAGTTTCATCAAGACTATATCAAAATTCGATTAGAAATACGGTTATTTTGAGGTAAGGATGTTATTTCTTCTTAAATGATATTATTTTCTTCAATATCATTATCTTAGAAATATTGGTTTGAACTTTTATCAAATTTGGAACTTTTTGTGTGGGGTTACTATTCACGTATCTGACCTTATTCACGTATCTGACCTTTATTCACCGAATACTTGCACTATTCATCGAAAAATAAAATTTTCTCTTTTTTGTCCAAGATGTCTATTATGGTTACTATCTTTGATTGTATCCATGTTTTTGATCTTTATTCTTGAATTTTGCTTCAAAATTGGTTATTATAGAGTATTATTGAATCTTGGATAAACTGTAATACGAATCTCTAATATTTGTTATTTTGTCTCACTGGATTCGTTTTCTTTAAAATATTTTTCATCATCCTCAATCGTAAATGATGATATTACTGAATATCTTTGGCCTGTAGTGCAAAGATGAATGATTAACTGATGAATATCTTTGGCGGTGCAAGATGATGACCCGTTGGTGAGAATGAATATCTTTGTAGGAGATGAATATTTGATTAAAGACGTATATTGATTGTTGTTACAGGGATAAAATATTGATGATGGACTTTTAAATCTTAGAAGATAGTAGAACTCATTCTCTACTTGACTCTTCTAATGGATTGTTATTTCCGCTGCAGTTGTTGATCTAAAACTTGTTGTCTATTATATTTTATCAAATTTTTTCCCTATTGAAGACTAATGATAATTTGTTGTATATTATCTTAGTTATAATATATTCTTTACTGGGCTAGTTGAGCTCACCCTTTTCCTTTTTGTTCCATTTTTCTTCTCAAGAGGTGAGAACATAGCAGGATCTAGTCGGGGTATGGAGTGATGGTTCTAGAAAGATGTTTTAGCAGTCCTCACTATTTCTGTAAAATAGTGTTTGAATAATTGTAATAAGGACTTATTTGAGTGTGGATATTGTCTAGAAGACAATATTTGTATTTAAATTCACAGTATGTGTTGTCGTATTTTGCACGACAGTTGTATTATTGAAGTTGTAGTTTGCTTTCTGTACCATGTATTTGGCAACTCAGAATAGGTGTTGTATACCAATTTTGGGGGCGTCACACGTAGTGCATGGTAAATTTGTGGTCGTGATACTAATGAATATCATTGGTCGTAGTGCAGGGATGATGTGGTTTATTTATTAAGCTTAGTCTCAACGATAAAAGTGATGAAAAACCTTTTAAATAATCGAAGATAGTAGATTTTATTCTCTACTTGACTCTTCTAATGGATTGCTTGTTCCGCTGCAATTAAACTTGATGTTTATTATATATATTTTATCAGTTTAACATTTGTTGAAAGCTAACGATAAATTATTACGCATTATCTTAGTCATAATATTTCTTCTTTGGGCTAGTTGAGCTCACCCTTTCTTTCCTTTGTTCTCTTGAAATGAGAATATATATGGGGACGAGTGGGGAGCGGATTGATTGGTCCGGATCGTTGTTTTAGTAGTCCTCACTATTCTATAAAATAGTGTGACAATAAATGTAATGAGGACTCCATTGAGTGTGGATATTGTCTAGATGACAATATTCTTATTAAAACTCTTAGATTATGTTTTGTCGTATTTTACATGACTGTTGTATAATTAAGTTGTATTTGAATTTTGTACCATGTATTTGGCGACTCAAGATGGGTGATGTATACCTATTTTTGGGGCGTCACAAAGTCTGTTACTTCACTATTCCAGTATCCAGTCTTCTTCTGAGGTAAGTGATATTATTTGATGTATTGTGAGGGATGTTATTTTTCGTATGGTAAGGGGTATTATTTATTTCATATTTTGAGGAGATATTATTTTTCTTTCAATACTCTTAAGGGTTGTTACTCCATTATTTATTATTCTATTGGAATATCTTGTCTACGCGGACTACCGCATGCATGGTGAAATTCTTCTGTTATTCCATTCCTTATTATTCTATTAGAATAACCTGTCTACGCGGACTACCGCATGCATGATGAAATTCTTACATTATTACATTCTTTATTATTACATTAGAATAATGCTGTCTACCACGGACTCAAGCATGCATGGTGAATGACCCTTCGTATTCATTCTTTATTAAATTGTGAAAATGATCTGTTTACGTGGATTACTGCATGGCGGGAGAAAATCCATTTGCAGTTTCGTATATTCTATTATACTCATATGATATATCATTTCTTTTGTACTCGTCATGGAATATTGTTTTCTTTTATATTTTAATTTTATGAGTAATATTCATGGAGTACTATTCATGGGTACTATTCACGTATACGGTACTATTTACGAATACAAATTACTATTCACGAGTTACTATTCATAAGTTACTATTCACGAGTTACTATTTACGAGTTACTATTCACGGGATACTATTCACGACAACATTGGTTTTTTTTTCTGACCAAATTATCGTTGATTTATGAATCTTTCTCTTGATATTAAATCAATGCTTTGATCATATTATTTTTATTATCATATATAACGTTTTTATAATCCTGGTGATGAAATTTCTATTTAACTTAAGTGTAAATATGAGTAGATTATTGGTATGATCGTGACTATGGGTTCTCTTTGGCCAGTAGTACAAAGATGAATTGTTGACTGGTAAGATCATGACCATTGAATTTATAATTGAATATCTTTAGCTTAAGTGCAAAGGTGAATTGATCAATATGGTTATAATTATTGTTTATATAAATTCTGAAATGATTATATATTTTTTTGAGATATTAATATCTTTGGCCCGTAGTGTAAAGATGATGAGTGGGATTTATACCCGCGAATTAGTCCCTTTTATTGTTAGATTGTTGCCCGTTTCAATATTTTATGTAGCTTTTCTATATTTTTATTAGTGCATGTAAGTTCAAGTTCTCTACAAGTTTGCTTTATAGATTGGCTACCTTTATTGGTTTTTTTTCAAGTATTGGCGCCCTTGATGTGAGTCGTGCCCAGCAGCCAAAGCCTAGCAAAATCTCTGCGATTATTGTTGTGCTTGAACTACATCTCATCTCGCGCTTGGCGCCAGTACGGCCTTGAGCTTCGCGCCCGGCACCATTCACGGCACCCCGGCGCCAATGCCAGGCCAAGCTACTGCGATTCGGCGTTGTGCATGAACTACATCTCACGCCACGGTGCCAAGCTCGCGTCCCGGCGCCATTCACAGTGCCCCAACACCAAATCTCGCGCCCCGGTGCATGTTCCGGTGCCCAAACAGTAACAAGCTTTTAATGACCTAGAGAAAGGGAGTAGCATATAAATAGAAAGCGAAGCCGCCTGCATTAATGATCGAAGATCAGAGATATCATCGAAGGATTTATTTTGCAGCTTAGACTAGATTTTTTTTATGTCATTTAATTTCTTAGGAGAGTTAGAAGCTGGGCTACAAGAGGACAATTATTACTTTCCGCACTGACTCAGAGCTTGCACGTGAAGGATAGATTTAGAGGAAGAACATTTCAAAACAGGGGTTTTCTTAATCCAAATCTCTCATTTCTTTGTATTTGTCTGGGAATGTGTAAAGTATTAGAAATGATTGTTAGTCCCATAGTTATGAACTAACTCCATTTTTAGGAGTGCAATGTAACCTTTGTTTAGCGTAGTTAACTTTCTCCCATAACTTATATAATGAATCATTTTGGAATGGGATGTTGTAATTCTTACTTAATGATTGATTGCTTGATAAAGAAATTAGTATTGATAGTAATGAAAATTGACAAATAGACATTATTATCTATCTCTGAATGCAGCAACACTTATTATGACCAAGCCAATGGTGTACATAATATGCTAATAGGATAGACATATCCCTATTTACCTTGTGTGACCTTGAGACTTAGCTTACTGACCTTGACCTAGTTATTAACACCAATAGACATATTGTGTTTTAGCTGGTTAGGGATGTGCATTTAACCTTCGACAGAAGCTTATGCGTATTTACCATTCTCGGTTGGCCATTCTTTGATTCATTTGTAATGTGGAGAGTTAGGAGATTAGGCGACGCATTAGGGGAGTTGTACTCCTATCTTGACTTCTTAGCACAACCATTTCTCTCGTTCTTTCCAGTTGTCATCATATAGCTTAAACCAACATCTTAATTTACTTGTTTAGATAAGATTCGTAACAACTATACCTTAGTATTTGTTTTCTTTTAAGACTTTGTCCTCGTGGGTTCGACACTTTACTTACTTATATTACTTGTGGACCGCGTATGCTTGCGCGCGATTTGGCAATAGCTAATTAGACCAACAAGTTTTTGGCGCCGCTGCCGGGGACTTAGAATTAATTATTTTTCAATATTAAAACTAAGTCATTATGATCTTACTTTAAACTGGTTCTCCTGTTTAAACTCTCTTTTCAGGTAGTCGTCACTGTTTATGCCACCTCGAAAGGGTCAGAACATAACGCCTCTCGATCCCGAGGTTGATAAGAATCTAAGGACATACAGACGACTGAGGAGAGAAGAATCGAGGGAATTACCTACTCCTATCATAATGGCTGAGGAAATTCAGAAATCTCTGAGGGAGTATGCTATGCCTCGAATTGACGATCTCTAGGCGAGCATTCTAAGGTCCGCCATCCAAGCTAATAATTTCGAGATCAAGCCGGGAACCATTCAAATGTGCACCAACATTCAGTTTGGGGGACTACCGAATGATGATCCCAACGATCACTTGATTAATTTTGTGGAGATCTGTGACACATTTAAATGCAACGGAGTTTCTGACGATGCCATCAGACTCCAGTTATTTCTATTTACATTACGGGACAAGGCCAAGAGCTGGCTTCATTCATTACCGCTAGGCTCCATTACCATGTGGGCTGACATGGCACAGAAATTTGTGGCGAAGTTTTTCCCGTCCGCCAAAATAGCCAGGCTCAGGCATGATATCACATCCTTTGTTCAGTTCGAATCTGAATCCTTATACGACTCGTTAGAGCGTTTTAAGGATCTTCTAAGGAAATGCCCGCACCATGGATTGCCAGAATGGTTACCCATCGGATACCTTTTACAATGGGTTATCCGGATCAACTCGATCGAGTATTGATCTGCTGTCGTCGGAGGGGCATTCATGGCCAAACAACACACTGCGCCCGGATTCTGGAAAGTGGTGGAGACAATGGAGGCCAATAATTACCAATGGCCAAATGATAGGCAAGCCCCAAGAAAAGTTGCAGGGGTCTATAAAGTTGACTCTTTCACTTCGTTAGCAGCTTAGGTAGAAGTGCTAACAAAAAGGCTAGATATAATGGGACCTACAGCGGTTCAAAGTGTGCAAAGTGTGGGGATGCAATGTGAATTATGTCAAGGGAGCCATCCTACTGATCAGTGTGCGATAAGCCCTGATTCAGTTCAATTTGTGTCCAACTACGGGCGGCAACAAAATATAAATCTTCCCACGCACTATCATCCTGGCCTAAGAAATCATCCAAACTTCTCATGGGGCAACAACAACAACAACAACAGTAACAACCCAAATCAACCACAACCTTCATCTGTCATGCTGAATTATGCTAACCCTCCTGGTTTTCCATCTCAGAATCAGTTCATCCCACATCATCAGAACACTCACAATCAATTCCACCAACCATCTCCTCAACAGGAGAAGAATCCAAGTTTAGAAGATCTCCTATCAAGATACATAGCCCAGAATGAAACTAGAGGCAACAATCAAGAGGCTTCTATTAGAAATCTTGAAGTACATATGGGACAACTGACTACTACTTTAAACAGTCGTCCACAAGGCACATTGCCTAGTGACACTGATGTCAACCCAAAACGAAAAGGCAAGGAACAGTGTAAAGCAGTGACCCTTAGAAGTGGGAGAACTACTAAGGAACTAAGTGGAGAGAGTGCTCCTGTGGATGAAGTGATGACTGAAAAGGAACCTTTAGTGGAGGAAAATACTGAGACACTAGCAAGTGAAGGAAGTAGACAAGAGAGCCCTTCAACACCATCTCCTCCAACAAGCTTGGTAAATCAGCCTCTCCCTCAGTTGCCTTTCCCCTAGAGGTTGTAGAAACAGAAGCTGGATAAGCAGTTTTCCAAATTCTTGGACGTGTTCAAAAGACTGCACATAAATATCCCATTTGCGGAGGCATTGGAGGGAATGCCTAGTTATGTCAAGTTCATGAAGGACATTCTGTCCAAGAAGCGAAAAATGGGAGACTACAAAACTGTGGCACTGACAGAAGAATGTAGTGCCATCCTTCAAAATAAAATTCCACCGAAGCTAAAGGATTTATGGGAGCTTCACTATTCCGTGCACTATTGGGGACCAGTTTATTGGCAAGGCCCTTTGTGATTTATGGGCAAGCATCAACTTGATGCCCCTCTCTATTTACAAGAAGTTGGGCCTCAAGGAAGCCAAGCCTACCAGCGTCACCTTACAATTGGCTGACAGGTCACTCACGTACCCAAAGGGGATTGTGGAAGATGTGCTTGTCAAGGTTGACAAGTTCATATTTCCAGTGGATTTCATAGTCTTAGATTTTGAAGAAGACAAGGAGGTACCGATAATATTGGGCAATCCATTCCTGGCGACTGGTAGGACCCTGATCGATGTTTAGAAAGGGGAATTAACAATGAAGGTATAGGATCAAGAAGTGACGTTCAATGTCTTTAGATCAATGAAGTATCCTAATACCCCTGAAGATTGCTTCTAAATTACTTCAATTGATAATTCTATAAAGGAAGTATTCTCAGGAACTTGCATTAAAGACCCTTTAGAAACCACTTTAACTGGGGTCAGCACTACAGAAGAGCCCGCACATGTGGAATGTGCCAAGTGGCTCAATGAGACCCAAAGATCAAAACAATTTCACCGGTAGTTTGAGTCTTTGAATGATAATGAGGCATCCACTTCCAAGGCTCAGCCGTCGATTGTCGAACCTCCTGTCCTTGAGCTAAAACCTTTGCCTAATCACCTAAGGTATGCTTACTTGGGGAATTCATTCTGTGATAATTTTTGCTTCTCTAACAAAGTGTCAGGAAGAAAAGTTGCTGCTTGTACTCAAGAAATACAAAACTGCCCTGGGATGGTCTATTGCTGATATAAAAGGGATCAGCTCGACTCTATGTATGCACAAAATATTATTGGAGGAAGGCTCGAAGCCATCTATAGAGCATCAGAGGCGGCTAAATCCCATTATGAAAGAGGTCGTCCGGAAGGAGATAATTAAATTGTTAAATGCGGGCATTATCTACCCCATCTCAGATAGCCCTTGGGTTAGTCCTATTCAGTGCGTGCCAAAGAAGGGAGGGATGACAGTTGTATCCAACGAGAACAATGAACTGATTCCCACCAGGATGGTAACCGGGTGGAGAGTGTGCATGGATTACAGGAAACTGAACAAATCAACCTGTAAGGATCATTTTCCCCTTCCATTCATTGATTAGATGCTGGACCGGTTGGCCGGGCATGAGTACTATTGTCTGCTAGATGGGTACTCAAGGTATAATCAGATTTCCATAGCTCCTGAAGATCAGGAGAAGACGACGTTCACATGTCCATATGGGACTTTTGCCTTTCAAAAAATGTCATTTGGCCTATGTAATGCTCCTGCAACATTTCAGCGGTGTATGATGTCAATCTTCTCTAACATGGTTGAAAAGACCCTGGAGGTCTTCATGGACGACTTCTCAGTGTTTGGGAGTTCTTTTTTGGCGCTTAACAAATCGGTGATGTTCTTCATCGATGTGTCGAAACCAAATGAGTCTTTGAATTGGGAGAAATGTCACTTCATGGTTGAAGAGGGCATTATTTTGGGCCATCGGTGTCTCTTAGGCGGAATTGAGGTTGATAAGGCCAAAATAGATGTGATCAATAAACCGCCTCCGCCCAACTCGATTGAAAGGGGTAAGGAGTTTTCTCGAGCATCTTGCGGTTTCTCTGAGACGATTCATCAAGGACTTCTCACGGATTACAAAACCATTGTGCACTCTATTTGGAGAAGGACATGCCTTTCTGGTTTGATGAGGCTGCTTGAGCGCCTTTGACCTATTAAAGAAAAGACTTGTCACGGCACCTATTGTGATAGCTCCAGACTGGACCTACCCCTTTGAACTAATGTGTGATGCAGTGACTTATTTATATAGAGGCGGTGTTGGGTCAGAGAAGGGAGAAGGTTT
Source organism: Panax ginseng (assembly GCA_020205605.1). Classification (NCBI taxonomy): domain Eukaryota; kingdom Viridiplantae; phylum Streptophyta; class Magnoliopsida; order Apiales; family Araliaceae; genus Panax; species Panax ginseng. Next base: position 50,197,318 of record CM035140.1, read on the forward strand.
TCCACACCATTTACTATGCGAGCAAGACATTAACTGATTCTCAGTTAAATTATACCACCACTGAGAAAGAACTATTGGTAGTAGTCTATGCTTTTGACAAGTTTTGTTCCTACCTCATTGGAACGAAGGTGATTATATACACCGATCACTCGGCAATTAAGTACTTGATAGAAAAGAAAGATGCTAAGTCGAGATTGATACGGTGGGTTTTGCTTCTCCAGGAGTTTGACTTAGAAATCCGAGACAAGAAGGGGACCAAAAATCAGGTTGCCGATCACTTGTTAAGATTGGAAAACACCACGCCCTCGGGAGATGCCGACAAAGCCATAAATGACTTCTTCCCGGATGAGCAACTTTTTGTTGTCAATGGCAAAGTTCTGTGGTATGCGGACTTTGCTAACTACGTTGTTTGCTAAGTGTTTCCCCAAAATCTGAGCTATCAACAAAAGAAAAAATTCCTAACAGATGCCAAACAATATCTGTGGGACGAACCCTTCCTGTTCAAGCAATGTTCTGATCAGATTCTACGAAGATGTTTGCCGGAAGAAGAAACTGAAGGTGTGCTACATCACTGCCACTCTTCAAACTATGGAGGTCATTTTGGAGGCCAACGAACTGCAGCTAAAGTACTTCAGTCGGGATTTTACTAGCCCACCCTATTCAAGGACTCACACACATATGTGTTGCACTGCGACAGATGCCAAAGGGTGGGCACCATATCAAGACGGCATGAACTACCACTGCAGAATATCCTAGAGGTGGAATTATTTGATGTATGGGGCATCGACTTCATGGGTCCGTTCCCGTCATCTTTCAACAATCTCTGTCTCTAAGTGGGTGGAAGCAGTTGCCTTGCCAACTAATGATGCTAAGGTGGTGCTCCAATTCCTGAAGAAGAATATTTTTACCTATTTTGGCACACCTCGGGCTATCATTAGAGATGAAGGGTCGCACTTTTGTAACAAATACTTTGAAGCCCTCCTAGACAAGTATGGGGTGACCCATAAGATCACCACTACATACCACCCACAGACCAGCAGCCAAGCTAAAATTTCAAATCGAGAGGTGAAACGAATCTTGGAGAAGATCGTTAACCCAAATCATAAAAACTGGTCTAAAAAGCTTGATGATGCATTATGGGCCTACCGCACAGCCTATAAAATGCCTATCAGAATGTCTCCCTATAGGCTTGTTTATGGTAAGGCATGTCATCTCCCAGTTGAATTGGAGCACAACGCATACTGGGCTATTCAAAAGCTTAACTTTGATCTTGAGGCAGCCGGTGAAAAATGACTATTGCAACTGAATGAATCAGATGAGTTTTGTCTGCAAGCGTATGAAAATTCTAAGTTGTACAAGGAGAAGACCAAGAGGTGGCATGACAAGAAAATCCTTGATAAATACTTTGAACTGGGCCAGAAGGTTCTTCTATTCAACTCCCGTCTAAAGTTATTTCCTGGGAAGCTAAAGTCTCGATGGTTGGGCCCCTTCACAGTTGCCAAGGTTTACCCATATGGGGAAATAGATGTTGAGGACCCGAATTCTGACACAACCTTCAAAGTCAATTGGCAGAGGTTAAAACACTACTGGGGCGGCGAGGTCAACCGGCAGAATACCTCCATTACATTGGGAGACCCGGTGTAAGACGGGAAAATAGTCAAGCCGACGACTCTAAATCAAGCGCTTAGTGGGAGACATCCCCATCTCAGTATCAACAAAATCCTTTTATTTTTATTACCTAAGTCTCTTTATGATTGTCTATGTAGTTTTTAGTATAGTTGTGGTCTGTTGTGGTCTATAGTCTGTGTTTGTTTCTTAGTAGTAGATCTGAACCACTTGTCTATACTGTTTGTTTCCCAGCACCATGATTGGCACCCCAGCGCCACAACTGGCGCCCCAGTGCCATGTCTCGCGCCCCGACGCCAAATCTAGGAAAAGCTCCTGCCGAGTGGCGCTATGCTTGAACTACATGCCGCGCCCCGGCGCCAGGTTCGCGCCCCGGCGCCATGTCTCGCGCCCCGGCACCAAATCTAGGTAGAGCTTCTGTAGAGTCGCGCCTTGCTAGAACTTCATGTCGCGCCCCGGCGCCAGACACAGCGCCAGGTTCACGCCCCGGCGCCATGTCTTGCGCCCTAGCTCCATGGTGGGTTTGCTTCTGCGCCCCGACGCCAATCCCTGCGTCCCGACGCCATTAATGTGTTTTGATATTTAAAACGAGCCGTTCCACTTAAAATTGTAGCATAACTCCTTCCCTCATATCAGTTCCAAGCGACGCCTCTCCTCTCCCAACCGTCGGTAGTTTATGACCGTTTGGGGCGCCCAAGAGTTTTGTCTTCATCTTTAAAAACCGAGCATAGCCCAAGCAAAAAGGTACAGTTTCAATTTTAGTTAATCTTCTCCATCTACATTATGGCTTCAAAACGCCCGAGAACTAGCATCGGCCCTCCTCCTCCATCCTCCTCCCGAAGCCACATTAGTCCATGGGACACTGCAAAATTCCCTTCCGAGGAGGCCTATAAGCGCTACTCCCAAAATTTTAAGTCACGTAGCCTGGTGCCCGAGCGTGGCCTTAGGCCTGATGATAAGTTGGATGGCCAGATGAATGCCATGATACGTGCGATGAAGTGGGTGCACTTCACAAAATCGCCAAAATCCGTTGTGGTAGCGGTGGTCAAGGAGTTTTACACTAATGTCATACCAGATGGCCCGCCGGCAGCACCTGTGAGGGGGAAGTTGATCCCTTTCGATGTCAAAGTCATCAATGCAGTGTATGGAACTCCTAATTTTGACAAGCAAGACTACAGGGAGAATGGGATTCTAAGTTACACATCTGATGAAATTATTAGCAAGCTATGTAAGCCTGGGAAAGTGTGGAAAATGAATGCATTTACTGGCGAACGCACATCTTTTCCTTCACATACGCTCAGTCGTTATGGTAAGGCGTGGTACGCCTTTATCTGTGTTAATATTCAGCCAACGCGCCATGTGAGTGATGTCACGAGGGAACGGGCGACGCTTCTCTATGCATTATTTTGGGATTGAAGATTGATGTGGGGGCTTTGATAAATGAATCCATCAAAAAGGCTATCAAGAGCAAGGTCATGTCGGGCCTTCCCCACCCGTCTCTTATTACCCATTTATGCAAAAGGGCGGGTATGCAGTGGGAGGCGAAAGATGTCACTCTTCCGCCAATGTTGGTTATTGACCATCAACTTATCAGTCGCTATGCTGTCTGGGATGGCGCACCCTCGCATCCCCGCGGCGAGGGATTTTTACCGGTAACTCAGCCACCGCCATCAGATGATCCTCCGCCATCCACCAAGGCGGGAACTCCTACTCAGGCGAAAATTCCCCCTTCGGCTGATGCCATTGATTTTGGAGCCCTTGCACAGATTATGAACAACCTCAACTTTTTGCACTGCAAGGTTGACACAACCGCCCAGTGGTTGAGCCAGTTCCACCATTACCATGCTGAGTTCGCGGATACACTAGCCAATATTCATGCTGCTCAGGGTGGCGAGGACGCGGACTTCATGCCTTTCCCATTCCTGGCACCTCCAATCTTTGCGCCGTATCCACCACAATTCCCGCCGCCTGCTGATGAGGCACGCACGACTGAGCCAGTAATTGTGGATGATGATGAGGGGGACGATAAGGATGATTTTGATTTGTTTGGTGCTGATGGAGGCTTTGGTCTTGGCGGTGCTGATGGCGCAGGCGGTGCTGATGGTGTGGGCGGTGATGAAGGTGGTCAGTGAGGGCACTGGCCAATTGTCAAGTTTGGGGGAGACTTCCTTTTATTTATATAATATATGAATTGTGTTATGATAATGTTGAGGTGCTCTGTTTAAATTATGGTTTGGTTTGAGGTTTGGAGTGAATAATTTGGGCTGGTGAGCCCTAGACTTATTAATTATCTATGTTTTATTTAAAGGTTTAGTATTATGGTGTTTAAATTGTTGGTTTTTAATTGCTTATTTTTTAGGCATGCCATGCATAGTAGTATTTTACGATTGTATATGAATGCATGTTTTTGGTTATAACTTTTGCCTAGTGTTATTATCATTTTGGGATTGCATAGTTGGGAATGCTGTGACTAAGTCAATTTTTGTTTTGCCTTAGGCCTATTATTTTATTTTTGGGTTTACACTGATTAATTGGTATACTTGATGCCATGTGTTATGGTTTTGCCCTTTGGTTAATAAGGGTACCTTATAGTGTATAGTTTTTGCCTATTATTGTTTTGTTTAACTCCAACCCCCTGTCTTAACTGTCTATATGCTGGGTTAGGATAGTTTAGTGTTAAGTTTTATTATGGCCTTAAATGAATGTCTGTAATTATATCATGTTTCTTAGACTAGTGGAAAGCTTAGGTGAATGTGGGGCGTGTGTTTTAGATAAATCAAGTCTGTCTTGGATCCATGCGTTTTGCGAGCACTGGCCTTTTATCTTTCTAGTTTTGTCCATTTTCTGGTTATCTTGTTTTTGACCGTGTTGAAAATAGTGCACTGATGTATACTCCGTTCATTTCTAGTTTTAAAAAGACTTTGAGGCTTTAACATTTTCAGCTCGTTTGTTCTACAAAAAAAAAATTTAATAACAGTCTTACGGTGGGTTGAGATGGAGCGTGGAAACGCACTCGCCCATAAACGCAGGCTCGTAAAATCTTTTTGTGGACTTATGTTGTTTACGTGGCCTTTGTGCTTGAGTTATTAGATTCTTAGGGGTGTTCTACACCTAGTGCCCTAAAGTCTTCTGGCTTGGGAGTCATTGATCAAAATCTTGCTAATTAGTGCTTTGTTTTGCCTAAAAGTAATCAAGTATTGTCTATGTTAGATTTTACTTTACTTGTCTAGAACGTTTGAGCCTTTCATGTTTTTGCGTCTTGTCTTTATACTAGTTATGTGTGTGTGTGCATTGTTGCCTACTAGTTATCACGGTCGACTGTATAACCTTAATTTAGGTTATGGCTAGTTTGGATAGGGGGTCTTCACACACACACTGTTTGGATCCATTACAAACTCATGTTTATTTTTAGACGTTAGGCCCTCGTTCGCGTGTGTTGTTGCCCTTTTCTTAGAGGATGTTTATGATTTCGGTTAGAAGCCATAAAGTGTGTTGTCAGTATTAGTGCTCTTTCGTATCTTGCATTGTGGGTTTGGGTTATAGATGTCTGATAGTTTACTTGAGGACAAGTAAAAACTCAAGTTTGGGGGTATTTGATGAGTGGGATTTATACCCGCGAATTAGTCCCTTTTATTGTTAGATTGTTGCCTGTTTCAATATTTTATGTAGCTTTTCTATATTTTTATTAGTGCATATAAGTTCAAGTTCTCTACAGGTTTGCTTTATAGATTGGCTACCTTTATTGGTTATTTTTCAAGTATTGGCGCCGCAGCGCCAGGAGTCGCGCCCCAGCGCCAAAGCCTAGCCAAGCTACTGCGATTCGGTGCTGTGCTTGAACTACATCTCGTGCCACGGCGTCAGGCACAACACCAGGCTCGCGCCCCGACGCCATTTATAGCGCCCCGGCGCCAATGTCAGGCCAAGCTACTGTGATTTGGCGTTGTGCTTGAACTACATCTCGCGCCACGGCGCCAGGCACAGCGTCAGGCTCGCACCCCGGTGCCATTCACGGCACCCCAGCGCCAAATCTAGCGCCCTGGCGCCGTGTGCTCGCGCCCCGGCGCATGTTCCGATGCCCAAACAGTAACAAGCTTTTAATGACCTAGAGAAAGGGAGTAGCATATAAATAGAAAGCGAAGCCGCCTGCATTAATGATCGAAGATCAGAGATATCATCGAAGGATTTATTTTGCAGCTTAGACTAGATTTCTTTTCTGTCATTTAATTTCTTAGGAGAGTTAGAAGTTGGGCTACAAGAGGACAGTTATTACTTTTTGCACTTACTCAGAGCTTGCACGTGAAGGATAGATTTGGAGGAAGAACATTTCAAAATAAGGGTTTTCTTAATCCAAATCTCTCATTTCTTTGTATTTGTCTGGGAATGTGTAAAGTATTAGAAATGATTGTTAGTCCCATAGTTATGAACTAACTCCATTTTTAGGAGTGCAATGTAACCTTTGTTTAGCGTAGTTAACTTTCTCTCCTAATTTATATAATGAATCATTTTGGAATGGGTTGTAATTCTTACTTAATGAATGATTGCTTGATAAAGAAATTGGTATTGATAGTAATGAAAATTGACAAATGGACATTATTATCTATCTCTGAATGCAGCAACACTTGTTATGACCATGCCAATGATGTACTCCTAATTTATATAATGAATCATTTTGGAATGGGTTGTTGTAATTCTTACTTAATGACTGATTGCTTGATAAATAAATTGGTATTGATAATAATGAAAATTGACAAATGGACATTATTATCTATCTCTGAATGCAGCAACACTTGTTATGACCATGCCAATGATGTACATAATATGCTAATAGGATAGACATATCCCTATTTGCCTTGTGTGACCTTGAGACTTAGCTTACTGACCTTGACCTAGTTATTAACAACAATAGACATATTGTGTTTTAGCTGGTTAGGGATGTGCATTTAACCTTCGACAGAAGCTTATGCGTATTTACCATTCTCGGTTGGCCATTCTTTGATTCGTTTGTAATGTGGAGAGTTAGGAGATTAGGCGACACATTAGGGGAGTTGTACTCCTATCTTGACTTCTTAGCACAACCATTTCTCTCGTTCTTTCCAGTTGTCATCATATAGCTTAAACCAACATCTTAATTTACTTGTTTAGATAAGATTCGTAACAACTATACCTTAGTATTTGTTTTCTTTTAAGACTTTGTCCTCGTGGGTTCGACACTTTACTTACTTATATTACTTGTGGACCGTGTATGCTTGCGCCAGATTTGGCAATAGCTAATTCGACCAACAAAAGATGACCTGTTGTTGAATATCTTTGGCCTGTAGTGCAAAGATGAATTGTTGTTGAATATCTTTGGCCGTAGTGCAAAGATGACCTATTGTTGAATATCTTTGGCACGTAGTGCAAAGATGAACTGTTGATGAATATCTTTGGCTTGTAGTGCAAAGATGAATTTATTAGTATGATTATGAACAAGAACTATGATTTGATATAACCATGATCTTTGATGTTTCAGGTAAAGACAGGTGATGAAAATTATCTTCGTCCTAGATGCGAAGAGGAATTTAGAACCACAATTATGATTATGAGTTATTCACATGATTGTGGACAAGAATTGTTGATTGATGTTACAGGGATAAAACATTGTTGGTGGAATTTTAACATGGAGAAGATAATAGACTTTATGGTCTATTTGACTCTTCTAATGGATTGTTCGTTCCGCTGCAACTATGGTTGAAAAGTTTTATCATCTACCATATGTTCTAAATCTCTGATTTATTACTGACAAAGGCTATTGATAAATTAATTATATTTACTCATGATATTCTTTACTGGGCTAGTTGTGCTCACCCTTTTGCTTCACAATTCCTTTCAGGTAATAAGAGTGTAGCTGGATCGAGCGGGGGTAACAAGGGAATAGAACAATGGTCTATAGCTGTTGAGGTTTCCCCTAAAACAGTGTGAAAATTATTTTATTGAGAATTATAGATAAGTGTGTCGTATTTTATACGTCATTTTAACCGTTGATTTTGGTGAACCGAATAGGGTGAGGTGAACCCAACTTTGGAAGGGTGTTTTGCCACTATCATACAAGATGTCTAATGATGAGGCGACTTCGTGTTATCATAAAGGCGAGGGTTGTGCACACACACTTCTTGATTATATCTATAAAGCACTACCTATATAATCTTGGAGTTTGGTTGAAATATAATTCTCAATTAGAGACAATAGAGATAATTATATGTCAAGAGAAGACTCACCATTGGAAAGAACATGACAGTAATCTTCTCGTTTTTCTTTGAGGTCTATTAGGTCAACCAAGGATAATTCTCGAGTCATATGATATCTATCATAACTTAAATGCATGGCCTCTCATGTACGAAGGTTTCCTTGAGCATTTTCCAAAGATTTTAATTTCTAAAACAGTTATTGATTGTACTTTTATGTAAAGTACCATCGTAAGGTGTTGTGGTCGAGGCACCATGAGAGTTAAATATATTTGTATTAAAACTCACAACTTATGTGTTATTGTACTCTGCACGACAGTTCAATAGTTGTATAAATGAAGTTTGTATTTGATTTATGTAGTGTGATATCTGACGACTCAGAATGGGTCGTGTGGACCTATTTTGGGGGCATCACAACAAATTATGCCTAATAAATTATTCTAAATACATACTCATACATATATGGAATTAAAAAAATTAATAATTCGCATAAAGTTTGGCTTTGATACCACTGTTAGGTTTTGTGAAAATCAAAGTAGCAATCAAATTGTAAAAATTAGCGGAAGCAAAGTAAAATCAGATTTTAAAATTTTTCACAAACTAATTATCCGGATCATCCTTTATGCATATTATTAATTAAAACGAAGAACAAGAAGTTATGGAATCATACCCTTGTAGATACGAACTTCCACAGGTATGAGTTCACCTCCTACTTCTTCGCGATCTCCTTGAATCTCCGGGTAGATTCCTTCCTTTGATCAATGTTAGGCACCCAAGTTTATGGCCTCTAGAGGTGATCTACCAAGGAAGAAGAATTTTCAAGAAGAATGGTGTATTGGCTTAAACCCTAGTTTTTCTTATCTCTATAGAAAAAGGGGGTTTACTCTCCAACAACTTGGAATTACGTATATCTGATATCTGATATAAGACTCCTCTTATAAAGATATCAGGTAACCCTATTTAATTAAAATAAGGTATTATTTATTTAATTAAACTCTTTTAATTAATTGGGCTCCCTAATCTTATTAGGGATAATTAATTAAACTCCTTTAACTAATTTTCCCTCTTAATCCTATTAGGAATAAATGAGAGTACTTATATTAAATTAATTCTTAAACTCTTTTAGAATTAAAATAATAATAATTGTAATAATATTAATAAGACTCCTCTATCAATTTATATTTAATATTTCTAAAATATTAAATAATAAATATTAAGCTATTTAATTTATTCTATCACCATAGATTAAATTAAATATACTTAACATATTATTACGATTATGCCATTAACTTCTTAAATAATTATTCTTCATTTTATGGTGTGACCCTTTAGGTTCTCCATATTAAACCGGTTGTGAATAAATCAATTAGAATAATTATAATCTTATTTAAATAAATAAATTAAATTATTAATTTATTTAAATAAATAATATTTATTCTACAATAGGGATAAGCCTCCCTAGCGATCAACGACTTTCTAGATAATATAGATTTCAACATTAATCATAAAAGAACCTTTGAGTAAATAGTTACCGTACAATTCAATCCTTCTACCATACAATGTCCCAATTAAATATAAGACATGGAATTACTGTCAAGTCTTATTTTATTTAATTATATGTATTTCGATTCCTAAATGCACAACTCCTAATGAATGCAAATTAGAAACTACTTTCTTATTTCATTCCACCTTGGCCAAGGATTCCTGGGTTGTCATTTATCGAATCACATAGGATATTTCTCTTCTTTTACTAGAAGTGGTAGATTCTTTATTGATCATTCATTATCTCCATATATAATTTATTACACCCAAGCATACCATTTGATAAACCCTAAAGGTCTTAAGGAATAAGTCAAAGTGTAAATCATTATATACAAGATACTATGATGATCTCAAGTCTAAGGATTACTTGTACTACTATCACTATAGGAATTCCTATTGACAGGCAAGTAAAACTCCATTAGGTATTCTTTAGTGAGTCACGTCCAGTGAACTTATTCTCTAATAAGCACCAACATACTTGCTTTAGTGTCTCCACATAAATGATCATGAGATCAATCATCTTCATCCAATGAGCAAGCAACGTATGTACCAATCTATCTGGATTCACTAATCCCCTTTTTAGTAATCCATTGATTGGGAACATTTTAATTTTAAGCTATCTAAGAATTTAGATCTCATTAGCATGATCTCATCATGATTCTAAAAGCATTGCTTAAAACTATGAGTTTATCACATATTATTAAAATAGCACCATGTAGATAATTAAATGCTTTTAATAAATAATTCTTTTATTAATAAATAAATAAGATTGATTACAAATTATATGCTTAATCATCATACATGATTGGCTTGTATTCATACTACTTTCAAAAATCACATCAAACACAAGTATTTTCAAAGAAATAAGGTCGACAGGTAATGTGTGAGTGCCGATTTGGATCAAACAAGACTTATAAACAGTGGATGTAATGAAGGTTTCTCCCAACAGAGTTTCAACAGATAAGTCAAAGTCTAATTTCTCCGGAGTCAAATTTAAACGTTGAGCGCAAGTAGGAGAAATAAAAGAATGGGTAGAACCGGTATCAAATAAGGTATAGACTTCGCTAGAGTTTATGATTAGCTTAACCGTGATCACCTCGTTTGGATTCTTCACTTTTTGGTAGGTTAAGACAAACGCTCTCCCTTGAACTACCAGTTTTGTCATGTCTGGGACGACCTTTGATGCCTCCACCCCAGCTGGACTTGACTTCGGTGCACGACAAAATTGGGCTAGGTGACCTTCTCTTCCATAATTGTAACATGCTTTGGACTGCTGCGTACAGTTTGGACTGATGTGTCCATCCCCTCCGTATTTGTAACATACGACCGGCGGTCGTTCTCCTTCCTTAACAACAGGTGCTGGTGCTGACGTCTTTCCATCATTATTGAATTTCCTCTTCTTGAAATTTCCATTTCTATTATCTTGGCCATGATTACCACCGAAGTGGTTACCATTTCTAGCATGTTGATTCCCTCCACGTTTGTTGTCACCGCTTCGATGACTACTTCCACTGGTATTATCGATTTGTCGGCTGCTCTCTCTTAGTTGGGTTGACTCATTATCGTGCTACAATAACTGAGCCCTATTTACAACATCTAAATACAAACACAGTTTGTGAGAAATTAGGTATTAACGTATCTCAGGTTTCAAACCTCTTAGAAACATTCACATCATGCTCTCCTCATTATTAACCAAGTGGGACGTAAACCGGGACAACTCGGCAAACTTAGCTTCGTACTGTGACACGGTCATATTGTTTTGCTCCAGCTTGATAAACTCTACCTCCTTCATCTGACGAATAATTTCGGGAAAGTACTTGTCGTTAAATAATTCTTAGAATTTATCCTAAGACAACTTCAGTGCGGCAGGTTGAGTACGCTTTACAGATTCCCACCAGTAATATGCCTCTCCTCGCAATATGAAGGTGGCAAAGGGAACCTTTTGCTCCTCGGAATATCCCAAGACATCAAATATCTTGGTGATCTACTTTATCCACACCTCTGCCTTAAGTGGTTTTGGCTCTCCCAAAAACTCTAGTGGTCCCATCTCCTTGAACTGTTTAGCGGTGACCGTCCGAGAGTTGCCAGTATTTCCACTTGCATTTTCAACAGGAGTCGTTCTCACCTGATGTTGTATGAATTGTATAAAGCCTCTAAACATCCCATCATTCATCATTTGGTCAGTGTTGTTGTTTTCCTGAGGATTATTGTCATCCTGATGCACATTATCCTGGGTATTGATCGTTCGTGACTCAACGGTCTCATGTGCTTCATTGCTTATCTCAACATTTTCGGATGCCATTATCAAATACTGCCACAAAACAAGGGTTAATTGACATGTCACATATTATTCCTATACTCTGACTGACCAAATAAATACCAAATAAACACGGTCATATTGTTGTGGGCAGTTTGGGCTAATGTGTCCCTATTTCTCGCATTTGTAACATACGACCGATGATCGTTCTTTTCCCCTAGAAACAATTGATGTTTGTGCTGACGTCTTTACGCTATCATTGTTGTACCTTCTCTTCTTGAAATTTCCTCCCGACTCGCTTCTTCTATTTTCGTGGCCGCGATTACCACCAGAGTGGTTACCGCTTTTGTTCGAATGTTTTCCTCCCCGCTGGTTGTCATTGCTCCGATGACTGCTGCCATCGGTATAACCCTGGTTGTGGTCCCTCGGTTGAACATACTTATTATCTCGCTCTAATAATTGAGCCCTGATTACAACATCTGAATATAAAGAAAATTTATAAGAGATAAGATATTGTCGAATCTCAGGTTTTAGACCTCTCAGAAACATCCTCGTCATTCGTTCCTCATTCTCTACCAAATGAGGTGCGAACACTGGATAACTCTGCAAACCGCCTTGTCTTTGGGGGACCGCCATCATGTTGTTTTTCGGTCTAATAAACTCTACCTCCTTCATATAGCCGAATAATACTTTCGGGAAAGTACTTGTCGTTAAGCGATTTCTAAAATGTTTTCCAAGACATGTTGAGTGCGGCGCAGTAAGATCGCTTTCTGATTCCCACCGATGAATCGCCTCATCGCGGAGCATAAAGGTAGCGAATGGAACCTTCTGTTCCTCCGTGCATCCCAAGACATCAAATATCTTGGTAATTTATTTAACCCACGTTTCCGCCTTGATCGAATCCGGCTTTCCTGTATATTCTGGTGGTCCCAACTCTTTGAAGCGCTTGGTTTTGTGATAAGTAGCGCATTCTTATCATTTCCACTCGTATTTTTGTACGAGAGTCCCTCCCTCGTCGATTTTGCATGGCGTAAAAAGCTTCTAAATATTCAATCATTCATCATTTGTTCGGTAGTGTTGTTTACGGGAGGAATATTGCCTTCTGTTGCATCGCCCCACAGGTGGTGATTAAAGGTGTCTCCACGGTCTCATTCACTCCATTGTAAATATTTCCGGTTGCCATTCTCAAATCGCCACAAAACAAGGGTTAATTAACAAATTAACATATCACATATTAACCATATGTCTAAAATGACCAACCAAATAAGCTTAGGTATGACACACTAGCGAAGGATTACTCATCTCTCCCCTCCTAGTTCTATTTCGCGATCTTCGCCAAAGACCATATCCCTAAGCTCTGATACCAACTTTGACGCCCCCAAAATAGGTATATGTAACATTCCAGATTTTTTTTTAAATGGAAGTTATAATATTTATTGATTTATATAAATATTTATTGGATGTGTTTGAATAAGTAATTGTTCAATTTGATTGAGTTGATTTAGTTAATTATTTATTTGCTAAATAATTAATGTGATTTGTTAATTATTTATTTGTTAAATAATTAATGTGTTATGTGGATTGAGTTATGCGATTAAGTAATTTATTTAATAAATTGTTATTAAATAAAGTGTGACAAATAACTAAGTGATAAAGAGTTATTAAAATAAATTAAAATAAATTTTAATTTAGTTTTGCCAAACAAGGTTTAAGTATTAATCCTTTAATTTTAAATGGTTTGCCAAACAAAGCCTTATGGCTTTTAGATTTCTTTTGAATTTAAATTATTAATTAAATAAATAAAATATATATAATATATATTATTTTGGGTAACTGCTAAATTAATACGATCATTAGTTGGCGTCAGTTTTATACATTTTAAAAGTAAGCGTTGGTTTTTAGTTAATATTACGTATATGCTATTTTGGCTTAAGCCTAATCAAAAGTTGGAGTTATGCGAGATAGTTGAGAGAGAGAGAGAGAGAAAGCTACGAGATTGTCAAGATTTTCTTCAGTGATTTACAAGTTTTCTAAAGTAACAAAAAGGTAGGTTCCTAAATCCTTAACGTATATACGTAGATATGTTTTAAGCCATTTTTCCTATGAACTTGGTAGTCTCTATTTTCTGGTATATGACTGTTTTCTGGTATATGACTGTGTATAAGAGTTTTACAAAACTCTCTGTAAAACTATGTTTGTATAATTGGTTGGGGAAGCATGTGTACGTTTAGTTGTTATTGTTATTGTTATATATATATATGACTGTATGCTAATTACGTGTTAAAGAAAGAGGAACTTGGTTTTACAGTTAAAAACATGTTTGAACGTATGTTTTGCAAAATAACAAAATTGGTATGTGATTATATAAATTGTGAACTACTATGAAATTGAACTATACATGTTGATATGTGAGTATACTTGTATTTCAAAGGTATTAATTTGATTATGAGCATGGAATTACGTTCACTGTAAATTGACATTTCATCAATGGAGTTTTATTTTTTATTTTTTTTTAAAAACACAGTGTTTCAAAGAATTAGTTATGATATTGATTAATTAGTGATTGGTAATTGGTATATGGATGATTGTTAGCAATTATGTGTAATTTATATTAGTTATACATGTTGTTTGGGGTGAATTGTTGTTAAGGTTTTGGACAGTAGCTTTAGCTCTGTTCTTCGTTTTTGGTTCTGTGAGTTTCGGCGCCCCAGCGTCAAAATTCACGCTCAAACAAATCTCGCTTTAGCGCTAAATGTCGCCTTCAAATGGGATTTCAGCCTTGCAATGAGCCAGCCGGACTTTCTTGCAAATACTGAGTCCTATATATATGTCTCAAGGCTTGGGGCCATATGCCAATACAATGGCATATACGATTATTAAATCGGTGTGCATCATACCACTTAAGAAAGTTCAGAAACGACTTTTATCTTGCACAAAAGTCTGATATTTTAAAGGAATGATATATGATAAATGTTGATTATGTATTTCTAGTATTATAGTATATTAATACTATGAGTGAACATAGAATTACTAATTAACAAATATTGTTATTAGTTTTAATGGATAGAATTTGATAATGCAATTTATAATCAAAGCATACGTGATGTAGAGATATAGTATGTGTTACTGACTGATTATGTCATGTTAACATATGTATATAGGATAATTGTGGTTTGGATTATAACGGTTTAATCTACGCACAAGGCAAGATTCTAAATCCCTATCTTTTTATATTGAGCAAATTTTCTAATCCTAAAGCTTCGTTATGCAAATTTCATATGCTATACTTTATTGAGTAAAGTATTTCCATTTAAGCAATTTAATGGTATTCAGTTTTTCATGATGATACAAGCTTCCCATCTCCACACTTTCGTTGAGATAGTTATTATGATTATGCAAGTTTTTCCTAACTCTAAACTTGTTATATTAGCATGCAAGTACCTTTATTCTGTTGACTCAGTTTATCGTTCCAATTATTGTTGTTATGCATGCTTGATATTAAATTCTAAGTTGTAACCTTAGCTTAATGTTGTTCAAAGCAAGGTATGATAGATTATTCATTTGTTATGCTATTACATTATTCCTAAAGCATGAACTTAGAACGAAAGGTTTATTCAGTATGATCATTCAATAACATAGTGTTATTATCTTTTATTCAACTAATCCTTAGTTGATGTCCGTTGAACTCCAAATTACCTTGAAGTGTATCCAAACCAAACTATCTTTGGGGCGAACTTGTACTCAAAACACTGAGATGAACAACCCTATTTATAGGGGTTACGCTTAGTTTTGTACTTTACGCTGAAATGTTTGTATACAATACATGTACGAAGGGTTGATCCCCCTAAGTACCTTAAAGTCATTATGGTTGTATGACCGTAAAAGTTTAAGTTGAAAGATTACTTATAACTGTGGACAAGGTTCGTGGTCATTAGACCCTCAGTGAATGTTTAAAATATTAATAGAACTCATTGTTCAGTTCTATTGAGCCCTTGAATGGGTAAGGAATGTCAAGATGTTAATAGGACTTATTATTTAGTTCTATTGAGCCCCTGAATGAGCAAGGAATGTTTAAGAAGTTAATAGAACTTATTGTTCAGTTCTATTGAGCCCCTGAATGGGCAAAGAATGTAAAAGTTTTATTTATTGATATTTCAAGTGAGCCTTGTTTGCTCACTCTTGCCTGTAAAATCCTTACAGCTAAAGATGGAAAGGGTGACGTATACTAGCACCAAAGAAAGGAAAGGGAAAGATGAACAAGTCATCAAGACTTGTAATAGTTTTGATAGTTTTATTATCGGACTTTGGTTTAAAGAATGTAATGAAGTTTATTTAAATTTTTCGCATGAATGATTGTTTGTAAAGGTTAGATAACACAGGAGATATTATTTTATGAAATCTCGTGACAAGGCGGGTTTATTTATTCAATTTTATTTATGATTGGGTAGTTATAAATGAATATTTTGATTACGTGAACACCAAATCTTGAGTTAATGAAGTGCAAGGGATTTGGGGGTGTCAAAGATACATCACCCATTCGAGTGCGCCAAATACATGGATACGTAAACAAATACAACCCGAAGAATACAATTGTCGTGCAAAATACTACAACATATATACTGTGAGTTTAAATACAAATATTGTCTAATAGACAGTATACAAACTCAAAAGGAGTGAGGACTACTAAAATAACTATCATGAACCATCACTCCATACCCCGGCTAGTTCCTGCTATGTTCTCACCTCCTGAGAAGAAAAATGGAACAAAAAGGAAAAGGGCGAGCTCAACTAGCCCAGTAAAGAATATTATGACTAAGATAATATACAAAAAATTTATCATTAGTCTGTTGAATATAATAGACAACAAGTTTTAGATCAACAACTGCAGCGGAAACAGCAATCCATTAGAAGAGTCAAGTAGAGAATGAATTCTACCATCTTCTAAGATTTAAAAGTTCATCATCAATATTTTATCCATGTAACACAAATCAATATACATCTTGAATCAAATATTCATCTTTGCACTCACAGGCCAAAGATATTCATTTATATCACCAGGTTGGTCATGTTCATCTCAACTTTTTGTTCATCTTTTGCACTACGGGCCAAAAATATTCATCGAGTTAATCATTCATCTTTGCACTACAGGCCAAAGATATTCAGTAATATCATCATTTAGGACTGAGGATGATGAAAAATATCTTAAAGAAAACGAATCCAGTGAGATAAAAGATCAAAGATTTGGGATTCGTACTTTAGTTTATCTAAGTTCAAAAATACCTTATAATAATCAATTGTGGAGCAAAATTCAAGAATGAAGATCAAAACATGGATACAATCAAAGATAGTAACCATAATAGACATCTTGGACAAAGATGAGAAAATTTCATTTTTTTATGAATAGTGTCGTATACGTGAATAGTAACCCCGACATAAAAAGGTAGAAATTCTACAATAAAATTCATATCAATATTTTGGCATAATGATATTGAAGAAAATAATATCATTTACGAAGAAAATAACATCCCTTACCTCAAAAGAACAATACTTCTTACTGGAATATCGGATATAGTGCTAAAGAAAACTTGCACTGAATAGCAACTCAGAAAGTATCTAAATACTCACAAAATACGCTTGATAATATAGAGAGAGACAGCTTATGATTCTGGTATGATTTTCAATTCTAACTAAACATCCTATTTATAGGAAAATGCTTAGAACGCTAGAGCAGAATAATCTGCTACCTAATGGCTTTACCTGATACTATTTACGCCCACCACTATTGAATAAAAATTTCAGCACATTTTTTCATCAACCAAAAGTGGGGCCCACCCATGTTTTTAATAAAAATATTTATTTTCGAAACTTCAATAATTCATAATAAATAGCTTTTTTATCAAAAAAATATGAATTTTATGTCCATTCCATAGGAAATTAAATTCTCTACAACTTTGTAGAAGAAAGTTTTAATAAATTCCAAACAGAAAATGCCCGAAATCCATATACGGACGATTTTTAATACCTTCTTTCCAATAAAATACTGATAAAATACCTCAACATTAATTCTATCATTTATAACCACAATAAATATATCCATCATTTATATCCACATAAAATAAATATTTCCTTATCATATAAATCAATAATTAATTATTCACAAATAATATTACAGAATCACAATTATGACAACCAGGTCGTTCCCAGGAAAGAGGGGCTTTCCGATAAGGATTCCTCCTTATTGGCGTGCAATTAGGTGACCAAATCCCTTTTCTAGACATAACTTCCTTAGACATTGCCAATAATGCTATCTAACAATATTATTCAAATAATATTAATTATTGATCTGATAATGGAGATACTGTGCAGTGACAATTATTGGAACAACAATAATATAAAATATCAACGTAGCAATTATTGAATTAATAAAATAAAATATTGAACAGTAATTACTGTAACAATTATTGAGTAGTGCCTTCTTACGTAAGAATCAATAATTCCAAAATATCGCATGCAAATACCGTGGTGCTTTCAGGCAACCACGCCGTATTCGTATTTTAACCACCGTGTAATCCAACGATGTTAACGATAATAACTACGCCGTTATTTATAAAAACTCAAACGTGTCGTTATCTTCATCCGATTGTTTTCTGTTATGGGACCCACAAATGGTTGCGCCGTCGTACGAATATTCCCCGATAGCAAGAATATTCCACGACCAAACGAATATTCTCCGACAACAATGAATATTTTATAACCACTTGCTTATTTTGCAAAATTGGACATTTCACCCATAACCAAAGCATTATATCAAATTAACACCTTATTATTCACAATAATAAATAGAGGAAATTCGATTTTATTTATAAAAAGTTGGGGTCTTACAACACATAGCACACTACTAGTGTATAACTTTAAACAAGACAAATAATAAACAGATCTAGATCTATGGCCTCTGACATTCGGTTGTCAGGCCATAGAACTAGGGTTCTTGACAGTTTTAAAAACTCTATTTTTAAGCACTTTGATGTTATGGATCTATGATATAACATCATAGATCATCAAATAACATCTTATAACACAAGATTAAACACAAAAACACAACTTTTATCTTAGCATACAAGATCAAATATAAGTTAGGGTTTATACCTATCTTGAACAAGCTTTGATCTTGGCTTTCCTACACTGATCTTGATGTGTTATGGACGTATCTAAGGACTGAAATACTTGTATATTTCGTGGCTTTAGAGAGAGAAGGAGTTGGTTAAGTGTTGGAGAACAAATGAGCTAAGTTTTGGACTTTCTCTCTCTTTAATCTTTATCTTTTGATTCAATGAATGTATAAGATGGAAGGTGGCATGTATAAGATTAGATTTGGTATAGATTTAGAGCACATGGTCTTATGGTGAGTCACAAGATTTAAAATATCTCTTAACATAAAACTTAAGTAAAGGGTATTTTGGTCATTTCTAGTCATTTGACATGCTTCCTTTTAATAATATTAACCCTTAGGGTTTGATAATCATAATTAGGGTTTACTAATTAGGGTTTAGGGTTCTCGAATATAAAATTAGGGTTCCCAAAAATGCAATTAGGATTCCTAACTGTTCGTTAGGGTTTCTTGATCATAGATTAGAGTTTCTAATCTATCATTAGGGTTTACTAAGGTTATACCTTATCTGATAAAGTTTTGATCATTAAGTCTGTACTGTACTAACACATACTCACTAATACCAATACCATCACTGTATTAACTATCGAATCCCTATCCGTAACTAGGGTTAGGGTTTTCAATATCTGTTAAATATATCTCCACTCATATTACTCAGTCAATACACAGTTTGACCATTTTACTAAACTCGTATCATAGATACTCAGCACAATATTGATAATTAATACCAATATTAAATAAAAAAAAATTATTCGTAAAATTTAAATTGTTTAAAATTCTGGGTCCTCACATTATAGGTTTAATTCCCACTTTAGTTTAAGGTCTAACCATGTTAATCAACCACATAACACAATCTGAAAAGTCTCTGACATATAACATGAGATTTAACATTCAAATCACGTCTCAACCCCTATGAACATCAAGTTCCAATTGTTAACAACTAGTTAAATCACAAATCTTAATATTACCAAACTTGATATTACCATGTGATTAAAATATGTTTTAACAACATATAATATGACTAATACCCCTCTATGTTTATTAGATTAGGTTATGATTGCATTTTCTTGGACTGAACAAGCAAAACCTCAAACTGGACCAAATTGCCTACCGACGCGACCGCACCTGTTTAAGCCTTGGAACGACGCGACAACGCCATTGCGCAGACACAGTTACTGCAGTTTGTGAACAAACTCAGAATAAAGCTAATAAACTCCAACTTCTTTGTTCATACAATAATTTAAGCATACCCAGACACTATAAGTTATATAGATTCATAACCCATGATTTCTAGCATGCTTATAACATTATAAACCACATAAACCATGAATTTAATGATCCAAAATTAAGGTTTTTGCCATTTTATCAAAGTTTCTTCAAATTTAGCGATATCACACATAATAGATTCGTTACTACACCAAATCAATCCATTAGACTTGCATTCTTTTCGTTTCTTAATGTATGAACATAACCAATCATCAATTTATAGATTAACATACAAATTAAACATCAATTTTTGTACATATAAGCCATATTTGTACATTTTTCACTGTAAAACTCAAAACTTCATTTCTAATCAAAATTTCATGGATTAATTCACCCAAAAATTGTTTATAAATCTCACATAGTAGATTATACATGCATATTAACAATTATAAATAACTTTTCAACAATTTAATCATTAAAATTTAATTATAGAGAACTTAAAATAACTTTTCATGGAGAAATTCAAGAACGTAAATTAAAGCTTGAATTTAAGTGTTTACCCTTGTTTTCTTGTTTGGATTACATAATGATGATAGAACACTCTTGATTCCTCAATTCTTCTTCCTCAATCTTAATTTCTCTCAAAACTCTATCTGTGCTTTGTTTTTCTTAGGCTTATATGAACAAACATATAATATACGCATATAATATATTAACTGGCGCATACTTAGTAGCAGTTAAGCGCAGTATGACCTTAACGGCTCCCGTGTTCTTAAGGTCATGTTTGGTTAGCTTATTAAAGTCTCTTTATAATTTATTTTAATTAACTTATTTATTATATAGTTTATTTGTCACATTTTAATTAATCAAATTTTAATATTTTAATTCAATTAAATTAAAGCCAATATTACCCATTAAATCAAATTATCACATAATTAAAATTTTTTTTTTATTAATTAAAATAAATCAATAAATTTCTAATTAATTAATTAAAATAACATTATAATTATTAACAACTCAATTAATTTAATAATCCCAATTAAATTATAACTTCGAATTATAAAATTATTCCTCATTAATTTAATTAATATAACATATTTAATTAAATTAATCTACAATAATTTTATTAAATATTTATTTAATTTTATAAATAAATTATAAAAATATTTATTTAATTCAATAAATATTTAAAATAATTTATAAAAATCTCGTCCGCCCCACATTTATTTACGCCCTATACAACTTTGTCGTACAAAGTTAAATCGACCTCACAAGAGGGACGTACCTCATAGTTCAATGGTTTGGGAGACGGGGTTGCGAATTTGTGATGCTCTACATTTTTCAGTAATGGCTTCGTATCCACTTTGCTTTACCCACTCGAACGACACACTTTTCCTTCAAAACAAACCTTTATCTATCCCCAGACCAAAATGCCTCTTCTCGACGTTATCCTCTCCTCCTATTCGTCCCCCTTTTCTTCATAATTTCATCCGAAATGACTTGAATAGCTCAATTGTGATGAAATTACAAGTTTGTTTGAGCAAGAGAATGCTGAACTTCTCCCTTTTAACAGTGCTTTTATCCTTTCCTTTATCAAGGTTAAGTACTGCCATGGCTGAAGAGTTAGAGCTTCAGAGATACACGGATTCAATTGAGGGTTTCACTCTTCTCATACCCTCTTCGTGGATTAAGGTTTATTCCCCGAACTCTCTCTCATACACTCCATTCTATACTCCATTTTATCTATTTGTTATATTTGGGTTTTGACATTTCATTCAACTATTTATTAATTCTCTTTGGCATTTAATATATAGGAAATTTTGGGGAGAAACTAAAGGTCCTTATTTGTGGCTTAGAATTTTATTATTGGTGGCAGATATATTCAATTTTTTTTAGAATATGTAATGGCATGTTAGGATAGTTTTAATTAGAAATGTATCTCTTACTTGGAACGTACTTGAAATGAAATGAAAATGTATCTCTAATTTTGGAACTTAAGTACATATTTGATATTTCCTATCTTTTTGCTTATCTTGTGTTGAATGTGGTTAGCTTTTGGGTTGATTAGGTTGAAAAAGCAGGGGCTACTGTTCTGTTTGAGGATGCAAACAAGGGAGCTAACAATGTAGGGGTGGTGGTCACCCCAGTCCGTCTTACAAATCTTGGAGAATTTGGGACCCCTCAATTTGTGGCTGATAAGCTAATTCAGGCAGAAAAGCGGAAGGTACACTGGTTACCGTTTTCTTTGAAAACATGTTTGATATTTCATACATAGAGTCATCGGCAAGTATCATCTACTTATCTTTTGCATTCATAGATTTTTTTCCCCTCAGCAAATAATTTTGATTATAATAATTGAAATTTGAATAAAGGATACAAGTTTACAAGGGGCACTCCCCAGGTAAATACAATAAAGCAGAAAGCTATCTTAAATGACATTAAATTTACTACAGAAAGCATATTAAGGAGAGACTTATCAAACTTTGATTCAGTAAGTAAAGAAATTGTTCTAGACTTTTAAAGTTCTAAATGTGCCCACATAACAAGACAAAATGAACCTTTAAAAGTACAACAGATATTACATTCCACTTATCTTTTGCATCAATAGATGCTTTCAGAAGTTTGTTCTTCCAATTGATTTTTAGTATGCTTTACTTTGTTTGTTTGTCTATTTATTTACTTAGTTCTTATGGGTTGCATATGTTTTACAATCCATATTATCTTTTAATTTCAGTTGGAATTTTCCTTTTGTTGTTAAACTTCAGTCGCACTCAGACTATACTCGCATTTGTTTGTCATTGCAAGTAAAAGTACTAGTTCTTGTTGTTCTTTACAGAAACTTTTAGCATTTCAGATGCTTTCTCATATTAATAACATGTGACATCCCATTATTGTAATGTGCATTATTTGACTGGACACTTAGGTTGTGCAGACTTAGCAACAAAAGAAGTCAGATAAAAGAATGTACGAATACTACCGCCGAGTAAATTAGAAAGGTTTTTTTATCAATTTGAAGTCATGCTAGTATCTAAATGAATTCGAGTTGCGTCATTAAAAGTAAAATGTGCAATGAATAGAGTAGAAATAAGAAAACAAACTTTTTATTGGCCACTAAAGTGGTGACATCCAAAGGTGTTTGTGAATTTGTTAGCAGTATAGCGTTATCTAGGTACAAATACATTTAAAGTGATGCTTTATTTGACCATTTTCACATGTTCTCTTGGAAAAACAAATGTGATGAAATGTCAAAACTTTTGTTTTTGTTATTTCTCCTCTCTGTCACTCTTATCCAAATTAAAAGTAAAAGACACTTTACACCCTCTCAGTTTGCACCCATAGTTAAAAAAATGACACTTCGCACTCAACAAATATTTGTTGTCTGAAAGTGCACACTCCGAAGTCCGAACCATTTTCCATCTAAGCTAGTAACAAAATTAACTACATGCTACTCACGTGGGACTTTTACTTGGATAAAATGGTCAATTACTTAATCTCAATTTATTTATAAAAAATCCCCCGTAGAGGTCAATGTCTTCTTCCACCTTTTGTCACTTGTTAGCTAAAAATTTTCTCACCTTGAACTACAGAAAGTAAAGAACCTAAGAAGTAAGATTAGAGTTCGCAATAGAGATTCGACAGCTCAACATATCTCAAAAAATGAGAATTTGAGTTCATCGGGAATACGACAAATATTTAAACATTAAATATATTTATATACATATATGTGTATATTTATGTATATAATGAAACTACATAAAGTAAAGAAAGTAAGATTTGAGTTCGCAATACAGAGATTCAGCAGTTCGACAAATCTCAAAAAATGGGAATTTGAGCTCATCAGGAATACGACAAATATTTAAATATTAAATATATTTATATACGTATATATATATATATATTTATATGTATATATATATATATATATTTATGTATATAATGAATATAATATAAAATATGACTAGAAAAAGAAAATGATATGTGATTTTTTTAACAAAAAGAGTTTTTCTATATACATACAATATTTGTAAGACACTCATTTTTATTGATTGATACCTTTATTTCTTGTTTTTTATAATTTATTTTTTATGATTGTGTGATATATACACACGCGCACACACACATGCATCAAAAATTTCAATACCAATAAAAAGTAATTCATGATAAAATGTAAAAACATTCAACAGAAACAAAATTTTGCTATGTTAATACAATCAAGGAATTTAGGAAATATATACCAAGTAATTCTAATTGTATTATAATGATGGCGTTGGTTAAAGCTTTTGTAGAGATATGGGTTAATGCAATTTTCAGCTCTATGCACCTTCTCCTTATGGCCTTGTTATTCTCCATTGAAGAATAAGGGTTTTGGTTCAACTTAGAGCTTTGATTCGTTTAAAGTATAGACCCCTAGGTTTGGCTCTTGTATTGTAGATAAGTGATTGGTTTAACACATGGTTATCAAGGCGTCGCCTAGTCGTCGCCTAGGCATCAAAGTGCTGGACAGAGTTCAAGGGAGGTCACCCTTAGTAACACTCGGCTCAACACATGTAAACTGTTTAAAAACATCACCAACAGAGTCAAACAACACGAAACACATAAATTTATAAATATGAGTGCATTGAAAGAAATCCAATGATGATCGAAGATCTCATGCGCCGAAGTGAGGAGGCGTGTGTCATCGGCAGCGAACTTCTTTATGTTGAACGGTGGTGTGTGGGAGGTTTTAACATGTCGTCAAATCAACCACCATGCTCGCCTGTTGAAAACGATCCTTTTAATATAACAATCTCAGTTGTTGGGTTCCTATTTCTAAGACTGAGTTGGCGTGTTTGATAGTTGTGTTAATTTTTTTAACTTTGCAGTCATGGGTGTGTCTAGTCACTGATGAGTGGTGGTTGATTTGAAAGTCTCTAATATCACATGTTTGTGAGGAAGTTTGTGGATTGTGATGCTTTGTATATTTCTTGTGCCTGGTCACTTTAGTCAAATGGAGGACATCTAGCTGCCACTTATTTATTTAGGGTCTGTTTCACTGTGTGGCTGTTTGGTTGTTTGACAATAGGATATCTTTTTTCTCTTCTTATACTTTTGTCTTTTTTTTTTCATAATTAAAATATACTAATTTCATCTACTATTAATATGCACATATTTTTGTATTAAATAATTAAAGTGTATTTTCTTCTATATTTTATATATTTTGAAGTATATATATAAAAGTAACTATAAATGTATAATTATACATTGTTATCAACTTATCACCTTATGGACGACTAGGCAGGCACTTAATTGCCTAAGCGCTTAACCTCCCGGTCACAGTCTCGCCTCAACTTAGTGCCTTGATAACTATGATTTACCATTATACCCTTGTCAAAGTCTCACGTGAGCCAAACATGTCTAACTCCATTGCTAGTATGGAGTCTATAAACGGAAAATGGTCCGGAGTTCATTTTGAAACAAAAAAGATATATTGGAGTGTAAAGTGTTTTTTTTAAACTATGGGGTTTAAAGTGTTGTTAGGTGCAAACTTGGAGGGTGCAAAGTTTCTTCTTCTCCCAAATTTACCCATGTTGAAGGAAACTATGTTGCATTTGTGCAGGTTGTACTGATGAATTAATTGTTATGTATTGTTTTTTTATTCTTGGGTGGTATGCTTTTATAAGAGTAGAATATTGATGTACTTGACATACCCCAGGAAGCCATGCAGTGATATAACAGACCTCCAATAGCTAAAATGGAAATGAAAGTATCAGGGGGTATATTTGGTCCTATAACATCATGAATAAGTCTTGGATCTTTATGATAACGAATTTAGATATAATCATTAATGAGTCTAACCCAATAAGATTGTTCGAGAACTAATGACAACCTAGCAAGTTTCCCCATGAATCAGAGTTGAGTGCAAGGAACTTAAAAAATGTGCAAAACGAAAAAAAAAATTGAAAATAAAACAAAAGATGATCATATTCTGGTAGCTTGGCATCAGCCACAGACGTTAAAATAGCATCAATTATCAATCAAACCATTAATGAAGACCACATCTACAGAACACAAAAGTGGATGAGCTTGCTTTACCAGAAACTTCTTCAGGGAATTGAGCACTTTTCTTAACATGATAAGTTGCAAATTTTATTTTATCTATGCTTCTGTTGTTTCCAGACACTATAAGTTTTCATATTAATTCTGATGTTTATTACATCTGGGTGATCTTTTTTTGTAGGCCAGACAGTTTTTGGTTCTGTACATTGTTACATAATTGTAGATTAATGCTTAATTAAGGAACTCATAATTGTATCCTTTCACACATACTTTTTTTCTTCAGTGTTTTAGGGATGTTAATATTGTACTTTTTTGTGTTGAAACTCGGTGCTCCTTTCTATATATATGCTTGTCTTGTTGTATAGGAAAGTACGAAGGAGGCTGAAGTGATAGCATTTTCAGAGAGATCAGGCCATGGAGGTCTTCAAGTTTACGAGTTTGAGTATGAAATTGATAGCACCAGGGGAGGGATGAAGAGGATCTTTTCAGCTGCATTTGTAGCCTCAAGAAGTTGTACCTTCTAAATATAGCTCACTCTGATAAGCCAGAGAGTCCCCTTGACTTTATAGAAGACTGATGCTGGAACAAGTTCTTCATTCCTTTGATACTGCATAAATTAACACCACAGTTCATTATCTGTTGCAGTGCCTTCAATATGTTAACTATTACATGTGTGTTAACAATAGGTATGCCAGTCAGCAGTCTCCATTTATTAGATTTTGGCAATTAGACTTGGTTCTCCCCAATCCATGCAGGAAACGACAAAACAACCCTTTTAGTCCTTGTACTCTTCCTTTAGTTTCATGTTAGTCTTTTTACAATTTTTATTTCGTAATTGTCCTTGTACAGTTTTGTTTGTGAACAATATTGTTCTTAATAGGTGTGAGAGGTAATGACATGACTTGAGAAAGAAAAACTAAATGCCAACTGTGAAATTTTGAGCTGTTCATAGTAGTCTGCTCATGGCTATTTTGAAACTTTTTCTAGGATAACATGGTTCCATATGATCAGACCATTGAATATAATAGATTTTTCTGCACTTTCTTTGCACGGTCTAACACTACATTGCAAGATGATGACACTGTACAAGTGGTTGGAACAGTGACTTTTAGTGTTCTATGATTAGGAGTCAATTTATGTTCTATAAGTATCATGTGAGCATCTCAACTTATCGCTTATCTTATTTTGGTGGCACAATCAAGCAGCTGGGTGAATGATCTTGCCAGTTGAATGTGAATTGTGCAGGATCTCCTACATTCGGCTCAAGGTTAAGCTGTTGGTACAAGGTTCATCCATTTGTCTCCAATCAATAATTCATCATTCTTGAGGTCAGGGGCAGCTTATGAATATAGTGCAGATATTCAAATAATGATCAAAAACATTTTGTATGCACTATATTCATAATGTTCATGGAGATCCCTGCGGACCTCATGTGGGTACTTACTATATTTCTCTCTTTTTGTAACTTCTTTCTTTGGTGCAATTCCTTGCTTGATTCAGACTCTAATAAGAAGTTATACCTTCTTAGATGCATTTCCTTGCTTGATTCATAGACTGTAATAAGAAGTTATTCTTATACCACATCATTTGTTCAAAAAATTTGAATGATATCCTTAGTATTATACTGTCATTTTCCCAACTCGAATCAATGTAGTTGGCAATTGCTGGCGATTTTTTTTATAGAACAAGTCTCTTTTCATGTTCTTTTAAGGTTTTTACATTTTTTATTTTTGCTTTGGCTTCCTGACTTCCTTCCCATTTTGAGCTTGAAGGATGTATTTCATCAAGGGTCTATAGTTGTGACTTGTGACTGGATTTGAAGATTAATACAATTTTCTACTACATGTAGTCACAATCATGGATCTAGATGTCCACTGCTAATAAAGCAGAAGACTGTTCCTCTTATGTCCTAGAATTGGTCACGTTACTAATTTTTGGTTTGATATACTCCATTTGTTTTAAAATATAATATTATTATTGACTTTTTAAAATTAATTTAAAATATTTTTAAATTTATTAACATATATTTATTTTATTTTAATAAATATAATGATGAATTTTATAAATTATTTAAAAACTATTACTAATTTTAAGGCTATAAGACTATTACTGATTTTTGAAAGTCAAAGTTGAGATGATTTTAGTTTATAATATTTATCATTGAATTGTCAATTTTGAGTTAAGAATCTTTTAAGTTGATTTTTAAAAAAATTAATAATGATATTTTAATTTAGGATGGAGGGGGTTTATTGTTTCGTAGTTGCAAATGAATCATAAATTTTGGTTTGAAAATATTTTAAATTAACTTTTAAAAATAAATAATAATTTTATAGTTTAAATTGAGGAAGTATTTAAGTCATTTAATTTTTTTCCTTTGTATAACTTTTGGTAGGTGGTTACCACCTTCTTTTGAGATTTGAGAGGGGTTCCAAGAAGAACTATCAAAATCTCTTGAACTTTCCTGTCTAAGCTTCAAGTGCGGGAATGGGTCAACAACCAAAGTTTGGAGCATCTCTATTTTATTTTATTTATTTGTTGATAAACTGAGTATCACTTAAGGGATCTAATTATGATAAAATTTTCACTCCAAGTACCATTGGTATTTA